>OV050030.1:185858386-187058386 GCA_920105625.2 Clusia tigrina
ATTATTTTAACAAAAAGAATATGTTTCAATGCGCACAGCTTAACTACATAAAATGCTGATATTGAAAACAACTTGACCCTGAATGATTTGTTAAAAATTTTTATAGTGCACTGTGAAAATTAGTTCATTGTACCTTTACCAACTTCATGCCGAAAAATACTAAACACTACATAAATTCTCAATGAATCCCCATTAAAGATTTACTGCTGAAAGTATGCAATATTAGAAATGAATGTACGATTTTCTCAGAAGTATAAATTTATTCCGCTTTTTTAATAACTCAGACGAATTGCATTGTATGTAGATGTAGATACAGACAACAACACCGACAACAAAAACAAAAACATCAACAACAACAACCACAAATCGGACAAAAAAAAAACATTTTCGTAAATTTCTCTTTGCCAGGGCTGCATACGGGGTGCCAATTTTGTCAATAACTTTAAATTTATTTAAATATTATATGGTTTGAATTTGAGGAAAATCGGTCCATAAATAACGGCAGTATAAAAAAGTGGTCCCTGGCGCAACCTATGGGCAACAATCGGAAGGAAACTGAAGAGAAACCTAGAAATATATATATATATATATATATATATATATATATATATATATATATATATATATATATATATATATATATATATATATATATATATATATATATATATATATATATATATATATATATATATATATATATATATATATATATATATATATATATATATATATATATATATATATATATATATATATATATATATATATATATATATATATATATATATATATATATATATATATATATATATATATATATATATATATATATATATATATATATATATATATATATATATATATATATATATATATATATATATATATATCGCACAGCGTGTTTATGGGCAACCGGCACTAGCCTGTGTTGGCTGCTGAACAACACACTTCGTGTTTCCGGCCTTTCATTCAACCCTCTTTCTCTTTCTGTGCTGAAGCTGTGGTGACGTGTTATAGAGCGTTTTGTGCAACTAAAAGTTATATTAATTACTGTACTTAACACAATCTCTAGAAATTTGCAGAAACGTATTCCATCATATATTATATGTACGATATTATAACAAATAAATTCGCAGGAATTTATTTTATCATATAGACATTATATATACGATATAACAAATATCGTATATATGGTGGCAGGTGACAGGGCCACGGATGACATCATCCGAGTGAAGTGGCTCGACTTGATGCCGCCGTCAACGCGACAGCTTCTGAAGATCCTGAAGGGTACCAGCCAAGAGGAGCTCGCAGAGGCAGCTGACGAGCTGGTCGACAATGGACCTACAGTGGCAGCTACGTCACCTCCAGTCTCGTCTCCAAGACCCCGCTCTCCATTCGCGAACAGATCGTCGCACGATTCAACGGGTAGCTCCGTGCACGCAGAGCTTGCCGTACTGCGCCAGTCAGTGGCACAGCTCGTGCCACTAACGCGGGGGAATCAGGAGCTGCTGCGTAAAATAACGCCCCCAATTCAGAGGGGTCGCGCTGATACCCGCAGCCCCAGCCGGCATCGAGATCGCTCTACAGCGTCTGGCCAATGTTGGCACCACCTGAAATATATATATATATATATATATATATATATATATATATATATATATATATATATATATATATATATATATATATATATATATATATATATATATATATATATATATATATATATATATATATATATATATATATATATATATATATATATATATATATATATATATATATATATATATATATATATATATATATATATATATATATATATATATATATATATATATATATATATTGTTTTCAGTTTCTTTATCGAATAATTGGTGAACCAATTTTTAAATTCAGTATATGTGGCGGTAGTCCTGGTAAGTCCAATGAATTTAAAAACTCTGTTGGATAATCGACACTTTCATTCTCGGGGACCACACTCTATCAATGGATTTAAAATAAAGGAAGTCTATAGGAAGCATGTCCTGGATTTTGATATTGATTTCATCGACATCTACATTTTTGGCTGCCAATATTGCTCTTTGGCTTAGCCAATTATGATTGTTGTAATTGTCGTGTAAATTTGGAAAAAATTTGGCTATCAAATCGTCTCTTGATGTTATATGATTACCGAAATCTTCTGGTAATATGAGTGTTTGAATTAATGGATTAACATTCATAGTTCCATTGCCAATTTTCAATAATTGAACAGAAAATAGGGCTGCTGATGGATCGTTTAATATTTGGACTCTCATATTTGTTGTCAATTTCAATTTATGCTCGCTACGCCTTAAAAAGGATGATTTCAAGCATGCATTAATTTCATTAACGTATGTTGAACGTAGAATAACAGGTTGAGTTTGCCTGAAATCGCCTGACAACAAAACCAAAGCGCCTCCAAAAAGTCTGTCATTTCCTTTAAGATCTTTGAGTGTGTGATTTAAGGCTTGTAAAGAATGCTTGTGTGCGATGGTGCATTCATCCCAAATAAAACTGCGACAGTTTTTCAATACTTTTGCCATGCCGGAATGTGGCACACTGCATTTTCGTTGGTTTGAATATTTAATGGTAGTTTTAGGGCCGAATGAGCTGTTCGACCACCATCTAGTAGAGTGGCAGCTATTCCAGATGATGCGATAGTCAACGCAATATTTCCTTGTGCTCGTATTTTGGCCAGAATTAGTGAAATTAAAACGTTTTTCCCGTTCCTCCAAGTGCATCCAAGAAAAAAAATCAACCTTCTTGAGCATAAGCAGCAAGCATCACGGTCTCAAAATTTAATTTTTGCTCCGGTATCATTTTTGGTTAATTTGTTTGTACATATAAATTCAAATCATCGATGTTATATGATTGTTCTCGCCGCAGTCCCGATTGTATAAATCACTTACAATTCGCGCAGGGGCTGGTATCCCCAATTGCGAGAGTGATTCATTTCTAATTATCATGCAGAGATCCTCCTGTTTTATCAATGCTTCATTGTAGATATCTGCTGTGAATTATATATAGTGATCTCCTTGCATTGTCCGTAAAGCATAGAGAATATCCTCGCTCATGGCATTTTTATATTTTTCCCATAGCTCTCTGGGGTTTGTTGGATAACAGGTAGTGAGAAGAATAGCAAATAAACATCGTATCTGGTGTGCATTTGAAATGATGAATCCCACACTTATACGGTCGTTAATCTTTATAACTCATTAAATAAAAATATTAAAGTTCAAAATAGACGAATAATATCTTGTATTCTACTGAAAATAAAGAAAAAATTATTTGTACATTTTGTTTAACTACATTAAATGATGATATAGAAATGCCAATAGAGTACGAACGAAATCGACCGAGTCTCAAATACAGAAACAGATATGTCATAGTAAAATAACATTGTTAAAATTATTACACTAAATATAATTTCACTTACAAAAAGTTCTATCTTAATTTGGCTTCCCTTAATTATTATTATTTTAACAAAAAGAATATGTTTCAATGCGCACAGCTTAACTACATAAAATGCTGATATTGAAAACAACTTGACCCTGAATGATTTGTTAAAAATTTTTATAGTGCACTGTGAAAATTAGTTCATTGTACCTTTACCAACTTCACGCCGAAAAATACTAAACACTACATCAATTCTCAATGAATCCCCATTAAAGATTTACTGCTGAAAGTATGCAATATTAGAAATGAATGTACGATTTTCTCAGAAGTATAAATTTATTCCGCTTTTTTAATAACTCAGACGAATTGCATTGTATGTAGATGTAGATACAGACAACAACACCGACAACAAAAACAAAAACATCAACAACAACAACCACAAATCGGACAAAAAAAAAACATTTTCGTAAATTTCTCTTTGCCAGGGCTGCATACGGGGTGCCAATTTTGTCAATAACTTTAAATTTATTTAAATATTATATGGTTTGAATTTGAGGAAAATCGGTCCATAAATAACGGCAGTATAAAAAAGTGGTCCCTGGCGCAACCTATGGGCAACAATCGGAAGGAAACTGAAGAGAAACCTAGAAATATATATATATATATATATATATATATATATATATATATATATATATATATATATATATATATATATATATATATATATATATATATATATATATATATATATATATATATATATATATATATATATATATATATATATATATATATATATATATTTATATATATATATATATCGCACAGCGTGTTTATGGGCAACCGGCACTAGCCTGTGTTGGCTGCTGAACAACACACTTCGTGTTTCCGGCCTTTCATTCAACCCTCTTTCTCTTTCTGTGCTGAAGCTGTGGTGACGTGTTATAGAGCGTTTTGTGCAACTAAAAGTTATATTAATTACTGTACTTAACACAATCTCTAGAAATTTGCAGAAACGTATTCCATCATATATTATATGTACGATATTATAACAAATAAATTCGCAGGAATTTATTTTATCATATAGACATTATATATACGATATAACAAATATCGTATATATGGTGGCAGGTGACAGGGCCACGGATGACATCATCCGAGTGAAGTGGCTCGACTTGATGCCGCCGTCAACGCGACAGCTTCTGAAGATCCTGAAGGGTACCAGCCAAGAGGAGCTCGCAGAGGCAGCTGACGAGCTGGTCGACAATGGACCTACAGTGGCAGCTACGTCACCTCCAGTCTCGTCTCCAAGACCCCGCTCTCCATTCGCGAACAGATCGTCGCACGATTCAACGGGTAGCTCCGTGCACGCAGAGCTTGCCGTACTGCGCCAGTCAGTGGCACAGCTCGTGCCACTAACGCGGGGGAATCAGGAGCTGCTGCGTAAAATAACGCCCCCAATTCAGAGGGGTCGCGCTGATACCCGCAGCCCCAGCCGGCATCGAGATCGCTCTACAGCGCCTGGCCAATGTTGGCACCACCTGAAATACGGGCCGACAGCACAGCAGTGCCGACCAACGTGTGTTTTTGCCGCCACCGTAGCCGCCGCCCCGACGCCGTTGGGAAACTAGCGCTGCCGACGCCGACTTGGGCGAACGACGCCGGACGTCCACCAACCGAAAAACGCCTACACGTAACGGATCGAACAACATCCACTCGCTTTCTCGTGGACTCCTTACTGCCGAGGGGAACGGTCGCCCGCAAAGTACAGCGAAACAGCCTCACGCTGTACGCCGCCAACTCGTCGCCGATAGCCACATACGGGCAGCTCACGCCGAAGCTGAACCTCGCCCTGCGGTGGGATGTTACTTGGGCGTTCACTGTGGCCGATGTGCAAACCGCCATTCTCGGGGCGGACTTTCTGGCATACTATGGGCTCCTGGTAGACTTGAGGGGACGACGCATCATAGACCCCCTTACCAATATCGCGGCAACGGGCCGCATGGACTCGGCTCGAATCTACGGCATCTCCACAGTGGCTCGCATTATGCACCTGTGGGACCACACGGCGACCGGTATATAGAGCTCGTCCAGCGCTTCCTGCAACTCGCTTCACCAGCAGGGGTCATGGCCACTGTACCAGACTTGCCGGTACAACACTTCATCGTCACGGAGGGCCCTCCCGTTTTCGAGCGCCCCCGTAGACTCGTCGATGAACGACTCGCTGCTGCCAAAGAAGAGTTCGCTTACCTCCTCGACAAGGGGGTGGTACGCCCATCATCCAGCCCATGGGCTAGTCCGCTACACATGGTACCAAAGCCAAATGGAAGCTGGCTAGCCACTGGCGACTACCGCCGCCTCAACGCTTGCACCTTGCCACACCGATATCCTCTACCGATCATCGAGGACCTGCTCCAGGAGAGCCGCGGAAAAGTCTTCTCTGTAATCGATCTGCAGAAGGCCTTCTACCAAATCCCGGTTGCCAAAGCTGACATCCCGAAAACGGCAGTCACAACAACCTTTCGGCCTCTTCGAGTTCATGGGTATGCCATTAGGCCTGCGTAGCTCCGCGCAAACGCTTCAGCGGGTAATTAATCACCTACTGAGGAAACTCCCCTTCGTGAAGGGCTACGTAGACGACTTGCTCATCGCATCCGAGACGTATGACGAGCACCTGCACCATTTGAGCCAATTGTTGGAGACGCTGAAAGCGGCGAATCTACGAAACAACTTGGATAAATGCCAACTCGGTGCTCAGGAAGTTACATTCGCTGGGTATCGGGCCTCGAATAAGGGGTTTAGGCCCCGCGCCCAAAGATCGAGGCGATCAACGCTTTTCCAAGCCCGACAGACTCTACCCAGCTGAGACGTTTCCTGGGTATGGTTAATTATTTCCGCAGGTGTATACCGCACTCCGCGGAACTTCAGGCTCCGCTCAACGAACTTCTGAGGAACCTCACGAAGAAGAAGGCGGCGATTAGCTGGACGACGCAAACGGAGCAGGCATTCCAGCAGTGCAAGGCGAGTATCGCAGCAGCTACAGATTCAGCTTTCCTCTCGCCTACCGCGCCAATCGCTCTCTGCACCGACGCATCGAGCACCGCCATCGGAGCGGCACTCAACCAAGAGCAACCCGATGGGACCTGGAAGCCTCTGGGGTTCTTCCCTAGGAAGTTCAATCCCCCAAAAACTCGCTACAGCGCCTACGACAGGGAGCTTCTCGCGGTGTATGCCACAGTCTTCACAATCCACACGGACCACAAGCCGCTCGCCTTCGCCGCACACCAAAGCTCGGACAAGGCAACGCCGAGGCAGAGCCGGCACCTGGACTACGTCCTCCAGTTCAACGCACGGTTTGTGTACGTTCCCGGGGGAGAAAACGTTGTGGAAGACGCACTTTCGCGAACCTATACGGTCTTGATGCCTTCCATCCTCGACGAAGCCACTATCAGCCTATAGCAAGCCTCTGACGTAGAGCTGCCTCACCTGCTGGAGAACTCTCGTATCCAACTGGATTGCCTCGCTTTCAACGACAGCGAGATCTACTGTCTGTTTACCGATGGGGCCCTATTTGCCACCCAACCTGCGTCGAGCTGCGTTTGGCATCGTACACGGATCATCCCACCCGAGTGGTCGAGCAACGGCGAAACGTCTGGTGGCGAAATACTTCTGACCAAGCATGCGCAAAGACGTGCTCCGCTGCGCCCGTGAATGCCAACCATGCCAACGCGCGAAGGTCCATCGCCACAATCGCGCCGAGTTGCAAAGCTTCGGGGAGACAGATGACAGGCTCTGCCACACGTTCATGTTGACCTGATCAAGCTACCGCTGGTGAGAGGACTGTCGCACTGCCTGACCATCATCGACCGCTTTTCCCGATGGCCAGTGTGTTGTGAGTTAGAATCAAGCTACCTACGCGTAGTTGACTCACAGCACCGGCTCTTATTAAATTCATTAAGAGCGCACATATTTTTAGGGTGCAAATATTGTAAATGAATAGTGATTATTCATTAATTATGATGTAAACTTTTAGGGTGTCACAGTTCTGCAGTCAAGCTGACGAGGGGCATTTAGAATGCACCGACGACACTTTTACTTGCAGTAGGTCAGTGGGCTTGAGCCACTGACACCAAATAACAATTGCGTAACTGGAACACCAGAAAAGTGAAGACGTAGACTGTAATGTTTATTTGTAAATAGTATATAAGAACTAGCATTTTAAGAATAAATCTCTCTTGTGTTTTAAAACTGAAAAGTGAAAGTGTTTGTACTCTACGTTAGGGTTCTTGATTTTGCAGCCACGCGCCCGGAAGAACTGCGACAGGACGTCGCCCGCCAAGCAAGGACACGAGGACCCCAACATTTTGGCGCAGCCGGTAGGATCCAACGTCGGGTGCCAGGAAAAGAGCACTCCTACGCGGGAATCCACCAATAGGAAACCATCAGGATAACCATCCCAAAGGAGTTCAATGGAGGGTAAAAAAATGGTGAGTATGCTTATAGTAGGACGTTCTAGTATCTAAGTGAATTTTGTCGACGATTTTTCGGTGACCGTGTGGGCGCTTTTGCGCCGGTCATGCAGAAGAAGTAGCATTGGGGCTGATTAGCCGCTGCGGTTAGGTGACAATAGGTCGATTTGAAAGAAAACTTTCTACTTACGGTCAGGTTGCACAGGGTTGTTTCACTGAGATCAGGTTCATTCTTTTTACAATAACCATTTATTTCAGCATTTTCGGGGGGCATGAAACATATGAAGTTTTGTCTAAAGGAAACAAAGTTCCTCTCTAATCCCTGTTGTGTTGCGAACTCGTGCATACCGGCTGGTTTGGTTCGGACAGAACGTGCCACGGTATAGAGCTTACGCATTCAAAATAGTGGTTGGGGCTTCATATGTTCATTCGTGGGATTAACGTTTGATTTTTCTGTCCGTGTCAAGTACCGGAATGAAGTTAAGGTTTACTTTTTGGGGCATCACGTGTATTTTGTTTGGCAGCGTGTTTCGTGGCTGCGTTTAGGGTAATTCTAATCTCAAGTCATTTAGTAAAACTGGCTATTTATTTTTTTTGAATAGCAGGAAATAAAGGACCAGGGTACCAAAGACGTAACGGGTGCGGAAGCTCGGAGGATTGAGCTAAGGCCAATTGCAGAAGTGCCGCGCACGCATCCCTATTGGCATAGACGTGGTGGAAAAGCAGCACGGGACAGAACAGGCAAACCTGGAAGTGCCTCTGCCTTGGAGCGAAGCTAACAGGTTATGGCAGGAAAGATTTAGACTGGAAGAGGCGAGCACCGGATTTTATAATTAGCTGTAAGAATTGTCGTAAATTAAACCGAAGTGTTATTTATATTTTTGTTAGCGAAAACTTGCAAATTTAAGTTAAGTCAATAAATAAATTGTGGAACAATTCAAATGGTTGCTTTAGATTGTTGACGTTTGGAGAAGGATAAGTAAGAATATTTGGAGAAGTGCCATCTACATATGTTGTCACAATATAACTTGTGTAGTCTTAAAACGACAATTTGCGCAGCGAAAATGCACCAACGTTACGCACGGAAAAGCGAAACAGCTTAACCGTGCGATGTTCAGAAGTTCTGCGGTGAAATGCTTCTTGAATACGAAGATTTTCTGGTAGTATTTTTGTGAAATAAAGTAAATGCGATTGCGAATAAATTAAAATTTGGTATACTAATATGCTTATATTTGGGGTAGTCATGTTGGATTTTCTAATGGAATTTTCAAGTAAGGTTTAAAAATAGGGTACGGTAAAACTCGGTTTTGGGAGTTTGGGTTAAAAGTAGAGATTAATTCGGTCTATGGAAACGCCAAGGGAAGCGATAAAATTGCTCAAAAGCTCAGAGCGAGGCAATTCAGAAGAGGATCAGAAATTGTAGGAAGGATAGCAAAGCAAGGAAAAACAGCGCGTACTACCGCAAGCGCATAACGGAGCTAGAAGCCTTGTTGACTGTGTTTAATAGCAACAACGAGGAGTTGCTAAAGTTTAAGGACTATTGTGGTGATAAGGATTACTTCACCAAGGATTACGCGTTACACGTCAATGGTTTGACACGGGACTGGTTGACTAAATTCAAGTTGGATTTAGAAGAGCTGGAAGCACAGGAGGATAGTCCTAGTTCGCAGGAGGACAGGGCTCGAGACAAGCTTAGGTCTCTGCAAACTGAGGTGAAATTGTTCGCAGAAAAATTGTTTGAACAATTGGAAGCGGCCACCAGCAAGAGTGAAGCCCAGGTACTCTGGAGATTAACGAGAGACGGTGGAAACCTGTCAACTCTGGAAGCAGCAGACCAAGCGTTAGCTACTATTCAGAGTCGGACGGAAGAAAAATTTTTCCAAGTCTTCAAAGATACTGAGGAATTGAAGATAAATACGAAGTTCCTTGAAAATAAAACTAGAGTACTTTCTAGGCAACTCCGGGAAACTGAGGAAGCCGCATCGCATCTGGAGAAGGAAAACTTGGAGCTCAAAAGAATCGGGGCAACCATTAAGCCCGCAAGAGTGAGATCGGCGTCGACTTCTCAAATTCAAACGCAGACAGTATTAGCTCTGCCACCAGAAGTTCGCTGGCCGGAGTATTTAACTCCGGAGGGGATAGGTCGTGTGGTAAAGCCTACATTAGACTTGACTGGAGAGAGTGAAGCGGAGTTTTTATTCGACGCGTCGGAAATCGGTGTCAAGCCATTTACTCCAGGAAGTCCGATTAATAATAGAAATCGGGGTTATCCGCCAAAGGAGCCAGAAGTTGTCAGTATTTCGCCGATAGGAACAAACGGTATAAGGCTAATAAGTTTGAGTCCGCCGCTGGTTAAATACCTCTCAGATTCGGGAGAAGACAATCTGGAAACCCCCACAGAGGTTAACGCTAATTTATCACCTAAACTTAAGCAAACAAATAGAAGTAAAATGGGCATTCTGGAAGTAGCTCATGCAGTGGAGAAGCTGGTGCCCATGTTCTCAGGGGTCGAGTTGTATGATCTGAGAACTGAGATACGGCGCTTCAAAGAAGGTTGTGAGTTGGCGCAACAGAGTCTTCCGGAAGCAGAAGGGGAACACTTGATAAGATGTATTAGGCAAAGAACCACGGGTGATGCGTTTGATTTACTAGCGCATAGCTTAGTACGCACCCTGCCGGAGTTATACGCACTTCTAGATCGAACATATTTGAAACAAAAGTCGTACGACTGTCTTGTACGGGAAATACAGGAATCAACTCAGAAACCAGGGGAGGAATTGAGAGCCTGGGGACGAAGGATCCAGTCTCTGGGGAACGCTGCTGAGACAGAAGCTAACAGGCAGTTTCCAGGAAATGTCGCAGCATATAAGGCTCAAGTAGAGCGAGCCATGATTTCTGTGTTTAAGGCAGGTCTGATAAATAGGGACTTGGCGAATTATACTCTTAATCTCACGCAGAGGAGTATGGCAGAATTAGTCGAAGCGGTTTCTTCCGCAGAAGAATCAATCCAACAGCGAGCGACAACAGGTGGAATCTGTTGGAATAATGCTCCTGCAGAGGTAGGACCGGTACAACAGCGGAACCCAAGGGGAATCGGCAGATTTTCCCTCCCGCAACAAAGAGAACAAGGTTGCCTAGTCGAGAGTTTCCAGCCGAGGAAACCCATTTGTTCATTCTGCCATAAGTCAGGCCATACAAGAGACGAATGCATTACACGCAAGAATACGCCCTATTGTATGGAGTGCCAAACATATGGTCATGAGGCAAGTAGGCAGTGTCAATTAGACAATAAATGGGATCAAAGTAGAAGGCAGCCAGCTACGAGGCGCCCAGATCCAACCTTAAGGGACAACAGGGGTAGTGGTCCTCGAGTCGGCTCAACGGAAGGGATTAACCAAGGAAGAAATCCTTTCAGCACTGGGAATGGTCAACAGCGGCCAAACTGGGATACTGGAAGAGGACAAAGGTTAGGCAACACCCAACAGAGGTTGAAATGCTTCTCATGTGGTCGGATGGGACATCGAGCTGCGGAGTGCAGGGATAGGCAGTTCCAACAGAGGAACCAGGGAAACTTCCAGCGGCCCAGTCGAGGCCAGTAGACTGGAAAGCCAAAAGTAAGGAAGTAACAGTTAGGCCGAAGGTACGTGTGACTGGTAATGTAGGAAGTACAGTCCAGGAAAAGGAGGAGCAAGAGGCTCTCCAAAACCACGTACCAAGAATTGTAAGAACAATGGTTCAAGTGACGGATGAGCAAGAGTCTCTCGGGGAGAAAATTTTTGATTGCGTATTGATTTGGGTAACAGTGATGATTCTAGCACTTAGATTAAGTTTCAATAAGATTAGAGAGTATAGGCCAATCGCCGCGTACGTGGTACGAGGATGTATAGTTAAGGTATTAGCGGTAATTTTGAGGGAGTATAGGGTTGTAAGGCATAACTGTGGTGCATGGAGGAGAAAATTGGAAGAGTTAGGAAGTAGATACGCGTCCATTTTGGAGTCAAAAGGGCGTTGTTTCGTTGTGAGCAGGGTAGGAGATGCTTTCATCGAGATACCCTGCAAGGAGGCAGCTAGTGGAAAGCTAGTGCTTTTGGTAGATTCAGGGGCGGATACTAGCCTCGTAAAATCTAGTGTTTTACGGAAAGGACTAGTTATTAACCCAAAAGATGTAAGAACGCTTAATGGAGCGTTCGGAGGTTGCATCAGAACACTGGGGTCACTTAAAATAGGGCACAGTAAAGTTAAGGGAATGAGTTTTAGAGTGCACGCAGTTGAATTGGATAGGGAAGGTATCCCGGCCGATGGGATAATTGGCCGCGGTAATCTCTGGGGCCGCACCATACTGGATGCGCTGGAGAAACAGTTATCATTTTATGATGATAATAAGAATAGAATCCTTACTCTCCCATTAAAGTCATGGCAGGAAGGAACCGTGAATAGGGTTAAGAATTGTATAGAGGTAGTGAACGCAAGGTCAACCAGAGTAGTTTCTATTCGTGTAAACACGAAACTTAGGACTGTTGTTTTGCACAAGCAGCAGCTAGCGGACGGCGTATATATGGGAGAGACCATAACGCACGTTAATAAGGGTAAAGTGTACGCTTGTGTACTAAATGCGTCAGGAGAGGACTACTATATGGATAAGGATTTTAGGCCTAAGTTCACTAGTTATGATAGTTTTAAGGAACCGAATTATGGAACGGTTAATCAGATTAAGCAGGTAGATATAAGGAAAAGAATGGGAGACAGTGCTAGAATCACTGAGGTTGGACCCAAGCGTGAATTTAGAAGAAAAGGCATCAATAGAGGCCATTTGTATGTCATTCCATGACATATTTTTGCTGGAAGGAGACCATTTAACTTATACACCAGAGGTAGAGCATGAAATACCTACTAGGGTGGATCAAGCACCGATTAACCAGAAGCAATACAGGTTGCCACAGGCTCACAAAGATGAGGTTAATAGGCAAGTGGAAGGAATGTTAAAGGATAACATTATTTCGCCGAGTATCTCGCCTTGGAATTCACCAATAATTTTGGTGCCAAAGAAGGGAGGTGCTCACGGTCAGAAGAAGTGGAGAATGGTCGTTGATTTTAGGAAATTGAACGACGCCACTATCAAGCAGGTGTTCCCAATACCAAGGATAGAAGAGATACTGGATCAATTGGGACACAGTAGATATTTTTCTACACTTGATTTAGCGAGTGGCTACCACCAGGTTCTGGTGGATACCCAAGATAAGCAGAAAACCGCGTTCAGCACCGGCTTAGGCCATTATGAGTTCAATAGAATGCCGTTTGGATTAACAGGAGCACCGGCTACCTTCCAACGGCTAATGAACCATGTGCTAACAGGCTTACAAGGGTTAGATTGTTTTGTGTATCTCGATGATATTGTAATTTATGGGAAGAACTTGCAGCAGCATTCGCAACGCTTGCGCAAGGTGCTCCAGAAATTGCGAGAACACAATTTGAAATTGAACACGGAGAAGTGTCAATTTTTGCGGAGAGAGGTGGTTTATTTAGGCCATCGTTGCTCAGAGGCAGGAGCACTGCCTGACCCGCAGAAGGTGGAATGCGTTAGAAATTTAGCGGTTCCAAGAAACAGAAAAGAAGTGCAAGCATTCCTAGGACTAGTGAACTATTATAGAAAGTTCGTGGAAGGACTAGCCGGAATTGCTTTGCCCATTAATAAGTTGCTACGAAAAGAAGCAAAGTTCGAATGGACAGAGAGATGTCAGCAAGCATTCGAGAGGCTAAAGGAAATAATTAGCTCGCCACCAATTTTGGCATACCCCGACTTTGAGCAAACTTTTTTGTTGACCACTGATGCTAGCAATGAAGCATTAGGGGCAGTATTGTCACAAGGGGAAGTCGGGAATGACCGACCAATAGCATTCGCAAGCAGAGCGCTTAGCGACACGGAGAAGAGATACTCCACAATAGAAAAGGAGTTTCTAGCCATAGTATGGGCTACGAAGAATTTTAGAGCATATTTGCTAGGACGCCCATTTAGGATATATACTGATCACCAGCCGTTAAGAGGCATAGCCAATTTGAAAGACCAAACGTCTAGGCTAGCCAGGTTCAGACACAAATTGTCTGAGTATGATTTTGAAATCATATACAAACCTGGGAAAAAGAATCTGAATGCCGATGCACTCAGCAGAGTACCGCAGGCACAGAAAGTATCAGTAGTGCAAACAAGGTCCAAAGCACGGTCGGATAAGGAGAAGGCCGAGAGGATACAGAAGGACAAAGTTGATGCTACAAGAGATGTTAGCAATGCGGGTTTCGATACCAATGAGCAAGCAGCCAGTAGTGTGGAATGGCTGAAGGATATAAAGGATATCCAGGCTGTGTTAAAGGGTTTCCATGATTCACCTCTAGGTGGACACCAGGGATTCTGGAAAACCCATGACAGAATTAGGCGAGTATACGGATAGAAAGGTATGCTCAAGGACATAAAAAAATACGTAAGAAGTTGCCCAAAGTGCCAGGCCAACAAAAGTTCAAGGCTAACAAAGATGCCCATGGTATTAACGGACACACCAAAGCAACCATTTGATAAGGTTCATATGGATATTGTAGGTATTTTACCTGAGACTGTTTCGGGCAATAAATACATCTTGACGTTCCAAGACGATTTCTCAAAGTATATGGCGTGCGTGGCTATACCCGATGCTGAAGCAAGTACGGTGGCCAAAGCATTCTTTGATGAAATTATAGCACGTTACAACATACCTAAGGTTTTGATAACCGACAATGGTTCAAATTTCGTATCAAAACTATTCTCAGAAACGTGTAAAATGCTGGGAATCAAGAAGTTGCACATAACACCATATCATCCACAGGCGAATGGCTCATTGGAACGTAGTCATCGACCTCTGGCCGAGTACTTGCGCAGTTTTGCCAAAGAAGACGGCTCGAATTGGGATCAATGGTTAACCACTGCAATGCATGTACACAACAATACTGTGCATGTATCAACGAAGCAAACTCCGTTTAGAACACTCTACGGGTTTGATTTCAACATGCCAGCGAATGCCAATAAAGTACAAAAATATCAGTTGCAGCGAGCGCACGAATTGATTAGGGAAAACCAGGAAAGTGCTAAACGAGTGGCCAGGGAAGCTATAACAAGGTACTAAACCCAGTCGTTTTTAACGTGGGTGATCAAGTACTCATGAAGAATCAGGCTAGGAGAAACAAATTCTCACCTGTGTGGATAGGTCCGTAAGTAGTAGCAGAAATCCGAAGCCCAGTTACAACAGTCGTAACGATTAAGGGAAAAAATAAAAAGCTACATAATAATTTATTGAAATTATTCCACATTAGACCACAAAACTAAAGACATGTGTTAGCAGTGTTTTACAAGTGTAAACACAAGAATAACAACGTAAACATGTACGTGTGTGTATCAAATAACACACACAGCTCCGATTTTCAAAGTCAAGGCCAGCAGAAGTGTGCCAATTAAACTCGAGCAAGTAAAGTTGACGCAATAAAAATGTGCTTAGTATGCACTATGGCTGAACGAAGCACAGTAGGGAAAAATATATTTTTTTAAAATATTAAATGATAAATACTGCACGTAATATAAAAATAAAATAAAATAATAAGACAGTCGTGGGTAAGTAATATAAAACTTAACTTCATATATGTACATACATACATACGGCAGTGTATGCACTGAAATTCGACACATGAGCGTTAACGCCAGGCAACGGAACTGCTGGTAAAGTAAGTATGTATATATGTGTATAAGATAAAGAATGAATGTACGAATGTATATTTAAAGAAGTAAGTATTCTAGTTAACAGGAATGGGTATGTGCGTATGTATATTTTTGCAGATACTGCAGTCGGCAATATGTAAATATACTCGTACATAGATTTTTACTGTTTATTGATTAGGAAATTAGCGTATGGAAATTTAAATAAATGTATATATTGAGGTATAAAAAAAAAATGTATAGTTAATTGGGAAAATAACGTTAGTAATTAATTCTAGGTAATTTAAAGCGCCTTGAATGTATGCATGTATTCATATACGAGCTAATTACAGGATAGAAAATAGAATCGTTAATGGATATATACATATCAGGCTAGAAGTAAATTTAAATAAAAAGTAATTGTATGCGATGAAAGGTATAGTCATGCGATGGACAAAGTTTTGACACAAACGGGATTATTTTGTATAATCTGGTTTTTGTCGGAGGGCCAATGAATTGGTTTATAGTTGAAATGAGTGATAATTCACGTGTTGAAAAAGAGCACGAAAAATTAATCAGAGCAAAACTGATGCACTATATGGCAATAATGAAATATAGTCCAGTCCTTTTCTCCTCCAGGATACGGTAGCGAATCCGATAATGTAAGGGGAGAAGACGAGTGGGCGGAGAATTGAATGATGTAGCATTCAATTGTAGGTTAAGCAATTTATGAAAAGAATATTGTATTTTTAGGCTGAGATATGTTAGTTAGTGTAAAATTTTGTCATTTTATAGATTATGTTAATGCTGTTGATGGCGGTTAGCGACAGGATACATGCGGGGGTGCGGTTGGATCTACCGGAGACAGATGTATTAATGGAGAAAACAGGGGATGTATGGTTCGCCAAGGATTTTTGGGTGGTTGTAACGGAGTTTCCACGAACGGAGTTGAAAATTATTGTTGAGCAGTTCAAAAGAATGCTGGAGACAACCAGAAGGTTGTGTGAGAGACATGTGGTGGCCAGCGGGACCGAGCTGAAACGAAGATGCGACTCTTCCATTTTGGAGATAGAAGCTATAACAAAAAGATTCTTGGAAAAGGAGAAGACATTGTCTCTGAAAGGAAGGAAACGCCGGTCCCTGATAGATGTCGGCGGTGAAGTGCTCAAATGGGCAATCGGTACGATGGACCACCAAGATTCAGATCGGATTTACGGTCACTTACAAAACCTTGAGAGGAAGCAGTCAAAAACGTTGTCATTGCTGGGAAAAGAGGTGACTGTGATGAGAGCAGGTTACCAGGGCCTTCACGAAGCAGTGAATAAGACTTTCCAGGAGCTGGAAGAGATGAACTTGGCGTTGGAAGGCATTGGAAAGAGACAAGAGGAAGCAGAGGTGAATTTGGCGGAATCTTTCATTTTGGGAAAAGTTGTTTCTGAAGAAATGATGAGGTTCCAGGATCAACAGCAAACGGAGATAGTGGTGCTCGATGATTTGTTACATGGCAAGCTGCACCCGTTGTTCCTGACGTCTGATGAATTGCTCAAGGCAGCACCAATGTCAATGAAAGGAATTTCATGGTACGGAGAGGCACCGGAGCGGTTCTATGAACTAGCCGAGGTCCGCACAGAAGAGGCGGAGAACGGGTTAAAAGTAGTCATAAAGATCCCTGTGCCGCTATTGGAGGTATTTACAATGCACAAGGTGTACGCAATACCCAAGAGACTAAACCCAGATTGGTGCGTGCTGCCGAAGACAAGATATGACTACATAGCGGCAAGCCAGGCTCAAGAACACTACATTGGCCTATCAATAGAGGACGAGGGGAAATGTCGAGAGGTGGGCACTACAAAACGTTTATGCTACCATCCCGGAAAATTAATTACGCGAGCAAGCGATTACTGCGAGATAGAAGTATTGAAGCATGAGCAAGGCCAATGCGATCACGTAGCCATTCCAGCCACGGGAGGAATTCTGGTAGCCACCCGAACCATAAACAGATGGCTCTACCATTTTGACGACCAGGCGATTTTCACGGCGGTGTGTTCAGACGAAACCACACGGTTGGAATTAATAAACACCGGTTTTATGACCATTGAATCTGGTTGCAGAGTGGTTGGCAAAGGAATAATATTGGTCCATAAAAATCAGGAAGAGTCACGGTATAAATTCTCAACGTCAGTCATGGGAACAAACCGTTTAAGGACGAAACTACAGGAGCTGCTGGAAAATCGCAAACGAAATGACTCCGGCCATACGCTCGCAACACCGAACACAGTCTCACTCATGCATTTCAACGATCTACGGAAAACTCTTACAACAAACAGCAGAACAATTAACGAGTTGGTAAAGGAGGCGGAAGATGTGGAAAGGGTGTCACACCTCACCAACTCCTGTGAGATAGTGCACACCTGGAAGAAGGGAGGGGTAGTCAGTATAGCTGGCCTCGTCCTGGTGGTAGTGATGGTGACGACGCTCATTGCAAGGAAATGGTGCAGGATAGTAGCGGCCCTTCAAAGACTCGAATCAACCACACCAACGGCGCAGCACAATAATCACCCCGACAACGGCAGACGTCAACTGGACCAGCAGATAGCAGAGGGCGCAGTATAATATAAGGTTTTATGTATGGAATAGTATTGTATTATTGTTTAGATATTTGTATATACGCCAATGAGAAAAGAGTCAATGAAAGACCAAATTATAAAAAGGGGAATATAAAAAAAAATAATGATGGATAAAAATAAGAAAAAAAAAACAAACAAACAAACAAAAACAAAAACAAAGTAAAAAAAAAAAATGAAAAAATAAAAGAAAGAAAACTACAAAAGAAAATAAACGCTAGAGAAAAAAAAAATATATATATATATGGAAAAGAAAGGAATAAAAAAAAAGGAAGAAAAAACCGTGATAGAACCCAAACAAGGCGATTTCATAAAAAAAAAAAATAAAACAAATTATATATATGTACTATAGAGTTAAATAGATGCACATAATTGTTTACAGTGCAAGAAAAATATTGTAGAGATTTTATGGAAGTTAGTTGCACTAACTTCTTTTAGAAAGAGGGGAGGGATGTTGTGAGTTAGAATCAAGCTACCTACGCGTAGTTGACTCACAGCACCGGCTCTTATTAAATTCATTAAGAGCGCACATATTTTTAGGGTGCAAATATTGTAAATGAATAGTGATTATTCATTAATTATGATGTAAACTTTTAGGGTGTCACAGTTCTGCAGTCAAGCTGACGAGGGGCATTTAGAATGCACCGACGACACTTTTACTTGCAGTAGGTCAGTGGGCTTGAGCCACTGACACCAAATAACAATTGCGTAACTGGAACACCAGAAAAGTGAAGACGTAGACTGTAATGTTTATTTGTAAATAGTATATAAGAACTAGCATTTTAAGAATAAATCTCTCTTGTGTTTTAAAACTGAAAAGTGAAAGTGTTTGTACTCTACGTTAGGGTTCTTGATTTTGCAGCCACGCGCCCGGAAGAACTGCGACAGGACGTCGCCCGCCAAGCAAGGACACGAGGACCCCAACAGGTGGCTGTCCCACTCCCGGACATTCGAGCTGTGACCGTCGCACGAGCGTTCTTCCACAGTTGGGTCTGCACTTTCGGTACGCCACTCACCATCACCTCCGACTAGGGGGGTCAATTCGAGGGGGAGCTATTCACGGCTCTCGCGAAAATGACAGGTGCTAACCATGTTCACACAACGCCTTACCACCCACAGTCAAACGGCATGGTGGAGAGACTAGACCGCACACTAAAAGCGGCCTTGATGTGCAGTCCAGACACACCATGGCCAGACGCCTTGCCAACAGTGCTATTGGGGATGCGGACGGCGTACAAAGAGGACCTCAAAGCAACTCCAGCCGAGATGCTCTTCGGCACCCAACTCCGCCTGCCGGGGGAACTCTTCGGACAACAGAACGACCCTACCACCCAACCGGTTTGCGTCGAGCAGTTGTGCAAGCTGGTAAAAGCGATCAGGCCAGCACCAGCGTCCAACTACTCGAGACAGAAGCCGTTCGTCTTCAAAGAATTGCGCACTTGCACGCACGTATTCTGCAAGCTGGACAAACTCCGGAGGCCACTTGAGCCGCCATATACGGGCCCCCACAAAGTAATCCGGCGGGTCAACGACAAGAGTTTCATCATCGACTTGAATGGCGTCGAGAAAGCCATCTGCCATCTGAAAGCTACGGACTGCTTGAAGCCGGCCCTCCTCGAGGTGAGTGATTCAACATCGTCGCCATCGCTGTCGGCATCCCGATCACCATCGCCAACCCGATCGCCATCGCCACAATCGTCGTCATCGTCAGCGACAAAATGGCCCGCCAGCGATCCATCCAAGTAGTCATCTGAGGAGTCAACCAACGCCCCGCTCAGGGGACTAACCCTCACCACAGCCGGGGAGTCGAGCGACGAAACGGGTATCGTTCTCCGCGCCTCCTGCGCCGATCACTGGGGGAGGAGTACTTGTGGCGACACCACTACCCCCAACCAGTTGTCGGGTACGCCAACGCAAGCAGGCGCTAGTTCCGCGAGCCATCAATTAACACGCTGTCGGTGTCGCACAGCGTGTTTATGGGCAACCGGAACTAGCCTGTGTTGGCTGCTGAACAACACACTTCGTGTTTCCGGCCTTTCATTCAATCCTCTTTCTCTTTCTATGCTGAAGCTGTGGTGACGTGTTATAGAGCGTTTTGTGCAATTAAAAGTTATATTAATTACTGGACTTAACACAATCTCTAGAAATTTGCAGAAACGTATTCCATCAAATATTATATGTACGATATAACAAATAAATTCGCAGGAACGTATTTTATCATATAGATATTATATATACGATATAACAAATATTTCTGTTTTTATTGGCAACGCTACGTTGAGCAACCCTCAACACAGCCGTGGAGTCGAGCGACGAAACGGGTATCGTTCTCCGCGTCTCCTGCGCCGATCACTGGGGGAGAAGTACCTGTGGCGACACCACTACCCCCACCCAGTTGTCGGGTACGCCGACGCAAGCAGGCGCTAGTTCCGCGCGCCATCTATTAACACACTGTCGCTGTCGCACAGCGTGTTTATGGGCAACCAGAACTAGCCTGTGTTGGCTGCTGAACAAAACACTTCATGTTTCCGGCCTTTCATTCAATCCTCTTTCTCTTTCTATGCTGAAGCTGTAGTGACGTGTTATAGAGCGTTTTGTGCAATTAAAAGTTATATTAATTACTGGACTTAACACAATCTCTAGAAATTTGCAGAAACGTATTCCATCAAATATTATATGTACGATATTATAACAAATAAATTCGCAGGAATTTATTTTATCATATAGACATTATATATACGATATAACAAATATTTCTGTTTTTATTGGCAACGCTACGTTGAGCACGCGAGTTACGCCAGAAGTTGCTGCGAACCCTATATCTAACACCAAACGTCAGCTGAGATATCATTCTTATCAAGTATGAATCTCACATATGACCACCAAAGCCGTTTATGCATTTTATATTTCGAGACCATTCTCAAGTGCAACGACACAAACCTCCCAAAGAGCAAAGTCAGTACGATCAGTACAATGACATAAATCAGCTGAAGTGCAATGACACAAACCTTCCAAAAAGCAAAGTCAGTACGATCAGTACAATGACATAAATTAACTGAAGTGCAATGACACGAACAACCCCTAAATGCAACGTCTGCAATTCTCACTGCATTAGCACTTGTTCAGCTACGGCTTTGCACTCTGCTTATTGGTGGTTATAGACGTGTCCCTCTCTTTCTACCCTCCTACATAATTTTAGAAAATACTTTTGTGCCTACAGCAGCGATAACAAATAATCGATGTTAAGTAAGTTAGTTAAGGTTTCGGCATAAGTAATTTAAAATTGTTAGTTTAGTTTTAAAATAAACTCCGTAATAAAAACAACTGGCGCAGTCGTGGAAATTATTTCTGAAGAAATAATTAAGAACCAAAAATAAAAAAAAAATAATTAACTGTGAAAAACATTTCTCAAGAAATATTGTAGAACAGAAAAAAAAACAAATTTATTAAGACCAAACGCACAAAATCAATTTATTATCGTGTTACATTAAAGAAAGTGCAGTGAACAAGAATTAACATAAAAAACTCTCAAGTCAATACCAAGTGAATCTTCAAGGCTAAACCGAGGCACAGCAAACCCAACAAAACCAATGCCAATAGAAACTAGATCCAGAAAATTCGAACTCCCGTCCAAGGAAGCAGACATACAAGCAGAGGCCAACACCAGATTAGAGATGTCGCAGGAGGAATCTGTACAAACAATACCAGCAGTGAGACCAGCACCACCGTTGCCATAACAACCATAACACCGAACGACCTTCTGAAGGATGCGCAAAGGATACACGAGTTCACGCGGACTGGACATTATGCACTTTCTTCATTTCTACGAGAAGTGGATACGTTGTTACCATTACTGGACGGTAACCCGCAAATGAAGGCGTACATTTTCTCGACGACCATCATAAATAAAATACAAGGACCTGCCTTAGATGTTGTGAGAACCTTGGGATCTAACGCCTCTTGGGAGGACATAAAGGACGCACTTATAACCAACTTTGGAGTGAAGGAGACGTACCACCAGCTGTACCAGCGAGCCATCTCAACAAAAAACTTTCAAGTAAGATCCTATTATTTAGAGCTAAGAAATATTTTAAGTAAACTTAATGAAAAGTATGAATACGACATAAATAAGCCCATAGAATTTAGCCCAGCAAATAATGAGGGCATAATATTAAGAACCTTTATAAATATCATTAACATTAACTTAGCACCACTAATACTTAACAAAAATATAACAAACTTACGGAGTGCATTCGACTTGCTAGAAAGTTCAGGAATGATTAGGGATGCCAATAGTCATACTTCCACAGTACACAATAATTTCAAACATAGTAACACTAGCTACAGACAATACAACTACGGACAAAATAATCCAGGATAATACACACAATACAACCACGGACAAAATAATCCAGGACAATACAGACAATACAACCAAGTACAAAATAACCAAAGACGAATGCGACAGCACGATGAAAGACAATATAATGGCCAAAACAGACAACAAAATAATCCTAGACAGGGTTACAATAATCGGAGAGAATCAAGGTTCACTAACGTAAACCACATGGATCATGAAGTAAATTTTCCCTTAACGCCTCACAAACGTACTTACCTATAGTAATCTTGTCGATAGGCAACGACACAATTAGGTGTCTAATAGATACAGGATCATCAACATCCTTACTCGATGACAGAAAATTTCCACAATATAGGAGGGAAAAACTAACAGCAACAATAAAATTCAATTCACTCAACAACCAAACGCTGATTGACACGCAAATTACAACTGCTTTACCTAGTGAATTTAATGAAGATGCAAATATGGTTTGGAAAATTACAAAATTTTTTAATAAACAATTCGACGCAATATTAGGCCAAAATCTACTGAGTCCATTAGGAGCAGTTGTGGATATGAGAGAGGAAGTGCTGTTAATCAATAACAACAAAATAAAATTTATAAGTGCTTGCCCATTTCAATTTGAAGAAATACATCAATTAGATTCTAACAGCTTCGGAGACGAAGATATGTCACAACTTACCAAATCTTTGAATTCTGAAGAATCAAGGCATTTGAAGAAGTTAATAAACTCTTATAATGACCTATTTTATAAAGACGGTGACTATCTAACAAACACTCTGGAATCGAACACGAAAAATGAGCAGCCAATATATTCAAAAATATATAGGTACCCGCAAATCCACGAGCAAGAGATATCTACTCAAATTGCAGATATGCTCCAACAAGGTATTATAAAGGAACGTAATTCACCTTATAATAGTCCCCTATGGATTGTACCTAAGAAGACTGACTACTCTGAAAAGAAAAAATGGCGCATAGTGATCGACTATAGGAAACTGAACGAAATAACAACCGATGACAAGTTTCCTATTCCCAACATTGACCACATTTTGGATAAATTAGGCAGGGCTCAGTATTTCACATCCCTTGACTTGGCAAAAGGCTTCCACCAAATTTTAGTAAAAGAGGAGGACAGGAAGAAAACTGTTTTTTCCACGCCTTTAGGACATTATGAGTACGTACGAATGCCGTTTGGTCTGAAAAATGCCGCATCAACTTTTCAACGCCTTATGAATTCGGTATTACAGGAATTCATAAACAAGATCTGCGTAGTATATATGGACGACATATTGGTGTTTAGCACAACCATAGGCGAACATGTAAGTAGTATTAGGAAAATATTCGAGAAATTACGTTCGCATAACCTAAAAATTCAATTTGATAAATGCAAATTCTTTTCAAAAGATACCGAATATTTGGGACACGTTCTGAAACCCGAAGGCGTCAAACCTAATCCAAGGAAAATCGAAACAATTTTAAACCTTAGATTGCCTCGTAAATAAATAAAATCATTTTTGGGAATAACTGGCTACTATCGCAAATTCATACGAGATTATTCCAAAATACCTCAACCAATGACTCAATACCTCAAAAAAAACAGCAAAATAAACATAACCGACTCAAACTATATAAGTGCCTTTGAAAAACTAAAACTAATATTGACGGAAACACCCATATTAAAATATCCTGACTTTAACAAAAAATTTAAAGTAGTCACCGATGCTAGCATGTTCGCTATAGGAGCTGTTCTTCAACAGAATAATCACCCTATTTGCTACGCTAGCAGAACATTAAACGATCATGAACGAAACTACTCAACCACAGAAAAGGAATTACTAGCAATCGTGTGGGCTACCAATTACTTCAGACCATACATTTATGCAGTAAATTTTGAACTGGCAACAGACCACCAACCCTTAAAATGGTTACATGCTAAAACAAAAGGCAAAGACATTAATCCTCGATTGCAAAGATGGCTTTTAAAACTAGGAGAATACAATATAAACATGGATTACATCAAAGGAGGCGATAATAAAGTAGCAGATTTTTTAAGCCGAGTTAATACAGACACAAATGAAATCAACACAATAGAAGTTCACAGTCAAGAACCTGGTATTGAACATCCAGATACACAATACCCTAACAACCATATACCAACATTAGATACTGTAGTGAATAGATTTAAAACACAAATCATACTTACAAATGACAAAACACAGGACTTTAGTATCAAACATGGCAATAAGAAAATTTTTTTAAGCGCAGCTGACCTACAACGTAAAATATCTCATATTTTAAAGCACCACACAGGAAATGGAAAAATAGGAGTTTACTCAGAGTTAACTGACAACGATTTTAAAAGAAGATGTGCCTACTATGCAAAAGATATGGACAATGAAGATGAAACCTACAAACAAATACAAAAATACCACAAATACGAAACAGGACATACTGGAATTAATGAAAATTACGAAGGCCTCAAAAAATATATATATTACCCTATCCTAAAAAATATGATTCAGAAATACATAAACAATTGCGATACTTGCAACCGCGTAAAATATGATAGAAATCCTATCAAGGAAAATTTTAAAATGACAGAGACTCCAACAGACATTAACCAAATAGTACATATGGACGTATACACAAACTGAAAAGCTAATTTTTTGACATTTATCGATAGATTCTCTAAGTTCGCCACCGCATATTACCTTGAAGATAGAAATCACAGAACGATTATTGAAAAACTAAGAGATCTCAGATCACAAAAGGGTCATTTTAAGAAACTAATCACAGATAATGAATTTAAAAGTATGAACGTAAAAGACTACTTACGAAACGAGAACATAGAACTTCATTTAGAAAAGCAAACAACCACACAGGAAATTCTGATATCGAACGGCGACACAATACATTAGCAGAGAGAATAAGAATTCTAAATATCGAAAACAAGCAACTTAGCATAAAAGAGAAAATGTGTAGGGCAATAGAATGGTATAATAATAGTTACCACTCAACAATAAAGGAAAAACCAATTAATGTACAACAAGGGAAGTGTGACAAAAGTCAGATTTATACAAATTCCATTAAAGAAAAAACTAGGTACATAATTAAACACAACACAAACAGAGAACACTATTCAGAAAATAGATCAGAAGGCTACATCAAAAATTATAAAAGTGTGAGGCATTAGGATGAACCAAAATATACTAAGAAAGCACTAGGAAATATACATACATCCAATATTAAAAGAGAAACTAAATTTGCAGGTAAAATGGATGTTAATATTATTCCTGATACTGTGGACACCGCACGTAGGCCACACCCGTCTGCTAATGGAGAAGATAGAAACCAACCTGGGCTACACCGAACTAACAATAGACAACGTCGCTCTCGTTAAAAACTACGATACAATACTACACTTTATAAATCCATACGAAATCTTAGATATAGTCGACAACTTACAAAATAATATAAGAAAATCAAACCTACAAGAAAAATCGATTGCTTTAGAAATACAATTAAATAACACCCGAAACAAAATTTATACATTAATTCCACACAGAGAAAAACGTGGACTATTTAATTTCATGGCTACTGCACAAAAATGGGTTTATGGAACAATGAATGATGAAGACAGACAAGAAATAGAAGGACACCTTAACGTAATTGATACAAACAATCACAATGCTATACAAAACCTTAACAGTCAGATAAAAATTAACCAAAACTTCAACGAAACCTTCTCCATATTCAAAAACGCAATCGATAAAGACAGAATACTAATACAGAACAAACTTAATGACATTAGTGGTCAATCAAGTACACTATACAGACAAACACTATATATAGACTTCATATTAAAGATAAAAATTTTACAAGATAACATAGACCATATACAGGACAACATTGCATCTGCTAGACTTGGCACTATTCATAGCAATTTACTAACAAACGAGGAAATAGAGGAATACAAAATCGACCTAGATAAGTTACAAAATATAAAATTAAGCACAATTCTAGACCAAAATAAAAATATTATATTTGTTATAAGAATACCAAAAGATACTGTTATTCTACAAAGAATATTACTGTACCCAATAGCAGATAACCATAATTTAGAATATATGTTTGAACCGCAAGAAATTGTCAAATATGAAAAAGAGATATACAATTATGTTGGAGACAGATATATTAAAAATTTAAGAAGATGTAATAACTGTATAATGAAAAAGAACTGCATGCACATATTCAATAACATTTCCGAAATTATAGAATTAAATAATGGAATTATACTAGCAAAAACCAACATTTAGCAAATTTCTCAAATACTTGTGACGAACGTAAATTAATTTTAAATGGAAATTATTTATTTAACTCCAACAACTGTTCAATCATTATAAATAATAATAAAATACAAAATGCAGAGAGACAGTTTAAACAAAGTTTCACGATACCAAATTATTTGGAAAGCATTAAGGATTCAAAAAAAAAGATAACATTTGACAACTTAATTCTAGAAAAAATTCAAAATCTGAAAGAAATCAGTGAAATTAAATATTACAAGCACGAAAAATATGCATTTGGAAGCACTTTAGTAATAATTGTAATTGTCATCATAATATTTATTGTAACGTTGACCTGTAAGCACAAAAACCTGCAAGTAAAGATAAAAAATATGATGCCTCAGGAGTGTCCTCAAACTAAGGGGGGAGGAGTTACGCCAGCAGTTGCTGCGAACCCTAAATCTAACACCAAACGTCAGCTGAGATATCATTCTTATCAAGTATGAATCTCACAAATGATCACCAAAGCCGTTTATGCATTTTATATTTCGAGACCATTCTCAAGTGCAACGACACAAACCTCCCAAAGAGCAAAGTCAGTACGATCAGTACAATGACATAAATCAGCTGAAGTGCAATGACACAAACCTTCCAAAAAGCAAAGTCAGTACGATCAGTACAATGACATAAATTACCTGAAGTGCAATGACACAAACAACCCCTAAATGCAACGTCTGCAATTCTCAGTGCATTAGCACTTGTTCAGCTACGGCTTTGCACTCTGCTTATTGGTGGTTATAGACGTTTACCTCTCTTTCTACCCTCCTACATAACTTTAGAAAAAACTTTTGTGCCTACAGCAGCGAATAATCGATGTTAAGTAAGTTAGTTAAGGTTTCGGCATAAGTAATTTAAAATTGTTAGTTTAGTTTTAAAATAAACTCCGTAATAAAAACAACGTTGAACCGAAGTTCTCTCCGCGTTTTATTAACGTAACTCGCGAGCAGCCAAATATATATATATATATATATATATATATATATATATATATATATATATATATATATTTTTTTTTTTTTTTTTTTCTGGGCCCACTTCTCAAGTGCATTGCCTGACTTCCATTACCTTTTCTTTTCTATTAATCAAAATATATTACTATTACCGAATACCCAAACTGACAAGAAACTTCTAACAAAAAAAATAACATAATACAAGTAATAATTTTTGGAGTTTTCCTATAAATGCCACCCTATACCCCAAAAGAATAATATATATATATATATATATATATATATATATATATATATATATATATATATGTATATATATATATATATATATATATATATATACATATATATATATATATATATATATATATATATATATATATATATATATAAATATCTATGTATTATTCTTTTGGGGTATAGGGAACAAAAAGGATTTAGTCTGATGAGCAGGCTCAGAGGGCTTCAAAAAAGCCGAAGCCATCGGCCTCCTTCGAATCACCGATGGAGCTACAGGTAGCTATCATCGACAGAGTCGACCCTGATGGGAAGATAACGCCGAAAAATTGGTAGCTAGTAGAGGCTCGCCTGATAGCGGAGATGGTCGGGGCTGATGGCGCGGAGCTGCAGTTTGACGTGGCCGGCTGGCAGAGGGGGGTTAAGGTCGTCGGTTGCATCAACAAGAAGTCTCTGGACTTCTTAACGCGTACAATTAGCGGCCTTGATCCACTCTGGAGGGGCGCTCGGTTGGAGGTGGTGCCAAGTTCCTGCTTCCGATCCGCCCGGATGTTTCGGTGTGGATTCCACCTCCGGTTCCAGACCAGGAATCCATACTCAAGCTGATCGGACGGCAGAACCAGTCTCTGAATTCGGCAGAGTGGCGGGTGATCTCCGTGACCCCCTGCAAAAATGGAGTGGGAAGTGACGCGGTGCTCGCAGTGGACTCCGCGTCGCTATCAAAATTAAAGAGCGACAACTGCATTAGATTCGAGTTCGGCTCTCTTAAGGTTCGCGTGCCGGGTGACCGGTCAAAAACCAATGGAGAGGAAGCTAGAGGTGGTGCAAATTAATTTGCATCGCTCCATCTCAGCCTCGCTCGATTTAATGAAGTTCATCGCAGAGGACGATGTGGACGTAGTCCTTGTTCAGGAGCCTTGGCTCGTCAGAGGTAAGGTAAGCGGACTCGGGATGGATGGTTATCTTCTCTACATTCCACAAACACAAGGTAAGATCTGAACGTGCATAGTGGCCAAAAAGGATATTCATATTTTCTTCTTACTCCCTACAGCACTGGAGACCTTACAACGGTGGTATGCGAGCATAGGCACAAACATCACTCTGGCCACTGGGTCAAATACCATAAGGGTCGACAACTGGAGAGTATCTGATGCCTGTTCCTTTTCGGATCATAGTCGTATACACTCTCTCTCTCGTCTACTCCCAGGTAGTGACACCACGGCTTTTTAAGAACCCAAAAAAGACTGGCTGGTCCAAGATCTCAAAACTGGCGATCCAAAAACTTACTTTGATGAAAGTCAAGGTCGGCGAAGGGAATGCTAACATTGATAAGGCGGTAGGTCGTCTTACGGGAATACTGAAATAATCCTTTGACCTATCTTGTCCCTTGACTAGGCCGTGTGCTAAACCAAAACCGGTTTGGTGGAACGCTGAGTTACGACTGCTTAGGAAAAAGTGAAGAGGACTATTGTTGTGGTATGGTGTCCTTGCTTGTTTGGCGGGGGACGTCCTGTCGCGGTTCCTTTGGGCGCGTGGCTGAAAACTTAAAAACCCTAACGTTAAACTGAAACACTTTACACTTTTAAGATTTAAATCACAACAGATTTATTCTTACGAAACCTAGATCTTATATACTATTTCTTTACATCTATCTCAGTCTGTGAACTGACTTTTCTGGTGTTCCAGTTCCGCACCTGCTAATTGGTGTCAGTTGGTCAAGCCAACCGACCTACTTCAAAAGTGGCGACGGTGCATTACGCTGCCCTCGTCGACTCGACTGCGGAACTGTAATACCCTAAAAGCTTACATGATAACATTACACATATCATATTAACTTAAAATACTTAGACCCTAAAAGTATGTCTTATTGTTAAACAATTTTAGCACATGCTAATTCAACAGAGTGTGGCATCTATTAGGAGTCGGTGGTGTGAGTCAACTACACGTAGGTAGTTTGGTTCTAACTCACAACATCCCTCCCCTCTTTCTAAAAGAAGTTAGTGCAACTAACTTCTAATGAAAGTTTACATTCATTTCTGCACTTTAAACAGTCAGTGCATTTTCTTAAAACTACAATACATGTGTATAATTTTTTTCTTTCCTTTTTTTCAAATTCGCCTTATTTTTATATTTTGGGTTCTTCTTATTTCCTTTTTTATATTCGTTTTTTTATGCTATTTTGATTAATTTCTTTTTTTAGTTTTTTTTTCTTTCTTATTACTTTTTTTTCTATAGTTTTTCCTTTTCTCTCTTGTTTTATTTTATTCTTTTATATATTTTTTTTTATATTCCCCTTTTTTTCTTCTTGGTCGTTCATCGACTCTTTTCTCACTGGCGTACAATACATTTTACTCTTATACTTAAAATCTTATATACCACTATGATATTACATCTAAGATCTTATGCTACAACCTCCGCTAACTGATGATCCGGTTGTCGGCTGCCGTTGTCGGTATGGTTGTTGTGTTGCGCCGTTGGTGTGGTTGATTCGAGTCTTTGAAGGGCCGCTACTATCTTGCACCATTTCTTCGAAATGAGCGTCGTCACCATCATTATCACCAGGATGAGGCCAGCTATACTGACTACCCCTCCCTTCATCCAGGTGTGCACTATCTCACAGGAATTGGTGAGGTGTGACACCCTTTCAACATCTTCTGCCTCCTTTACCAAATCGTTGATTGCTCTGCTGTTCGTTGTAAGGGTTTTCCGTAGATCCTTGAAATGCATGAGTGAGTTCTGTGTTGTGCGCGTAGGGCCAGAATCACCTCGTTTATGATTTTCCAGCAGCTCCTGCAGTTTCGTCTTTAAACGGTTTGTTCCCATGACGGACGTTGAGAATTTATACCGTGACTCTTCTTGGCTTTTATGTACCAGCATTATCCCTTTGCCAATCACTCTGCAACCAGCTTCGATGGTCATAAACCCGGTGTTTACTAATTCCAACCGTGTGGTTTCGTCTGAGCACACCGCCGTGAAAATCGCCTGGTCGTCAAAATGGTAGAGCCATCTGTTTATGGTTCTGGTAGCTACCAGAATTCCTCCCGTGGCTGGAATGGCTATGTGATCGCATTGATCTTGCTCATGCTTCAATACTTCTATCTCGCAGTAATCGCTTGCTCGCGTAATTACTTTTCCGGGATGATAGCACAAACGTTTTGTTGTGCCCACCTCTCGACATTTCCCCTCGTCCTCTATTGATAGGCCGATGTAATGCTCTTGTGCCTGGCTTGCTGCTATGTAATCATATCTCGTCTTCGGCAGCACGCACCAATCTGGGTTTAGTCTTTTGGGTATAGGGTACACTTTGTGCATTGTAAATAACTCTAATAATGGCACTGGAATTTTTATGACTACTTTCAACCCGTTCTCCGCCTCTTCTGTGCGAACCTCGGCTAGTTCATAGAACCGCTCCGGTGCCTCGCTGTACCATGAAATTCCTTTCATCGACACTGGTGCCGCCTTGAACAATTCATCAGACGTCAGGAACAATGGGTGTAGCTTGCCATGTATCAAATCATCAAGCACCACTATCTCCGTTTGCTGTTGGTCCTGGAACCTCAGCAACTCCTCAGAAACAACTTTCCCCAACATGAAAGATTCTGCTAAGTTCACCTCTGCTTCCTCATGTCTCTTTCCAATGCCTTCCAACGCCAAGTGCATCTCTTCCAGCTCTTGGAAAGTCTTATTCACTGCTTCGTGAAGGCCCTGCTCTCATCACAGTCACCTCTTTTCCCAGCAATGACAACGTCTTTGATTGCTTCTTCTCAAGGTCCTGTAAGTGACCATAAATCCGATCTGAATCTTGGTGGTCCATCTTACCAATTGCCCATTTGAGAACTTCACCGCCAACATCTATTAGCGACCGGCGTTTCCTTTCTTTCAGAGACAATGTCTTCTCCTTTTCCAAGAATCTTCTCATTATAGTCTCTATTTCCAAAATCGAAGAATCGCATCTACGTTTTATCTCGGTCCCGCTGGCCGCTGCATGCCTCTCACATAACCTCCTGGTTGTCTCCTGCATTCCTTTGAATTGTTCCACAATAATCCTCAATTCCTTTCGTGGAAACTCAGTTACAACCACCCAATAATCTTTGGCGAACCATACATCTCCTGTTTTCTCCATCAATACATCCGTCTCCGGTAGTTTGTCCAACCGCACGTATCCCGTTGGTAACCGCAATCAACATCACTAATATGATCTATAAAATGATAAAATTTTACACTAAATATACCATACTTCAGACTAAAAATACAATAATATCTTCATAAATTGCTTTTTCTATAATTGAATGCTACATCATTCAATTCTCCGTCCACTCGTCTTCTCTCCTTACATTCTTGGATTCGCTACCGCATCGCAGAGGAAAAGAGGACTGGACTATGTTTCATTATTGCCATATAGTGCATTAGTTTCGCTTTGATTAATTTTACGTGCTCTTTTCAACACGTGAGTTATCACTCATTCCAGTTTCGAACCAATTCATTGGCCCTCCGACAAAACCAGATTATATAAAATAATCCCGTTTGTGTCAAAACTTTGTCCATTGCATGACTATATCTTTCATCGCACATAATTACTTTCTATTTAAATTTACTTCTATCCTGATATGTATATATCCATTAACGATCGTCTCTTTCTAGATCGTACATGGCTACATACATACATTCAAGGCACTATCCTATTCATTAACCTATACTATTATCCTAAGTTGTCTTTCTCCATTTATCTATACACTAAATTCTTAACTAATAAACAGTATTTATCTAACCCGCTGCAAAGGCTGCAACCTCATAAATTCTAATTACCCGACTTCATATATTCGATCACACAATAAAGCTACCTACTTGTTTAAATATATATACGAACCCCTACCCAATACCTAGTACGCCATACCTTAAATCTGGTCGTAGGGTGCTCATCCTTCTCTTAGCCGAACCTGCTCACTACACTATGACCCGATTATCGCTGGCCGACTTGAGAACATGTCTCAGCACTTTAGCTCAGCTATTTTCGGTTAATTTTCTACGTTATTCCGCTGAAATGTGCCTTGTTAGCACATTTCCGAAAACAGACCGCTTATTGTTTTACTATAAAACCGTGCTTTTGCACTGAATTTCAGCACAGTTAAGCTTCACCAACTATAATGAACACTACCCTAGGACAATTCATGCTGGATTTTAAACAGGTGACCAGAACCCTGGTGGAAGAATCGGCAGCCCTGGTGCACCCTGCTTGCACTGCACTCAGCATCGAGGAACACCGCCGCCTAACGGATCTCCCCCGCGGATCCTATACGCCGACCTACGCCATACTAAATAATCACTTAAGGGAGATTGACAACCGATGGGACTACCCGGAGGCAGTGGAAGCCTGCTGGAGGCTCCTACTAACATCCCGACTCAACCCAGACGAACCAGGAGTTGAGAGAGTGCTCGGACAACTTTTAGTCGTGCTGCACCGGGCGCACGAGATGACCGTGCCCGGATTCCCACCCGGGAATCCAATCTTAATCAAGAAATTTTTCCCCTAACTGAATTAATAAAAATAAAAATTAAATAAAAAATTAAATTAAATATTAATTGACTACTTATTTTGTAATTTCCATTTATCGTAAATATGCCCTCTCTCCCCTGGTGCCCTTATGCTCAATCGCCTGGTCACAATGCCTATGCCTCAAACTGCCGTATGTGTGTATGTATCCAACATACATACATACCCATTCCTCATACCCATTTCTCATAACTAGCATACTTACTTTTTTTAAATACACATTTGTACTTACATTCTTTATCCCATACACATATGTATATACACATATATACTACTTCACCAGCAGTTCCGCCGCTTGGCGTTAACGCTCAAGCGTCAAAATTCAGTGCATACACCGCTGTATGTATGTACGTACATATTCGAAGTTTTATATTATTTACCCACGACTGTCTTATATTTTATTTTATTTTTTAAATACGTGCAATGAACCCGTTTATTATTATTCAATACGTACAACAAAAAAAATATTTTTCTCTACTGCCTTCATTCGGCAATAGTGCTTAATTAACAGATTTTCATTACGTCAATTTTACTTGCCCGAGTTTAAGTGGCACACTTTTACTGGCATTGACTCTGAAAATCGGCGCTGCGTGTGTTATTTGATACACACACGTACATGTTTACATTGTTACTCTTGTGTTAACATTTGTAAAACACTATTAACACATGTCTTTAGTCGCGTGGTCTAATGTGGAATAATTTCAACAAATTATTTTGTAGCTTTTTAATTTTGCCCTTAATCATTACGACTGTTGTAACTGGGCTTCGGATCTCTGCTACTACATACGGACCTATCCACACAGGTGAGAATTTGTTTCTCCTAGCCTGATTCTTCATGAGTACTTGATCACCCACGTTAAAAACGACTGGGTTTAGTACCTTGTTATAAGCTTCCCTGGGTACTCGTTTAGCACAATCCTGGTTTTCTCTCACCAACTCGTGCGCTCGCTGTAGCTGATACTTTTGCACCTTATTCGGGTCATCAGCATTGTACACTGGCGCACATTTGCGCTTCAGATTTGCTGGCATGTTGAAATCAAACCCGTAGAGCGTCCTGAGCGGAGTTTGCTTCGTTGATACATGTACCTTATTATTGTGTACATGCATTGCAGTGGTCAACCATTGATCACAATTCGAGCCGTCTTCTTTGGCAAAACTGCGCCAGTACTCGGCCAGAGGTCGATGACTACGTTCCAATGAGCCCTTCGCCTGTGGATGATATGGTGTTATGTGCAACTTCTTGATTCCAAGCATTTTACACGTTTCTGAGAATAATTTCGATACGAAATTTGAACCATTGTCGGTTATCAATTCATATCCTTTATATCCTTCATTATCAATGTATAACCTTTATATCCTCCAGCCATTCCACACTACTGGCTCTTTGTTCGTGGGCATCTTCACCCGTCTTGCTAATATTTCTTGTAGCATCAATTTTATCCTCTTGCATTCTCTCGGCCTTCTCCTTATCTGACCGTGCTTTGGACCTCGTTTGCACTACTGATACTTTCTGTGCCTGCGGTACTCTGCTGAGTGCATCGGCATTCAGATTCTTTTTCCCAGGTTTGTATATGATTTCAAAATCATACTCAGACAATTTGTGTCTGAACCTGGCTAGCCTAGACGTTTGGTCTTTCAAATTGGCTATGCCTCTTAACGGCTGGTGATCAGTATATATCCTAAATGGGCGTCCTAGCAAATATGCTCTAAAATTCTTCGTAGCCCATACTATGGCTAGAAACTCCTTTTCTATTGTGGAGTATCTCTTCTCCGTGTCGCTAAGCGCTCTGCTTGCGAATGCTATTGGTCGGTCATTCCCGACTTCCCCTTGTGACAATACTGCCCCTAATGCTTCATTGCTAGCATCAGTGGTCAACAAAAAAGTTTGCTCAAAGTCGGGGTATGCCAAAATTGGTGGCGAGCTAATTATTTCCTTTAGCCTCTCGAATGCTTGCTGACATCTCTCTGTCCATTCGAACTTTCCGGCTAGTCCTTCCACGAACTTTCTATAATAGTTCACTAGTCCTAGGAATGCTTGCACTTCTTTTCTGTTTCTTGGAACCGCTCAATTTCTAACGCATTCCACCTTCTGCGGGTCAGGCAGTGCTCCTGCCTCTGAGCAACGATGGCCTAAATAAACCACCTCTCTTCGCAAAAATTGACACTTCTCCGTGTTCAATTTCAAATTGTGTTCTCGTAGTTTCTGGAGCACCTTGCGCAAGCGTTGCGAATGCTGCTGCAAGTTCTTCCCATAAATTACAATATCATCCAGATACACAAAACAATCCAACCCTTGTAAGCCTGTTAGCACATGGTTCATTAGCCGTTGGAAGGTAGCCGGTGCTCCTGTTAATCCAAACGGCATTCTATTGAACTCATAATGGCCTAAACCGGCGCTGAACGCGGTTTAATGCTTATCTTGGGTATCCACCAGAACTTGGTGGTAGCCACTCGCTAAATCAAGCGTAGAAAAATATCTACTATGCCCCAATTGATCCAGAATTTCTTCTATCCTTGGAATTGGGAACACCTGCTTGATAGTGGCGTCATTCAATTTCCTAAAATCGACGACCATTCTCCACTTCTTCTGACCCTGAGCACCTCCCTTTTTTGGCACCAAAATTATTGGTGAATTCCAAGGCGAGATACTCGGTGAAATAATGTTATCCTTTAACATTCCTTCCACTTGCCTATTTACCTCATCTTTGTGAGTTTGTGGCAATCTGTATTGCTTCTGGTTAATTGGTGCTTGATCCACCCTAGTAGGTATTTCATGCTCTACCTCTGGTGTATATGTTAACTGGTCTCCTTCCAGCAAAAATATGTCATGGAATGAGATACAAATGGCTTCTATTGATGCCTTCTCTTCCGAATTTACGCTTGGGTCTAACTTCAGTGATTCTAGCACTCTCTCCATTCTTTTTCTTATATCTACCTGCTTAATCTGTGTTATTTGAATTATTATTTGAAATTCATATGTAGGTTATATTCATGTGAACGGGGCTTAATGCATTCGTTAATCATAAGTAAAAATGTATTGTATTTTTGTCTCGTTTGCACCTCAATGTAACTTAGTTTGTACTTTGACCTTTGGGACAGACGTTTCTGCCGCCAAGTAAAGTAAATCCGTTTTGCTTAAACGGGTTTGCTTTATTAGGTAGTCAATCCAGCAAGTCGCCGGAGGTAAAAAAAGGAGTAAGTTAATTTGTCTTTATATTTTATATTTTCTATATATATATATGTATGAATTTTTACGAATATAGAAAAATAAACAAAAGGATTTAGCAGTCATCGTGCCTGTGTTTGGAACTTATTTGAGGGTGACTGCAAGAGTTCAATTTTCTAGACCTCTACGCTCGGATCGTCGACAAACTTTATTTTTTCCTTTTAGGAAATTTAGCCGTGCCATCAACAAGTATTAAGCCTCTACTGAAATACCTGTTGCTGTCATACCTACTTGCCGTGAAACTCATATTTTTCTTATGAGGAAAATTTGCCGTACCGCCAATATATTCTTCAAGTAAGTTTTATAATTTTAAAAAACATTTATTGCCACTGCTGCCACGCAAATTGCCGAAGCCTAAATATTAAGCCGATGCTGCAAAGCACTCCACACGCTGATACAGTTGCCGCCGTTACAGTCACTGCCGCTACCAAAATTCTGCCGTTAACCGCAACTGCAATAACTGAACAAGTAGAAAGGCCAGCCACTGATTTCTCTGTCGCCGTTGATGTCATCATTTCAACATCCAAACAGAACCAGTAGTCGCATAAATAAAGGAGTAGCACCTGTACGTTTTGACGCTACAAGAATGCCGCTAAATAGAACGCCGCCAAATACGTCGTCGCAAGCGCTTAGTGCCGCTACGACGTCAGCAGAAAATGCAGCCGCGACGTCAGCAGCTACCGCAGTCGCGACACCAATAACCAGCACCCTACCGTCGGCTAACACAAGTACAAGCAGAACTGCAGAGCCATCAGTACAAAAAGAAAACAGCAATGACGTGATAAATAATAAAAGTTAAGGTGAAGTGATTTCGGAACAAGTGGATAAACGATTAAGTGATATGAGAAATGAGTTCCAGAAACAGATGCAAGCCATACAGGCAATTCTGATAGCCAATAATGAGCGAATTCAATGTAGTGTACTCGAACTTAGAAGAGAGATGCAACAGTCATCACAGCTGTCACCTGCAGCAGAGCAGCCCTCCACCCCTGCCACTTTTACCGCCTGCACAACCGTAGGTTCAGTCGTTGCAGGAACCGATGCAAACACATACCGCTGCATCTGAAAACAATATATATGATACCCAAAGGGCATCAGTACATCGTCAGAAGAAATTATATCCACTTCCACTCTTTTCAGGCTCTCCAAAAGAGTGGCAAATATTTTATGAAGATTTTATAAGTACCACTAGAGAGTTTGAATATTCCGATTTGCATAATATAATGCGCTTGAGAGATGCATTAAAAGGCCAAGCTAAAGGAGCAGTTGAGTCACTTTTGTCTAATGCGAGGAACGTACCTGCTATTATATCCACATTAAAAGAAACCTTTGGACGGGCAGAACTTCTGATAAAAAGCCTGATAGAAAAGGTCCGCGCACTACCTCCTGTCAATGATAGTCGTCTGGAAGCATTGGTGAGTTTCGCAACAAAAGTTACAAATATGACCACTTTTTTGGGAAACGTTCAGGGTGAGCACCATTTAACTAATCCCATATTGCTAAGTGAGCTGGTGGCGAAGCTTCCAACGCCCAAGCAATTGCAATGGGCTGAGAAATGTCTCCAGCTGCAGCTGCCGCCAACACTCGTTGAATTCAGTTCATGGCTCAACAATTTACGAAGAATGGCCAACATGGTATCAGACGCCTTACCAAGTACTTCTACACGATCAGCTGAGAATCTAAATTTAAATAAAAAATTCAACTCTAAACCAAATGAAAATCGTCGTATCGCATATGTAAGCCTAGCTGAAAAAAGATGTAAAATATGCGACGGCCAATGCAGTAACGTAAGTAACTGCCGTAAATTTGCACAACTGGTCTTAGAAGAAAAATGGAACAAGATCAAAGAATTAAAACTATGTTTCGCGTGTTTGAAAATGGGACATCAGATGAGTCGATGCTTTACACGTAAAAGTTGTGGCATTAGTGGGTGTCAAAGAACGCATCATACACTGCTACATGGCGAGTCAAGGCAAATTGTACAGTCAAACATATCGGAGCCATCAGCATCAATAATAGCCACTTCACAACAGGAGAATAGAAATTGCCGTGCGGATTCCGAAAAAACTAGCGACGGGGTTCTATTCCAGATTATACCTGTGAAAATAAATGGGAAGAATAAAATAATCAACACATATGCTTTCGTGGACGATGGAGCGAACGTTAGCATGATCGAAAGGAGCCTGGCGGAAGAACTAGATATACATGGTCGTGAGGACACCCTAGACCTGCATTGGTTAAATAATGAAACAATAAGCGAAAAAACTGAAATAGTAGACATTGTCATTAGTGGAGTGGCGGAGGACTCTATAAAATACCAGATTAGCAAAGTGTTCACCTCATCAAGTCTATCATTGCCTACCCAAAGATTCAAAGCCAGTGAAGTGATAAAAGAGAATCCGTATCTAATCAATTTGGCGATCGAAAGCTATAATGGTCAGCCAAAAATCATTATCAGTCTCATGCACTCATTTTTAACAGTACCAATAGTGACCCCATATAGCCAACAGAGTCCTGGGCCTATTGCCGTTAACACCAGATTGGGTTGGATGGTGTATGGGCCAGTTAACACCAATGATAAGCCATGCATTAAGCGGTCATTCCATATACAAAAAAATTACTCTTATGCTGAAATTGATGCAGTCAAAGAGATGGATGATAGGATGAAACAATATTTCGACATGGAAACATTTGGAATAAAACCAGACACGAAATTGATGCAATCCAAAGATGAAAAGAGGGCACTTGAAATATTACAAAAAACAACAAAAAGGAAGGGCGATCGATATGAGGCGGGGTTGTTGTGGATAGAGGATTTTTTTCATTCCCTAATAGTCTGGCGATGGCAATGAAAAGATTAGAAAGTGTTGAAAGAAAGATGAGGCAGGACTTAGAATATGCAACTGAATACAGAAAGAAAATAAACCATTATATAGAAGATGGATATGCAAGAAGACTTAAACCGGGAGAAGAAAAATATGTCCATCAAAATCATTTTATCTACCACATTTCGGAGTTAGAAGTCCAAATAAAAATGGTATAAGAATCGTATTTGATGCCGCAGCTGAAATAAATAATATCTCTTTAAATAAAGCTTTATTATCCGGCCCAGACTTAAACCAACCATTGATAGCTATTCTCTTTAAATTCAGAGAAGCACCGATTGCTGTATGTGGCGATATAAAAGAGATGTTTCATCAGGTGTTAATAAATGAAAGAGACCAACAATATCAGCGATTTCAATGGAGAGATGGAAACCCCACAAAACCCGTGGAAGTGTTTGTGATGGAGAGGATGATATTTGGTGCTACGTGTTCTCCGACAATTGCTCAATATATAAAAAACAAAAATGCTGAAGACTATTCCAGTGAGATACCACGAGCCGTTGCAGGCATAATAAAACGACACTACGTTGATGATTATGTAGATTGCTTTGAGACAGAAGAAATGGCAATCCAGGTCGTCGGCGAAGTCATACGTATTCACAACGCTGGAGGATTCGAGCTGAGAAATATAATTTCAAATTCACCGAAAGTTGAAAGAGCGTTTGGTAGCACGAACACTGCCATAAAGGAAGATGTAGCTATTGATGGCCGCGTGGACCGTATACTGGGCATGTTTTGGCGTTCAAAGGCCGATGAACTGGTGTTCGTATTCCAACTGGATAAGGTGCCACAACAAATAGTAAACTTCAATAGGAAACCAACCAAGCGTGAAGTACTTAGCGTCGTAATGTCCATCTTTGATCCACTTGGATTTCTGGGAAACTTTACGGTGACAGGAAAATTATTTATGCAAGCGATATGGAGGAGGGGCATAGGATGGGATGATCCAATACCCGACGAACTGTTTGAGCGATGGAAGGCCTGGCTGGTGGAGTTAAAACAAGTGGAAAACTTTCGGATTCAACGATGTTACCTGACAAATTTCGACAATATTGCCCTGGACCTGCACGTTTTCGTAGACGCAAGTGAGGAGGCATGTGCAGTCGTAGCGTACGTGAGAGCACAAACGCCTACAGGTATAGAGCTTGCATTCGTAGCAGCAAAGAATAGTTGTGCTCCGACACGATACCATTCAGTCCCGAAGTTGGAACTGCAAGCAGCCGTTATGGGCGTACGACTGAAGGATAGCGTAGTAAAATGCCATTCAATACAGTTTAATAAAATTTATTTTTGGAGCGATTCGCACACTGTAATAAGATGGATCAGAGCTGATCATCGGGTTTACAAACAATACGTTGCAAATAGGGTCGCCGAGATATTGGAAAGCAGTCAAGTGGAAGATTGGTTTTGGTGCCCAGGGGAACTAAACCCAGCAGATGAAGCAACGCGTGCATCATTTACAAGGCGAAGCAAGGCAACAGGTAGATGGAAAAATGGCCCGGAATTTTTGCTAAAAAGTAAAGAAGAATGGCCGAGTCAACTACTTATGAAAACTACTATGGACAGAAGCGAAGATGAATTGCGAGCCAACCATATCTTATTGATAGCCAGGCAAGTAAACACGATTGTACCAAGTATTAATCGATTTTCAAATTATAGACGTTTGAAGAGAACTATGGCGTGGATATTTCGCTACGTCCACAACTTAAAAGCAAAGGCTACGCAACGAGTACTACAGAAGGGTGAACTCATCGCCGAAGAAGAGTTGGCAGCTGAAAATCATCTCTGTAAAGTTGCTCAAATAAAAATATTTGCTGACGAGCATGCTAGTCTATCTCAAAAAGGCGTGGTTCAAGTAACGAGCCAAATCAAAGCGTTAAACCCATTTGTTGCTGAAGATGGTCTGTTACGAGTTGGAGGAAGGATCGAAAGAGCCACTTGGATACACGTCGACCCCAGGCACCCGATAATACTTCAAAGGAGCATCCGCTCACAGGTTTGATAGTTGACTACTATCATCGGAAGTTTAATCACATTAACGTCTCAAAGGTTATCAATGAAATAAGACAACGCTTCTGGATTCCGTCGATAAGACGAGTAGTGAATGGAGTCCAAGCCCATTGTATGTTATGTAGATTGCGAAAAGCCCGCCCGCAACAGCCGCAAATGAGTAATTTGCCGATAGACAGATTAACACCCTACGTACGTCCGTTCTCTTACACCGGAGTGGATTTCTTTGGCCCCTTAAACGTAACTGTTCGTCGACAAAAAGAGAAGCGTTGGGTCGCTTTATTTACGTGCTTAACCTGTCGTGCAATAAATTTAGAGCTTGCCACTGATTTATCAAGTGATGCCTGTCTGATCTGCATACGCAATTTTATTAACCGCAGAGGAGTACCAGTACAAATTCGCAGCGACAACGGCACCAATTTTGTGGGCCTATCAAAGGACCTGCAACTTGCGATGAAAGCCCTAGATGAAGATGCCATTAAGTTAGACATAGCGCCAATGGGAATTAAGTGGATATTTAATACTCCAGCCAATCCTAGTGAAGCAGGTGCATGGGAGCGACTGGTTCAGTCAGTCAAAAAGACGCTGAGCATCATACTGAAAGAACATGCGCCGCGAATAGACACATTATATAGTGTCTTAATTGAAGCCGAAAACATTATTAATTCTAGACCGTTAACTCATCTGCCAGTTACACCGGAAGAACCTGAACCGTTGAAGCCGAACCATCTTCTGTTGGGCTGCATGAATTCTACACATACGCCGCCAACTTACGAGCCGAGGCTGATGTGTCTGCGAAAGCAATGGCGAGTGGCAGACAATTTAAAAAAATAATTTCTGGTCGCGGTGGCTAAAGGAGTACCTTCCGGATTTGACGCGGCGACGAAAGTGGTGCTTGCCTACTAAGCAACTGAGAATTGGTGATCTTGTGCTGATATGTGAGGTGAATGCAGCACGATCTCACTGGAGGCGTGGCAGAGTTGTGCAACTGTTTCATGGGTCTGATGGAATTGCACGATCAGCTGAAGTCAAAACGGATTCTGGTGCCCTGAGGAGACCCGTGTCAAAGCTTGCTTTTTTGGACGTCGAGGTTGGTGGTAAAGCTTCCCCATAGTGGTCACTTTACGGAGGAGGGGATGTTATTAATTGAATTATTATTTGAAATTCATATGTTATATTCATGTGAACGGGGCTTAATGCATTCGTTAATCATAAGTAAAAATGTATTGTATTTTTGTCTCGTTTGCACCTCAAAGTAACTTAGTTTGTACTTTGACCTTAGGGACAGACGTTTTTGCTGCCAAGTAAAGTAAATCCGTTTTGCTTAAACGGGTTTGCTTTATTAGGTAGTCAATCGAGCAAGTCGCCGGAGGTCAAAAAAGGAGTAAGTTAATTTGTCTTTATATTTTATATTTTCTATATATATATATATGTATGAATTTTTACGAATATAGAAAAATAAACAAAAGGATTTAGCAGTCATCGTGCCTGTGTTTGGAACTTATTTGAGGGTGACTGCAAGAGTTCAATTTTCTAGACCTCTACGCTTGGATCGTCGACAAACTTTATTTTTTCCTTTTAGGAAATTTAGCCGTGCCATCAACAAGTATTAAGCCTCTACTGAAATACCTGTTGCTGTCATACCTACTTGCCGTGAAACTCATATTTTTCTTATGAGGAAAATTTGCCGTACCGCCAATATATTCTTCAAGTAAGTTTTATAATTTTAAAAAACATTTATTGCCACTGCTGCCACGCAAATTGCCGAAGCCTAAATATTAAGCCGATGCTGCAAAGCACTCCACACGCTGATACAGTTGCCGCCGTTACAGTCACTGCCGCTACCAAAATTCTGCCGTTAACCGCAACTGCAATAACTGAACAAGTAGAAAGGCCAGCCACTGATTTCTCTGTCGCCGTTGATGTCATCATTTCAACATCCAAACAGAACCAGTAGTCGCATAAATAAAGGAATAGCACCTGTACGTTTTGACGCTACAAGAATGCCGCTAAATAGAACGCCGCCAAATACGTCGTCGCAAGCGCTTAGTGCCGCTACGACGTCAGCAGAAAATGCAGCCGCGACGTCAGCAGCTACCGCAGTCGCGACGCCAATAACCAGCACCCTACCGTCGGCTAACACAAGTACAAGCAGAACTGCAGAGCCATCAGTACAAAAAGAAAACAGCAATGACGTGATAAATAATAAAAGTTATGGTGAAGTGATTTCGGAACAAGTGGATAAACGATTAAGTGATATGAGAAATGAGTTCCAGAAACAGATGCAAGCCATACAGGCAATTCTGATAGCCAATAATGAGCGAATTCAATGTAGTGTACTCGAACTTAGAAGAGAGATGCAACAGTCATCGCAGTCGTCACAGCTGTCACCTGCAGCAGAGCAGCCCTCCACCCCTGCCACTTTTACCGCCTGCACAACCGTGGGTTCAGTCGTTGCAGGAACCGATGCAAACACATACCGCTGCATCTGAAAACAATATATATGATACTCAAAGGGCATCAGTACATCGTCAGAAGAAATTATATCCACTTCCACTCTTTTCAGGCTCTCCAAAAGAGTGGCAAATATTTTATGAAGATTTTATAAGTACCTCTAGAGAGTTTGAATATTCCGATTTGCATAATATAATGCGCTTGAGAGATGCATTAAAAGGCCAAGCTAAAGAAGCAGTTGAGTCACTTTTGTCTAATGCGAGGAACGTACCTGCTATTATATTTACATTAAAAGAAACCTTTGGACGGGCAGAACTTATGATAAAAAGCCAGATAGAAAAGGTCCGCGCACTACCTCCTGTCAATGATAGTCGTCTGGAAGCATTGGTGAGTTTCGCAACAAAAGTTACAAATATGACCACTTTTTTGGGAAACGTTCAGGGCGAGCACCATTTAACTAATCCCATATTGTTAAGTGAGCTGGTGGCGAAGCTTTCAACACCCAAGCAATTGCAATGGGCTGAGAAATGTCTCCAGCTGCAGCTGCCGCCAACACTAGTCGAATTCAGTTCATGGCTTAACAATTTACGAAGAATGGCCAACATGGTATCAGACGCCTTACCAAGTACTTCTACACGATCAGCTGAGAATTTAAATTTAAATAAAAAAATCAACTCTAAGCCAAATGAAAATCGTCGTATCGCATATGTAAGCGTAGCTGAAAAAAGATGTAAAATATGCGACGGCCAATGCAGTAACGTAAGTAACTGCCGTAAATTTGCACAACTGGTCTTAGAAGAGAAATGGAACAAGATCAAAGAATTAAAACTATGTTTCGCGTGCTTGAAAATGGGACATCAGATGAGTCGATGCTTTACACGTAAAAGTTGTGGCATTAGTGGGTGTCAAAGAACGCATCATACACTGCTACATGGCGAGTCAAGGCAAATTGTACAGTCAAACATATCGGAGCCATCAGCATCAATAATAGCCACTTCACAACAGGAGAATAGAAATTGCCGTGCGGATTCCGAAAAAACTAGCGACGGGGTTCTATTCCAGATTATACCTGTGAAAATATATGGGAAGAATAAAATAATCAACACATATGCTTTCGTGGACGATGGAGCGAACGTTAGCATGATCGAAAGGAGCCTGGCGGAAGAACTAGATATACATGGTCGTGAGGACACCCTAGACCTGCATTGGTCAAATAATGAAACAATAAGCGAAAAAACTGAAATAGTAGACATTGTCATTAGTGGAGTGGCGGAGGACTCTATAAAATACCAGATTAGCAAAGTGTTCACCTCATCAAGTCTATCATTGCCTACCCAAAGATTCAAAGCCAGTGAAGTGATAAAAGAGAATCCTTATCTAAGCAATTTGGCGATCGAAAGCTATAATGGTCAGCCAAAAATCATTATCAGTGTCATACACTCATTTTTAACAGTACCAATAGAGACCCCATATAGCCAACAGAGTCCTGGGCCTATTGCCGTTAACACCAGATTGGGTTGGATGGTGTATGGGCCAGTTAACACCAATGATAAGCCATGCATTAAGCGGTCATTCCATATACAAAAAAATTACTCTTATGCTGAAATTGATGCAGTCAAAGAGATGGATGATAGGATGAAACAATATTTCGACATGGAAACATTTGGAATAAAACCAGACACGAAATTTATGCAATCCAAAGATGAAAAGAGGGCACTTGAAATATTACAAAAAACAACAAAAAGGAAGGGCGATCGATATGAGGCGGGGTTGTTATGGATAGAGGATTTTTTTCATTCCCTAATAGTCTGGCGATGGCAATGAAAAGATTAGAAAGTGTTGAAAGAAAGATGAGGCAGGACTTAGAATATGCAACTGAATACAGAAAGAAAATAAACCATTATATAGAAGATGGATATACAAGAAGACTTAAACCGGGAGAAGAAAAATATGTCCATCAAAATCATTTTATCTACCACATTTCGGAGTTAGAAGTCCAAATAAAAATGGTATAAGAATCGTATTTGATGCCGCAGCTGAAATAAATAATATCTCTTTAAATAAAGCTTTATTATCCGGCCCAGACTTAAACCAACCATTGATAGCTATTCTCTTTAAATTCAGAGAAGCACCGATTGCTGTATGTGGCGATATAAAAGAGATGTTTCATCAGGTGTTAATAGATGAAAGAGACCAACAATATCAGCGATTTCTATGGAGAGATGGAAACCCCACAAAACCCGTGGAAGTGTTTGTGATGGAGAGGATGATATTTGGTGCTACGTGTTCTCCGACAATTGCTCAATATATAAAAAACAAAAATGCTGAAGACTATTCCAGTGAGATACCACGAGCCGTTGCAGGCATAATAAAACGACACTACGTTGATGATTATGTAGATTGCTTTGAGACAGAAGAAATGGCAATCCAGGTCGTCGGCGAAGTCATACGTATTCACAACGCTGGAGGATTCGAGCTGAGAAATATAATTTCAAATTCACCGAAAGTTGAAAGAGCGTTTGGTAGCACGAACACTGCCATAAAGGAAGATGTAGCTATTGATGGCCGCGTGGACCGTATACTGGGCATGTTTTGGCGTTCAAAGGCCGATGAACTGGTGTTCGTATTCCAACTGGATAAGGAGCCACAACAAATAGTAAACTTCAATAGGAAACCAACCAAGCGTGAAGTACTTAGCGTCGTAATGTCCATCTTTGATCCACTTGGATTTCTGGGAAACTTTACGGTGACAGGAAAATTATTTATGCAAGCGATATGGAGGAGGGGAATAGGATGGGATGATCCAATACCCGACGAACTGTTTGAGCGATGGAAGGCCTGGCTGGTGGAGTTAAAACAAGTGGAAAACTTTCGGATTCAACGCTTTTACCTGACAAATTTCGACAATATTGCCCTGGACCTGCACGTTTTCGTAGACGCAAGTGAGGAGGCATGTGCAGTCGTAGCGTATGTGAGAGCACAAACGCCTACAGGTATAGAGCTTGCATTCGTAGCAGCAAAGAATAGTTGTGCTCCGACACGATACCATTCAGTCCCGAAGTTGGAACTGCAAGCAGCCGTTATGGGCGTACGACTGAAGGATAGCGTAGTAAAATGCCATTCAATACAGTTTAATAAAATTTATTTTTGGAGCGATTCGCACACTGTAATAAGATGGATCAGAGCTGATCATCGGGTTTACAAACAATACGTTGCAAATAGGGTCGCCGAGATATTGGAAAGCAGTCAAGTGGAAGATTGGTTTTGGTGCCCAGGGGAACTAAACCCAGCAGATGAAGCAACGCGTGCATCATTTACAAGGCGAAGCAAGGCAACAGGTAGATGGAAAAATGGCCCGGAATTTTTGCTAAAAAGTAAAGAAAAATGGCCGAGTCAACTACTTATGAAAACTACTATGGACAGAAGCGAAGATGAATTGCGAGCCAACCATATCTTATTGATAGCCAGGCAAGTAAACACGATTGTACCAAGTATTAATCGATTTTCAAATTATAGACGTTTGAAGAGAACTATGGCGTGGATATTTCGCTACGTCCACAACTTAAAAGCAAAGGCTACCCAACGAGTACTACAGAAGGGTGAACTCATCGCCGAAGAAGAGTTGGCAGCTGAAAATCATCTCTGTAAAGTTGCTCAAATCAAAATATTTGCTGACGAGCATGCTAGTCTATCTCAAAAAGGCGTGGTTCAAGTAACGAGCCAAATCAAAGCGTTAAACCCATTTGTTGCTGAAGATGGTCTGTTACGAGTTGGAGGAAGGATCGAAGAGCCACTTGGATACACGTCGACGCCAGGCACCCGATAATACTTCCAAAGGAGCATCCGCTCACACGTTTGATAGTTGACTACTATCATCGGAAGTTTAATCACATTAACGTCTCAAAGGTTATCAATGAAATAAGACAACGCTTCTGGATTCCGTCGATAAGACGAGTAGTGAATGGAGTCCAAGCCCATTGTATGTTATGTAGATTGCGAAAAGCCCGCCCGCAACAGCCGCAAATGAGTAATTTGCCGATAGACAGATTAACACCCTACGTACGTCCGTTCTCTTACACCGGAGTGGATTTCTTTGGCCCCTTAAACGTAACTGTTCGTCGACAAAAAGAGAAGCGTTGGGTCGCTTTATTTACGTGCTTAACCTGTCGTGCAATACATTTAGAGCTTGCCACTGATTTATCAAGTGATGCCTGTCTGATCTGCATACGCAATTTTATTAACCGCAGAGGAGTACCAGTACAAATTCGCAGCGACAACGGCACCAATTTTGTGGGCCTATCAAAGGAGCTGCAACTTGCGATGAAAGCCCTAGATGAAGATGCCATTAAGTTACACATAGCGCCAATGGGAATTAAGTGGATATTTAATACTCCAGCCAATCCTAGTGAAGCAGGTGCATGGGAGCGACTGGTTCAGTCAGTCAAAAAGACGCTGAGCATCATACTGAAAGAACATGCGCCGCGAATAGACACATTATATAGTGTCTTAATTGAAGCCGAAAACATTATTAATTCTAGACCGTTAACTCATCTGCCAGTTACACCGGAAGAACCTGAACCGTTGAAGCCGAACCATCTTCTGTTGGGCTGCATGAATTCTACACATACGCCGCCAACTTACGAGTCGAGGCTGATGTGTCTGCGAAAGCAATGGCGAGTGGCAGACAATTTAAAAAAATAATTTCTGGTCGCGGTGGCTAAAGGAGTACCTTCCGGATTTGACGCGGCGACGAAAGTGGTGCTTGCCTACTAAGCAACTGAGAATTGGTGATCTTGTGCTGATATGTGAGGTGAATGCAGCACGATCTCACTGGAGGCGTGGCAGAGTTGTGCAACTGTTTCATGGGTCTGATGGAATTGCACGATCAGCTGAAGTCAAAACGGATTCTGGTGCCCTGAGGAGACCCGTGTCAAAGCTTGCTTTTTTGGACGTCGAGGTTGGTGGTAAAGCTTCCCCATAGTGGTGACTTTACGGAGGAGGGGATGTTATTAATTGGATTATTATTTGAAATTCATATGTAGGTTATATTCATGTGAACGGGGCTTAATGCATTCGTTAATCATAAGTAAAAATGTATTGTATTTTTGTCTCGTTTGCACCTCAATGTAACTTAGTTTGTACTTTGACCTTTGGGACAGACGTTTTTGCCGCCAAGTAAAGTAAATCCGTTTTGCTTAAACGGGTTTGCTTTATTAGGTAGTCAATCGAGCATGTCGCCGGAGGTCAAAAAAGGAGTAAGTTAATTTGTCTTTATATTTTATATTTTCTATATATATATATGTATGAATTTTTACGAATATAGAAAAATAAACAAAAGGATTTAGCAGTCATCGTGCCTGTGTTTGGAACTTATTTGAGGGTGACTGCAAGAGTTCAATTTTCTAGACCTCTACGCTCGGATCGTCGACAATCTGATTAACCGATCCATAACTCGGTTCCTTAAAACTATCATAACTAGTGAACTTAGGCCTCAAATCCTTATCCATATAGTAGTCTTCTTCTGATGCATTTAGTACACAAGCGTACACCTTACCCTTGTTAACGTGCGTTATGGTCTCTCCCATATATACGCCGTCCGCTAGCTGCTGCTTGTGCAAAACAAGAATCCTAAGTTTCGTGTTTACACGCATAGTAACTACTCTGGTTGACCTTGCGTTCACTACCTCTATACAATTCTTAACCCTATTCACGGTTCCTTCCTGCCATGACTTTAATGGAAGAGTAAGGATCCTATTCCTATTATTATCGTAAAATGATAACTGCTTTTCTAGCGCATCCAGTATGGTGCGGCCCCAGAGATTATCGCGGCCAATTATCCCATCGGCCGGGATACCTTCCCTATCCAATTCGACTGCGTGCACTCTAAAACTCATGCCCTTAACTTCACTGTGCCCTATTTTGAGTGACCCCAATGTCCTGATACAACCTCCAAACGCTCCATTAAGCGTTCTTACATCCTTTGGGTTAACACATAGTCCTTTCCGTAAAACACTAGATTTTACAAAACTGGTATCCGCCCCTGAATCTACTAAAAGCACTAGCTTTCCACTAGCTGATTCCTTGCAAGGTATCTCGATGAAGGCCTCACCTATCCTGTTCATAACGAAACAACGTCCTCTTGTTCTCAACATGGACGCGAATCTACTTCCTAACTCTTCCAATTTTCTCCTCCATGCACCGCAGTTATCCCTTACAATCCTATACTCCCTCAAAATTACCGTTAATACCTTAACTATACATCCTCGTACCATGTACGCGGCGATTGGCCTTTCTTTTCTGTTTCTTGGAACCGCTCAATTTCTAACGCATTCCACCTTCTGCGGGTCAGGCTCCTGCCTCTGAGCAACGATGGCCTAAATAAACCACCTCTCTTCGCAAAAGTTGACACTTCTCTGTGTTCAATTTCAAATTGTGTTCTCGTAGTTTCTGGTGCACCTTGCGCAAGCGTTGCGAATGCTGCTGCAATTTCTTCCCATAAATTACAATATCATCCAAATACACAAAACAATCCAACCCTTGTAAGCCTGTTAGCACATGGTTCATTAGCCGTTGGAAGGTAGCCGGTGCTCCTGTTAATCCAAACGGCATTCTATTGAACTCATAATGGCCTAAACCGGCGCTGAACGCGGTTTTCTGCTTATCTTGGGTATCCCCCAGAACTTGGTGGTAGCCACTCGCTAAATCAAGCGTAGAAAAATATCTACTATGCCCCAATTGATCCAGAATCTCTTGTATCCTTGGTATCGGGAACACCTGCTTGATAGTGGCGTCATTCAATTTCCTAAAATCGACGACCATTCTCCACTTCTTCTGACCCTGAGCACCTCCCTTTTTTGGCACCAAAATTATTGGTGAATTCCAAGGCGAGATACTCGGTGAAATAATGTTATCCTTTAACATTCCTTCCACTTGCCTATTTACCTCATCTTTGTGAGCTTGTGGCAATCTGTATTGCTTCTGGTTAATTGGTGCTTGATCCACCCTAGTAGGTATTTCATGCTCTACCTCTGGTGTATATGCTAACTGGTCTCCTTCCAGCAAAAATATGTCATGGACTGAGATGCAAATGGCTTCTATTGATGCCTTCTCTTCCGAATTTACGCTTGGGTCTAACTTCAGTGATTCGAGCACTCTCTCCATTCTTTTTCTTATATCTACCTGCTTAATCTGTGTTATTATTTGAATTATTATTTGAAATTGATATGTAGGTTATATTCATGTGAACGGGGCTTAATGCATTCGTTAATCATAAGTAAAAATGTATTGTATTTTTGTCTCGTTTGCACCTCAATGTAACTTAGTTTGTACTTTGACCTTTGGGACAGACGTTTTTGCCGCCAAGTAAAGTAAATCCGTTTTGCTTAAACGGGTTTGCTTTATTAGGTAGTCAATCGAGCAAGTCGCCGGAGGTCAAAAAAGGAGTAAGTTAATTTGTCTTTATATTTTATATTTTCTATATATATATATGTATGAATTTTTACGAATATAGAAAAATAAACAAAAGGATTTAGCAGTCATCGTGCCTGTGTTTGGAACTTATTTGAGGGTGACTGCAAGAGTTCAATTTTCTAGACCTCTACGCTTGGATCGTCGACAAACTTTATTTTTTCCTTTTAGGACATTTAGCCGTGCCATCAACAAGTATTAAGCCTCTACTGAAATACCTGTTGCTGTCATACCTACTTGCCGTGAAACTCATATTTTTCTTATGAGGAAAATTTGCCGTACCGCCAATATATTCTTCAAGTAAGTTTTATAATTTTAAAAAACATTTATTGCCACTGCTGCCACGCAAATTGCCGAAGCCTAAATATTAAGCCGATGCTGCAAAGCACTCCACACGCTGATACAGTTGCCGCCGTTACAGTCACTGCCGCTACCAAAATTCTGCCGTTAACCGCAACTGCAATAACTGAACAAGAAGAAAGGCCAGCGACTGATTTCTCTGTCGCCGTTGATGTCATCATTTCAACATCCAAACAGAACCAGTAGTCGCATAAATAAAGGAGTAGCACCTGTACGTTTTGACGCTACAAGAATGCCGCTAAATAGAACGCCGCCAAATACGTCGTCGCAAGCGCTTAGTGCCGCTACGACGTCAGCAGAAAATGCAGCCGCGACGTCAGCAGCTACCGCAGTCGCGAAGCCAATAACCAGCACCCTACCGTCGGCTAACACAAGTACAAGCAGAACTGCAGAGCCATCAGTACAAAAAGAAAACAGCAATGACGTGATAAATAATAAAAGTTATGGTGAAGTGATTTCGGAACAAGTGGATAAACGATTAAGTGATATGAGAAATGAGTTCCAGAAAAAGATGCAAGCCATACAGGCAATTCTGATAGCCAATAATGAGCGAATTCAATGTAGTGTACTCGAACTTAGAAGAGAGATGCAACAGTCATCGCAGTCGTCACAGCTGTCACCTGCAGCAGAGCAGCCCTCCACCCCTGCCACTTTTACCGCCTGCACAACCGTGGGTTCAGTCGTTGCAGGAACCGATGCAAACACATACCGCTGCATCTGAAAACAATATATATGATACCCAAAGGGCATCAGTACATCGTCAGAAGAAATTATATCCACTTCCACTCTTTTCAGGCTCTCCAAAAGAGTGGCAAATATTTTATGAAGATTTTATAAGTACCTCTAGAGAGTTTGAATATTCCGATTTGCATAATATAATGCGCTTGAGAGATGCATTAAAAGGCCAAGCTAAAGAAGCAGTTGAGTCACTTTTGTCTAATGCGAGGAACGTACCTGCTATTATATTTACATTAAAAGAAACCTTTGGACGGGCAGAACTTATGATAAAAAGCCAGATAGAAAAGGTCCGCGCACTACCTCCTGTCAATGATAGTCGTCTGGAAGCATTGGTGAGTTTCGCAACAAAAGTTACAAATATGACCACTTTTTTGGGAAACGTTCAGGGCGAGCACCATTTAACTAATCCCATATTGTTAAGTGAGCTGGTGGCGAAGCTTTCAACACCCAAGCAATTGCAATGGGCTGAGAAATGTCTCCAGCTGCAGCTGCCGCCAACACTAGTCGAATTCAGTTCATGGCTTAACAATTTACGAAGAATGGCCAACATGGTATCAGACGCCTTACCAAGTACTTCTACACGATCAGCTGAGAATTTAAATTTAAATAAAAAAATCAACTCTAAGCCAAATGAAAATCGTCGTATCGCATATGTAAGCGTAGCTGAAAAAAGATGTAAAATATGCGACGGCCAATGCAGTAACGTAAGTAACTGCCATAAATTTGCACAACTGGTCTTAGAAGAGAAATGGAACAAGATCAAAGAATTAAAACTATGTTTCGCGTGCTTGAAAATGGGACATCAGATGAGTCGATGCTTTACACGTAAAAGTTGTGGCATTAGTGGGTGTCAAAGAACGCATCATACACTGCTACATGGCGAGTCAAGGCAAATTGTACAGTCAAACATATCGGAGCCATCAGCATCAATAATAGCCACTTCACAACAGGAGAATAGAAATTGCCGTGCGGATTCCGAAAAAACTAGCGACGGGGTTCTATTCCAGATTATACCTGTGAAAATATATGGGAAGAATAAAATAATCAACACATATGCTTTCGTGGACGATGGAGCGAACGTTAGCATGATCGAAAGGAGCCTGGCGGAAGAACTAGATATACATGGTCGTGAGGACACCCTAGACCTGCATTGGTTAAATAATGAAACAATAAGCGAAAAAACTGAAATAGTAGACATTGTCATTAGTGGAGTGGCGGAGGACTCTATAAAATACCAGATTAGCAAAGTGTTCACCTCATCAAGTCTATCATTGCCTACCCAAAGATTCAAAGCCAGTGAAGTGATAAAAGAGAATCCGTATCTAAGCAATTTGGCGATCGAAAGCTATAATGGTCAGCCAAAAATCATTATCAGTCTCATACACTCATTTTTAACAGTACCAATAGAGACCCCATATAGCCAACAGAGTCCTGGGCCTATTGCCGTTAACACCAGATTGGGTTGGATGGTGTATGGGCCAGTTAACACCAATGATAAGCCATGCATTAAGCGGTCATTCCATATACAAAAAAATTACTCTTATGCTGAAATTGATGCAGTCAAAGAGATGGATGATAGGATGAAACAATATTTCGACATGGAAACATTTGGAATAAAACCAGACACGAAATTGATGCAATCCAAAGATGAAAAGAGGGCACTTGAAATATTACAAAAAACAACAAAATGGAAGGGCGATCGATATGAGGCGGGGTTGTTATGGATAGAGGATTTTTTTCATTCCCTAATAGTCTGGCGATGGCAATGAAAAGATTAGAAAGTGTTGAAAGAAAGATGAGGCAGGACTTAGAATATGCAACTGAATACAGAAAGAAAATAAACCATTATATAGAAGATGGATATACAAGAAGACTTAAACCGGGAGAAGAAAAATATGTCCATCAAAATCATTTTATCTACCACATTTCGGAGTTAGAAGTCCAAATAAAAATGGTATAAGAATCGTATTTGATGCCGCAGCTGAAATAAATAATATCTCTTTAAATAAAGCTTTATTATCCGGCCCAGACTTAAACCAACCATTGATAGCTATTCTCTTTAAATTCAGAGAAGCACCGATTGCTGTATGTGGCGATATAAAAGAGATGTTTCATCAGGTGTTAATAAATGAAAAAGACCAACAATATCAGCGATTTCTATGGAGAGATGGAAACCCCACAAAACCCGTGGAAGTGTTTGTGATGGAGAGGATGATATTTGGTGCTACGTGTTCTCCGACAATTGCTCAATATATAAAAAACAAAAATGCTGAAGACTATTCCAGTGAGATACCACGAGCCGTTGAAGGCATAATAAAACGACACTACGTTGATGATTATGTAGATTGCTTTGAGACAGAAGAAATGGCAATCCGGGTCGTCGGCGAAGTCATACGTATTCACAACGCTGGAGGATTCGAGCTGAGAAATATAATTTCAAATTCACCGAAAGTTGAAAGAGCGTTTGGTAGCACGAACACTGCCATAAAGGAAGATGTAGCTATTGATGGCCGCGTGGACCGTATACTGGGCATGTTTTGGCGTTCAAAGGCCGATGAACTGGTGTTCGTATTCCAACTGGATAAGGAGCCACAACAAATAGTAAACTTCAATAGGAAACCAACCAAGCGTGAAGTACTTAGCGTCGTAATGTCCATCTTTGATCCACTTGGATTTCTGGGAAACTTTACGGTGACAGGAAAATTATTTATGCAAGCGATATGGAGGAGGGGCATAGGATGGGATGATCCAATACCCGACGAACTGTTTGAGCGATGGAAGGCCTGGCTGGTGGAGTTAAAACAAGTGGAAAACTTTCGGATTCAACGCTGTTACCTGACAAATTTCGACAATATTGCCCTGGACCTGCACGTTTTCGTAGACGCAAGTGAGGAGGCATGTGCAGTCGTAGCGTATGTGAGAGCACAAACGCCTACAGGTATAGAGCTTGCATTCGTAGCAGCAAAGAATAGTTGTGCTCCGACACGATACCATTCAGTCCCGAAGTTGGAACTGCAAGCAGCCGTTATGGGCGTACGACTGAAGGATAGCGTAGTAAAATGCCATTCAATACAGTTTAATAAAATTTATTTTTGGAGCGATTCGCACACTGTAATAAGATGGATCAGAGCTGATCATCGGGTTTACAAACAATACGTTGCAAATAGGGTCGCCGAGATATTGGAAAGCAGTCAAGTGGAAGATTGATTTTGGTGCCCAGGGGAACTAAACCCAGCAGATGAAGCAACGCGTGCATCATTTACAAGGCGAAGCAAGGCAACAGGTAGATGGAAAAATGGCCCGGAATTTTTGCTAAAAAGTAAAGAAGAATGGCCGAGTCAACTACTTATGAAAACTACTATGGACAGAAGCGAAGATGAATTGCGAGCCAACCATATCTTATTGATAGCCAGGCAAGTAAACACGATTGTACCAAGTATTAATCGATTTTCAAATTATAGACGTTTGAAGAGAACTATGGCGTGGATATTTCGCTACGTCCACAACTTAAAAGCAAAGGCTACGCAACGAGTACTACAGAAGGGTGAACTCATCGCCGAAGAAGAGTTGGCAGCTGAAAATCATCTCTGTAAAGTTGCTCAAATAAAAATATTTGCTGACGAGCATGCTAGTCTATCTCAAAAAGGCGTGGTTCAAGTAACGAGCCAAATCAAAGCGTTAAACCCATTTGTTGCTGAAGATGGTCTGTTACGAGTTGGAGGAAGGATCGAAAGAGCCACTTGGATACACGTCAACGCCAGGCACCCGATAATACTTCCAAAGGAGCATCCGCTCACACGTTTGATAGTTGACTACTATCATCGGAAGTTTAATCACATTAACGTCTCAAAGGTTATCAATGAAATAAGACAACGCTTCTGGATTCCGTCGATAAGACGAGTAGTGAATGGAGTCCAAGCCCATTGTATATTATGTAGATTGCGAAAAGCCCGCCCGCAACAGCCGCAAATGAGTAATTTGCCGATAGACAGATTAACACCCTACGTACGTCCGTTCTCTTACACCGGGGTGGATTTCTTTGGCCCCTTAAACGTAACTGTTCGTCGACAAAAAGAGAAGCGTTGGGTCGCTTTATTTACGTGCTTAACCTGTCGTGCAATACATTTAGAGCTTGCCACTGATTTATCAAGTGATGCCTGTCTGATCTGCATACGCAATTTTATTAACCGCAGAGGAGTACCAGTACAAATTCGCAGCGACAACGGCACCAATTTTGTGGGCCTATCAAAGGAGCTGCAACTTGCGAGGAAAGCCCTAGATGAAGATGCCATTAAGTTACACATAGCGCCAATGGGAATTAAGTGGATATTTAATACTCCAGCCAATCCTAGTGAAGCAGGTGCATGGGAGCGACTGGTTCAGTCAGTCAAAAAGACGCTGAGCATCATACTGAAAGAACATGCGCCGCGAATAGACACATTATATAGTGTCTTAATTGAAGCCGAAAACATTATTAATTCTAGACCGTTAACTCATCTGCCAGTTACACCGGAAGAACCTGAACCGTTGAAGCCGAACCATCTTCTGTTGGGCTGCATGAATTCTACACATACGCCGCCAACTTACGAGCCGAGGCTGATGTGTCTGCGAAAGCAATGGCGAGTGGCAGACAATTTAAAAAAATAATTTCTGGTCGCGGTGGCTAAAGGAGTACCTTCCGGATTTGACGCGGCGACGAAAGTGGTGCTTGCCTACTAAGCAACTGAGAATTGGTGATCTTGTGCTGATATGTGAGGTGAATGCAGCACGATCTCACTGGAGGCGTGGCAGAGTTGTGCAACTGTTTCATGGGTCTGATGGAATTGCACGATCAGCTGAAGTCAAAACGGATTCTGGTGCCCTGAGGAGACCCGTGTCAAAGCTTGCTTTTTTGGACGTCGAGGTTGGTGGTAAAGCTTCCCCATAGTGGTCACTTTACGGAGGAGGGGATGTTATTAATTGAATTATTATTTGAAATTCATATGTTATATTCATGTGAACGGGGCTTAATGCATTCGTTAATCATAAGTAAAAATGTATTGTATTTTTGTCTCGTTTGCACCTCAATGTAACTTAGTTTGTACTTTGACCTTTGGGACAGACGTTTTTGCCGCCAAGTAAAGTAAATCCGTTTTGCTTAAACGGGTTTGCTTTATTAGGTAGTCAATCGAGCAAGTCGCCGGAGGTCAAAAAAGGAGTAAGTTAATTTGTCTTTATATTTTATATTTTCTATATATATATATGTATGAATTTTTACGAATATAGAAAAATAAACAAAAGGATTTAGCAGTCATCGTGCCTGTGTTTGGAACTTATTTGAGGGTGACTGCAAGAGTTCAATTTTCTAGACCTCTACGCTTGGATCGTCGACAATCTGATTAACCGATCCATAACTCGGTTCCTTAAAACTATCATAACTAGTGAACTTAGGCCTCAAATCCTTATCCATATAGTAGTCTTCTTCTGATGCATTTAGTACACAAGCGTACACTTTACCCTTGTTAACATGCGTTATGGTCTCTCCCATATATACGCCGTCCGCTAGCTGCTGCTTGTGCAAAACAAGAATCCTAAGTTTCGTGTTTACACGCATAGTAACTACTCTGGTTGACCTTGCGTTCACTACCTCTATACAATTCTTAACCCTATTCATGGTTCCTTCCTGCCATGACTTTAATGGAAGAGTAAGGATCCTATTCCTATTATTATCGTAAAATGATAACTGCTTTTCTAGCGCATCCAGTATGGTGCGGCCCCAGAGATTATCGCGGCCAATTATCCCATCGGCCGGGATACCTTCCCTATCCAATTCGACTGCGTGCACTCTAAAACTCATGCCCTTAACTTCACTGTGCCCTATTTTGAGTGACCTCAATGTCCTGATACAACCTCCAAACGCTCCATTAAGCGTTCTTACATCCTTTGGGTTAACACATAGTCCTTTCCGTAAAACACTAGATTTTACAAAACTGGTATCCGCCCCTGAATCTACTAAAAGCACTAGCTTTCCACTAGCTGATTCCTTGCAAGGTATCTCGATGAAGGCCTCACCTATCCTGCTCATAACGAAACAACGTCCTCTTGTTCTCAACATGGACGCGTATCTACTTCCTAACTCTTCCAATTTTCTCCTCCATGCACCGCAGTTATCCCTTACAATCCTATACTCCCTCAAAATTACCGTTAATACCTTAACTATACATCCTCGTACCATGTACGCGGCGATTGGCCTATACTCTCTAACCTTATCGAAACTTAATCTAAGTACTAGAATCACCACAGTTGCCCAAATCAATACGCAATCAAAAATTTCCTCCCGGAGAGACTCTTGCTCCTCCGTAACTTGAACCATTTTTCTTACATTACTTGGTACGTGGTATTGGAGAGCCTCTTGCTCCTCCTTTTCCTGGACTGTACCTCCTACATTACCAGTCACACGTACCTCCGGCCTAACTGTTGCTTCCTTTCTTTTGGCTTTCCAGTCTATTGGCCTCGACTGGGCCGCTGGAAGTTTCCCTGGTTCCTTTGTTGGAACTGCCTATCCCTGCATTCCGCAGCTCGATGTCCCATCCGTCCACATGAGAAGCATTTCAACCCCTGTTGGGTGTTGCCTATACTTTGTTTACCTCTAGTATTCCAACTTGGTCGCTACTGACCATTCCCAGTGTTGAAAGGATTTCTTCCTTGGTTAGTCCCTTCCGTTGGATTGACTCGAGGACTACTACCCCTGCTGTCCCTTAAGGGTGGATCCAGGCGCCTCGTATCTGGCTGCCTTCAATTTTGATCCCATTTATTGTCTATGTAGCACTGTCTACTTGCCTCATGACCATCTGTCTGGCACTCCATACAATAGGGAGTATTCTTGCTTTGCAAGCTCACAACCTTGAATGAACCTACTGAGTTCTGACGTTAAATCTGCTGAAGCAGCACCAGTAAACACAGGTACTAGCCTGGACACGGTCTTGGAGATATCCTCGATACCCATTTTACGTATTCCCGTATTACTTATGACCGGTAAAATTTGAGAGTTATCCTTTTGGGTGTTTTCCAAATTCATTCCCCTTGGATCTGAAATGTATTTTACTAGTGACGGACTCAAACTTATTAGTCTTCGACCGTTTGCCCGTACAGGCTAAATATCCTCCACTGTATTGGGGCTTTGCAGCTCTGATTCTGGCTCGTTTGACGGATAAACCTGATTCTTATTATCTATTGAACTTCCTGGAGAAAAGGGCTCGACACCGATTTCCGATGCGTCAAATAAAAACTCCGCTTCACTCTCTCCAGTCAATATTAATCTAGGCTTTACCACACGACCTATCCCTTCCGGAGTTAAATACTCCGGCCAGCGAACTTCTGGTGGCAGAGCTAGTACTGTCTGCGTTTGAATTTGAGAGGTTGAAGCCGATCTCACTCTGGCTGACTTAGTGGTTGCCCCGATTCTTTCGAGCTCCAAGTTTTCTTTCTCCAGATGCGACGTGGCTTCCTCAGTTTCCCGGAGTTGCCTAGAAAGTACTCTAGTTTTATTTTCGAGAAATTCCGTATTTATCTTCAATTCTTCAGTATCTTTGAAGACTTGGAAAAATTTTTCTTCCGTCCGACTCTGAATAGTAGGTAACGCTTGGTCTGCTGCTTCCAGAGTTGACAGGTTTCCACCGTCCCTCGCTAATCTCCAGAGTACCTGGGCTTCACTCTTGCTGGTTGCCGCTTCCAATTGTTCAAACAATTTTTCTGCGAACAATTTTACCTCTGTTTGCAGAGACCTAAGCTGGTCCTGAGCCTTGTCCTCCTGCGAACTAGGACTATCTCCCTGTGCTTCCAGCTCTTCTAGATCCAGTCTGAATTTGGTCAACCAGTCCCGTGTCAAGCCGTTGACGTGTAACGGGTAATCCTTGGTAAAGTACTCCTTGTCACCACAACAGTCCTTAAACTTTAACAACTCCTCGTTGTTGTTATTGAATACATTCAACAAGGCTTCTAACTCCGTTATGCGCTTGCGGTAGTACGCGCTGTTTTTCCTTGCTTTGCTATCCTTCCTACAATTTCTGATTCTCCTTTGGATGGCCTCACTCTGCCTCTTTTGCTCTTCCAGCAATATTTTCGCCTCTGCTGGTGCTTCCATAAAGAGAATTAATCCTCACTGTTAACCCAAACTCCAAAAACCAAGTGTTACTATATCCTAATTTTACAACCTCACTTGAAAATTCCCTTAGAAAATCCAATATGACTACCCCAAATCCAATTAGTCCCCAAAGCATAGCAGTATACCAAATTATAGTTTATTCATAATTTCATTTGCTTTATTTCACAAAAGTACTACCAGAAAATCTTTACACTCAAAGAAGCATTTTACCGCAGAATTATACGCATATTCATTTCTGAACAACGCTCTGTTGAGCTGTTTCGCTTTTCCGTGCGAAACATTGGTTCATTATTACTGCGCAAATTGTAGTTTCGTAACTACACAAACTTTGATGCGACAACATATGTTGACGGCACCTCGGCCAATATTTTCACCTAATACCCTAACTCAAATGCCAAAAATCTAAAACAACCATTTAAATTATTGCACATTGTATTTATTGACTCAATTCATAACCAAATAGGAATGTATTTGCTAAATAAAAATATAAATAACACTTCGATTTTATTTACAAAAATTCTTACAGCTAATTATAAAATTCAATCTCTGCTTGTTCTAGCCTGAACATTTCCTGCCATAGTCTATTGGCTTCGCTCCAAGGCAGAGGAACTTCCAGATTCGCCTGTTCTGCCAGAAACTTCCTTAGAAATGCTAGCCGCTTTCTCTCCCGTGCTGCTTTTCCACCACGTCTATGCCAATAGGGGTACCTTGAAATGGGCCTCAGCTCAATCCTCCGACCTTCTGCAAAATGTTACTATACGAATTGAGATTTAGATTTTCCTAACCGCAGCCACGAAACACGCTGCCAAACAAAACACACGCGATGCCCCCAAAAAGTGAACCTAACTTTTTATTCCGGTACTTGACACGGACAGAAAAATCAAACGTTAGTCCCGCGAACGAACATAAGAAACACCATCCACTATTATGAATGCGTAAGCTCTATACCGTGGCACGTTCTTTCCGAACCAAACCAACCGGTATGCACGAGTTCGCAATACAACAGGGATTAGCGAAGAAATTGGTTTCCTTTAAAAAAAAACTTCACACGTTTCACGCCTCCCGAGAATGCTGAAATAAACGGTTATTATAAAAAATGAACCTAATTTCAGTGGAACAACCTGACTGTAAGTAAAACATTTTTCTTTTGGATCGACCTATTGTCACCTAACCGCAGCGGCTAATCAGCCCCAATGCTGCTTCTTCTGCATGACCGGCGCAAAAGCGCCCACACGGCCACCGAAGAATCGTCGGCAAAATTTCTTATATACTAGGATGTCCTACTATAGACATACTCACCATTTTCGTTCCCTCCATTGCCCTCCTTTGGGATGGTTATCCTGATGGTTTCCTATTGGTGGATTCCCGCATAGGAGTGCTTTTTTCCTGGCACTCGACGTTGGATCCTACCGGCTGCGCCAAAATGTGTGGTATGGTGTCCTTGCTTGTTTGGCGGGGGACCTTTGGGCGCGTGGCTGAAAACTTAAAAACCCTAACGTTAAACTGAAACACTTTACACTTTTAAGATTTAAATCACAAGAGATTTATTCTTACGAAACCTAGATCTTATATACTATTTCTTTACATCTATCTCAGTCTGTGAACTGACTTTTCTGGTGTTCCAGTTCCGCACCTGCTAATTGGTGTCAGTTGGTCAAGCCAACCGACCTACTTCAAATTGGCGACGGTGCATTACGCTGCCCTCGTCGACTCGACTGCGGAACTGTAATACCCTAAAAGCTTACATGATAACATTACACAGATCATATTAACTTAAAATACTTAGACCCTAAAAGTATGTCTTATCGTTAAACAATTTTAGCACATGCTAATTCAACAGAGTGTGGCATCTATTAGGAGTCGGTGCTGTGAGTCAACTACACGTAGGTAGTTTGGTTCTAACTCACAACACTCTTCAACAAGGCCAAAAACAGTCGGCTGGAAGAGCATTGGGAAAATTATAGAGTCAGTTTTAATGAGTATAAAATCAAAATTAAGGCTGCAAAAAGTGAGTCCTGGCAACAGTTCTGCGGAACACTGGAGTCGGTAAATGAGGCATCGAGACTCAGGAAAATACTGTCCAGAGCCACGACGGTTCTCGGCAATGTGAAGAGACGGGATGGCTCATGGACTGGCTCGTGTCAGGAGTCCTTGGAGGTTTGAATGGAAACGCACTTTCCAGGTTGCACGGACTCGCAAACCGTCCATACGTAGGTAAATCTTGCACGTGTTTCAGGGACCGACGTGTCGGATATCGTGAGGGAGGACAAGATTGCATGGGCGTTAGGCTCCTTCGACCCATAAAAGTCAGCGGGTCCTGATGGGGTTATACCGGCTATGCTGCAACATTCCTCTGAGGCCGTGATTCCCCATCTAGTTCACGTCTTCACAAGGTGTCTCAAGGATGGGTACGTGCCAAAAAGTTGGAGAGAAGTCAAGGTGGTTTTCAAGTCTCTCATCGTTTATTCTTAAAACACTTGAGAGACTTATTGATCTGTATATTAGAAGGGTTACCAATATTCGCACAAAGGATACAGCGCAGCACGCATATCGTAAGGGTAGATCAGTGGATAGCGCACTTCATGAAGTGGTTGATATCATTGAGAGGTCAATGAACTATAAGGAATACACGTTGGTAGGTTTTCTGGACATTGAGGGGGCCTTCAACAATGTAAATGCAGAGGCGATATGTAAGGCGCTGAGAGATCACGGAGTGAAGGAATTCATAGTGACATGGATTAACACAATGCTAGTAAGCAGGGTTATTAACTCCACTATGGGGACGGCCTCGGTGAGTAGGAGGACTACAAGGGGTACCCCGCAGGGGGAGTGCTATCACCTCTGCTATGGCTTTTAGTAGTAAATGAGATCTTAGAATCCTTCAAAGCAAAGAGAACAAAAATTGTAGCCTACGCTGATGACATTGCCATACTAATACCGGGCAAGTTCTTGTCAACGATTAGCGAAATCATGGAATCAGCACTGGACGAGATTTCCGAATGGGCTGAGCGCAACGGCTTAGTAGTTAACCCTACTAAGACGAAGCTACTTTTGCTCACCAGGAAAACAAAAGTCACTGAGTTCTCTTTGCCAAAGTAAGGAAGGGTAACATTCAATCTCTCTTCAGAAGCACGATACTTAGGTATCATTCTGGACTCCAAGTTAAATTGGAGAAGGAATATTGAGGAGAGAAGAAAGAAGGGTTTGGTTGCATACTATACCTGTAAAAGGATCTTTGGGAAAAAATGGGGACTGTCACCGTTCATCGTGTATGGATGTACACCACAATCATAAGACCAATTTTAACCTACGGGTCCATCGTCTGGTGGAAGGCGTTGGAAAGGAAATGTAATCTAAACCGTATTGGAAAAGTACAAAGACTTGCTAGCCTGGGAATCTCAGGGGCTGTAAGCAGCGAGCCTGAAGAAGGCTTAAACATATTATTTCACCTCTTACCGCTAGGAGTGTTCATTCAGGGCTGTGCCGCCAAGTGTGCTCTCAGACTAAGGGAGTGCAACACGTGGAAATCTGCCAACTGTGGACACTGTACAATTTTGAGCGAAATAAGACGGACGGGTCAAAGGTTAGTTACGGCCGAATTAGAAACGGCTACAGACTACATGACTTCTACTATGGACTTTGAAGTTAGAATTCCAACTCTCTATCCAACCAGGGAATACTGGGAGTCAGGCTCTGTGACGCGTAATTCTGACATTACCATCTACACTGACGGCTCAAAGATGGAGTGTGGAACGGGGGCGGTTGTCTTCTCAGAAGGATTGTAGGCAAGACAGCCATATCGGCTGCCTGACGCATGCAGCGTCTTTCACGCCGAAGTCTATGCAATTGAGAAAGCAGCCGGACTATTACAAAGTAGTACAATTCGACCTTCGAATATCACTATCTTTGTGGATAGTCAGGCGGCGCTTAAGGCAATAAAATCCAAGACAGTTAAATCGAAGCTGGTAATGAAATGTCGTAACTCACTACTGAACATTAGACCCCACAAGGTCTCACTTTGCTGGGTTCCCGGACATAGCGATATAGAAGGGAATGAATTAGCGGACGAGGTGGCCAGAAGGGGCTCTGAAGTGGACATTAACGAAGCAGATACTTCAATATAAATCCCGATATGCGAACTGTTTAGGAACGTAGATGGATTCACTATTGCAATGACAAATAACTTATGGACTAATCGGGACGACTGCGAAGTTTCAAGGGCCTTATGGCCTAGGTTAGACATGAAGAGAACGAAGGTTCTCTTAGGGCTCAAGAAACCTGCAGCAAGGGTGCTTACGAGGGTCATTACGGGGCATAGTGCTATCGCACCAATGCTTCAACATTGGCGTATGCCATCGAGCGGGCTATGTAGGAGTTGCCATGATGAAGAAGAGACAGTGTCCATTCATCACTTTTTATGTCAATGTCCGAGACTACAGTTGAAACGACTTTAATGTTTATGGAGATCGAGGGTAAGGACGAGTAAAGGAAGCTGCCGCCCGCCTCATCGAAAAAAAATAAATAAAGGAAAAATATTTGTAAGAATGTGTTATTTATTTAAGTATTAAAAAAAAATTAAGTATAAAATAGTTAATATTTAAAAGCTAATTTTGTCAAACAAAAGTATAACGTTTAGTAGTGTAAATATATATAATATGTTAGGCGAAGGCGGAAGTAATGGAGCGGGCTCGCTTGACGTCGAGGAGGAGGATGCCCGGCTGAAAAGAAATATATATGGTGAGTTGGATGCCTTTTCTTTATTTTTAGTGTTGCCCCACCCGATGTAGTGTGGCGGGTTGAGGACCACGACCGTTGCTGAGAGCTAGCCGCGACCACCACACTGCATCATAACTTGGGATGTTCGCAACAATATGTTTGTAAGAATAAACCCTACGCAAGTGGCAAACCTACAAAAATTACACTTAAATACGCATATTTCTTAAAATTCGGTGGAATTGACTATAAGAACTAATGTGCAATATGCATTCTTTCTCATCGCTAAAACTTAGTTTGTGAGCAGTACTGAGACTTTATTACTTATGAAATTAATTATTCACCATATAAAATAAAAAATGAAATATTAAAAGCTTTGAAAGGTTATAAATGTACCAACGTTTGCATCTCTGATATGTGGTGAAGTATAGGGAGTTGACTTACGAATGACGGAGCATAGGGAATCCAAATTAGAAGAATTAGTCGGTCATAATCCCAAGTCTCGTCACTCAATTTTTTATTGTTTGCAATTGGGATTTTCCAGCATATTGCCAATCGAAATAACAAATTGAATCAAGTTGGCAATTTATGTTTGAAATATTTCAAGTTATACAACCTGTTGCATTGCAATTTGGTGTCATTTTGTTTGTTTGACTGCCATTTTTCATTTTTTTCGGGACTCGGTCATAATCCCAAGTCTCGACACGCAATTTTTTATTGTTTGCAATTGAGATTGTCAAACAAATTGCCAATCGGGACAGCAAATTGAATAAAGTTGGGAATTTATGTTTTGAAATATTTCAAGTTATAAATCCTGTTGCGTTGCAATTTAGTGTCATTTTGTTTGTTTGACTGCCATTTTTCATTTTTTCGTGTCAGCATCGGCAATCATTTTAGTTTTACCGCGTCTACTAAATTAATAAAAAGGCTACAATGGATGGAGACTGTGCATTTCCCTTATTCTAAAAAAGAATCGCCCAGAATGTCGGCTTCCTTCTTCTTTCCTCTTCATCGTATAAATCAAAAATTTTTTCAATGTTCAAGAGCGCGGGCACAGCGTACTAGATTGGTTATTACATTTTCAACAACATGGCAATGCCCACATTTTCAATGAAATTTGACAGTGTAGTAACCCTGATAATTGGGTTCGACCTGGCAATGAAATCGATTAATGCAAAAGACAGCTGATTTGCAAAAATGCAACGGAATGTCTTTTACACATCCGGCTTGGATCGTTCTTTTTTTGGCGGCTTAAAAAAAACTCAAGCGCATCAGATCACATTTTTTGTAAAGTATCTTATATTAAAAATAACCTAATAAAATAATTTTTTAAATAAAACCAACTCGGTACAATTCAGATGTGGGGTACACCTTTTGTACCACAAAAATAAAGTTAAAAAAAAAAATCAACGATTGCATTGTTAATTAAAATTTGCAATGGACTTACGACCAAATCGCTTTACGATGATGGAAGCTCTTGTGACAGCTAGCGTGGATTTTCCAGACTCAGCCACATTAACTCAGTTGCGAGCTCTGTATGATGCCATTCAAGAAGTCGAGGTCAATAACGATAAGCGCACAGGTCAACAAATGGAAGAAACTTTCGATGGAGATTTGGCTGCCGGAGGACAAAAAGAGGCTGACAAGGCTAAGCCCAACGATGGAGAATATACTGAAGGAGGGGTTGCTGGAAAAACAAAAACACACGAAGATGGAACCGATGCCGAAGAAACTGCCGCAAAGAAGTCTGAGGTAAAAAAAAGAAGCAACACAAAAAAAAATAGTGAAAACCAAACTGCAGGATACATAAATGTAAGAGGCCACACCGATGAAATGATTGATGGAATATCAAGCCAAAGTGCATCACCCGAAGAGCAGATTAGAGCATTACAAGCAAAATTAGAGATATTAAAACTTCAACAACAAATTCGCGAACTAGAAAACGCCCAAAGTGCCCAAAATCGTAACGGGAGACGCCATATTGATTTAGCAGAACTGGAAGCCGCAGTACCGCTGTTTAGTGGAGATGATCATTATGTCATTTCGAAGTGGATGGCACAATTTGAAGACTATGCCAACATATGTGAGTACACTGAAAATGAAAAATGTGTTGGCATCCGTCAACGGCTAGCAAGCACCGCCAAAAGACATGTGATGAATCTGGGGTTGGTAGATTATAGAAGCCTAAAAACCAGTTTGCTGAAAATGTTTAAACGCTCAATCTCACGTCAAGATGTATATAAACAACTGCGGTTGCGAACTTTACAATCCGACGAGTCATGCCTGAGTTACGTGGTGTCAATGCAAACAATTGCCGCCAAAGCTGACATCCAAGAGCAGGAATTGATTGATTTTTTCATTGATGGCATGCAAGACACCAGCAACGCAATTACCCATCTATATGGCGCTAACACTGTTGACAATTTAATTGAAAAACTAGATAGATATGAACAGCGCCGTCCGCCATCACGAGCCGCAAGCAAGAAAACTTACGTAACAACAGTCGCAACCAAATCAAAAAACGTGCCTGCAAGTGGAAACCAAGCTGGAAAACTACCAGAGGCTGAAGTCCGCTGTTACAACTGTTCTGCCTTTGGACACTACCAGTGCAACTGCCCCAAGCCGAGACGCCCGCCTCATTCTTGCTTCGTGTGTGCTGAAGTTGGCCATTTTCATCAGAATTGCCCCAAAAAGAGTGCCATCGCCTCGATCGTGGAAGCAGGACCAATCGAGCAAGTAGAGGAATTTCAAAGGGTAAGTGTTGCCTTTATAAAACAGAATAAGCGCACTGAATTTAATAACATTCTGTCTTTATTTGACACGGGTAGTCCTATTAGCTGTGTACAACAATCTCTGGTTGTTTGTATGTGATGAAGTGAAGATGTTAACATCTTACCGCGGTATTGGAAACAAACAAATTAAAATGGTGGGTCGAGTAGATTGTGAAGTAGTATTTGAAAATAAAAAAGTAATGCATAATTTTTTCGTTTTGCCAGATGATGATGCTGTTGTACCTGTACTAATTGGACGAGACCTGTTAATAAAATTAAAAATATTTTTAATACAAGTAAAATTACATAATAAGAAATCTGAACTATTGAATATGAATTTAATTAAATCAAATGAAAATCAAAACCCAAATAATGAAGTTATCAGTGCGCTTAGGTTGTTAAAGCTATACAGAGATCCGAAAAGTTTAGAAGTTCCAACCAGGGGAAATAATCTAAGATTGTTAAAGATGTTACCTTTTAATGAAAATTTTAAGGCTAGTGAGGGCAAATGTGACAGGTCACCGAAAATCAATAACGTTGGTGAGGTAAAGCAAATAAAGGTGGTGGGCGAGGTAGCTTCTGAGACGAATATTCATCATGATAAAATTTTGGAAATAGTCGAAGAAAACGCCGAGTGTAGTGAATTGATGCAAGTAGTCGGCGCGATTGATATCAATGAGAGGGTAGATATTAATGAAAACTTGGGTTCTAATAACGCTGAAGCCATTAAATCGGTAATAGAACGAAACTATTTGAATCAATTAGGTAAACCCACGAAACCAATTGACTACTGCATGAAAATAAGACTAAATAACGACGTCCCTGTGAACTGCGGTCCACGAAGACTTTCATACAGAGAGCGGGCTGTAGTTAAAAATAAACTGGAAGAACTTTTGAAAAAGGGCACAATCCGCCCAAGTGAATCCGCGTATGCTGCACCGATTGTTTTAGTCAAGAAAAAAATCGGAGACGAATGTGTATTGACTTCCGTCCATTAAACAAAATTACATTAAAGGATAATTACCCTCTGCCTCTAATCGAAGACTGTCTGGACTACTTAGGTAATAAACAATATTTTTCAACACTAGATTTGGAAAATAGTTTCCACCAAGTGCCAATGCACGAAGACTCAATTAAATACACGTCTTTTGTTACACCCCTGGGGCAATTTGAATATTGTTTTTTGCCGTTTGGGCTCAAAAACTCCGGCGCCGTATTTCAGCGGTTTATTAATAAGGTCCTACGGGAATTCATTGACGCTGGGCAAATAGTGGTATATTTGGACGATATCAGTATTGCAACAAATACATTTGAAGAACATTTACAAATTTTAAGCAATGTGCTCCAGACTTTAAGTGGAGCAGGTCTTAAATTGAATTTAGGAAAGTGTAAGTTTGCATATAGAGAGCTAGACTACTTAGGTTACCGAGTGAACAAAGACGGTGTGAGGCCAAATGGGTATCATATTCGTACAATCCAAGAATATCCGATGCCCGTGGATCACGAGACTTTAGAACGATGCTTAGGTTTGTTCTCGTATTTCCGTCGTTTCGTACCCGATTTTTCAAGAGTGGCAAGGCCACTATCAAATCTAAAAAAAAGACAAAGTCTTTAATTTCACTGATGAATGTAAGGATGCTTTCTTAGTTTTGAAATCAAAACTAAATGAGGCACCCGTACTGGCGGTCTATAATCCAAGCCGTGAAACAGAACTTCACACCGACGCCAGCTCGAAGGGTTTCGGTTCGATTTTATTACAAAACCAAGATAACAATAAATTTCATCCGGTAGCATATTATTCGAAATGTACATCCCCAGCAGAATCAAGATATCACAATTTTGAACTAGAGACACTCGCTATTATTTATGCATTGAGACGATTTAGGGTTTATCTGGAGGGGATAAACTTCATGATTGTGACCGACTGTAATTCCTTAGCACTAACACTAAGTAAAAAAATTGATAAACCCGCTAATAGCCAGATGGACGTTAGAGCTAGAAAACTATGACTATAATATCCGGCATCGAAGGGGTGAACTGATGACGCACGTCGATGCTTTAAGTCGTGCGCCGGTGGGCGCATTAATGGAAGCCGATCAAGTCGACCGTAATATACAGATTTGCCAGTCTAGGGATGAAAAAATTAAAGATGTTCGAGACAAATTAGAAGAAGGAAATTTGGAAGGTTATTGTTACCGCCGAACGGAGTATTTTAAATTATTTGATTTCTATTTTTTCCTACTGGGTGTTTTGCTTATCATAGAATTTTTTATATGTTTCTCATTACATATGTATATAGTTTCTTCCCCCCTTTTGTCTATATATTCTCTTATACGCATTTATATTTGGTAGCCTTGGAATAACTGTTAAATACCGTTTTAAAAAAAAGTAGCTTACGCGTTTAGAGACTTGGAAGAGTACAGTCAGTTCGCGTTTGTATATGGAGGAATAAACAAGAGATCTTAAAGTCGTGGCAAAAACGGTTTAAAACCTTATTTAATTTTTATGTAATGTATAGTTTTACGAATAAAATCTTATTCACTTGAAAATCGACCCTTCTTTTAAAAACTTGTCGAGCGCGGACTCGGGATTGTGAAACCTCCTTTCACAAATCTTTAAAAATTCTTTTAAATTGTAAAAACACGGTTCGTGATAATTAAAGTGATCTTTACGCGTTTCGCGAAAAATAAAACAAAAAACTAAAGAAGTGTTATAAACTGATCCGTTCGAAAAAGCAAATATGTTCGCCACGCAGCGTACACCACTGCAAAAAGTGTTACCAAGCGGATGATTCCCGTATGGTGCAGTGTGATAAGTGCGACATGTGGTACCACTATGATTGCGTCGGAGTAAATGATGACATAGCTGATATAAGTCAGCCACAGGCGACGTCCTCCCCCCAAACCGTATGCAGCCAATTACATCAAACAAAAAATACATCGGATCCATCCGAAGTAATTAAAACGATCGTATGGAACAATGGACAAGTTGCCGAACAGACAGTTGGAAACATTGGAAAAGTTGCCGTCCAAGTTGAAGCAGAAGCACAACAAGAAGTAATGGAGAAAAACGCACAGCAGCCGCAGTCGGCGCCAATGGTTAGTTTTCGCTCTGCAACTCGAACGCAGCAAATGTATACAAATGAGCCGAACTTTTATAATGTTGCGCCAAGAGAATATAATGTTGCGCCAAGCGGATGTAATGCTGCGACAAACATATATAATGTTGAGAAACACGCAGAGTTTGCTAAGAATACTCAGCAACATCCAGAGTTTGCTACGAATACTCACCAACATTCGTTGTTTACGTTTGACAGCCAGCCACATTTTCTATCAAATTCGCATCCAGCTTCTCAAAAAGAAGAAAGTGCAAAAGCATGTGAATTGCGTTTAGCTATGCTGGAAGAAGAGACAAAACTTCAAAAAAGTTATTTAGAAGAAAAATATAAAATATTGTCACAAGCTCAAGGGATTTCCTTGATTAAAAGCGATAGTTGTCCCCAGTCGATGCCTACCAAAATGCAGCTGGCAGCTAGGCAAGCCATTCCAAGAGAGCTGCCGCATTTTCATGGTGATCCTGAGGAGTGGCCTCTGTTCATAAGCAGCTTCGATACCAGCACAGAGGTCGCCGGGTACACGAATGTCGAAAATTTAATGCGATTACAGGCCTGTCTTAAAGGAAAAGCTCGGGAAATGGTGAGGAGCAAATTGCTACTACCGGCAATGGTTCCAGAGATAATTCACACTCTAAGGATGTGCTTTGGTAGGCCGGAGTATATAATTGAAAATCTCATCGACAAGGTAAGAAAAGTGCCACCATTAAAGGACAGATTAGATACACTTATTGATTTCGCTCTTTCTGTGCGCAACGTTTACTCAACGATGGAGGCTTGCCGCATGGACGCCTACATGAACAACCCTATGCTGGTAAGAGAACTAGTAGAGAAGCTTTCGAACCAGTACAAAATATCTTGGGCTATGCATCCTAAACAAAAGGAAGTGCCATTGGTGAAGGTGTTTAGTGATTGGCTTTATGCGCTCGCGGAAGCTGCCAGTCAAGTGGTTTCGCCTACAACAACAAAACGCAACGGCCATGTCAACACGCACATGCAAGCACTCAATGTTCAGCAGAAATGTGACTGCGGGAACTGCAAAAGCAACGGGCATAAAATTGCTCAGTGTGAGGAATTCAAGAAGCTGAATATTGATCGCAAGTGGGACGTGATACGATCACTGAAACTATGCCGTCAGTGCCTCAACACACATCGTAGGCGCTGCCTAGTCAATCGGGTCTGCGGAATCGAAGGCTGCAATGCGAAACACCATCAACTTCTGCATAGAAGCAAAGTCACCAGTCAACCGACCACAACGAGCGAAGGCGCTGCGTCCATCGCGACCCTGAATTCGCACCACAAGGCTCGCGAAGAGGATAGCTCATTTTTCCGCATACTACTGGTTCGTATCCATGCTGCGAACAAATTTTTTGATACCTTTGCATTTCTAGATGAAGGGTCATCAGTCACGTTGATTGACGAAGAGGTTTTCAATTATCTCAACTTGAAAGGCGTGCTTGGTCCCTTGTGTTTGCGCTGGACCGGGGATAAAACTCGTTCTGAAGAATTTTCCATGCGAACCACATTGAAGGTGGCCAACCCCCAAAACGATGATCGCTTCACGATGCAAGGGGTTCACACAGTCAAGAACTTGGGCCTTCCAAAGCAAACTGTCCACATGGAGAAAATCATCACGCAATTTCCCTACTTGGCGTGGTTGCCAATGAAGTCCTACGTAGATGCAAAGCCAACAATTCTCATCGGGTCCAACAACTGGCATCTAGCTGTGCCGCTCAAGATTCGTGAAGGTGCTTGAAACCAGCCCATAGCCACCAAAACGAGGCTAGGTTGGGCGCTACAAGGTCGTTGCTCAAGTCAGTCAGCAAATTCGTACTTAAACATACACACGTGTGGCTGCAGCGAGAAGTACGAGCAACTCCACGATCTTGTCAAGGAGCACTATAAGCTAGATGCACCATCACCCACACAGCTGTTGTCGCACCAAGATAAGCGAGCTATGGAGATCCTCGATACAACTTGTAAGAGGGTGGGCAGCCGATTCGAAACTGGGCTACTCTGGCGCTACGAGCACATCGATATGCCGGAAAGCTACGATACTGCATTGAAACGTATGATTTGCTTGGATAGACAATTTCGTAAGGCCCCATCGCTGAAGGCAGCAATGCAAAAACAAATCGACAACTTGCTGAATAAAGGCTACGCAAGACGACTAAGTGCCGAGGAGTTGCATGCAAGCACAGATCGCGTCTGGTATCTGCCAATTTTCACCACTAGGAATCCGAATAAGCCCGACAGAGTGCGACTAGTATGGGACGCAGCCACGAAAACAAAAGGCGTATCATTGAACGACATGCTCCTCAGCGGGCCTGATTTGCTGACTCCACTGGTGGAAGTTCTTCTTGGCTTTCGACTTGGGCGAGTGGCGATTTGTGGAGATATCGCCGAAATGTTCCACCAGATAAGCGTGCGTAGCAGTGACATGCATGCTCAAAGATTTTTATGGTGTGAAAAAGAGGATACGATCGACAGCCCTGGAGTGTACGTCATGCGCGCGCTGACGTTTGGTATAAGCTGCGCCCCATGCATTGCTCATTACGTGCGCAATAAAAATGCCGATGAGTTTGCGCAGCAGTTTCCCCGTGCCGTAGACGCGATTAAGAAGCATCACTATGTAGACGACTTTATTGATAGCGAGTACAGTGAGCAGGCAGCGTTGCAATTGGCAGAAACGGTAAGAAAAATACACGCAGCAGCAGGTTTTCATATACGCAACTGGTCTTCAAACTCCACATTCGTGCTAACGCATTTAAGCACCGACCACTAGGTAAGCCAGGAACCGGTCGAGCTGAGCACAAACGAGAAGATACTTGGAGTATTTTGGGACCCAAAAAAGGACGTGTTCAAGTACGCGCTGAGGTTTGCCAGGCTGAAAAGGAACGTTTTATCAGACAACGCGATACCCACGAAGCGTGAGCTCCTTCAAGTTTTGATGTCTATTTTTGATCCGTTAGGATTCATAGCACAATATACTATTTCACTAAAGATTCTTCTTCAGGAAGTCTGGCGATCGAGCATCGATTGGGATGAAACTCTTCCTGACGAACTGGCTTGTAAGTGGTGCCAGTGGAAGACAATGCTAAAGCAAATAGCAGCGGTTGAAATTTCACGATGCTTCTCACATTCTTTAAATGAAGCTGATGACGTCAAACTGCATACCTTTGTGGATGCAGGGGAGTATGGCTATGCAGCGGTATGCTACCTGCGAGTTCGATGTGGCAGCAGCATGAATATTTCATTGGTGGCAGCAAAGTCCAAGGTAACACCACTTAAGCCTGTATCAATTCCACGGCTCGAGCTACAGGCAGCAATCACAGGAGTGCGCCTGGCAAACCAAATACAAAGCGTTCCTCGATTACGTATTTGCAGAAAAGTGTTTTGGACTGACTCAGCTACGGTTTTAAAATGGCTCCGCATGGATCCCAGGCAGTTCCAGCAATTCGTCATGTATAGAGTCGCTGAAATTCTCGAGCACACCAACCCAGACCAGTGGAAGTGGGTCCCATCAACATCTAACCCGGCAGATCTTGCAACAAAATCCGAACCCAAAACGTCAGATCATTTGTGGTACAATGGACCTGCTTTTTTAATGAATGCTGAAAACGAGTGGCTATATCGCGACGACTTCGGACCCACGAACACCGCCGAAATTAGACATCACCTGCTTCACTTTCAAAAGATGGATAAACATAAGCTGCCCATCAACGTTGAATATTTTTCATCCTGGCGCCGCTTGTATCGCGCATTAGGGATGTTCATTCTTTACGTGGAGAAGCTGAGAGCAAGAATCAGATCAGTGAGTGCTCTCCCCGAAAAGCCCAAGTTCGAAATGATCCAAGCAGCGAAGACGATCCTCATCAAGCAAGCGCAACTCAGCTAATATTCCCAAGAAATAATTGTCTTGAAAAGTGGTAAGAGTATTGAGAAGAACAGCAAATTAATTTCCTTTAATATCTTTCTAGACGATCATGATGTCATTCGTGTTAAAGGGCGCACAGAATTTCTAAATCCACACGACGTGATCGTGCTGCCCAGCAACAGTAACATCACCTATCTGATCGTCAAGGATATGCATGGGAAATATCATCACCTTGCCCATGAGACCATTATTAATGATATTAAGGGTCAATATTTCATACCACGGCTGCGCGTGCTGTATCGTTCTGTTCGAAGCAGCTGCCAACACTGCAAAAATAAAAATGCGATAACGATGACACCTCAAATGGCCGCATTGCCAGCTGGCAGACTTGCGAGTTTCGAGCGCCCATTCACTTACGTCGGGATTGATTACTTCGGCCCAATGTTTGCTACGGTTGGAAGAAGGCGTGAAAAACGATGGGGCGTTATATTTACCTGCCTCACGGTTCGAGCGGTGCATATTGAGGTAGCCCACATCTTGGACACCAGCTCCTGCATACTGTGTATTCGTAATTTCGTAGCGCGTCGAGGTGTACCAAAAGAAATTTATAAACTTGTCGTGTTGTTCTTTTAAAAACTTGTCGAAAACGTGATCCGATTAACACACGAAAAGCATGGTCATGTGGGAATAGAGAAATTTATAAAGCAAATAGAAAAATATTATTGGTTTCCCAACATGAGAGATAAAGTAAACAGGTTTATAAGAAACTCTTTAAAATGCATCTATTACTCAGGCCCTCACAGGAAGACTGAGAGAAATTTATATAATATAGAAAAGAAACCAATTCCCTTCGACACATTGCATATAGAGCACTTCAGTCCTCTACCGTCAATAAAGTCGAAGCGAAAACACATTTTAGCAATAGTGGATGGATATACAAAGTTTACAAAACTTTTTGCGGTGAATTCGCCTGGGATGAGGGAAGCATGTTGCGCCTTGCGAAAGTATTTTGAAAGTTACAGCAGGCCGAGACGAATAATAAGTGACCGTGGGACTTGCTTTACATCAAATGAATTTAAAAACTTCATCACTGATCGAAATATCTCACACGTGAAAACGTCAGTAGCATCACCTCAGTCGAATGGGCAGGTCGAAAGAATAAATAGGGATATAAAAGCCATGTTAGCTAAATTAACGGAACCCATTGAACACTCTGATTGGGCAGACAAGTTGACTCAAGTAGAATTCGCTCTTAAAAATACAGTACATGGGTAGACGGAGCCATCGCCGAGCAAAATGTTTTTTGGGGTAGAGCAAAGAGGTGAAATAATAGACGAAGTAACAGAACACGTACAGGTAGCCCACGGGGAAAGCACTGATCTAGACGCTATAAGAAAAGAGGCTTCAAAAGCTATTGAAAAATCTCAAGCGCGAAATTTAAAATATTTCAACGAACGTCATAAGCCTGCAAAACCTTTTGAGATAGGTGACTGGGTAGTGTTAAAAAATGTGGACACAACAGCGGGGGTTAACAAAAAATTTATTCCAAAGTACAGAGGGCCATACGTCATACAGAAGCAACTCGGAAACGATCGCTATCAAATATCAGACGTAGAAAACTGTCAAGTCTCACAAATGCCTTACAACGGTATAATTGATTCTAGTCGTTTAAGGAAGTGGTTGGAACTTAGAAACTGGGCAAATGAAGATATAATGGACTCTGAAGGCAATACTTCCCAATATGAAAATTATGAATACTTAGAGGATGAATTTGATCAAGAGGAATAACAATCGGTGTCGATTGTGTTGTCAGATCGGCCGAGATTGTAGTAATCCATGATCCGACAACCCTGATAATTGGGTTCGACCTGGCAATGAAATCGATTAATGCAAAAGACAGCTGATTTGCAAAAATGTAACGGAATGTCTTTTACACATCCGGCTTGGATCGTTCTTTTTTTGGCGGCTTAAAAAAAACTCAAGCGCATCAGATCACATTTTTTGTAAAGTATCTTATATTAAAAATAACCTAATAAAATTATTTTTTAAATAAAACCAACTCGCTACAACAGTTATTATGAAATGAAAAATTGCGTGTCGTGATGTGGGGTAAAGGAACTTTACTTTTTTACTGTATTCCCTAAATAATAACATTAATGTATACCCTAAATAAGAACAATAATACATTATAAATGAAACGTACTAGGCGAACTAACAGCTGTATGCTTTTAGTAATCCGAGGTAGTGTTTCTTTCTTCAATAATAATGAGAAGAAATTTTTAGTTTCTCGTATTGATTTTTTTGCTTAAACGCAAATGGGGTTCACTGTATTTTTACAACTAAATACAATCAATATTAAAACATTCTCACATTAGCAGAAACTTGAACAAATCCATTCACAGATGAAAAAGAAGAAGAAAAACGAGAGGAAAACACGTTGTTTCTTGGTATTCTTTGCTATAGATTTGGTAAACACCCTGTCTTGCATTTCTTTTTCAGATTGTATAATAAAACTTAAATGCATAAGTAAAACAATCTTATTTTTGTTTAAAATGTCGGGCTTAGGGAAGCAAGTGCCAAATTCTACGAAATTTATACTCGGAGGTTTATCTGGGTAAGTTTTTCTCTTTATTTTTAAACGTACGGTTCGTCCATCAATATTAAGGACCAGGGAAACCCATGGTTTTATAAGGCAAGTAAGAGTCAATCCACGTCTAAAAGCACAGTGACTGGGAGGGAATGTTGGGGAGAAGCACACAAAAAAGCTATGTGCCGATACGTGAGAAAAATTTAAAAAAAAAACTACCATGGCCATATCGCTCGCAAAACACCATGTTTCAAAAGTTAATAAAACTAAACCGACAAGAATTTGGCAAAATAATTTAAATGTGCGTATAGAAAAAGACTTTTGATGTGTTAGATAATATTAAATAAATATAGCTTTATTGGCAAAAAACGTCTTATCTCTTGAGCTTTACAAAAACGGAAGGGCCGATGTAAAAGGAAATAAAATTGACATTACAAAAATATGACAGTTTGATGGCAATGATATAGAAACGTCAAAACATAAACATATGATTGATGATGTTGCCATATCTTTATAATGCATATGTAAATGATATTTCAACACCCCTTCTCATTCTAAATTGCCGTAAAGTTTTAACTTCTCTCGAATGTTTTTAATTTTTGATGCTGGAAGCGGTTTTGTTAAAAGATCTGCTTCCATTTCATCCGTTGGTAAATATTTGCATTTAATGATGCCTTTGGAGATGTAATTATTGATGAAATGGTTTTATGTCGATGTGCTTCGTCCTATTATTTAATTTAAAACCCTCCACAATTTTGATACAGCTTTGGTTGTCCTCATTTATGATAATTGGACCAGTGACATTTTCTCCGAAATCCTGAAGAATTTGCTTTAACCATAAAGCTTCCTTAGCGGATTCAGCAAGCGCGATAAGTTCGGCTTCTGTTGAAGACAAAGGCACACATGTTTGTTTACGGCAAGCCCATGAAATTACAGCGCCATAAACCTTGAAGATATAACCGCTATTAGACTTTCTGTTGTTTCTGTCTTCGCCCCAGTTGGCATCCGAATAGCCGGTTAAAATTGTCTCATCATCTGGAATGATATTTAATTTTATGTTAATACTACCTTTTAAATATTTTGCAACTCTTTTGCGCTCTGCCCAATCTTCTTCATTCGGATTGCTTGTCTTCTCACTAAGAATGTTGACTGCTGCTGTGATGTCAGGTCTAGAATTAAGTGATATGTATAATAAACATCCAATTAATTTCTGAAAATTCTTGTTGTTATTTAGCAAATTAAAAGTTGTTGATGATTTTCCATACGACATCTCAATTGGAACAGCTGACGGTTTTGCATTTTCAAGACCGGTTTCCTATAGAACCTTTTCAATATACTGCGATTGCGAAATAGAATAGAAACCTTCTGTTGAGCGCTCTATTTGTAATCCAAGAAAATTTTTAATTGGACCCAAATCTCGAATTTTGAACGAATTTCCCAAAATATTTTTTACTTTATTTCCGCTGCATTACCGGTACCAATCAGTATGTCATCAACGTAAATTAAAATGAAAGTAACTGCTACCCCTTCTGAAGATATATAAAGGCATGGATCTACACTGCTTTGTTGAAATTTATAGTTGTCCAATACGTTGTGTAAGGTTTGATTCCACGATCGTGCTGACTGCTTTAGCCCATATATAGATTTTTTCAAGCGACATACCTTTTTTTGATTTTTACCTTCTTCGAAACCTTTTGGTTGCTCCATGTAAATTTCTTCCGACAATTTACTGTTTAGAAAAGCTGTTTTACAATCTATATGATGAACCAAATATTTATGTTTACCGGAAATAGCGAATAAAGTCCTCAATGTAGTATGGGATACGACTGGTGCAAAAACGTTTTCGTAATCAACTCCGTATTGTTGCGTAAAACCTTGTGCAACAAGCCTAGCTTTATACTCTACACCACTTTGGCCTTGTTTTTGCTTAAACACCCACCTTGAACCATTGACATTACGTCCCTTCGGTCTGTTCACAAGCTCCCACACATCGCTATTTTTCATTGACTGTATTTCACTTCTCATAGCTTTTATCCAATTGGCACTTTCTTTATTTTTAATGGCTTCTTCATAACTTTCTGGCGTGTTTTCAACTGCAGTACATAAAAATCTGTTTGGAGTTTTACCTTTTGTTAAACGATCTGATTTCCTTACAGGTGTTTCAAATTGAGGAACATTTCCATTTTGTTCCAGACCATTTAAATTTTCATTTTCATCGCTTTCTGGATTGCTAATAGAATTGTAGTCTTCTTTTTCTTCTTCTTCTTCTTCAGACTCGTTTACGGTTTCATCAGCATCTTCAGTTTTACAGCTTTCTTTGAATACTACTTCAATAGCCTCTTCTTTATCCAATTTAGAGTTGACAGTAATTTCTTCTTCTTCAATGTTTGTGAGCTTACCAGTAAATGTTACATCACGGGATATGTGAATTTTTCTGTCTTTGTCACACATTCTATAGGCCTTTGAATTTAAGTCATATCCGACAAAAACCATTTTTGTTGACTTTTCACGCAGCTTTCTCCGCTTTACTTTTGGGATGTGTACAAAACCTGTTTCACCAAATAAACGAACGTGACACAAATCTGGGATCTTACCAAACATTTTCTCGTATGGTGTAACTCCTGTAACTCTGGTAATAATTCGATTTTGAAGATAATTTGCTGTACATACTGCTTCTCCCCATAACTCTCTTGGTAACTTTGATTCAGCTAGCATGCATCTGACCATCTCAATGAGCGAACGGTTTTTGCGTTCTGCTAAGCCATTTTGTTCGGGACTGTATCCAGCTGTGTATTGCATGTGTATACCTTCTTTATTTAAATATTCCACTACGTCTTTGTTTACATACTCCTTGCCTCTGTCTGATCGGAATATCTTTGGCTTTTTCTAAAAATTATTAAAAATAGATGCTACATAATTTTTAATTTTATCACATACATCAGTTTTGTTCTTTAAAAGATATATTTGGCAATTACGACTGTAGTCGTCTATGAAAGTAAGTATGTACTTATTTTCACTTGGAGTAGGTATCTCCATAGGACCGCACAGGTCGGTATGGACCAAGTCAAATATTGCTTTTGAGGTTAATCCTGACTTTTTTGGAAATGGTAAACGTGCAGACTTACCAAGTGGACATATTTCACAGCTCTCATTTTTGTTGCATTTTTCAATGTGAATACCTTTGGCCAAATTACTTTTTTTCCATTACCTTTATAGCTTCCATATGCCGATGACCCAATACTTTATGCCAATGATGAATACACTTTTTTTCACATGATACGAGATTCTGGTTTGTATTCTTGAATTTAATTTTTACAGTTCCTTCACCACATGATAGCATTTTTTTACCATTTGCCAAAACTATTTCTTTTTTCACTTTTTCATTTAGCTCCGTAAATACTTGCCGATCATTACAGATATGACACGATGCACCTGAGTCTATTATCCAGCTTTCAGACCCATTTGTGGTTATCAGACAGAACTCGTTTGAAACCATATTTGCCTTCTGCCTATCATGCTTCCTCTTCCAGTCTTTATAATTGCCACAATCCTTTTTTATGTGACCTTTTCTGCGGCAAAAAAAACACTCAAAATTATTGCTCGATCTGTTGACATCACATTTTGCTGCAACCATAGCTTTCTGCGAGACACCACTGTCACCATTTTTTCTTCTTGTGTACTCCTCAATAATTTTTGCTTCTACGTACGTTATAGTAAGCTCATCTTCAGTTTGAGATTCCAAGGCTGTAATTAAATTGTTGAAACTTTGTGGCAGGCTACTTAAAAGCATGGCAATATTCCAGTTTTCGCTAAATGCATCTTCGCCTAAATTTTTTATTTTTAAAAACAGGTCCCTCATAAATCCAATGTGCAATTGAGCATCACCATCTTCATTTAAAGTTAAGCTGCAGATGTTTCTCATTACACTGACCTTGTTGCTTAAGGATTTCCTTTCGTGGTAATTTTGCAGGCTTGTCCACATTTCAGTTGCTGTTGTACATTGTCTAATGAGGTGTAACTGGTCATCTTCAACCGACAAAGAAATGGTAGCTCTAGCATTGTTATCCATTTTTACCCAATTTTGTGGATTTTCCGCTGGCTTTGCTTGAGTCAAGACATCCCAGCTCCCTTCCTTGATGAGCAGCATTTCCAATTTAAACTTCCATGTAAAGTAGTTTTCTGCATTTAGTTTTGCCACCGATAACTTTATAGTCCAACACGAAAAATACTTTAAACCTTTTAAACCTTAGTAGTTATGCGACAGTCTGGGCCCATAATCTATAGAAAAATACTTTTGATGTGTTAGATAATATTAAATAAATCTAGCTTTATTGGCAAAGAACGTCCTATCTCTTGAGCTTTAGAAAAACGGAAGGGTCGATGTAAAAGGAAATAAAATTGACATTACAAAAATATGATAGTTTGATGGAAATGATATAGAAACGTCAAAAGATAAACATATGATTGATGATGTTGCCATATCTTTAGAATGCATATGTAAATGATATTTCAACACCCCTTCTCATTATAAATTGCCGTAAAGTTTTAACTTCTCTCGAATGTTTTTGATTTTTGATGCTGGAAGCGGTTTTGTTAAAAGATCTGCTTCCATTTGATCCGTTGGTAAATATTTGCATTTAATGATGCCTTTGGAGATGTAATTCTTGATGAAATGGTTTTATGTCGATGTGCTTCGTCCTATTATTTAATTTAAAACCCTCCACAATTTTGATACAGCTTTGGTTGTCCTCATTTATGATAATTGGACCAGTGACATTTTCTCCGAAATCCTGAAGAATTTGCTTTAACCATAAAGCTTCCTTAGCGGATTCAGCAAGCGCGATAAGTTCGGCTTCTGTTGAAGACAAAGCCACACATGTTTGTTTACGGCAAGCCCATGAAATTACAGCGCCATAAACCTTGAAGATATAACCGCTATTAGACTTTCTGTTGTTTCTGTCTTCGCCCCAGTTGGCATCCGAATAGCCGGTTAAAATTGTCTCATCATCTGGAATGATATTTAATTTTATGTTAATACTACCTTTTAAATATTTTGCAACTCTTTTGAGCTCTGCCCAATCTTCTTCATTCGGATTGCTTGTCTTCTCACTAAGAATGTTGACTGCTGCTGTGATGTCAGGTCTAGAATTAAGTGATATGTATAATAAACATCCAATTAATTTCTGAAAATTCTTGTTGTTATTTAGCAAATTAAAAGTTGTTGATGATTTTCCATACGACATCTCAATTGGAACAGCTGACGGTTTTGCATTTTCAAGACCGGTTTCCTATAGAACCTTTTCAATATACTGCGATTGCGAAATAGAATAGAAACCTTCTGTTGAGCGCTCTATTTGTAATCCAAGAAAATTTTTAATTGGACCCAAATCTCGAATTTTGAACGAATTTCCCAAAATATTTTTTACTTTATTTATTTCCGCTGCATTACCGGAACCAATCAGTATGTCATCAACGTAAATTAAAATGAAAGTAACTGCTACCCCTTCTGAAGATATATAAAGGCATGGATCTACACTGCTTTGTTGAAATTTATAGTTGACCAATACGTTGTGTAAGGTTTGATTCCACGATCGTGCTGACTGCTTTAGCCCATATATAGATTTTTTCAAGCGACATACCTTTTTTTGATTTTTACCTTCTTCGAAACCTTTTGGTTGCTCCATGTAAATTTCTTCCGACAATTTACTGTTTAGAAAAGCTGTTTTACAATCTATATGATGAACCAAATATTTATGTTTACCGCAAATAGCGAATAAAGTCCTCAATGTAGTATGGGATACGACTGGTGCAAAAACGTTTTCGTAATCAACTCCGTATTGTTGCGTAAAACCTTGTGCAACAAGCCTAGCTTTATACTCTACACCACTTTGGCCTTGTTTTTGCTTAAACACCCACCTTGAACCATTGACATTACGTCCCTTCGGTCTGTTCACAAGCTCCCACACATCGCTATTTTTCATCGACTGTATTTCACTTCTCATAGTTTTTATCCAATTTGCACTTTCTTTATTTTCAATGGCTTCTTCATAACTTTCTGGCGTATTTTCAACTGCAGTACATAAAAATCTGTTTGGAGTTTTACCTTTTGTTAAACGATCTGATTTCATTACAGGTGTTTCATTTTGATGAACATTTCCATTTTGTTCCAGACCATTTAAATCTTCATTTTCATCGCTTTCTGGATTGCTAATAGAATTGTAGTCTTCTTTTTCTTCTTCTTCTTCAGACTCGTTTACGGTATCATCAGCATCTTCAGTTTTACAGCTTTCTTTGAATACTACTTCAATAGCCTCTTCTTTATCCAATTTAGAGTTGACAGTAATTTCTTCTTCTTCAATTTTTGTGAGCTTATCAGTAAATGTTACATCACGGGATATGTGAATTTTTCTGTCTTTGTCACACATTCTATAGGCCTTTGAATTTAAGTCATATCCGACAAAAACCATTTTTGTTGACTTTTCACACAGCTTTCTCCGCTTTACTTTTGGGATGTGTACAAAACCTGTTTCACCAAATAAACGAATGTGACACAAATCTGGGATCTTACCAAACATTTTTTCGTACGGTGTAACTCTGGTAATAATTCGATTTTGAAGATAATTTGCTGTACATACTGCTTCTCCCCATAACTCTCTTGGTAACTTTGATTCAGCTAGCATGCATCTGACCATCTCAATGAGCGAACGGACTGTATCCAGCTGTGTATTGCATGTGTATACCTTCTTTATTTAAATATTCCACTACGTCTTTGTTTACATACTCCTTGCCTCTGTCTGATCGGAATATCTTTGGCTTTTTCTAAAAATTATTAAAAATAGATGCTACATAATTTTTAATTTTATCACATACATCAGTTTTGTTCTTTAAAAGACATATTTGGCAATTACGACTGTAGTCGTCTATGAAAGTAAGTATGTACTTATTTTCACTTGGAGTAGGCATCTCCATAGGACCGCACAGGTCGGTATGGACCAAGTCAAATATTGCTTTTGAGGTTAATCCTGACTTTTTTGGAAATGGTAAACGTGCAGACTTACCAAGTGGACATATTTCACAGCTCTCATTTTTGTTGCATTTTTCAATGTGAATACCTTTGGCCAAATTACTTTTTTTCCATTACCTTTATAGCTTCCATATGCCGATGACCCAATACTTTATGCCAATGATGAATACACTTTTTTTTCACATGATACGAGATTCAGATGTTCCTTTTCATCGCAAGAATACAAACCAGATTTTATTTCAGCTGACATAACAACTTCGTTGTTCTTTTTTACGATGCATCTGCTCTTTTTGAAAATTAATTGACAGCCATTTTCTGTCAGCTGTTTTACGGATATTATGTTGAGGCTTATGATGGGAACGTATAAAACTTTTGAAAGATTTATGATGTTAAAATTAGTTTCGCTTTTCTTGAATTTAATTTTTACAGTTCCTTCACCACATGATAGCATTTTTTGACCATTTGCCAAAACTATTTCTTTTTTCACTTTTTCATTTAGCTCCGTAAATACTTGCCGATCATTACAGATATGACACGATGCACCTGAGTCTATTATCCAGCTTTCAGACCCATTTGTGGTTATCAGACAGAACTCGTTTGAAACCATATTTGCCTTCTGCCTATCATGCTTCCTCTTCCAGTCTTTATAATTGCCACAATCCTTTTTTATGTGACCTTTTCTGCGGCAAAAAAAAACACTCGAAATTATTGCTCGATCTGTTGAAATCACATTTTGCTGCAACCATAGCTTTCTGCGAGACACCACTGTCACCATTTTTTCTTCTTGTGTACTCCTCAATAATTTTTGCTTCTACGTACGTTATAGTAAGCTCATCTTCAGTTTGAGATTCCAAGGCTGTAATTAAATTGTTGAAACTTTGTGGCAGGCTACTTAAAAGCATGGCAATATTCCAGTTTTCGCTAAATGCATCTTCGCCTAAATTTTTTATTTTTAAAAACAGGTCCCTCATAAATCCAATGTGCAATTGAGCATCACCATCTTCATTTAAAGTTAAGCTGCAGATGTTTCTCATTACACTGACCTTGTTGCTTAAGGATTTCCTTTCGTGGTAATTTTGCAGGCTTGTCCACATTTCAGTTGCTGTTGTACATTGTCTAATGAGGTGTAACTGGTCATCTTCAACCGACAAAGAAATGGTAGCTCTAGCATTGTTATCCATTTTTACCCAATTTTGTGGATTTTCCGCTGGCTTTGCTTGAGTCAAGACATCCCAGCTCCCTTCCTTGATGAGCAGCATTTCCAATTTAAACTTCCATGTAAAGTAGTTTCCTGCATTTAGTTTTGCCACCGATAACTTTATAGTCCAACACGAAAAATACTTTAAACCTTTTAAACCTTAGTAGTTATGCGACAGTCTGGGCCCATAACCTATAGAAAAAGACTTTTGATGTGTTAGATAATATTAAATAAATCTAGCTTTACTGGCAAAGAACGTCTTATCTCTTGAGCTTTAGAAAAACGGAAGGGTCGATGTAAAAGGAAATAAAATTGACATTACAAAAATATGATAGTTTGATGGCAATGATATAGAAAAGTCAAAAGATAAACATATGATTGATGATGTTGCCATATATTTAGAATGCATATGTAAATGATATTTCAACACCCCTTCTCATTATAAATTGCCGTAAAGTTTTAACTTCTCTCGAATGTATTTGATTTTTGATGCTGGAAGCGGTTTTGTTAAAAGATCTGCTTCCATTTGATCCGTTGGTAAATATTTGCATTTAATGATGCCTTTGGAGATGTAATTCTTGATGAAATGGTTTTATGTCGATGTGCTTCGTCCTATTATTTAATTTAAAACCCTCCACAATTTTGATACAGCTTTGGTTGTCCTCATTTATGATAATTGGACCAGTGACATTTTCTCCGAAATCCTGAAGAATTTGCTTTAACCATAAAGCTTCCTTAGCGGATTCAGCAAGCGCGATAAGTTCGGCTTCTGTTGAAGACAAAGCCACACATGTTTGTTTACGGCAAGCCCATGAAATTACAGCGCCATAAACCTTGAAGATATAACCGCTATTAGACTTTCTGTTGTTTCTGTCTTCGCCCCAGTTGGCATCCGAATAGCCGGTTAAAATTGTCTCATCATCTGGAATGATATTTAATTTTATGTTAATACTACCTTTTAAATATTTTGCAACTCTTTTGAGCTCTGCCCAATCTTCTTCATTCGGATTGCTTGTCTTCTCACTAAGAATGTTGACTGCTGCTGTGATGTCAGGTCTAGAATTAAGTGATATGTATAATAAACATCCAATTAATTTCTGAAAATTCTTGTTGTTATTTAGCAAATTAAAAGTTGTTGATGATTTTCCATACGACATCTCAATTGGAACAGCTGACGGTTTTGCATTTTCAAGACCGGTTTCCTATAGAACCTTTTCAATATACTGCGATTGCGAAATAGAATAGAAACCTTCTGTTGAGCGCTCTATTTGTAATCCAAGAAAATTTTTAATTGGACCCAAATCTCGAATTTTGAACGAATTTCCCAAAATATTTTTTACTTTATTTATTTCCGCTGCATTACCGGAACCAATCAGTATGTCATCAACGTAAATTAAAATGAAAGTAACTGCTACCCCTTCTGAAGATATATAAAGGCATGGATCTACACTGCTTTGTTGAAATTTATAGTTGACCAATACGTTGTGTAAGGTTTGATTCCACGATCGTGCTGACTGCTTTAGCCCATATATAGATTTTTTCAAGCGACATACCTTTTTTTGATTTTTACCTTCTTCGAAACCTTTTGGTTGCTCCATGTAAATTTCTTCCGACAATTTACTGTTTAGAAAAGCTGTTTTACAATCTATATGATGAACCAAATATTTATGTTTACCGCAAATAGCGAATAAAGTCCTCAATGTAGTATGGGATACGACTGGTGCAAAAACGTTTTCGTAATCAACTCCGTATTGTTGCGTAAAACCTTGTGCAACAAGCCTAGCTTTATACTCTACACCACTTTGGCCTTGTTTTTGCTTAAACACCCACCTTGAACCATTGACATTACGTCCCTTCGGTCTGTTCACAAGCTCCCACACATCGCTATTTTTCATTGACTGTATTTCACTTCTCATAGCTTTTATCCAATTGGCACTTTCTTTATTTTCAATGGCTTCTTCATAACTTTCTGGCGTATTTTCAACTGCAGTACATAAAAATCTGTTTGGAGTTTTACCTTTTGTTAAACGATCTGATTTCATTACAGGTGTTTCATTTTGATGAACATTTCCATTTTGTTCCAGACCATTTAAATCTTCATTTTCATCGCTTTCTGGATTGCTAATAGAATTGTAGTCTTCTTTTTCTTCTTCTTCTTCAGACTCGTTTACGGTATCATCAGCATCTTCATTTTTACAGCTTTCTTTGAATACTACTTCAATAGCCTCTTCTTTATCCAATTTAGAGTTGACAGTAATTTCTTCTTCTTCAATGTTTGTGAGCTTATCAGTAAATGTTACATCACGGGATATGTGAATTTTTCTGTCTTTGTCACACATTCTATAGGCCTTTGAATTTAAGTCATATCCGACAAAAACCATTTTTGTTGACTTTTCACACAGCTTTCTCCGCTTTACTTTTGGGATGTGTACAAAACCTGTTTCACCAAATAAACGAATGTGACACAAATCTGGGATCTTACCAAACATTTTCTCGTACGGTGTAACTCTGGTAATAATTCGATTTTGAAGATAATTTGCTGTACATACTGCTTCTCCCCATAACTCTCTTGGTAACTTTGATTCAGCTAGCATGCATCTGACCATCTCAATGAGCGAACGGACTGTATCCAGCTGTGTATTGCATGTGTATACCTTCTTTATTTAAATATTCCACTACGTCTTTGTTTACATACTCCTTGCCTCTGTCTGATCGGAATATCTTTGGCTTTTTCTAAAAATTATTAAAAATAGATGCTACATAATTTTTAATTTTATCACATACATCAGTTTTGTTCTTTAAAAGACAAATTTGGCAATTACGACTGTAGTCGTCTATGAAAGTAAGTATGTACTTATTTTCACTTGGAGTAGGCATCTCCATAGGACCGCACAGGTCGGTATGGACCAAGTCAAATATTGCTTTTGAGGTTAATCCTGACTTTTTTGGAAATGGTAAACGTGCAGACTTACCAAGTGGACATATTTCACAGCTCTCATTTTTGTTGCATTTTTCAATGTGAATACCTTTGGCCAAATTACTTTTTTTCCATTACCTTTATAGCTTCCATATGCCGATGACCCAATACTTTATGCCAATGATGAATACACTTTTTTTTCACATGATACGAGATTCAGATGTTCCTTTTCATCGCAAGAATACAAACCAGATTTTATTTCAGCTGACATAACAACTTCGTTGTTCTTTTTTACGATGCATCTGCTCTTTTTGAAAATTAATTGACAGCCATTTTCTGTCAGCTGTTTTACGGATATTATGTTGAGGCTTATGATGGGAACGTATAAAACTTTTGAAAGATTTATGATGTTAAAATTAGTTTCGCTTTTCTTGAATTAAATTTTTACAGTTCCTTCACCACATGATAGCATTTTTTGACCATTTGCCAAAACTATTTCTTTTTTCACTTTTTCATTTAGCTCCGTAAATACTTGCCGATCATTACAGATATGACACGATGCACCTGAGTCTATTATCCAGCTTTCAGACCCATTTGTGGTTATCAGACAGAACTCGTTTGAAACCATATTTGCCTTCTGCCTATCATGCTTCCTCTTCCAGTCTTTATAATTGCCACAATCCTTTTTTATGTGACCTTTTCTGCGGCAAAAAAAACACTCGAAATTATTGCTCGATCTGTTGAAATCACATTTTGCTGCAACCATAGCTTTCTGCGAGACACCACTGTCACCATTTTTTCTTCTTGTGTACTCCTCAATAATTTTTGCTTCTACGTACGTTATAGTAAGCTCATCTTCAGTTTGAGATTCCAAGGCTGTAATTAAATTGTTGAAACTTTGTGGCAGGCTACTTAAAAGCATGGCAATATTCCAGTTTTCGCTAAATGCATCTTCGCCTAAATTTTTTATTTTTAAAAACAGGTCCCTCATAAATCCAATGTGCAATTGAGCATCACCATCTTCATTTAAAGTTAAGCTGCAGATGTTTCTCATTACACTGACCTTGTTGCTTAAGGATTTCCTTTCGTGGTAATTTTGCAGGCTTGTCCACATTTCAGTTGCTGTTGTACATTGTCTAATGAGGTGTAACTGGTCATCTTCAACCGGCAAAGAAATGGTAGCTCTAGCATTGTTATCCATTTTTACCCAATTTTGTGGATTTTCCGCTGGCTTTGCTTGAGTCAAGACATCCCAGCTCCCTTCCTTGATGAGCAGCATTTCCAATTTAAACTTCCATGTAAAGTAGTTTCCTGCATTTAGTTTTGCCACCGATAACTTTATAGTCCAACACGAAAAATACTTTAAACCTTTTAAACCTTAGTAGTTATGCGACAGTCTGGGCCCATAACCTATAGAAAAAGACTTTTGATGTGTTAGATAATATTAAATAAATCTAGCTTTATTGGCAAAGAACGTCTTATCTCTTGAGCTTTAGAAAAACGGAAGGGTCGATGTAAAAGGAAATAAAATTGACATTACAAAAATATGATAGTTTGATGGCAATGATATAGAAACGTCAAAAGATAAACATATGATTGATGATGTTGCCATATATTTAGAATGCATATGTAAATGATATTTCAACACCCCTTCTCATTATAAATTGCCGTAAAGTTTTAACTTCTCTCGAATGTATTTGATTTTTGATGCTGGAAGCGGTTTTGTTAAAAGATCTGCTTCCATTTGATCCGTTGGTAAATATTTGCATTTAATGATGCCTTTGGAGATGTAATTCTTGATGAAATGGTTTTATGTCGATGTGCTTCGTCCTATTATTTAATTTAAAACCCTCCACAATTTTGATACAGCTTTGGTTGTCCTCATTTATGATAATTGGACCAGTGACATTTTCTCCGAAATCCTGAAGAATTTGCTTTAACCATAAAGCTTCCTTAGCGGATTCAGCAAGCGCGATAAGTTCGGCTTCTGTTGAAGACAAAGCCACACATGTTTGTTTACGGCAAGCCCATGAAATTACAGCGCCATAAACCTTGAAGATATAACCGCTATTAGACTTTCTGTTGTTTCTGTCTTCGCCCCAGTTGGCATCCGAATAGCCGGTTAAAATTGTCTCATCATCTGGAATGATATTTAATTTTATGTTAATACTACCTTTTAAATATTTTGCAACTCTTTTGAGCTCTGCCCAATCTTCTTCATTCGGATTGCTTGTCTTCTCACTAAGAATGTTGACTGCTGCTGTGATGTCAGGTCTAGAATTAAGTGATATGTATAATAAACATCCAATTAATTTCTGAAAATTCTTGTTGTTATTTAGCAAATTAAAAGTTGTTGATGATTTTCCATACGACATCTCAATTGGAACAGCTGACGGTTTTGCATTTTCAAGACCGGTTTCCTATAGAACCTTTTCAATATACTGCGATTGCGAAATAGAATAGAAACCTTCTGTTGAGCGCTCTATTTGTAATCCAAGAAAATTTTTAATTGGACCCAAATCTCGAATTTTGAACGAATTTCCCAAAATATTTTTTACTTTATTTATTTCCGCTGCATTACCGGAACCAATCAGTATGTCATCAACGTAAATTAAAATGAAAGTAACTGCTACCCCTTCTGAAGATATATAAAGGCATGGATCTACACTGCTTTGTTGAAATTTATAGTTGACCAATACGTTGTGTAAGGTTTGATTCCACGATCGTGCTGACTGCTTTAGCCCATATATAGATTTTTTCAAGCGACATACCTTTTTTTGATTTTTACCTTCTTCGAAACCTTTTGGTTGCTCCATGTAAATTTCTTCCGACAATTTACTGTTTAGAAAAGCTGTTTTACAATCTATATGATGAACCAAATATTTATGTTTACCGCAAATAGCGAATAAAGTCCTCAATGTAGTATGGGATACGACTGGTGCAAAAACGTTTTCGTAATCAACTCCGTATTGTTGCGTAAAACCTTGTGCAACAAGCCTAGCTTTATACTCTACACCACTTTGGCCTTGTTTTTGCTTAAACACCCACCTTGAACCATTGACATTACGTCCCTTCGGTCTGTTCACAAGCTCCCACACATCGCTATTTTTCATCGACTGTATTTCACTTCTCATAGTTTTTATCCAATTTGCACTTTCTTTATTTTCAATGGCTTCTTCATAACTTTCTGGCGTATTTTCAACTGCAGTACATAAAAATCTGTTTGGAGTTTTACCTTTTGTTAAACGATCTGATTTCATTACAGGTGTTTCATTTTGATGAACATTTCCATTTTGTTCCAGACCATTTAAATCTTCATTTTCATCGCTTTCTGGATTGCTAATAGAATTGTAGTCTTCTTTTTCTTCTTCTTCTTCAGACTCGTTTACGGTATCATCAGCATCTTCATTTTTACAGCTTTCTTTGAATACTACTTCAATAGCCTCTTCTTTATCCAATTTAGAGTTGACAGTAATTTCTTCTTCTTCAATTTTTGTGAGCTTATCAGTAAATGTTACATCACGGGATATGTGAATTTTTCTGTCTTTGTCACACATTCTATAGGCCTTTGAATTTAAGTCATATCCGACAAAAACCATTTTTGTTGACTTTTCACACAGCTTTCTCCGCTTTACTTTTGGGATGTGTACAAAACCTGTTTCACCAAATAAACGAATGTGACACAAATCTGGGATCTTACCAAACATTTTCTCGTACGGTGTAACTCTGGTAATAATTCGATTTTGAAGATAATTTGCTGTACATACTGCTTCTCCCCATAACTCTCTTGGTAACTTTGATTCAGCTAGCATGCATCTGACCATCTCAATGAGCGAACGGACTGTATCCAGCTGTGTATTGCATGTGTATACCTTCTTTATTTAAATATTCCACTACGTCTTTGTTTACATACTCCTTGCCTTACTCTGATCGGAATATCTTTGGCTTTTTCTAAAAATTATTAAAAATAGATGCTACATAATTTTTAATTTTATCACATACATCAGTTTTGTTCTTTAAAAGATATATTTGGCAATAACGACTGTAGTCGTCTATGAAAGTAAGTATGTACTTATTTTCACTTGGAGTAGGCATCTCCATAGGACCGCACAGGTCGGTATGGACCAAGTCAAATATTGCTTTTGAGGTTAATCCTGACTTTTTTGGAAATGGTAAACGTGCAGACTTACCAAGTGGACATATTTCACAGCTCTCATTTTTGTTGCATTTTTCAATGTGAATACCTTTGGCCAAATTACTTTTTTTCCATTACCTTTATAGCTTCCATATGCCGATGACCCAATACTTTATGCCAATGATGAATACAATTTTTTTTACATGATACGAGATTCAGATGTTCCTTTTCATCGCAAGAACATACAAACTAGATTTTATTTCAGCTGACATAACAACTTCGTTGTTCTTTTTTACGATGCATCTGCTCTTTTTGAAAATTAATTGACAGCCATTTTCTGTCAGCTGTTTTACGGATAATATGTTGAGGCTTATGGTGGGAACGTATAAAACTTTTGAAAGATTTATGATGTTAAAATTTGTTTCGCTTTTCTTGAATTTAATTTTTACAGTTTCTTCACCACATGATAGCATTTTTTTACCATTTGCCAAAACTATTTCTTTTTTCACTTTTTCATTTAGCTCCGTAAATACTTGCCGATCATTACAGATATGACACGATGCACCTGAGTCTATTATCCAGCTTTCAGACCCATTTGTGGTTATCAGACAGAACTCGTTTGAAACCATATTTGCCTTCTGCCTATCATGCTTCCTCTTCCAGTCTTTATAATTGCCACAATCCTTTTTTATGTGACCTTTTCTGCGGCAAAAAAAACACTCGAAATTATTGCTCGATCTGTTGAAATCACATTTTGCTGCAACCATAGCTTTCTGCGAGACACCACTGTCACCATTTTTTCTTCTTGTGTACTCCTCAATAATTTTTGCTTCTACGTACGTTATAGTAAGCTCATCTTCAGTTTGAGATTCCAAGGCTGTAATTAAATTGTTGAAACTTTGTGGCAGGCTACTTAAAAGCATGGCAATATTCCAGTTTTCGCTAAATGCATCTTCGCCTAAATTTTTTATTTTTAAAAACAGGTCCCTCATAAATCCAATGTGCAATTGAGCATCACCATCTTCATTTAAAGTTAAGCTGCAGATGTTTCTCATTACACTGACCTTGTTGCTTAAGGATTTCCTTTCGTGGTAATTTTGCAGGCTTGTCCACATTTCAGTTGCTGTTGTACATTGTCTAATGAGGTGTAACTGGTCATCTTCAACCGACAAAGAAATGGTAGCTCTAGCATTGTTATCCATTTTTACCCAATTTTGTCGATTTTCCGCTGGCTTTGCTTGAGTCAAGACATCCCAGCTCCCTTCCTTGATGAGCAGCATTTCCAATTTAAACTTCCATGTAAAGTAGTTTCCTGCATTTAGTTTTGCCACCGATAACTTTATAGTCCAACACGAAAAATACTTTAAACCTTTTAAACCTTAGTAGTTATGCGACAGTCTGGGCCCATAACCTATAGAAAAAGACTTTTGATGTGTTAGATAATATTAAATAAATCTAGCTTTATTGGCAAAGAACGTCTTATCTCTTGAGCTTTAGAAAAACGGAAGGGTCGATGTAAAAGGAAATAAAATTGACATTACAAAAATATGATAGTTTGATGGCAATGATATAGAAACGTCAAAAGATAAACATATGATTGATGATGTTGCCATATATTTAGAATGCATATGTAAATGATATTTCAACACCCCTTCTCATTATAAATTGCCGTAAAGTTTTAACTTCTCTCGAATGTATTTGATTTTTGATGCTGGAAGCGGTTTTGTTAAAAGATCTGCTTCCATTTGATCCGTTGGTAAATATTTGCATTTAATGATGCCTTTGGAGATGTAATTCTTGATGAAATGGTTTTATGTCGATGTGCTTCGTCCTATTATTTAATTTAAAACCCTCCACAATTTTGATACAGCTTTGGTTGTCCTCATTTATGATAATTGGACCAGTGACATTTTCTCCGAAATCCTGAAGAATTTGCTTTAACCATAAAGCTTCCTTAGCGGATTCAGCAAGCGCGATAAGTTCGACTTCTGTTGAAGACAAAGCCACACATGTTTGTTTACGGCAAGCCCATGAAATTACAGCGCCATAAACCTTGAAGATATAACCGCTATTAGACTTTCTGTTGTTTCTGTCTTCGCCCCAGTTGGCATCCGAATAGCCGGTTAAAATTGTCTCATCATCTGGAATGATATTTAATTTTATGTTAATACTACCTTTTAAATATTTTGCAACTCTTTTGAGCTCTGCCCAATCTTCTTCATTCGGATTGCTTGTCTTCTCACTAAGAATGTTGACTGCTGCTGTGATGTCAGGTCTAGAATTAAGTGATATGTATAATAAACATCCAATTAATTTCTGAAAATTCTTGTTGTTATTTAGCAAATTAAAAGTTGTTGATGATTTTCCATACGACATCTCAATTGGAACAGCTGACGGTTTTGCATTTTCAAGACCGGTTTCCTATAGAACCTTTTCAATATACTGCGATTGCGAAATAGAATAGAAACCTTCTGTTGAGCGCTCTATTTGTAATCCAAGAAAATTTTTAATTGGACCCAAATCTCGAATTTTGAACGAATTTCCCAAAATATTTTTTACTTTATTTATTTCCGCTGCATTACCGGAACCAATCAGTATGTCATCAACGTAAATTAAAATGAAAGTAACTGCTACCCCTTCTGAAGATATATAAAGGCATGGATCTACACTGCTTTGTTGAAATTTATAGTTGACCAATACGTTGTGTAAGGTTTGATTCCACGATCGTGCTGACTGCTTTAGCCCATATATAGATTTTTTCAAGCGACATACCTTTTTTTGATTTTTACCTTCTTCGAAACCTTTTGGTTGCTCCATGTAAATTTCTTCCGACAATTTACTGTTTAGAAAAGCTGTTTTACAATCTATATGATGAACCAAATATTTATGTTTACCGCAAATAGCGAATAAAGTCCTCAATGTAGTATGGGATACGACTGGTGCAAAAACGTTTTCGTAATCAACTCCGTATTGTTGCGTAAAACCTTGTGCAACAAGCCTAGCTTTATACTCTACACCACTTTGGCCTTGTTTTTGCTTAAACACCCACCTTGAACCATTGACATTACGTCCCTTCGGTCTGTTCACAAGCTCCCACACATCGCTATTTTTCATCGACTGTATTTCACTTCTCATAGTTTTTATCCAATTTGCACTTTCTTTATTTTCAATGGCTTCTTCATAACTTTCTGGCGTATTTTCAACTGCAGTACATAAAAATCTGTTTGGAGTTTTACCTTTTGTTAAACGATCTGATTTCATTACAGGTGTTTCATTTTGATGAACATTTCCATTTTGTTCCAGACCATTTAAATCTTCATTTTCATCGCTTTCTGGATTGCTAATAGAATTGTAGTCTTCTTTTTCTTCTTCTTCTTCAGACTCGTTTACGGTATCATCAGCATCTTCATTTTTACAGCTTTCTTTGAATACTACTTCAATAGCCTCTTCTTTATCCAATTTAGAGTTGACAGTAATTTCTTCTTCTTCAATTTTTGTGAACTTATCAGTAAATGTTACATCACGGGATATGTGAATTTTTCTGTCTTTGTCACACATTCTATAGGCCTTTGAATTTAAGTCATATCCGACAAAAACCATTTTTGTTGACTTTTCACACAGCTTTCTCCGCTTTACTTTTGGGATGTGTACAAAACCTGTTTCACCAAATAAACGAATGTGACACAAATCTGGGATCTTACCAAACATTTTCTCGTACGGTGTAACTCTGGTAATAATTCGATTTTGAAGATAATTTGCCGTACATACTGCTTCTCCCCATAACTCTCTTGGTAACTTTGATTCAGCTAGCATGCATCTGACCATCTCAATGAGCGAACGGACTGTATCCAGCTGTGTATTGCATGTGTATACCTTCTTTATTTAAATATTCCACTACGTCTTTGTTTACATACTCCTTGCCTCTGTCTGATCGGAATATCTTTGGCTTTTTCTAAAATTTATTAAAAATAGATGCTACATAATTTTTAATTTTATCACATACATCAGTTTTGTTCTTTAAAAGACAAATTTGGCAATTACGACTGTAGTCGTCTATGAAAGTAAGTATGTACTTATTTTCACTTGGAGTAGGCATCTCCATAGGACCGCACAGGTCGGTATGGACCAAGTCAAATATTGCTTTTGAGGTTAATCCTGACTTTTTTGGAAATGGTAAACGTGCAGACTTACCAAGTGGACATATTTCACAGCTCTCATTTTTGTTGCATTTTTCAATGTGAATACCTTTGGCCAAATTACTTTTTTTCCATTACCTTTATAGCTTCCATATGCCGATGACCCAATACTTTATGCCAATGATGAATACACTTTTTTTTCACATGATACGAGATTCAGATGTTCCTTTTCATCGCAAGAATACAAACCAGATTTTATTTCAGCTGACATAACAACTTCGTTGTTCTTTTTTACGATGCATCTGCTCTTTTTGAAAATTAATTGACAGCCATTTTCTGTCAGCTGTTTTACGGATATTATGTTGAGGCTTATGATGGGAACGTATAAAACTTTTGAAAGATTTATGATGTTAAAATTAGTTTCGCTTTTCTTGAATTTAATTTTTACAGTTCCTTCACCACATGATAGCATTTTTTGACCATTTGCCAAAACTATTTCTTTTTTCACTTTTTCATTTAGCTCCGTAAATACTTGCCGATCATTACAGATATGACACGATGCACCTGAGTCTATTATCCAGCTTTCAGACCCATTTGTGGTTATCAGACAGAACTCGTTTGAAACCATATTTGCCTTCTGCCTATCATGCTTCCTCTTCCAGTCTTTATAATTGCCACAATCCTTTTTTATGTGACCTTTTCTGCGGCAAAAAAAACACTCGAAATTATTGCTCGATCTGTTGAAATCACATTTTGCTGCAACCATAGCTTTCTGCGAGACACCACTGTCACCATTTTTTCTTCTTGTGTACTCCTCAATAATTTTTGCTTCTACGTACGTTATAGTAAGCTCATCTTCAGTTTGAGATTCCAAGGCTGTAATTAAATTGTTGAAACTTTGTGGCAGGCTACTTAAAAGCATGGCAATATTCCAGTTTTCGCTAAATGCATCTTCGCCTAAATTTTTTATTTTTAAAAACAGGTCCCTCATAAATCCAATGTGCAATTGAGCATCACCATCTTCATTTAAAGTTAAGCTGCAGATGTTTCTCATTACACTGACCTTGTTGCTTAGGGATTTCCTTTCGTGGTAATTTTGCAGGCTTGTCCACATTTCAGTTGCTGTTGTACATTGTCTAATGAGGTGTAACTGGTCATCTTCAACCGACAAAGAAATGGTAGCTCTAGCATTGTTATCCATTTTTACCCAATTTTGTGGATTTTCCGCTGGCTTTGCTTGAGTCAAGACATCCCAGCTCCCTTCCTTGATGAGCAGCATTTCCAATTTAAACTTCCATGTAAAGTAGTTTCCTGCATTTAGTTTTGCCACCGATAACTTTATAGTCCAACACGAAAAATACTTTAAACCTTTTAAACCTTAGTAGTTATGCGACAGTCTGGGCCCATAACCTATAGAAAAAGACTTTTGATGTGTTAGATAATATTAAATAAATCTAGCTTTATTGGCAAAGAACGTCTTATCTCTTGAGCTTTAGAAAAACGGAAGGGTCGATGTAAAAGGAAATAAAATTGACATTACAAAAATATGATAGTTTGATGGCAATGATATAGAAACGTCAAAAGATAAACATATGATTGATGATGTTGCCATATATTTAGAATGCATATGTAAATGATATTTCAACACCCCTTCTCATTATAAATTGCCGTAAAGTTTTAACTTCTCTCGAATGTATTTGATTTTTGATGCTGGAAGCGGTTTTGTTAAAAGATCTGCTTCCATTTGATCCGTTGGTAAATATTTGCATTTAATGATGCCTTTGGAGATGTAATTCTTGATGAAATGGTTTTATGTCGATGTGCTTCGTCCTATTATTTAATTTAAAACCCTCCACAATTTTGATACAGCTTTGGTTGTCCTCATTTATGATAATTGGACCAGTGACATTTTCTCCGAAATCCTGAAGAATTTGCTTTAACCATAAAGCTTCCTTAGCGGATTCAGCAAGCGCGATAAGTTCGGCTTCTGTTGAAGACAAAGCCACACATGTTTGTTTACGGCAAGCCCATGAAATTACAGCGCCATAAACCTTGAAGATATAACCGCTATTAGACTTTCTGTTGTTTCTGTCTTCGCCCCAGTTGGCATCCGAATAGCCGGTTAAAATTGTCTCATCATCTGGAATGATATTTAATTTTATGTTAATACTACCTTTTAAATATTTTGCAACTCTTTTGAGCTCTGCCCAATCTTCTTCATTCGGATTGCTTGTCTTCTCACTAAGAATGTTGACTGCTGCTGTGATGTCAGGTCTAGAATTAAGTGATATGTATAATAAACATCCAATTAATTTCTGAAAATTCTTGTTGTTATTTAGTAAATTAAAAGTTGTTGATGATTTTCCATACGACATCTCAATTGGAACAGCTGACGGTTTTGCATTTTCAAGACCGGTTTCCTATAGAACCTTTTCAATATACTGCGATTGCGAAATAGAATAGAAACCTTCTGTTGAGCGCTCTATTTGTAATCCAAGAAAATTTTTAATTGGACCCAAATCTCGAATTTTGAACGAATTTCCCAAAATATTTTTTACTTTATTTATTTCCGCTGCATTACCGGAACCAATCAGTATGTCATCAACGTAAATTAAAATGAAAGTAACTGCTACCCCTTCTGAAGATATATAAAGGCATGGATCTACACTGCTTTGTTGAAATTTATAGTTGACCAATACGTTGTGTAAGGTTTGATTCCACGATCGTGCTGACTGCTTTAGCCCATATATAGATTTTTTCAAGCGACATACCTTTTTTTGATTTTTACCTTCTTCGAAACCTTTTGGTTGCTCCATGTAAATTTCTTCCGACAATTTACTGTTTAGAAAAGCTGTTTTACAATCTATATGATGAACCAAATATTTATGTTTACCGCAAATAGCGAATAAAGTCCTCAATGTAGTATGGGATACGACTGGTGCAAAAACGTTTTCGTAATCAACTCCGTATTGTTGCGTAAAACCTTGTGCAACAAGCCTAGCTTTATACTCTACACCACTTTGGCCTTGTTTTTGCTTAAACACCCACCTTGAACCATTGACATTACGTCCCTTCGGTCTGTTCACAAGCTCCCACACATCGCTATTTTTCATCGACTGTATTTCACTTCTCATAGTTTTTATCCAATTTGCACTTTCTTTATTTTCAATGGCTTCTTCATAACTTTCTGGCGTATTTTCAACTGCAGTACATAAAAATCTGTTTGGAGTTTTACCTTTTGTTAAACGATCTGATTTCATTACAGGTGTTTCATTTTGATGAACATTTCCATTTTGTTCCAGACCATTTAAATCTTCATTTTCATCGCTTTCTGGATTGCTAATAGAATTGTAGTCTTCTTTTTCTTCTTCTTCTTCAGACTCGTTTACGGTATCATCAGCATCTTCATTTTTACAGCTTTCTTTGAATACTACTTCAATAGCCTCTTCTTTATCCAATTTAGAGTTGACAGTAATTTCTTCTTCTTCAATTTTTGTGAGCTTATCAGTAAATGTTACATCACGGGATATGTGAATTTTTCTGTCTTTGTCACACATTCTATAGGCCTTTGAATTTAAGTCATATCCGACAAAAACCATTTTTGTTGACTTTTCACACAGCTTTCTCCGCTTTACTTTTGGGATGTGTACAAAACCTGTTTCACCAAATAAACGAATGTGACACAAATCTGGGATCTTACCAAACATTTTCTCGTACGGTGTAACTCTGGTAATAATTCGATTTTGAAGATAATTTGCTGTACATACTGCTTCTCCCCATAACTCTCTTGGTAACTTTGATTCAGCTAGCATGCATCTGACCATCTCAATGAGCGAACGGACTGTATCCAGCTGTGTATTGCATGTGTATACCTTCTTTATTTAAATATTCCACTACGTCTTTGTTTACATACTCCTTGCCTCTGTCTGATCGGAATATCTTTGGCTTTTTCTAAAATTGATTAAAAATAGATGCTACATAATTTTTAATTTTATCACATACATCAGTTTTGTTCTTTAAAAGACAAATTTGGCAATTACGACTGTAGTCCTCTATGAAAGTAAGTATGTACTTATTTTCACTTGGAGTAGGCATCTCCATAGGACCGCACAGGTCGGTATGGACCAAGTCAAATATTGCTTTTGAGGTTAATCCTGACTTTTTTGGAAATGGTAAACGTGCAGACTTACCAAGTGGACATATTTCACAGCTCTCATTTTTGTTGCATTTTTCAATGTGAATACCTTTGGCCAAATTACTTTTTTTCCATTACCTTTATAGCTTCCATATGCCGATGACCCAATACTTTATGCCAATGATGAATACACTTTTTTTTCACATGATACGAGATTCAGATGTTTCTTTTTCATCGCAAGAATACAATCCAGATTTTATTTCAGCTGACATAACAACTTCGTTGTTCTTTTTTACGATGCATCTGCTCTTTTTGAAAATTAATTGACAGCCATTTTCTGTCAGCTGTTTTACGGATATTATGTTGAGGCTTATGATGGGAACGTATAAAACTTTTGAAAGATTTATGATGTTAAAATTAGTTTCGCTTTTCTTGAATTTAATTTTTACAGTTCCTTCACCACATGATAGCATTTTTTGACCATTTGCCAAAACTATTTCTTTTTTCACTTTTTCATTTAGCTCCGTAAATACTTGCCGATCATTACAGATATGACACGATGCACCTGAGTCTATTATCCAGCTTTCAGACCCATTTGTGGTTATCAGACAGAACTCGTTTGAAACCATATTTGCCTTCTGCCTATCATGCTTCCTCTTCCAGTCTTTATAATTGCCACAATCCTTTTTTATGTGACCTTTTCTGCGGCAAAAAAAACACTCGAAATTATTGCTCGATCTGTTGAAATCACATTTTGCTGCAACCATAGCTTTCTGCGAGACACCACTGTCACCATTTTTTCTTCTTGTGTACTCCTCAATAATTTTTGCTTCTACGTACGTTATAGTAAGCTCATCTTCAGTTTGAGATTCCAAGGCTGTAATTAAATTGTTGAAACTTTGTGGCAGGCTACTTAAAAGCATGGCAATATTCCAGTTTTCGCTAAATGCATCTTCGCCTAAATTTTTTATTTTTAAAAACAGGTCCCTCATAAATCCAATGTGCAATTGAGCATCACCATCTTCATTTAAAGTTAAGCTGCAGATGTTTCTCATTACACTGACCTTGTTGCTTAAGGATTTCCTTTCGTGGTAATTTTGCAGGCTTGTCCACATTTCAGTTGCTGTTGTACATTGTCTAATGAGGTGTAACTGGTCATCTTCAACCGACAAAGAAATGGTAGCTCTAGCATTGTTATCCATTTTTACCCAATTTTGTGGATTTTCCGCTGGCTTTGCTTGAGTCAAGACATCCCAGCTCCCTTCCTTGATGAGCAGCATTTCCAATTTAAACTTCCATGTAAAGTAGTTTCCTGCATTTAGTTTTGCCACCGATAACTTTATAGTCCAACACGAAAAATACTTTAAACCTTTTAAACCTTAGTAGTTATGCGACAGTCTGGGCCCATAACCTATAGAAAAAGACTTTTGATGTGTTAGATAATATTAAATAAATCTAGCTTTATTGGCAAAGAACGTCTTATCTCTTGAGCTTTAGAAAAACGGAAGGGTCGATGTAAAAGGAAATAAAATTGACATTACAAAAATATGATAGTTTGATGGCAATGATATAGAAACGTCAAAAGATAAACATATGATTGATGATGTTGCCATATATTTAGAATGCATATGTAAATGATATTTCAACACCCCTTCTCATTATAAATTGCCGTAAAGTTTTAACTTCTCTCGAATGTATTTGATTTTTGATGCTGGAAGCGGTTTTGTTAAAAGATCTGCTTCCATTTGATCCGTTGGTAAATATTTGCATTTAATGATGCCTTTGGAGATGTAATTCTTGATGAAATGGTTTTATGTCGATGTGCTTCGTCCTATTATTTAATTTAAAACCCTCCACAATTTTGATACAGCTTTGGTTGTCCTCATTTATGATAATTGGACCAGTGACATTTTCTCCGAAATCCTGAAGAATTTGCTTTAACCATAAAGCTTCCTTAGCGGATTCAGCAAGCGCGATAAGTTCGGCTTCTGTTGAAGACAAAGCCACACATGTTTGTTTACGGCAAGCCCATGAAATTACAGCGCCATAAACCTTGAAGATATAACCGCTATTAGACTTTCTGTTGTTTCTGTCTTCGCCCCAGTTGGCATCCGAATAGCCGGTTAAAATTGTCTCATCATCTGGAATGATATTTAATTTTATGTTAATACTACCTTTTAAATATTTTGCAACTCTTTTGAGCTCTGCCCAATCTTCTTCATTCGGATTGCTTGTCTTCTCACTAAGAATGTTGACTGCTGCTGTGATGTCAGGTCTAGAATTAAGTGATATGTATAATAAACATCCAATTAATTTCTGAAAATTCTTGTTGTTATTTAGCAAATTAAAAGTTGTTGATGATTTTCCATACGACATCTCAATTGGAACAGCTGACGGTTTTGCATTTTCAAGACCGGTTTCCTATAGAACCTTTTCAATATACTGCGATTGCGAAATAGAATAGAAACCTTCTGTTGAGCGCTCTATTTGTAATCCAAGAAAATTTTTAATTGGACCCAAATCTCGAATTTTGAACGAATTTCCCAAAATATTTTTTACTTTATTTATTTCCGCTGCATTACCGGAACCAATCAGTATGTCATCAACGTAAATTAAAATGAAAGTAACTGCTTGCTACCCCTTCTGAAGATATAGAAAGGCATGGATCTACACTGCTTTGTTGAAATTTATAGTTGACCAATACGTTGTGTAAGGTTTGATTCCACGATCGTGCTGACTGCTTTAGCCCATATATAGATTTTTTCAAGCGACATACCTTTTTTTGATTTTTACCTTCTTCGAAACCTTTTGGTTGCTCCATGTAAATTTCTTCCGACAATTTACTGTTTAGAAAAGCTGTTTTACAATCTATATGATGAACCAAATATTTATGTTTACCGCAAATAGCGAATAAAGTCCTCAATGTAGTATGGGATACGACTGGTGCAAAAACGTTTTCGTAATCAACTCCGTATTGTTGCGTAAAACCTTGTGCAACAAGCCTAGCTTTATACTCTACACCACTTTGGCCTTGTTTTTGCTTAAACACCCACCTTGAACCATTGACATTACGTCCCTTCGGTCTGTTCACAAGCTCCCACACATCGCTATTTTTCATCGACTGTATTTCACTTCTCATAGTTTTTATCCAATTTGCACTTTCTTTATTTTCAATGGCTTCTTCATAACTTTCTGGCGTATTTTCAACTGCAGTACATAAAAATCTGTTTGGAGTTTTACCTTTTGTTAAACGATCTGATTTCATTACAGGTGTTTCATTTTGATGAACATTTCCATTTTGTTCCAGACCATTTAAATCTTCATTTTCATCGCTTTCTGGATTGCTAATAGAATTGTAGTCTTCTTTTTCTTCTTCTTCTTCAGACTCGTTTACGGTATCATCAGCATCTTCATTTTTACAGCTTTCTTTGAATACTACTTCAATAGCCTCTTCTTTATCCAATTTAGAGTTGACAGTAATTTCTTCTTCTTCAATGTTTGTGAGCTTATCAGTAAATGTTACATCACGGGATATGTGAATTTTTCTGTCTTTGTCACACATTCTATAGGCCTTTGAATTTAAGTCATATCCGACAAAAACCATTTTTGTTGACTTTTCACACAGCTTTCTCCGCTTTACTTTTGGGATGTGTACAAAACCTGTTTCACCAAATAAACGAATGTGACACAAATCTGGGATCTTACCAAACATTTTCTCGTACGGTGTAACTCTGGTAATAATTCGATTTTGAAGATAATTTGCTGTACATACTGCTTCTCCCCATAACTCTCTTGGTAACTTTGATTCAGCTAGCATGCATCTGACCATCTCAATGAGCGAACGGTTTTTGCGTTCTGCTACGCCATTTTGTTCGGGACTGTATCCAGCTGTGTATTGCATGTGTATAGCTTCTTTATTTATATATTCCACTACGTCTTTGTTTACATACTCCTTGCCTCTGTCTGATCGGAATATCTTTGGCTTTTTCTAAAATTTATTAAAAATAGATGCTACATAATTTTTAATTTTATCACATACATCAGTTTTGTTCTTTAAAAGACAAATTTGGCAATTACGACTGTAGTCGCCTATGAAAGTAAGTATGTACTTATTTTCACTTGGAGTAGGCATCTCCATAGGACCGCACAGGTCGGTATGGACCAAGTCAAATATTGCTTTTGAGGTTAATCCTGACTTTTTTGGAAATGGTAAACGTGCAGACTTACCAAGTGGACATATTTCACAGCTCTCATTTTTGTTGCATTTTTCAATGTGAATACCTTTGGCCAAATTACTTTTTTCCATTACCTTTATAGCTTCCATATGCCGATGACCCAATACTTTATGCCAATGATGAATACACTTTTTTTCACATGATACGAGATTCAGATGTTCCTTTTCATCGCAAGAATACAAACCAGATTTTATTTCAGCTGACATAACAACTTCGTTGTTCTTTTTTACGATGCATCTGCTCTTTTTGAAAATTAATTGACAGCCATTTTCTGTCAGCTGTTTTACGGATATTATGTTGAGGCTTATGATGGGAACGTATAAAACTTTTGAAAGATTTATGATGTTAAAATTAGTTTCGCTTTTCTTGAATTAAATTTTTACAGTTCCTTCACCACATGATAGCATTTTTTGACCATTTGCCAAAACTATTTCTTTTTTCACTTTTTCATTTAGCTCCGTAAATACTTGCCGATCATTACAGATATGACACGATGCACCTGAGTCTATTATCCAGCTTTCAGACCCATTTGTGGTTATCAGACAGAACTCGTTTGAAACCATATTTGCCTTCTGCCTATCATGCTTCCTCTTCCAGTCTTTATAATTGCCACAATCCTTTTTTATGTGACCTTTTCTGCGGCAAAAAAAAACACTCAAAATTATTGCTCGATCTGTTGAAATCACATTTTGCTGCAACCATAGCTTTCTGCGAGACACCACTGTCACCATTTTTTCTTCTTGTGTACTCCTCAATAATTTTTGCTTCTACGTACGTTATAGTAAGCTCATCTTCAGTTTGAGATTCCAAGGCTGTAATTAAATTGTTGAAACTTTGTGGCAGGCTACTTAAAAGCATGGCAATATTCCAGTTTTCGCTAAATGCATCTTCGCCTAAATTTTTTATTTTTAAAAACAGGTCCCTCATAAATCCAATGTGCAATTGAGCATCACCATCTTCATTTAAAGTTAAGCTGCAGATGTTTCTCATTACACTGACCTTGTTGCTTAAGGATTTCCTTTCGTGGTAATTTTGCAGGCTTGTCCACATTTCAGTTGCTGTTGTACATTGTCTAATGAGGTGTAACTGGTCATCTTCAACCGACAAAGAAATGGTAGCTCTAGCATTGTTATCCATTTTTACCCAATTTTGTGGATTTTCCGCTGGCTTTGCTTGAGTCAAGACATCCCAGCTCCCTTCCTTGATGAGCAGCATTTCCAATTTAAACTTCCATGTAAAGTAGTTTCCTGCATTTAGTTTTGCCACCGATAACTTTATAGTCCAACACGAAAAATACTTTAAACCTTTTAAACCTTAGTAGTTATGCGACAGTCTGGGCCCATAACCTATAGAAAAAGACTTTTGATGTGTTAGATAATATTAAATAAATCTAGCTTTATTGGCAAAGAACGTCTTATCTCTTGAGCTTTAGAAAAACGGAAGGGTCGATGTAAAAGGAAATAAAATTGACATTACAAAAATATGATAGTTTGATGGCAATGATATAGAAACGTCAAAAGATAAACATATGATTGATGATGTTGCCATATATTTAGAATGCATATGTAAATGATATTTCAACACCCCTTCTCATTATAAATTGCCGTAAAGTTTTAACTTCTCTCGAATGTATTTGATTTTTGATGCTGGAAGCGGTTTTGTTAAAAGATCTGCTTCCATTTGATCCGTTGGTAAATATTTGCATTTAATGATGCCTTTGGAGATGTAATTCTTGATGAAATGGTTTTATGTCGATGTGCTTCGTCCTATTATTTAATTTAAAACCCTCCACAATTTTGATACAGCTTTGGTTGTCCTCATTTATGATAATTGGACCAGTGACATTTTCTCCGAAATCCTGAAGAATTTGCTTTAACCATAAAGCTTCCTTAGCGGATTCAGCAAGCGCGATAAGTTCGGCTTCTGTTGAAGACAAAGCCACACATGTTTGTTTACGGCAAGCCCATGAAATTACAGCGCCATAAACCTTGAAGATATAACCGCTATTAGACTTTCTGTTGTTTCTGTCTTCGCCCCAGTTGGCATCCGAATAGCCGGTTAAAATTGTCTCATCATCTGGAATGATATTTAATTTTATGTTAATACTACCTTTTAAATATTTTGCAACTCTTTTGAGCTCTGCCCAATCTTCTTCATTCGGATTGCTTGTCTTCTCACTAAGAATGTTGACTGCTGCTGTGATGTCAGGTCTAGAATTAAGTGATATGTATAATAAACATCCAATTAATTTCTGAAAATTCTTGTTGTTATTTAGCAAATTAAAAGTTGTTGATGATTTTCCATACGACATCTCAATTGGAACAGCTGACGGTTTTGCATTTTCAAGACCGGTTTCCTATAGAACCTTTTCAATATACTGCGATTGCGAAATAGAATAGAAACCTTCTGTTGAGCGCTCTATTTGTAATCCAAGAAAATTTTTAATTGGACCCAAATCTCGAATTTTGAACGAATTTCCCAAAATATTTTTTACTTTATTTATTTCCGCTGCATTACCGGAACCAATCAGTATGTCATCAACGTAAATTAAAATGAAAGTAACTGCTACCCCTTCTGAAGATATATAAAGGCATGGATCTACACTGCTTTGTTGAAATTTATAGTTGACCAATACGTTGTGTAAGGTTTGATTCCACGATCGTGCTGACTGCTTTAGCCCATATATAGATTTTTTCAAGCGACATACCTTTTTTTGATTTTTACCTTCTTCGAAACCTTTTGGTTGCTCCATGTAAATTTCTTCCGACAATTTACTGTTTAGAAAAGCTGTTTTACAATCTATATGATGAACCAAATATTTATGTTTACCGCAAATAGCGAATAAAGTCCTCAATGTAGTATGGGATACGACTGGTGCAAAAACGTTTTCGTAATCAACTCCGTATTGTTGCGTAAAACCTTGTGCAACAAGCCTAGCTTTATACTCTACACCACTTTGGCCTTGTTTTTGCTTAAACACCCACCTTGAACCATTGACATTACGTCCCTTCGGTCTGTTCACAAGCTCCCACACATCGCTATTTTTCATTGACTGTATTTCACTTCTCATAGCTTTTATCCAATTGGCACTTTCTTTATTTTCAATGGCTTCTTCATAACTTTCTGGCGTATTTTCAACTGCAGTACATAAAAATCTGTTTGGAGTTTTACCTTTTGTTAAACGATCTGATTTCATTACAGGTGTTTCATTTTGATGAACATTTCCATTTTGTTCCAGACCATTTAAATCTTCATTTTCATCGCTTTCTGGATTGCTAATAGAATTGTAGTCTTCTTTTTCTTCTTCTTCTTCAGACTCGTTTACGGTATCATCAGCATCTTCATTTTTACAGCTTTCTTTGAATACTACTTCAATAGCCTCTTCTTTATCCAATTTAGAGTTGACAGTAATTTCTTCTTCTTCAATGTTTGTGAGCTTATCAGTAAATGTTACATCACGGGATATGTGAATTTTTCTGTCTTTGTCACACATTCTATAGGCCTTTGAATTTAAGTCATATCCGACAAAAACCATTTTTGTTGACTTTTCACACAGCTTTCTCCGCTTTACTTTTGGGATGTGTACAAAACCTGTTTCACCAAATAAACGAATGTGACACAAATCTGGGATCTTACCAAACATTTTCTCGTACGGTGTAACTCTGGTAATAATTCGATTTTGAAGATAATTTGCTGTACATACTGCTTCTCCCCATAACTCTCTTGGTAACTTTGATTCAGCTAGCATGCATCTGACCATCTCAATGAGCGAACGGTTTTTGCGTTCTGCTACGCCATTTTGTTCGGGACTGTATCCAGCTGTGTATTGCATGTGTATAGCTTCTTTATTTATATATTCCACTACGTCTTTGTTTACATACTCCTTGCCTCTGTCTGATCGGAATATCTTTGGCTTTTTCTAAAAATTATTAAAAATAGATGCTACATAATTTTTAATTTTATCACATACATCAGTTTTGTTCTTTAAAAGATATATTTGGCAATTACGACTAGTCGTCTATGAAAGTAAGTATGTACTTATTTTCACTTGGAGTAGGCATCTCCATAGGACCGCACAGGTCGGTATGGACCAAGTCAAATATTGCTTTTGAGGTTAATCCTGACTTTTTTGGAAATGGTAAACGTGCAGACTTACCAAGTGGACATATTTCACAGCTCTCATTTTTGTTGCATTTTTCAATGTGAATACCTTTGGCCAAATTACTTTTTTTCCATTACCTTTATAGCTTCCATATGCCGATGACCCAATACTTTATGCCAATGATGAATACACTTTTTTTTCACATGATACGAGATTCAGATGTTTCTTTTTCATCGCAAGAATACAATCCAGATTTTATTTCAGCTGACATAACAACTTCGTTGTTCTTTTTTACGATGCATCTGCTCTTTTTGAAAATTAATTGACAGCCATTTTCTGTCAGCTGTTTTACGGATATTATGTTGAGGCTTATGATGGGAACGTATAAAACTTTTGAAAGATTTATGATGTTAAAATTAGTTTCGCTTTTCTTGAATTTAATTTTTACAGTTCCTTCACCACATGATAGCATTTTTTGATCATTTGCCAAAACTATTTCTTTTTTCACTTTTTCATTTAGCTCCGAAAATACTTGCCGATCATTACAGATATGACACGATGCACCTGAGTCTATTATCCAGCTTTCAGACCCATTTGTGGTTATCAGACAGAACTCGTTTGAAACCATATTTGCCTTCTGCCTATCATGCTTCCTCTTCCAGTCTTTATAATTGCCACAATCCTTTTTTATGTGACCTTTTCTGCGGCAAAAAAAACACTCAAAATTATTGCTCGATCTGTTGAAATCACATTTTGCTGCAACCATAGCTTTCTGCGAGACACCACTGTCACCAATTTTTTATTCTTGTGTACTCCTCAATAATTTTTGCTTCTACGTACGTTATAGTAAGCTCATCTTCAGTTTGAGATTCCAAGGCTGTAATTAAATTGTTGAAACTTTGTGGCAGGCTACTTAAAAGCATGGCAATATTCCAGTTTTCGCTAAATGCATCTTCGCCTAAATTTTTTATTTTTAAAAACAGGTCCCTCATAAATCCAGTGTGCAATTGAGCATCACCATCTTCATTTAAAGTTAAGCTGCAGATGTTTCTCATTACACTGACCTTGTTGCTTAAGGATTTCCTTTCGTGGTAATTTTGCAGGCTTGTCCACATTTCAGTTGCTGTTGTACATTGTCTAATGAGGTGTAACTGGTCATCTTCTACCGACAAAGAAATGGTAGCTCTAGCATTGTTATCCATTTTTACCCAATTTTGTGGATTTTCCGCTGGCTTTGCTTGAGTCAAGACATCCCAGCTCCCTTCCTTGATGAGCAGCATTTCCAATTTAAACTTCCATGTAAAGTAGTTTTCTGCATTTAGTTTTGCCACCGATAACTTTATAGTCCAACACGAAAAATACTTTAAACATTTTAAACCTTAGTAGTTATGCGACAGTCTGGGCCCATAACCTATAGAAAAAGACTTTTGATGAGTTAGATAATATTAAATAAATCTAGCTTTATTGGCAAAGAACGTCTTATCTCTTGAGCTTTAGAAAAACGGAAGGGTCGATGTAAAAGGAAATAAAATTGACATTACAAAAATATGATAGTTTGATGGCAATGATATAGAAACGTCAAAAGATAAACATATGATTGATGATGTTGCCATATATTTAGAATGCATATGTAAATGATATTTCAACACCCCTTCTCATTATAAATTGCCGTAAAGTTTTAACTTCTCTCGAATGTATTTGATTTTTGATGCTGGAAGCGGTTTTGTTAAAAGATCTGCTTCCATTTGATCCGTTGGTAAATATTTGCATTTAATGATGCCTTTGGAGATGTAATTCTTGATGAAATGGTTTTATGTCGATGTGCTTCGTCCACAATTTTGATACAGCTTTGGTTGTCCTCATTTATGATAATTGGACCAGTGACATTTTCTCCGAAATCCTGAAGAATTTGCTTTAACCATAAAGCTTCCTTAGCGGATTCAGCAAGCGCGATAAGTTCGGCTTCTGTTGAAGACAAAGCCACACATGTTTGTTTACGGCAAGCCCATGAAATTACAGCGCCATAAACCTTGAAGATATAACCGCTATTAGACTTTCTGTTGTTTCTGTCTTCGCCCCAGTTGGCATCCGAATAGCCGGTTAAAATTGTCTCATCATCTGGAATGATATTTAATTTTATGTTAATACTACCTTTTAAATATTTTGCAACTCTTTTGAGCTCTGCCCAATCTTCTTCATTCGGATTGCTTGTCTTCTCACTAAGAATGTTGACTGCTGCTGTGATGTCAGGTCTAGAATTAAGTGATATGTATAATAAACATCCAATTAATTTCTGAAAATTCTTGTTATTTAGCAAATTAAAAGTTGTTGATGATTTTCCATACGACATCTCAATTGGAACAGCTGACGGTTTTGCATTTTCAAGACCGGTTTCCTATAGAACCTTTTCAATATACTGCGATTGCGAAATAGAATAGAAACCTTCTGTTGAGCGCTCTATTTGTAATCCAAGAAAATTTTTAATTGGACCCAAATCTCGAATTTTGAACGAATTTCCCAAAATATTTTTTACTTTATTTATTTCCGCTGCATTACCGGAACCAATCAGTATGTCATCAACGTAAATTAAAATGAAAGTAACTGCTACCCCTTCTGAAGATATATAAAGGCATGGATCTACACTGCTTTGTTGAAATTTATAGTTGACCAATACGTTGTGTAAGGTTTGATTCCACGATCGTGCTGACTGCTTTAGCCCATATATAGATTTTTTCAAGCGACATACCTTTTTTTGATTTTTACCTTCTTCGAAACCTTTTGGTTGCTCCATGTAAATTTCTTCCGACAATTTACTGTTTAGAAAAGCTGTTTTACAATCTATATGATGAACCAAATATTTATGTTTACCGCAAATAGCGAATAAAGTCCTCAATGTAGTATGGGATACGACTGGTGCAAAAACGTTTTCGTAATCAACTCCGTATTGTTGCGTAAAACCTTGTGCAACAAGCCTAGCTTTATACTCTACACCACTTTGGCCTTGTTTTTGCTTAAACACCCACCTTGAACCATTGACATTACGTCCCTTCGGTCTGTTCACAAGCTCCCACACATCGCTATTTTTCATCGACTGTATTTCACTTCTCATAGCTTTTATCCAATTTGCACTTTCTTTATTTTTAATGGCTTCTTCATAACTTTCTGGCGTATTTTCAACTGCAGTACATAAAAATCTGTTTGGAGTTTTACCTTTTGTTAAACGATCTGATTTCCTTACAGGTGTTTCAAATTGAGGAACATTTCCATTTTGTTCCAGTCCATATAATCTTCATTTTCATCGCTTTCTGGATTGCTAATAGAATTGTAGTCTTCTTTTTCTTCTTCTTCTTCTTCTTCAGACTCGTTTACGGTTTCATCAGCATCTTCAGTTTTACAGCTTTCTTTGAATACTACTTCAGTAGCCTCTTCTTTATCCAATTTAGAGTTGACAGTAATTTCTTCTTCTTCAATGTTTGTGAGCTTATCAGTAAATGTTACATCACGGGATATGTGAATTTTTCTGTCTTTGTCACACATTCTATAGGCCTTTGAATTTAAGTCATATCCGACAAAAACCATTTTTGTTGACTTTTCACACAGCTTTCTCCGCTTTACTTTTGGGATGTGTACAAAACCTGTTTCACCAAATAAACGAACGTGACACAAATCTGGGATCTTACCAAACATTTTCTCGTACGGTGTAACTCCTGTAACTCTGGTAATAATTCGATTTTGAAGATAATTTGCTGTACATACTGCTTCTCCCCATAACTCTCTTGGTAACTTTGATTCAGCTAGCATGCATCTGACCATCTCAATGAGCGAACGGTTTTTGCGTTCTGCTACGCCATTTTGTTCGGGACTGTATCCAGCTGTGTATTGCATGTGTATACCTTCTTTATTTATATATTCCACTACGTCTTTGTTTACATACTCCTTGCCTCTGTCTGATCGGAATATCTTTGGCTTTTTCTAAAAATTATTAAAAATAGATGCTACATAATTTTTAATTTTATCACATACATCAGTTTTGTTCTTTAAAAGATATATTTGGCAATTACGACTGTAGTCGTCTATGAAAGTAAGTATGTACTTATTTTCACTTGGAGTAGGCATCTCCATAGGACCGCACAGGTCGGTATGGACCAAGTCAAATATTGCTTTTGAGGTTAATCCTGACTTTTTTGGAAATGGTAAACGTGCAGACTTACCAAGTGGACATATTTCACAGCTCTCATTTTTGTTGCATTTTTCAATGTGAATACCTTTGGCCAAATTACTTTTTTTCCATTACCTTTATAGCTTCCATATGCCGATGACCCAATACTTTATGCCAATGATGAATACACTTTTTTTTCACATGATACGAGATTGTGGTTTGTATTCTTGAATTTAATTTTTACAGTTCCTTCACCACATGATAGCATTTTTTGACCATTTGCCAAAACTATTTCTTTTTTCACTTTTTCATTTAGCTCCGTAAATACTTGCCGATCATTACAGATATGACACGATGCACCTGAGTCTATTATCCAGCTTTCAGACCCATTTGTGGTTATCAGACAGAACTCGTTTGAAACCATATTTGCCTTCTGCCTATCATGCTTCCTCTTCCAGTCTTTATAATTGCCACAATCCTTTTTTATGTGACCTTTTCTGCGGCAAAAAAAAACACTCAAAATTATTGCTCGATCTGTTGAAATCACATTTTGCTGCAACCATAGCTTTCTGCGAGACACCACTGTCACCATTTTTTCTTCTTGTGTACTCCTCAATAATTTTTGCTTCTACGTACGTAAGCTCATCTTCAGTTTGAGATTCCAAGGCTGTAATTAAATTGTTGAAACTTTGTGGCAGGCTACTTAAAAGCATGGCAATATTCCAGTTTTCGCTAAATGCATCTTCGCCTAAATTTTTTATTTTTAAAAACAGGTCCCTCATAAATCCAATGTGCAATTGAGCATCACCATCTTCATTTAAAGTTAAGCTGCAGATGTTTCTCATTACACTGACCTTGTTGCTTAAGGATTTCCTTTCGTGGTAATTTTGCAGGCTTGTCCACATTTCAGTTGCTGTTGTACATTGTCTAATGAGGTGTAACTGGTCATCTTCAACCGACAAAGAAATGGTAGCTCTAGCATTGTTATCCATTTTTACCCAATTTTGTGGATTTTCCGCTGGCTTTGCTTGAGTCAAGACATCCCAGCTCCCTTCCTTGATGAGCAGCATTTCCAATTTAAACTTCCATGTAAAGTAGTTTTCTGCATTTAGTTTTGCCACCGATAACTTTATAGTCCAACACGAAAAATACTTTAAACCTTTTAAACCTTAGTAGTTATGCGACAGTCTGGGCCCATAACCTATAGAAAAAGACTTTTGATGTGTTAGATAATATTAAATAAATCTAGCTTTATTGGCAAAGAACGTCTTATCTCTTGAGCTTTAGAAAAACGGAAGGGTCGATGTAAAAGGAAATAAAATTGACATTACAAAAATATGATAGTTTGATGGCAATGATATAGAAACGTCAAAAGATAAACATATGATTGATGATGTTGCCATATATTTAGAATGCATATGTAAATGATATTTCAACACCCCTTCTCATTATAAATTGCCGTAAAGTTTTAACTTCTCTCGAATGTATTTGATTTTTGATGCTGGAAGCGGTTCTGCTTCCATTTGATCCGTTGGTAAATATTTGCATTTAATGATGCCTTTGGAGATGTAATTCTTGATGAAATGGTTTTATGTCGATGTGCTTCGTCCACAATTTTGATACAGCTTTGGTTGTCCTCATTTATGATAATTGGACCAGTGACATTTTCTCCGAAATCCTGAAGAATTTGCTTTAACCATAAAGCTTCCTTAGCGGATTCAGCAAGCGCGATAAGTTCGGCTTCTGTTGAAGACAAAGCCACACATGTTTGTTTACGGCAAGCCCATGAAATTACAGCGCCATAAACCTTGAAGATATAACCGCTATTAGACTTTCTGTTGTTTCTGTCTTCGCCCCAGTTGGCATCCGAATAGCCGGTTAAAATTGTCTCATCATCTGGAATGATATTTAATTTTATGTTAATACTACCTTTTAAATATTTTGCAACTCTTTTGAGCTCTGCCCAATCTTCTTCAGTCGGATTGCTTGTCTTCTCACTAAGAATGTTGACTGCTGCTGTGATGTCAGGTCTAGAATTAAGTGATATGTATAATAAACATCCAATTAATTTCTGAAAATTCTTGTTATTTAGCAAATTAAAAGTTGTTGATGATTTTCCATACGACATCTCAATTGGAACAGCTGACGGTTTTGCATTTTCAAGACCGGTTTCCTATAGAACCTTTTCAATATACTGCGATTGCGAAATAGAATAGAAACCTTCTGTTGAGCGCTCTATTTGTAATCCAAGAAAATTTTTAATTGGACCCAAATCTCGAATTTTGAACGAATTTCCCAAAATATTTTTTACTTTATTTATTTCCGCTGCATTACCGGAACCAATCAGTATGTCATCAACGTAAATTAAAATGAAAGTAACTGCTACCCCTTCTGAAGATATATAAAGGCATGGATCTACACTGCTTTGTTGAAATTTATAGTTGACCAATACGTTGTGTAAGGTTTGATTCCACGATCGTGCTGACTGCTTTAGCCCATATATAGATTTTTTCAAGCGACATACCTTTTTTTGATTTTTACCTTCTTCGAAACCTTTTGGTTGCTCCATGTAAATTTCTTCCGACAATTTACTGTTTAGAAAAGCTGTTTTACAATCTATATGATGAACCAAATATTTATGTTTACCGCAAATAGCGAATAAAGTCCTCAATGTAGTATGGGATACGACTGGTGCAAAAACGTTTTCGTAATCAACTCCGTATTGTTGCGTAAAACCTTGTGCAACAAGCCTAGCTTTATACTCTACACCACTTTGGCCTTGTTTTTGCTTAAACACCCACCTTGAACCATTGACATTACGTCCCTTCGGTCTGTTCACAAGCTCCCACACATCGCTATTTTTCATCGACTGTATTTCACTTCTCATAGCTTTTATCCAATTTGCACTTTCTTTATTTTTAATGGCTTCTTCATAACTTTCTGGCGTATTTTCAACTGCAGTACATAAAAATCTGTTTGGAGTTTTACCTTTTGTTAAACGATCTGATTTCCTTACAGGTGTTTCAAATTGAGGAACATTTCCATTTTGTTCCAGTCCATATAATCTTCATTTTCATCGCTTTCTGGATTGCTAATAGAATTGTAGTCTTCTTTTTCTTCTTCTTCTTCTTCTTCAGACTCGTTTACGGTTTCATCAGCATCTTCAGTTTTACAGCTTTCTTTGAATACTACTTCAGTAGCCTCTTCTTTATCCAATTTAGAGTTGACAGTAATTTCTTCTTCTTCAATGTTTGTGAGCTTATCAGTAAATGTTACATCACGGGATATGTGAATTTTTCTGTCTTTGTCACACATTCTATAGGCCTTTGAATTTAAGTCATATCCGACAAAAACCATTTTTGTTGACTTTTCACACAGCTTTCTCCGCTTTACTTTTGGGATGTGTACAAAACCTGTTTCACCAAATAAACGAACGTGACACAAATCTGGGATCTTACCAAACATTTTCTCGTACGGTGTAACTCCTGTAACTCTGGTAATAATTCGATTTTGAAGATAATTTGCTGTACATACTGCTTCTCCCCATAACTCTCTTGGTAACTTTGATTCAGCTAGCATGCATCTGACCATCTCAATGAGCGAACGGTTTTTGCGTTCTGCTACGCCATTTTGTTCGGGACTGTATCCAGCTGTGTATTGCATGTGTATACCTTCTTTATTTATATATTCCACTACGTCTTTGTTTACATACTCCTTGCCTCTGTCTGATCGGAATATTTTTGGCTTTTTCTAAAAATTATTAAAAATAGATGCTACATAATTTTTAATTTTATCACATACATCAGTTTTGTTCTTTAAAAGATATATTTGGCAATTACGACTGTAGTCGTCTATGAAAGTAAGTATGTACTTATTTTCACTTGGAGTAGGCATCTCCATAGGACCGCACAGGTCGGTATGGACCAAGTCAAATATTGCTTTTGAGGTTAATCCTGACTTTTTTGGAAATGGTAAACGTGCAGACTTACCAAGTGGACATATTTCACAGCTCTCATTTTTGTTGCATTTTTCAATGTGAATACCTTTGGCCAAATTACTTTTTTTCCATTACCTTTATAGCTTCCATATGCCGATGACCCAATACTTTATGCCAATGATGAATACACTTTTTTTTCACATGATACGAGATTGTGGTTTGTATTCTTGAATTTAATTTTTACAGTTCCTTCACCACATGATAGCATTTTTTGACCATTTGCCAAAACTATTTATTTTTTCACTTTTTCATTTAGCTCCGTAAATACTTGCCGATCATTACAGATATGACACGATGCACCTGAGTCTATTATCCAGCTTTCAGACCCATTTGTGGTTATCAGACAGAACTCGTTTGAAACCATATTTGCCTTCTGCCTATCATGCTTCCTCTTCCAGTCTTTATAATTGCCACAATCCTTTTTTATGTGACCTTTTCTGCGGCAAAAAAAAAACACTCAAAATTATTGCTCGATCTGTTGAAATCACATTTTGCTGCAACCATAGCTTTCTGCGAGACACCACTGTCACCATTTTTTCTTCTTGTGTACTCCTCAATAATTTTTGCTTCTACGTACGTAAGCTCATCTTCAGTTTGAGATTCCAAGGCTGTAATTAAATTGTTGAAACTTTGTGGCAGGCTACTTAAAAGCATGGCAATATTCCAGTTTTCGCTAAATGCATCTTCGCCTAAATTTTTTAATTTTAAAAACAGGTCCCTCATAACTCCAATGTGCAATTGAGCATCACCATCTTCATTTAAAGTTAAGCTGCAGATGTTTCTCATTACACTGACCTTGTTGCTTAAGGATTTCCTTTCGTGGTAATTTTGCAGGCTTGTCCACATTTCAGTTGCTGTTGTACATTGTCTAATGAGGTGTAACTGGTCATCTTCAACCGACAAAGAAATGGTAGCTCTAGCATTGTTATCCATTTTTACCCAATTTTGTGGATTTTCCGCTGGCTTTGCTTGAGTCAAGACATCCCAGCTCCCTTCCTTGATGAGCAGCATTTCCAATTTAAACTTCCATGTAAAGTAGTTTTCTGCATTTAGTTTTGCCACCGATAACTTTATAGTCCAACACGAAAAATACTTTAAACCTTTTAAACCTTAGTAGTTATGCAACAGTCTGGGCCCATAACCTATAGAAAAACACTTTTGATGTGTTAGATAATATTAAATAAATCTAGCTTTATTGGCAAAAAACGTCTTATCTCTTGAGCTTTAGAAAAACGGAAGGGTCGATGTAAAAGGAAATAAAATTGACATTACAAAAATATGATAGTTTGATGGCAATGATATAGAAACGTCAAAAGATAAACATATGATTGATGATGTTGCCATATCTTTAGAATGCATGTGTAAATGATATTTCAACACCCCTTCTCATTATAAATTGCCGTAAAGTTTTAACTTCTCTCGAATGTTTTTGATTTTTGATGCTGGAAGCGGTTTTGTTAAAAGATCTGCTTCCATTTGATCCGTTGGTAAATATTTGCATTTAATGATGCCTTTGGAGATGTAATTCTTGATCAAATAGTTTTATGTCGATGTGCTTCGTCCTATTATTTAATTTAAAACCCTCCACAATTTTGATACAGCTTTGGTTGTCCTCATTTATGATAATTGGACCAGTGACATTTTCTCCGAAATCCTGAAGAATTTGCTTTAACCATAAAGCTTCCTTAGCGGATTCAGCAAGCGCGATAAGTTCGGCTTCTGTTGAAGACAAAGCCACACATGTTTGTTTACGGCAAGCCCATGAAATTACAGCGCCATAAACCTTGAAGATATAACCGCTATTAGACTTTCTGTTGTTTCTGTCTTCGCCCCAGTTGGCATCCGAATAGCCGGTTAAAATTGTCTCATCATCTGGAATGATATTTAATTTTATGTTAATACTACCTTTTAAATATTTTGCAACTCTTTTGAGCTCTGCCCAATCTTCTTCATTCGGATTGCTTGTCTTCTCACTAAGAATGTTGACTGCTGCTGTGATGTCAGGTCTAGAATTAAGTGATATGTATAATAAACATCCAATTAATTTCTGAAAATTCTTGTTGTTATTTAGCAAATTAAAAGTTGTTGATGATTTTCCATACGACATCTCAATTGGAACAGCTGACGGTTTTGCATTTTCAAGACCGGTTTCCTATAGAACCTTTTCAATATACTGCGATTGCGAAATAGAATATAAACCTTCTGTTGAGCGCTCTATTTGTAATCCAAGAAAATTTTTAATTGGACCCAAATCTCGAATTTTGAACGAATTTCCCAAAATATTTTTTACTTTATTTATTTCCGCTGCATTACCGGAACCAATCAGTATGTCATCAACGTAAATTAAAATGAAAGTAACTGCTACCCCTTCTGAAGATATATAAAGGCATGGATCTACACTGCTTTGTTGAAATTTATAGTTGACCAATACGTTGTGTAAGGTTTGATTGCACGATCGTGCTGACTGCTTTAGCCCATATATAGATTTTTTCAAGCGACATACCTTTTTTTGATTTTCACCTTCTTCGAAACCTTTTGGTTGCTCCATGTAAATTTCTTCCGACAATTTACTGTTTAGAAAAGCTGTTTTACAATCTATATGATGAACCAAATATTTATGTTTACCGCAAATAGCGAACAAAGTCCTCAATGTAGTATGGGATACGACTGGGGCAAAAACGTTTTCGTAATCAACTCCGTATTATTGCGTAAAACCTTGTGCAACAAGCCTAGCTTTATACTCTACACCACTTTGGCCTTGTTTTTGCTTAAACACCCACCTTGAACCAATGACATTACGTCCCTTCGGTCTGTTCACAAGCTCCCACACATCGCTATTTTTGATCGACTGTATTTCACTTCTCATAGCTTTTATCCAATTGGCACTTTCTTTATTTTTAATGGCTTTTTCATAACTTTCTGGCGTATTTTCAACTGCAGTACATAAAAATCTGTTTGGAGTTTTACCTTTTGTTAAACGATCTGATTTCATTACAGGTGTTTCATTTTGATGAACAGTTCCATTTTGCTCCAGACCATTTAAATCTTCATTTTTATCGCTTTCTGGATTGCTAATAGAATTGTAATCTTCTTCTTCTTCTTCAGACTCGTTTACGGTTTCATCAGCATCTTCAGTTTTACAGCTTTCTTTGAATACTACTTCAATAGCCTCTTCTTTATCCAATTTAGAGTTGACAGTGATTTCTTCTTCTTCAATGTTTGTGAGCTTACCAGTAAATGTTACATCACGGGATATGTGAATTTTTCTGTCTTTGTCACACATTCTACAGGCCTTTGAATTTAAGTCATATCCGACAAAAACCATTTTTGTTGACTTTTGACACAGCTTTCTCCGCTTTACTTTTGGGATGTGTACAAAACCTGTTTCACCAAATAAACGAACGTGACACAAATCTGGGATCTTACCAAACATTTTCTCGTACGGTGTAACTCCTGTAACTCTGGTAATAATTCGATTTTGAAGATAATTTGTTGTACATACTGCTTCTCCCCATAACTCTCTTGGTAACTTTGATTCAGCTAGCATGCATCTGACCATCTCAATGAGCGAACGGTTTTTGCGTTCTGCTACGCCATTTTGTTCGGGACTGTATCCAGCTGTGTATTGCATGTGTATACCTTCTTTATTTAAATATTCCACTACGTCTTTGTTTACATACTCCTTGCCTTACTCTGATCGGAATATCTTTGGCTTTTTCTAAAAATTATTAAAAATAGATGCTACATAATTTTTAATTTTATCACATACATCAGTTTTGTTCTTTAAAAGATATATTTGGCAATAACGACTGTAGTCGTCTATGAAAGTAAGTATGTACTTATTTTCACTTGGAGTAGGCATCTCCATAGGACCGCACAGGTCGGTATGGACCAAGTCAAATATTGCTTTTGAGGTTAATCCTGACTTTTTTGGAAATGGTAAACGTGCAGACTTACCAAGTGGACATATTTCACAGCTCTCATTTTTGTTGCATTTTTCAATGTGAATACCTTTGGCCAAATTACTTTTTTTCCATTACCTTTATAGCTTCCATATGCCGATGACCCAATACTTTATGCCAATGATGAATACAATTTTTTTTACATGATACGAGATTCAGATGTTCCTTTTCATCGCAAGAACATACAAACTAGATTTTATTTCAGCTGACATAACAACTTCGTTGTTCTTTTTTACGATGCATCTGCTCTTTTTGAAAATTAATTGACAGCCATTTTCTGTCAGCTGTTTTACGGATAATATGTTGAGGCTTATGGTGGGAACGTATAAAACTTTTGAAAGATTTATGATGTTAAAATTTGTTTCGCTTTTCTTGAATTTAATTTTTACAGTTTCTTCACCACATGATAGCATTTTTTTACCATTTGCCAAAACTATTTCTTTTTTCACTTTTTTATTTAGCTCCGTAAATACTTGCCGATCATTACAGATATGACACGATGCACCTGAGTATATTATCCAGCTTTCAGACCCATTTGTGGTTATCAGACAGAACTCGTTTGAAACCATATTTGCCTTCTGCCTATCATGCTTCCTCTTCCAGTCTTTATACTTGCCACAATCCTTTTTATGTGACCTTTTCTGCGGCAAAAAAAACACTCAAAATTATTGCTCGATCTGTTGAAATCACATTTTGCTGCAACCATAGCTTTCTGCGAGACACCACTGTCACCATTTTTTCTTCTTGTGTACTCCTCAATAATTTTTGCTTCTACGTACGTTATAGTAAGCTCATCTTCAGTTCGAAATTCCAGGGCTGTAATTAAATTGTTGAAACTTTGTGGCAGGCTACTTCAAAGCATGGCAATATTCCAGTTTTCGCGAAATGCATCTTCGCCTAAATTTTTTAATTTTAAAAACAGGTCCCTCATAACTCCAATGTGCAATTGAGCATCACCATCTTCATTTAAAGTTAAGCTGCAGATGTTTCTCATTACACTGAACTTGTTGCTTAAGGATTTCCTTTCGTGGTAAATTTGCAGGCTTGTCCACATTTCAGTTGCTGTTGTACATTGTCTAATGAGGTGTAGCTGGTCATCTTCAACCGACAAAGAAATGGTAGCTCTAGCATTGTTATCCATTTTTACCCAATTTTGTGGATTTTCCGCTGGCTTTGCTTGAGTCAAGACATCCCAGCTCCCTTCCTTGATAAGCAGCATTTGATTGATGATGTTGCCATATCTTTAGAATGCATATGTAAATGATATTTCAACAGTGCGTGAAAACTTCTGAAAACAGGTGAAGTTTTTTGACGGAAGCAAATTTTGCATTTTTGGCTTTAAAGATAGTCTGGCGGAGACTCGGTGCAGACTTTCATAAAAATCCTTTAACTGGTCTAAACACGGCAGTGGAGTACATGACCGATTGAACATTTACAGGATCTAATAAAACGTCCCATTGGTAATCACCATATTTCTTCAAAGGCTAGCTCAAGGACCTAATTCGGGTGGACCTAATTCGGGCAAACATTAGTACGACAGAGACCGCAAAATTAGTCCAATCAATGCCAAAACGTTTATCAGAGGTGGTTAAGAGAAAGGGTTACCCAACCAGATATTCGATATAATTTTTTTTGTATAATTTTTGTTAATTTTTCCTTTCATTTATATTTTGTACGTAGACTCTTTCTGCATTGATTTTCACTCTTTCTGGATTTATGTAAGTTCAGTTATTTTTTGTTTGTTGGTGTTTTTTCCAATTTTTTTTTGCAATTATACAACAAACCTAAAATACTATGATACTGCATCAACAAAATTTTAAAAAATCATCCCGATATTGCATAATACCCCTATTATGGTTCACAACTAGAAAAAGTTGAGTTGTAAGTGAGACAACTCAACTAAACTTTTTTTAGGCATCAAAATTCACAACTTATTTGAGTTGTGTTATTTATGGTATTGCCATATTAAATATTAATCATTTTGACTGTAGATAAAGACATAAAATTGAAAATTTTTAAAATATAATATGGAAATAAGGGCTATTATTATTTTATGAAGCAGTGGAGGAAAAATATGCAAATGTGGTACGTTTAAGGAAGATTAAGGGATGTGTCTAATCCCTTAGAATTGCTAAACGTTAAGTAATATGGGAGATAGAATAAATATAAAATATAATTCAAATTGTTTTCAGGTTTATTAATTATTTTCGGGAAAATAAGGAAGGAAGCGTTTCTTTATTTACTTAACGAGATGCAAGATTTATTAAAAGTCCACACGTACTTTTGCTACTCCGCCCATTATTGTGCGCCGCTTTAAGATTTCTTGCCGATGGCAGTTAACAGAAGTGCAGCGCCAACAATTTTAATGGAGGCCTAGCATAATCCACATGCTCTGTTGTGTTCGATAAGGTTTTAAAAATCCTAGAGCTGCATATCTATTGTCGATGGATAAAAGCCTGGATGAATGTGGGCGAAATCATCGGTTCGAATTTGGCGGTTTATGTCCATTGTGGATTTCCAGGAGTTTTAGGATTCGTGATGGAACGCATGCGAGAATCAAATCACCGCGGAAGGACTTACAACATATCTATTTAAACAGAAAAGGATATTACAGCCTCAATGTAATGTGTGATCGTGCATAATTTTAGCCTTTGTTTAGTCTCCTGATTTTAAAATGAATATCAGGTTTGTAGACGCAAGGAGCCTAGCGCAAATCACAATTGATCACACGAGAGGAATATATTGAGCGGAATATGCAGGCCAATACATGGATTTTAGATAACGTTCCCTTATATGGTTGAAAAAATGAATTAATTTTATGAATATTTATTTTATGGAGATCCTGGATATCCACTAGCACCGTATATTATAACTCCGTTGGGCAGTATGGTTGATGGCTCAGCGCAAGCCAAGAAAGCCTAGAAACTGTGGAAAGGACAATAGGTGTATTGAAATCAAGTTTCGCTGTATGCTTTCTGCCCGTTGTCTTCGCTACTCACCAGAAAAAGCCAAAAAATTATAACGCGTGCTTTGCGCTCCACAATATCAACCAGGATTTTAAAGGGGAGTATCCAAATACAATTTTGTGCTCTGATGACTACATACAAGCTTCGTCTGATGAAGTTTTTGAGAAGAGAAACAACAAATATGTAGAGGAAACAATCTAAAATAGCATAATGCGTGCCTTCTAATAAAAATTGCAATTTTCTCTTTAATTCAATTTATAGAAAAAAATAAACAGTTTTCTGAAACTAATTAATAAAAAACAAACATTTTCATTCTCTTAAAATAATTAATAAAAATAACCTCTTCACAAGACACTCCATTTGTGGTTTATTCGTAATGTTCAAATACTTTATACACATATATTAACTATACTTAGAAAAATTTCTCCATATTTATTAATTTAACACACCCAGACGCAAGACCACAACTGGTACAGCGCAGTTGTTTGATTTTGACAGTTCACACAACACAACTTTGCCAGAGTTGTGACCCATAATACCAATTTCACAACCACAACTCAACTTTAATTTCAGTTGTGAACCATAATAGGGGCATAAATAACTACAATTTGTTGTTTTCATATATTGTAAGTAGACTTTTTCTGCTAAGTGTATATTATTATTTTACAAGTATTGGTCATGACAAAAAATGAATAGCGAAATTAGTTCCAATAAACCTACCTTTATTTAACAAAGTTGATACAAAAACATCGTATGAATTCTTCATAGTTTAATCATTATCAAAATAAAGAGACGTTCTCCTTGAGTAGATCTCATTTCCTAGAATTATTTGTTGGTGATGGAGGTCTTCCATACGCTTTTCTCTTTGCGTAAATTTTATATACTTTAAACTATTATAACTAACTCTCCTCTCTAAAATAATTTTTTTTCCATTTACTATGGAGAATAGTACGATTCAATTCTGTTTTCTGAAAGTTTTTGGACTTTAAAACTACTCTGGCCATGTTTCTGCTATCTATTTCATCCATAAATTCATATCACTCTTAATTAACAAGTACAGGAAGACACCACATTCAATTATACCTTTTTTAAATTAGTTTAATAAGTGTGTTCGCGGCGCATGAACTCGTGCAGTGCGAGTTCACTTCGGTTCTCTTCAGCTCAGTAATTTGAAGTTTGCGACGCAAACCGGAAAGTGCTAAGAGGAACTACGTTTTTGCAATGGAAATGATAATTGTTAATTATTTTAAATTAAGAAAATGAGTATTTTATATATAATTCAATTTAGAATTATAGGAGGAAAGGAGAAAAATTAAAAAAATGCTCATTAATTTTCAAAACAGAACATGATCTGAGCTGCGCTTGAAAAATTTTAGTGGAGTCAGTTCATGAACTGAAAGTGGACTTTCTGCGACTTGAGCAGAAAAAGAGCAGATGAACTCGCGACGGGGCACACTTCAGTGCAGATAGTGTGGAAAGTGCAGATAATCCTTGCGTAGCGAACAGACTTATTATCATGGCAGAGATAGAGAGGCATTTTTAAATTGGACGAGGGGAATAAATTTTGTGAAACTTCTTATCCTCTTTGGTTATATATTTCTAATACATTTTACAATTATCCTCACTGTATTAGTCGTTTCGACACGCAATAGTGCAGCTGGCGGATGGCGCATCTGAAGAGGCTTTTACCTTTTTAATGTATAATGGTTGGAAAAATCGTTAACCGTAAATTAAAGCGAACGGTCCATAAAATCTATCAAAAACGTCACATATATTTCAACTGTCATCTAGTCGAAATATATATATTTCTATGAACAGCGACCCATTGAGAAATTCTCCGTCAACGGAACGAACAAAATTTAGCGTATTCTCAACTTTTGGAGTACGTCGAGTTGTTTTACAACCATAGGATAGGGTGTTAAATTAAATAAGCCCCTCTATTCGCGCGAACCAATCACTTGAGATCTGTCTCAAGTGAGACACGATTTTTGTTAGTGGATTTTGTGACATCTATGCAGAGCCAGCTGTCTCAAGCAGAAAGCTCATTAAGTTATCCTCTAGTGGGCAAAAAGTTTTCTTGTGTATTTTATCAGATGATTCATACCACTGGATAGGCCGAGCTTGTAATTCAAAAATGTCGGAAGCACCCAACAAAGTGAAGAAGTAAATGATTGTATTTCATTTTGGAAATTAGAACAAAATTGTAATTTTCTTTTATCTCGCTATACAATCACGAAAATATCTAAACCGAGCAGTTCATAGATCTAGCGCAACAGCCAAACTTGACAGGATCAATCGTGAGCTCTCATTAAATTTCGAATATTCCAATTACTTAAAACTCCCGGTTTTTTTTTGTTGTTACTTGGAAAGAAAACTCGAATATGTGTTTGATTGGAAAAGTTCAGTGTCTGCAACCGACTCACAGTGTAACAGGGGTGGCCAAAAATAAGAAGAATGAAAGTAAGAAATGTTGGAGTTAATACTTTAATTAATTAATTTAATAAATTCAAATGTGTATATCTTTTAACTAAATAGCAGCTCTGCTTTAAATCCGTCAATCCTGATTAACTAGTTAATTCGGAATTAACTGCAGCTATCTGCATTATCTCTGGAATTAATTCTCAAAATTAATGAGGCTTAGGAGTATTTTCGAGGACATTACTGCCGAAAATTTGTATTGTGAATGAAAAATAAACAAAACTAATAGAACTATTTATTGAGACAACTGATGTATAATTTTGATTTAAAAAATTTTTTTTTTATTTTCTTTTTATAATGACAATCCGGAAAATGCGGTTATTGTGGACAGAACGCGATTTCAAACTCTTGTAAGATTTCAAAACTTATTGTTAGTTCTTTCGAAAGATTCAATAAATAATAATTGGAAACAAACAATAAGTCTAATGGTGCAGGGGAACAGGATTGAAAATCAATGTCTCAAAGACCACCATTGTGCTGTTCACTAGAAAAAGATATCTACCATATATGATACCTATTCTTCTAAATAGTACACAGCTCGATATTAGCTCTGAGACCAAATACCTCGGAGTCATTTTCGACAAAAAGTTATTGTGGAAGGCTCACTTGACAGCAACCACCAAGAGGGCTACAGCTTCCTTAATGATATGTAGACTGCTTGCTGGTAAATCTTGGGGATGTAACCCAAAAACCGTTCGCTGGATGTATACCGTGATGGTGAGACCAATAATCACCTATGGGTCTGTAGCCAGGTCAAATAGAGTTAGAATTAAGACAGCGAAATCTGCATTAAGTAAAGTACAACGCTTTGCCTGCCTTGTTATCACTGGAGCTATGCGCACCTGTCCAACGGCTGCAATGGAAGTTATACTAGATCTAACACCCTTACATCTAGTAATTCAAGACTGCTAGGAAATCTCTTACCAGAATACAAGAGATTATTTCGAGAGAATCAAATTACACCCAAAATATATGGGGTAAAAATTCAACTCAAGAATATGGTGTACTACAATCTCAAGGATTTTATGCCAAGAAAATTAAATTTTGCACACAAATACAGTACAATGATGAGTTGCAAAAAATGATAGAAAGGTCTAACTGAGACGTATAAAATTAGAGAAAATTTCCTCTTATGGTATACTGACGGTTCTAAGACAATGGACGGAACTGGGGCAGGAGTATTTGGGCCTAGAACCATCTACTGGGAACCATTGGGTTCTTTTCCAAGCATTTTTCAAGCGGAAATTCACGCTATTGAAAGATGTGCCCAGATCAACATTGACAGGGAATATCGGGGGAAAAACATCATGATACTATCTGGTACTCCAGCAGCACTCAAGAGTCTGAGCTCACCCTTAGTGAGGTCTAAACTTGTGTGGGACTGTATTGGGAAGCTAAACTCCCTAGGCAGCATGAACAAGTTATCTCTAATGTGGGTACCAGGCCACATAGGAGTAGAGGGAAATGAGAAGGCTGACAGCTTAGCTAGGAAGGCTGCGGCCTCTCACTTCAACGGCCCTGAACCCTTCTGTGGACTATCATCCAATACCATTGGAGGTCTGCTGAAGAAGTGTAAAGATGCAAAAATAAGTCAAACCTGGAAAGCTCTTCCGGGATTAAGAGAGTCCAAAGCTCTTCTGGGAGATTTTGATCATAAAAGAGCTGATTACGTCAGTTTATTTAATTTTACAGTTCACTAAATTAATAAACTAATAAAACAATATACACAGCTAAAAGCAAAAATGTAAACCAAAAGAAAATTTAATAAACTTTGATTACGCCCCAAACGTAGAGTTGATGAAAGTCACAAGCGAAGTTCGTTGACTGTTGCCGGTTGAAGGCTGGTAAAAGAAGAAATCGGAAAATCAGAAAACTCGCCGCTCGTGGCTCGTGATACCACGAGGCGGCTGAATATTTCAGCAAAGGTTGTCCGCCATCCGGTGCTGAATCTGCCGTACCCCGCGATTCAGCAAAGCACAGCTGTGCTTTACTTATCGCAGGTCATGGCAGCTCCAGCACCGGGCGGCGGCGCATATTAGAAGGTTCATGACGGGAACAGAGCTAAGGAGTTAATAAATAAGCCTCGTAGTAAATTAAGAATCATCACAGGCATTTTAAGAGGATTATAGTCTCAACTACCCTTTGAACAAGTTGGATATATCATCAGATGCCATCTGTCGATTCTGTGGAGAAAGTGACGAAACCCACTGCACCTGATCACAGACTGCGGACCATTGGAACACAATAGACACTGGTGTTTTGGAGATTATATCTTAGATATGAGCAAGATCTCTCATCTTGATTCCTCCAAAATATATGAATTCCTGTCGAAAATTAACCTGACAGAAGATTTATAGATGAGACTATCCTCATCTTTCAAATAAATAGGGACAGCACAATAGATATTTCAGGTCGCAGTGTATAACACCCTTAAATATATCTATCTATATCTTTAATGTATCATGATATTTAATTATAGACAGGACGCAGTAGAAAGTAGTTCCACTACCCCTCTAGATAGAGAGGAGGGATATTGGGAGTCAAAAATCAAGCTACTTGCGTGTAGTTAACTCACAGCATATAATTAACACCTAATTGACACTACACATCTGGTGTAGTTAGCTTTTAAGAAATAGTATGGGTATTAAAGAATGATGCAGATACTTTTTGGGTGCAAAAAACTGTAATAAGTGATAAGATAGCGTTCACACTTTTTGGGTGCTACAGTTCTGAATTTTAGTTGACAATGGGCAAAATCAAATACTATAAATTAGGAATATGCGACAATCACCCCTCCAGCACAAAAGCTTATTTTTAGCGTTAAGCATTAGCATGTTTATAAACATGAAATGATGATGAAAAATATATGCACACATTTAATATGTGGAATGCGAGTTTTAAAGGAAAATTCATTTTTTTTATGATTGTCTTTCTGTGTAATTTGATTTGGCAGACGGTTTATTAGAATGCGAGTTAATTAAATTATACGAATGGAATAATGCGAAAATGAATATTAAATTCAAATAACTTATAATTTTAATAAAATATAATATAAGGTATTTCATTAAATTAGTTCCAATATTAAATAGGAATATATTTTTAATATTAGACTAATAAAATATTCATTAAAATTTGCAATTAACAATTTTTTATTTAAATAAAATTTTTAGATATGATATTTACATACACACTGTAATGTGTGTAATGTAGTTAAAAAGCTAGTAAAAATACTAGTTTAAAAAGAGACCAGTACTGGTTAAGCGTTAATTCCATTTATATGAAGCCAAATGGTGTTCTTCGCATGACGATGTCCTACCAAAACACAATTTACATGCTATGTATAAGGTTTTAATTAGTTATAATACTAGTATGATATATTGTAGTTCAAAACTAGTTATTATGTGAATAATCCTTGACTAGTTTCATTTTAACTAGCTGCAAACTAGTACATTTTTAAATAGTGATTTTATTACGTTGGTTTACACTAGTTATGGAATATTAAAATTGTTCTTGGAAAAAAGATTTATTCTTTTTAATCTAAATAATTTATATATTTTATTTATATATTTGTAATATTGCTTTTTTAATGTATCTGTCAGCTGTGGTGATATGGCAGCGACTCAATTTGCGACTTTAATGAAATATGGTGAACTATAAGTATATACAATTATTGAATATTATTTTATAAATTACCCATTATCACGTTATACAGGTTTTTATGATATTTTTGCCGTGGGTTGCTTCAATATTAAAGAACATATTATTTATGTGGTTAATATGCTGCAAATACCTTTATCTAATCCGTTTCTTACTATGGTCTTCATAGCAGATACCTTTTGATTAATTTTTCATATAATTCAAAACTAACTTATAAACATTACTTTTCGGATACAATCTTTTTGTCAACTTCTTTGATTTGGTCTTTGGTTTTAACCGGAAATTTGATCATATGCTTGACGATTAAGACATCATCATAATTTTGTTTTGCAAGCGCTGCCATGATAGCTTCATTTTGTGTTTCTACTTTATCTGTAAAGGAGTTTAATAATATTGTAAAGTTAAATTATAAGAAAAAGTAATTGCTTTCATTTTCCTTCGAGTTGATATCCATTAATTTCAATATTTTGTTGAAACCCTTTTCAACTATTTCTGGAAAGAATAACATTATTATAAGAGTAACATTTTCATTATTTTTTTTTTACCTTCAAGACGATCCAAACCTTTTTCCATCTTTGCATTACACTTGAATCAATAAATATCCTGATGTTTCTTTTGCTGGTGGTTTTCTATGGATTATATTTTTATTTTTGTAAACTATATATCGTATTTATTTTTCACAATGTAAATTACAATTTATGAACGCACCAATATTTCAGAACACGCGTTAACTGAAGGATTTATTTATAAAATGAGCAATTAGAAAAACCAATTAAATTAGAAAAAAAATGTTCTTATATTCAGTTAATGTATTTCTTTACTTCTCTTTTTACCAAATTGACAAGAAAGGAACAAAAATTTCTAAAAATTTATTATACATACAATGTAGTGTCGCAGTAATCAGCAACTGGATAGCTTATAGATAAGTTTTGAACTAGTAAATTGACCACTTTATTTTATGCTATTAAATTTACTCGTATATTTTGAAGACTGGTTATAATTTTCACTTCAGGCTAAGTGAGCTTGTTTAGCCCTGGGTCCAACGTCCCGTTAGGACACTAACTAAGGAACCTATACTTAGTCTATATAGAGATAATAAATCTTTTGAGTGCTTGACATTTATTTCCGACCAGGTTTGTCTAGCTATTTTGCATCGTGTACCCTCTGACCAGTGCCTACCCGGTGTTCCCAAGGATGTATTAATTAAGAGCTTAAATGTGGTAAGAGGAATACTGAGATTTGACCTATCTGGATGAATCGGTATGGTAGTACCATCTTGAGCAAGCTAATCCGCTTTATTGTTCCCTGGAATATTCCTGTGGCCGGGAACCCATCTCATATGCAGAAGAGCTATCTCGTCTAAAGATATCTGAAGCTAAGGCAGTGCTGCCTCCATAGCCGCGACCTCAGTCTGAAAAACACTTCAGTGGTCGGGAAACCTAAAGGACATGGCAATATCCAAATCTTCTGTGAATACACCACCTCCCACCCTACTCTGTAACTTGGATCCATCTGTGTAGATGGGAATCTCTTTGGCATGAGGGGGATGCCATCCTTCCATTCATCTCTGGAAGGAATGGAGATTCTGGACATGCCATTGAAGGCATATAATTGAGTTAGCTTCCTCAACAAGACTAATGTTGGATTTCACCGACAGACAAACTGCAATTGAGACCTCTGTTAAATTTAAGAAATGTCAAGTGTGTCCATCGGAATCATTTACCAGTGCGAAGCATTTTTATGTCATGGGGTGCATCTTCGAATTTCATGTTTTTTATTTCCTTTTAGAGGAATTGCTATTTCCAAATAATAAAACAACACTTAATTTATTGCAGGAAATATATATTTCTGTTAAGCATAAACTGCAGTTAAGTATCAGTTGAAGCTTTTTGTGGGGAACACCGACCCTATGCTGCCTATATGGATATTATCAATCCACCTGCCAATGGCGGTGTCCACCTTTCATTGTTGTTCAAAGCTCCCACAATGTCCACGAAAGCAACTAGAGAGAACTCCTTGTTATGCAGGAAGTAGTCAATACTAGAGACTAAAGAGTGTAATGCAGTCTCTTCCGATTTGCCCGTGAAGTAGGCATGCTGAGACACTGACAGCTTATGTCTGTCTGAGCCTTAAGTGAATGTCTAACAACCTTTCCAGAGTTTTTAGACAGAAGGAGGACAGACTAATGGGTCTTACGCTCCCTGGAGTTATGTGTTTAGCTCTTCCCGGCCTTCGGTATAAAAATTACCTTCACATGCTTGCATGACTGGAATATATGTTAATTCAAGACAACTTTTGTAGTTCTTGAGCAGCCATTGGATTTTTAGATGCTCTGAATGTTGAATCTCAAATGGAGCTATGCCAGCTGGACCAGATGCTTTATATGGTTTGAAGCTATGGATATCCCATTTCAAACTAGGCTTTTTGATTATATTTGGATTGACTTCGAATGCATTCGCGCTGGACCTCGTTCCCTGCGGAATAGGGGCTCGAACAACCAGGAAAGTGCTTCTCTCGAAGATATATCTCACTAGTATTTGGGATCCAAGATCCATCGCCCTCGACAGGTAAACAGGTGCCAGTGGAGTATATGATAGGATCTTCTTAAGCCTAGACGTCTCAGAGATGTCATCGACGTCACCGCAAAACTTTCTCCACCTCTCTCTTTATTCCTTCCTTAGCTTAATTTTGATGGTTCTAAGTGCTGCTTTGTATAATACCCAGTCTGCACTATCTCTATACTTTGTTGCATTGTTAAAAACTCTCCTTCAGTTTTTTCTGAGTCCCTTAATTTCCTCACCCCACCAGGTAGGTTATTGTTTCCCCCTGGGTCTACTGAGGGAACAGGAGACAGAGCTTTATTGAGAGCATCCGTAAGAACCTCCACTGTCATCAATTTCCTCACACGTATTTGTGCTTGTAGGGTTTTGAGGTAGTAGTCTAGCTACGGTTTCCCTGTAGAGGTCCCAGTTTGCTTTCTTGATATTTCTTATAGCCGAAGGGCTTGGTAATCTATCTTGAAGATCAAACCGGATTAGCCTATGATGTGAAAAAGAGTTTCTCTAGAACTCTCCAATTTAAGATCCGGTCAGAAATTTATTCGGAGGGAAGGGTTATATCAAATATCTCCTGTCTGTTAGCAGTAATAAAAGTTGGTTCTGACCCTTTGTTACAGATAAGGTTAGTTGTTAAAATCTAGTTATATAATGACTCAACGCGTGCATTGACATCAGTACTGCACCAAATGTCTTGGTGCGCATTGGCAATACATCCAATGAAAGCGGTCACCCCTTGAAACTTTTGCATCCACAACAAGCTTCCGAAGGTTGGCATGACCAGCAATATAGGTCGAGACCAGTCAAATCCTTGTTGCTCTGTAATTGGGGAGAATAAATGAGCAAACATTTTTCTTTATGAGGATGCAAGACCTGGGTCTTCCTTCACGTACGGTATGCAACAAGCTATAACTATTAGTCCTGAGAAAGCAATCCAAGTCCCCGTGTGTCCATGGTGCTTGGATCAGGATGTCAACTCAACTGCGGCAGTGTCCCATACCACAGCAAGGCCACCATTACTACCTGAGGCTGCGTGGTGTCAGGAAGGGGACCTCCGTTAATATACAGTCTAATTTACTTGTTTTAGAGAAAATTTCAATCCATCAACATCAGTGGTCAGTGTATATAGTTTTAAAAATGGTAAACTTTTTACTGGGGCAGCAAAGCGGATACACTAAATATCCATGTTTTCTTTTTCTGTGGGACAGTCGTGCGAAAAATGAACACTGGAGCAGGAAAGACTGGCAGTCGAGAATGAACATGACTGTAGGAAAATCTAACATCGTTCATGAACCGTTGATCTGTCGAAAAAAAATCATTCTTCCGCCAGTGCATATAAAACTTTGACTTATAAAACATTTTGTTAAAGCTTTAGATAGGCATGGCGATTGCTTCAAATATATTTGTCAATTATTTCCTGGTCTCAGTATTGAAAAGTTAAAAGCAGGAATTTTTGATGGGCCACAAATCCGTACTCTTACCAACAATGATGAATTCAAAAACCACATGACTACAGATGAATTTGAAGCATGGAGAAGCTTTGTATCAGTTATCAACAATTTTTTGGGGGATCACAAAGCTAAAGAATATTCCAAAAAAGTAGACAAAATCCTCAAAAATTTCCAAAAACTAGTAGGTAATATGAGTGTCAGAATGCATTATTTGCAGTCATTTAGATACATTTTCTGACATCCAGGTTGATTATAACGAAAGACAAGGGGAACGGTTTCACGTCGACATTAAGATTATGGTGGAAAGATATCAAGGCTGTTGGGATCGGCATATGATGGAAGAGTACAAAAGGAACCAGCGAAATGACTGTCCGGACCAAAAACACCAGAAAAAATCACATACAAAACATTCTTTGTAATTTTTTATAGAACTTGGTTTGTTTGAAATCATTAGATAAATTGAAAATAAACGTTTTAAAAAAAAATTGTCTATTCTAAAATTTAATTTCCAGTATAAATGGATTTATCTCAAAAAGTAGAGTCAATTCAACAAAAATATTATTTTTGTATTTAGCAGACCAAAACGACGTAAAATTGACTAATCCCATGGCGCAGAATCAGTGTTCCCCACTGTTATCATTGATGAAATCTCTTTGTGTCTTCTTTTAATATTGAAATATATCGTTAGATTATTGAGAAGTTAAGTTACAAATGAATCGGATAAAAATAAGTTTTGCGGATGCAAGACTATTTTGTTGTGTGGTGATTTTGGACATATTTTGCCTGTTGAACCGCATGGTTCACTATTAACTTTGATTGAAAATTCTATCACAAGTTGCAGAGAATTTGCTTTATTTCACCGTTTTATTGACTCAAAATATGGGAGCATTACTTAAAGAAGTTGAGTTTGTTAAATTTTTAAACTCGATTGGGAATGGAAGAGCACCACAAGTTCTTCAATTTGGTGAATATATTATTCAAATTCCAAAACACTTGATCGGCGACGAGGCAAATATAACAACTGATATTTTTGGAAATGTGTTTGATAAAATTTTAATAGATTTAAATAAGATATTTTAGCTAAAAAAAATGATGATTTTTATTCAATCAATTCTGATATTTTGAACCGTTTGTCTGGTGTATAAAAAGTTTATTATAGCTATGATAAAATTATTTGTGACAACGATTCAGAAATAAACAATAATCCTGTAAATTTTTTGGATTCTTTTTCAATTAGTGGTTTACCACCACATAACTTAGCATTGAAAGTCAATAGTATTGTGGTTCTTATAAGAAATTTGTTTGCTAGGATGCATTAGACAATGGGACCAGAATGAGAATGAAAGTCTTAGACTATTATTCGTGTATTTGCTATGACGATCAAAAAATCACAAGGGCAAACGTTTGATAGAATAGGAATTCTATTACGCCAACTAGTCTTAACGTATGACAGTTATACGAGGGCGGATTGATATTGAAGCTACCAAAGTAGGAAAAAAAAAATTTTTTTTTTCAAAAACCATTTATTTCTCAACATAGTCTCCTTTTACTTCGACACACTTAGTAAGACGAGATTCCAACTTTTTTATACCATCTGAATAATACGATTTCGGGAATCCCTCAAAATACGCGTTAGTTTCGGTAATCACTTCTTCGTTTGAGATGAATCTTTCCTGCGAGCCATTTTTCTTCCACCCATTGTTTCGATTGATTTTTTGTTTCAGGTGTGTAATGGTGGACCCACGTTTCATCAACAGTTATTAATCGACGCCAAAAATCAACAGGATTACGCTTTATCATGTCCAAACACCGCTGTGAAGTGGTCTGTCGAACTCGTTTTTGTTCGACACTGAGCAAACGCGGCACCTATCTTGCCGATAACTTTTTTATATGCAAATGTTCATGCAAAATGTTGAACACACGTTCATATGATATGATGTTTACCATTTCAACAATCTCACGCAACTTGACTCGGCGATCATTCATAACGATATCGAGGATTTTCTTGATATTTTCTTCAGTAACCACCTCTTTTGGCCTTCCTGTTGATGGCATTGTTGCAGTGCTTGTTCGGCCGCGTTTAAATTCAACAATCCAATATTTTACCATGTAATCTGACGGAGCAGACTCACCGTAATGTTTATCGAGCTTTTCTTTTGTCTCTTTCGCCGTTTTCCCTTTCAAATAATAGTGCACTGCACGAAATTCGCTTTTTTCCATTTTTCAAGAAACACAAAAGTTGCTTACTTCAAACGACTACAACAAATAAACTAATCGATGAATTTGGGTGAAATTTTAACAGCTGACATTTGACAGATCGCAATTTCTAAAAAAAAAAGTTTTTGGGTTTGTGCTGCCATCTAATGCCATCAGGTAGCTTCAATATCAATCCGCCCTCGTATGTGGCTGCCTGTAGAGATAGATCGTTCGATGGCCTTAAGTTTTATGTATCCGAACATTGTGACCAAGGGTATTTAGTAAATGATGAACGTGTTTTTACCAAACATATTTTTTATACAGTTATTGTGAATCTATAGTGTTTATCTTACATATATTAAAAAAAAAAATTGTTCCGAAGTTGCCCTCTTGACAATTTATTCTGTTACGAAATTGCCATCCTGACAATTTACTCTAAATCTCTATACTCGGATTCGTACAACTGGATCGTGACGTAATCAAACAATCGCAGGTTAAATTAAAATAATTAGCTTTATTTAACCGTTCCACTTCCGCCGCAAACTGTTGTAGAGACTCACCAACTTCCTGTCTCGGACATTTCTTTCATCTGCTGTGAGTTCTGTTCCACTAGTTGAGTAAGTCGTGTTTCTCTCTGCTGTAATCGCTACTGCATTTTCTCATCGACTTCTTGAGCATTTTGTTTTAATCGCTGCAGCATCCTCTTCTCGAATGCTTGAACATTTTGGTGTAATTGTTCTTTGACATTTTGTTTGACGGATTGTATTGCCCCGATGAGTGCGATCATGTCGAAGTTATCCGTATTAGTTTCTTGCAGTGCTCCTTCTTGTCGAGATGTCATTGGTTCTTCAAATTGGAATTCATGCTCATCGACATCTATACCCTCCTCTTCTAAAGCGCTTTGTATATAAGTCAAGACACGGATCTATTTGAGAAGCCCTTGTCGATGGTAGAAAATGCTCTAGAATGTTCTCGAGAAGTTTATTTAAGAACCCATTTTGAAGTGTAAATTGATGAATGATCCAGAAACTTCTTTAATAGTGGAGGGAATGGTCTGGAATTTTCTACTTAACCATTCGAAAAGTATATAAGCAAAAGCAATTCAAAGTAAAGAACAGTTGAGAAGCAACCGTAACAGTGTTGTAACGACTCTATTTTTGGCTGGGGTAAACTCAGCGGGTTCCAGGGGTCGTATACAGAAATTAATATTATAAAACGGGCGTGTACTTGTATGTGGTATACTTTATTTAATTCATTTACCTATGTTACAATCATTTATAATCTAAGTACTAATTTAATTTAACTTAAATTGTTAGTTTTGATAATTTAATTAAAATTAAATAATTTTGTTTTGCTAATTTACTCAACTAAAATAATTGGTCTTGCTAATCGTTTGGGATCTCGTTTGTATGGTCGCGGTTGGCAGTGCTAGTCTCCGTTAGAATCGGTAGAACCATAAACTCGCGGTGCTGTATGTACGTCTTAGTCTCCACGAGAATCGGTAGAACCATAAACTCGTGGGGCGGTCTTTAGCGTTGGTATTAAGTCAAGTCTTGTACAAAGAGTATACTTTACCTTGGTGCTGCTGGTTGCTGGATCAGAGAGTGATCCTAAAATCCAGAACCACCTGCTTATATACTGCCAGCCGTCATGGGCCCGTGCTTTGTTTCCATTGCGGCTGCACCGTTGTATGCTTCCGTACACCGTTGGCCAGCTTCGCCTGTTGTCAAGCCCATGCTTGTTCTTGTTGCAGTTTAGTTGATCTTGGGCTACCTTGAGCTGGCGGTGGTCAATCATCAGGCTGCCACCGTTCCTCTCGACCCGCAGTGTTGATGCCTGTAGTCAGCGCAGCCTGAAACAATTACCGGTGGCCGTAGTGTTGTTGTTTCCGGTTTACAATCGTTGTTGTTGTTGTTGTTGTTGTTGTTGTTGTTGTTGTACGCCTAGCAAACATTCATACTGCGTCCAAGGCTAAGAATTCTTGTTTTCCTCTTTATGCTATGTCCGCACTGACAGCGCATGTGGTAGCCGCTCTGCTGTGGATGCGTTGTGTGTTAGCTTTGGTCGTTGTATTGTTGTCTGCGGTTCGAATCGTTTATTCGTAATGCTGTTTGTTAGTGTACTAGGTCGGCTTGAGTCTTGCCAAGCGTTGCCTGTCTCGCGATCCACTCTGGAACATGAATAGGTTTTGTTGTAGGATTGTGCTGATGTGTTTCTTCTTCTTTGGTGCGTTGTATTTGTTGTTATATTTTATAATTGTTGCACTTAGCTTTTCTTATTACAATTTATTGGCTTAGCCAATCATTGCAGCTGGTATAACCAATTGTTCGTTGCATGTTTTCTGCGCTCCCGTCTTTGTTAAATCTTGTTGGTGTAATTAACATGGGGTCGTTTACCTTTTTGTTAATTATCAACTCTCGTGTGATGTAGGGGATGTTTGTACACTGTATATTTTGTTAGTAGGTTAGGTTAGGATAACGTGGCAGCCGGTCCAAGGACCAGTTCACTCAGACCACCATGGGTCCATTGTGATACCACCGCGCAACAACGCACCTCCGATTCACTCGTCGAACCATTTCGAAGCCCTAATAAAGCGCAGGATTTGTTTGACCTTCGCGATAGACACCTCTGTAAGAGAGCTAAAAGCGTATTTGCCTAAAGAGCCCGCTCTGCTTCTAGCCAGAGCGGGGCAACTACAGAAGAAATGTTCCACAGTCTCCTCCTCCTCCTCATCCCCACAGTTTCTGCAGTATTCATGAGAGAATACTCCCAGCCTGAGAGCATGTATGCCGAACAGGTACTGACCAGTTACACAAGCCACGACCTTAGAGATATTCTCTCTCGACAGGGCAAGCAAGTCTCTAGATTTCCATCTATTAAGTTCCGGCCACATTAGCCTAGTCGTTAGGCCAAGACCCGTTGGTCTCACGCACGACCCTATCCTTCAGCATCAGTTTACAGGTGGCAATTGGTATTCCAATCTCACATCTGTCCGTGCACAAAGGAAGGTTGGTACCACGTCTGGCTAAGTCATCAGCCCTACAGTTCCCCTCAATATCCCTATGCCCCGGAACCCATATAAGGTGTACCTTGAAAACGGTACTGATATCATTTACAGCTGCTCGGCAGTCCTGAGCAACCTTTGATTTCGGTGCCACCGAATTCATTGACATGATGGCCGCCTGGCTATCCGAGTAGATATTTATAATATTTCTTGTTACGGCATGTCTAGTTAAGTAGACGGCTACCTCCTTTATGGCTACGACCTCTGCTTGATAAACACTGCAGTGGTCGGGGAGACGGAAATAAAGTTCCAGTCCCGGTTCTTTTGAGAAAACTCCAAAACCGACTCTATCGTCAAGTTTGGATCCGTCAGTGTAGAAATTAAGTCCCCCCTTCTCCATGGCATTGGTGTTTGCCACTCTCTTCTAGACGGAATATATGTCTGGAAGTGCCTATCGAAGTTGAGATTAGGTATGCAGTGGTCAATGTGTTGGATAGAACTACTCCAGGTATGCGCAATAGTCGAGTGACCAATCTGCCGATCATGCTATAACGTCGCACATTTCAGCCTTAGTGCTGATGTGGCGGCCACTTGTTTCCCTACCAGCTCTAATGTAGGTATTATTATTATTATTGACAGGCTAAAAGAACACCGCGACCTAAAAGATCTATTGTGCAGCCTCGTACCCAACTAAAACAGTCCTAGACTGTTTATAAATCTCGTAACTGCTGTGGGCTTAATTTTAACTAGGTGATTTGGAGATATGAACCCACTGCCTAGGTACTTATGTCTGCGTCTTGCCACCGCTGGGCAAGTGCACAGAATGTGTTCTGCCGTTTCCTGCTTCTCTTGACAGAGTCGACAAGAATCGTCTTCTACCACGCCTATTTTCTTTAGGTGGTAATTTAGTTTACAGTGTCCTGTTAAAAGTTCAGTGTATAGTTTGATGTCATTTCTGCTGAGGTTTAAAGAAGCATCTACCCTTATGTGTTCAGGATCAATGAGTAGTCTCGACTGCCGCATGCCTTTTTGGGCTCTCCAGTAGTTTAGCAGACTTCGTTTTTCCTGTTCGCACAACAAGTTATTTGTGAAGCTACTGTTTACCCCACAGAAGGGTTCTGGGCCTATAAAGGCAGTGTCTGCACCCTTTTTTGCTAAAGAATCTGCCATTTCGTTGCCCTCATGTCCCTCGTGTCCCGGTACCCACATTAGCGTAACAGAGTTTCTCGCTGCTAGGGTATTGAGAAGTTTACAGCATTCCCAGACCAGCTTTGATTGGAATGAGAAGTTTATTAATGATTTTAGAGCTGCCTGGCTATCTGAGAGTATGCATATTTTGGTGTTGCGTGTACCCCTGCGTAGACATTCTCTAGCACATAACTCTAAAGCGTGGACCTCCGCCTGAAAAATGGAAGCTGTTTTTCCCATTGCAATTGCTTTTTGGAAATTTGGCCCTACAATTCCAGCTCCTGCACTGCCATCTTCCATTTTGGACCCATCTGTATACCACAACTGAGAGTCCTGTTTTATTGTTATTTCCTTGTTTCTCCAAGCTGAACGGTCACTGATGACCACTTTGAATTGCTTTGAGAAGTCTAATTTTCTGTCCATTTTGTCGAAGACCATGAGGCACGGAGAATTCCAGACAGTGTCCAGAATCTTTGCGTGCCCCGAAAGGTTGCCTTCTTTAAGATGGGCTAGATTAGGTAGCCTTAGGGCCGCGCTGGCCGCCATCCTTTTAACTACAAGGTGTAGAGGAGTCAGTCCAGTGATCACTCCCAAAGCTAGTGTGGGGCACGTTCTCATTGCTCCCGTCACACTCAAACAGGCTATACGGTGAATCTTGTTAAGAGTCCTCTGAGCTCCTGTTTGGTTGACTTTTGGCCACCATACCAACGACGCATAAGTAATCATTGGTACTATTATTGTTTTATATGACCACGCCATCATTTTTGGCCGTAGTCCCCATGTTTTACCGTACAACCTCTGGCAAGCATAGGTTGCTCTTAAGGCTTTACTAGTTATGTATGATAAGTGGTTTTTCCAAGTTAGAGTTTTGTCCAGGATTACTCCCAGATATTTCATTTCATTGGACATTGTTAAGTTTGTGGTCCCTAAACTTAAAGTCCCCAGATTCAGTTTCCTTCTTTTGGTGAAGGGTACCACGTTTGTTTTATTCGGATTTATCGATAGTCCTTTCTCCTGACACCAGTTTTGAGTGATATCAAGAGCTAGTTGCATGCGATCTGTTATGGTAGAGTCAAACTTGCCTCTGACCATAATTACCAAATCATCCGCAAAGCCCTGAATTTCGTATCCGAGGTCATTGAGAGTTTGTAAGAGCTCGTCGATAACCAATAACCATAGGAGTGGCGATAGGACGCCCCCCTGGGGACATCCTTTGGTTGACCTGACAATTTGCTTTGCTGTCCCTGTTTCAAAGATTGTCGTTCTGTTTTTCAGCATGTTGAGAACCCATGTTATGATCAGTCTTTGTATACCTTTCCTGTTCATCCCCTCCTCAATTGATCTGAAAGTAGCATTGTCAAAAGCCCCCGTAATGTCAACCGATGTACAGAGAGCTATTTCTTTACCCTCAAACGCCTTTTCAATTTTGCTTGTTAAGCTATGTATGGCTGTCTCAGTCGATTTGCCTGATTGGTAAGCGTATTGTTCAATATGAAGAGGAGAATCTTTAAGATAAGTTTCCCTGATATATTGGTCCAGAATTTTTTCCATAACTTTTAGCAGGAATGACGTCAGGCTAATGGGCCGATAGGCTTTTGGCGTGTGGTCCGCCTTTTTGCCTGCTTTCGGTATGAAAGCCACCCTAGCCTTCGTCCAAGGTTTAGGCACTATGCCTAGCTCCAGGCTTATCCTGAAAATGTTTGTTAGCACAGGTGCTAATACATCAACACCTTGCCGAAGTAGGCACGGTTGTATATTATCGACACCTGGCGATTTGAATGGTCTAAAAGTGGAGATAGCCCATTTGGTTTTATTGACGGTGAAGATTCTGCGAGCCAGTGAGAGTTCCCTCCGTGTAGGCATCAAGAAACGAGTATTCTCGATGATTTCACTATCCTCTCCGCTAGTGGCACAGCCTGGAAAGTGAGTGTCCAACAAAAGCTGTCCCGTCTCTTCCAGGCTCTCCGTAAAATTTCCGTCAGGCTTCTTGAGTGTAGAAAGCCCGTTTGAGTGATCTTTATTGAGTGACTTCTGGAGTCGGGTAGCTGCTGGGAGGGTTTCAATCTCCTCACAGTACTTTTTCCATGAGTCTCTCTTAGATCTTCTCAACTCATTATTATAGGCCGTTAAGGCACTTCTATAAGATGCCCAGTCACCATTAGACTTGGCCCTATTAAAGAGTTGACGGGCTTTTTTGCGCAAAACATTTAGCTCCCCGCTCCACCAGGGTACGTTCCTAGAACGTTTCTTCACAACTAAATTGCAGCTACTTTCAAAAGCCTTGATTATTATATTATTTAATTTGTTAACTTCAAGATCTAGTTCCTGAGAGTTACTTATTTTTTCACTAAGGCCCGCAATATTTTGCTCTAAGTAAAAGTTATATATCGACCAGTTGGTCTTCCTAACATTTCTCATTTCGAAGGTGCCTCCAATCTCCCCCCCCAGATCAAAGCAAATGTACCTATGGTCCGACAAGGAGACCTCATTAAGCACCCTCCAATTAGAAATGTTATTTGATATGAATGCGCTAGTTAGAGTGAGATCTAACACCTCCCCCCTTATCGCATTCATAAAGGTAGGCTCGTCACCCCTATTTACCACCACCAGATTATTTGTTGTAATAAAATCAAGAAGTGACTCACCTCGCCCGTTCGTGTCCGTGCTTCCCCATACCGTGTGGTGCGCGTTTGCGTCGCAGCACACCACCCACTGTAGACTGCGAGTGCGACAGTACTCCGTAAGCTGCTGGAGCTCGCGCGATACCGCGTCCTCTGTGTCGCCAGGTAAGTACATGGAGGCCAGGACTACCGTTCTCCTCCCTTTGGCACTAGGCACTTCTGCCTGTACTGCCACCAGATCGCGTTGTAGAAGCTCTGAAATTGGGAGGAATTTAATATTTTTGTTGATCATGATCGCTGCCCTCGGTCGGTCAACATTATTATCATAGATCAACTTACATGTTTTTGTCTGCAGACCATTTATGCGCCCATTTGTGGCCCATGGTTCTTGAATGGCTACGAAGTCCAGACTCTGGTGTTCCACCAAGGCACTGAGCCTGTAAGAGGCTGCTATAGCCCTGTGGAGATTTATTTGGAGACAGTGAAGCTGCTTCCAAGAGTTTTGCGTTCGTGATGGGGCCTGGGACATTATTTCCCAGACCGATCCTTGCGGATCTTACCACCCTTTGTGCTCCGCAAAGTTTCCGCAGCCTCCGGGTCTTTTCTCTCCCATTTCCTGAGCCTACCAGAGAGAGCAGATGGTCCTGGACGTTGGGCACGTGTGTTGCCTCTCTCCGCTCTCGGTACTGGCTTTGTGAAAATGGGCCCCGTTTTCGGCTTCTGGCTACTCTGCTTTGCCCGCGCTGCAACAGATGTTGTTGGTTGCTCTTCAACACCAACAGCAGATTTTGCCCTGTTCCCCTTCAGTCTAGGTCGGAGCTGGGCACTGCCAAAGCCATAGTAGACCTTGTTACCCAGTGTGTCAACCCTTTCAGACGAGATGGGGTCCAGAGCAATTGCCAGCTCGACCTGGTCACCTTTTTGTAGGCGATGGAGCACCCGCCACTCGCTGACACTAATGCCCGAATTCTGCGACTCCACTTGCCCCAGAATTCGGTCATTTTGCCAAGATACCGAGCCGGGAAAGTAGCCAACGAAGATCTTGGCCTTTGGCACTTTTGCCTCGTCCACCACCTTCAACTCAGCCCCCTCCCATGGCTTCATGGCTGGTATCCATTCTTCAGCCCAGGCTACGGTTTCGTCGTCCAGACAGTTGATCGTCAACCATCCAGGCTTGAAACTACAGCCTGCAAAGTGTGGCTTCACTGGGCCCCCACGAGTCTCGAACATCTTGTCGAGAATGCACCGTTGTACCTTCCCAATTTCTTCAGTGGACCATATGCCCTCCGGGAAATTGCTAGGTATAACCCCTATCTTTTTGGAGCAGACTGTCTCCGCTAGAGTAGGCTTTGAGCAGGGGACCCCCAAGGAGGCTCCCTGCACGCCATGTCTTTCAGAGACACTCGCCACCCTCTTACTGGGACCAGGTTCGCCCCCAAGTAAGGTCTCCGCCTCCTTCATCTCACCACACACCGGCGGGTCCGCTGGGGGCACTATTGACATTTTATCAATGTTTTTGTTGCCCTCTTGTGCAAACCGCTTTGTCGGCCTGGAGTTCGATGTCGGCGTGGAGCCATCTGAACGGGATCTTTTAGGGGTCCATCGCGCAGACACGTTCGCTGGATTTGCCGCCAAGGACCGAGCTGTTTCCAGCGATATGCCCCTGGCAAGCAAAGCCTTAAAACGTTTACGTCCAGCTCCGGACAGCTTCACCCTAAGTTTTGGAATCTTCTCTGGAGCAGGTTCAAGAAGATTTCTCTCCTGTTCCGAGGAGATAGACACCCCAGCCGATTCCTGGCTAAGTGGGATGTCCATCTCCTCCGGCCTGTCGGTTAAGGGACCGGGTGCCCCCCCCAACAGGTCGTGCTCCATGCTTTCATTGTCGATGGGACCAGATGCCCCCTCGGCCAATGATGGCTGTTGGCTCATTGTAGCCACAATATGCACATTTGAAGGTGTGCAGTCCATTTTTTTTTTTTCATATAGGCTTAAGTTTTCCATATATTTTTTTTTAGTTTTCTTTTGCGTTTTGGTCACCCACGGGCGCCCCCGTGGTAAGGCTAATTAAAACCGTAGGTTCGCCGGACCTCGTACGGAGTTCGCTATTAAGCTTGACTCTACCCCGTCAAGCAAGCTCACTGGCATAGCTGTTCCACCGTGAATTTAGGGTGTTTTTTTTTATGGGCCAATATGTCTGGTGAACCCTGCCCCAGGGAGTTTTCTCTCTCCCCCGCCCGGCAATCGGCGACCCAAGTCCAGCAGAGACATGACCGTACTGAAAGTGGGCCATTGGTCTGTAAAGTAATTGCCGCACTTCCCCGAAGGGCTGACCAATTGTTAGTGTCTAGGCGATCCGGCGGTCTCAGTGAGACGTTCGATATTGGCCAGTACGACTACTAACTAGCCTTAACGACTGAGCAGGAATCGTAGAAAACTACTTTCAACCTGTGCGTTGAAGGTAGTTCTTAGTTTGCGTAACTGGACCATGTCACCGTCTTTCATGTGCCATGTTCCAGCACACAGTAAGCCCCTACACCGCAACAAGGTGACTACCCAGCGTAGGGGTGTAATGTAGGTAGGTTGAGTATTACTTCTAAAGCCCTTGCTCAGAAGCCTCAAATAGCTTTGTTTCTGAGTGGCTGGCCACCATATCAGTATTCCATATAGCAATATAGGTCTGACCACCGAAATGTACAGCCAGTGCATAATTCGTGGGGATAGCCCCCACCTGATTCCGACCGTTTTTTTTACATGTGTACAAAGCAATACTGGCCTTTCTGACTCTTTCTTCAATATTGGGTTTCCAGGTAAGTTTTCTATCTAATACTAGTCCCAAATATCTAACTGTCTCCTTCATCGGAATTTCCACACCTTTGTATGTTAGCGGGGAGACCTCAGGAGATATATTTTTCTTAGAAAAGAGGATTAATTCCATTTTATCAGGGTTTAACCCTAATCCCCTTCTTCCCGTCCAACCAGTAAGCGTGGCCATGCTAGAGCGCAAAATATCCATAAGAGTGTTTGGATATTTCCCTCTGTTCACAATTGCCAAGTCATCAGCATAGGCGACGACATGGCAACCCTCCCTCTCTAGGGCTAGCAGTAATGAATTTACCGCCTCCTCCCTGAGTAGTGCCTCTGCAGACCTGTCTGCTTAAGGTGTGGGAACCTAAGCTGGCAGTTACCTTTCTGCTGACGAGTATCATCTCTACCATCGCTACCATATTAGGATCGACGCCCAGCGCTTCTAACGCTCCCGTAATGGCGTTCGCATTTATGTTGCTGAAAGCGCCTACTATGTCAATAAACGCCGCTAGTGCGAAATCTTTCTGCTGGATGGCTTTTTCCACTATACCAATAAGTACGTGTAACGCCGTCTCTGTCGATTTGCCCTTCGTGTATGCATGTTGTGCCGAGGAGATTCTACCAGTTGGTATAGCTTCCCGTAAGTGTGCATCCATCAATCTCTCCAGTGTTTTTAGGAGGAAAGACGTGAGACTGATTGGTCTGAAGTCTTTAGGATTTACATGAGCTGACTTGCCACCCTTGGGTATGAAGGAAACCTTCGTTTCTCTCCATCGCAGCGGAATATAGCCCATGTTAAGACAGCTTCTAATTGCAGTCACAACCCAGGGCGTAATTATGTCCCGTGATTGTTGCAGTTCTGCTGGATAAATTCCATCCGGACCCGGAGATTTATATGGACCAAAGGTGTTAATGGCCCACTCCACTTTCTCGACTGTAACTAACGCATTCCCTATCTCAGACTGTCTGCCCCTAGGTGTCGAGTTATCACCCTCCACTGTGCTACTGCCTAGAAAATGCGTATCTAAGAGAAGAGCCACACATCACCCGGACCTTTCAGGTAGCCCAGGTTTTGTGGTGTCGTCGCTAGGATTCTTCTTAGTCTAGCTGCTTCCGATGTTTCTTCCACATCCCTACAATAATTTTGCCAGGATTGTCGCTGCGCAGTTCTGGTTGCTTTCTTGTATATTTTTAGGTCAGCCTTATAGGCTTCCCAGTCCGCGGGCAGACCCGAAGTTTTAGCCCTGTTAAATAACCGCCTATTGGACTTCCGGAGAAGGCCTAAATCCATTGACCACCAAGGTAGTTTGTTCTTGCCTCTCAGTTTTACAACCGGGTACCCGGCTGTCAGTGAAATATTCAGGGCCGTGGTTACCTGATTGATCAACTCGTCGCATTCCACAGGGTCTGTGGGATCAGACGGGGGATTTCTTGACAGCGAGGCCCTGAGAGTCTTCCTATACTTCCCCTAGTCCGTTCTCCGTATATTTCTAAAGGTCTTAACTGGAGCTACTGGGAAGTTCAATTCGTATTCTATATAGCGATGGTCAGAGTAGGAATTTTCATTCGACACTCTCCATCTTATATTGTTCGCGAAATTATCGAAGGTCAGGGTAATATCTAACACTTCCTTTCTATTTTGTGATATAAACGTCGGCTCCGAGCCTAAATTTAGAACACTAAGCTTATTCTCGATAATGAAGTCTAAAACTGACTCACCTCTTGCGTTAGTGTTCGAACTTCCCCACAATGTGTTGTGTGCGTTTACATCGCTGGAGACAACCAAGTTCCTGTTGGTTGCGTCTGCCTCCATGACTAATGTCCGAACCTCTTTCGGTGGAGCGTCCTTGTCATGTGCGAGGAGCGTCCGTGTATGCAGAGGCTACCCAGAGACTGCTATTTTGCAGCTCAATGCTTGCCGCCACCGTATCACCATTACTTAACTGTGAGAGCAAAAAGATGTTAATGTTATCCTTTGCTATTATACAAGCACGAGGCTTACCTGTGCTCTGAGCGGCTATCATCTTGAAGCCTCTCATCTTCAAACCGCAGATTTTGTTGCCGCATATCCACGGCTCTTGGATGAGGGCCACGTCAAAATCACCGGAACCCAGGCGGACCACCAAATTCGCGGAGGCGAGTTTACAATGGTGGAGGTTGATTTGGATCAGCTTCATAGGAATCTGTCCCTCTTACCTCCACCATTGTAACGTCCGCGTCCTCCTCTTCTTCGGTGTAGTCAAGAAGGTCGTCCTCCTCAAAGAGCTGCCCGACCCCCCCGGTCAGCTGCTCTGAGTCAGTCGACCGTTGGCTGCTGGACAACCTCTCTTCACCACCGCCCGCCGGGCTAGTCTTGTCACCCTCTATCCCCTCCGGTTCCAAAGCTTGCTCGTCGCTGCGGTAGATCCGAACGGTCGTGCCAACGAACCCGAACCTGACCACCCCTTTTATCTCTGCCAGTGGGGCAAGTGACTCAGCGTTGAGTATTACCAACACCTGCCTCCTACCTTCCACTGGCTCCTCAAGTTTCGCTACCTTCCAATTATCCACCCACCTCCACTTCTCTTTGGGTATGACCCCTTCCTCCTCCTTCCGGTCAATGATGGCCAGCATCTCACCCCCACCTTTGACAACTTCGCTGTAGGATGGGTATTTCTGGCCGCCGACTTTTTGTCTTTTAGCGACCTCACCCGCCTCTTCAGCCGAACGTTGTCTCTTTGGGGCTGTATCCGCCGGTTTGCCCAAGCCGGATAGCACACCCCTTGCCCACTCTACCGATTTGGCCTGCTCCTCATTGAGCTGATCAGTTGGTAGAGCTTCATATTTGGTCAAGACTTTGAAAGCTGCCTTCTTTTCGTAGAAGGCCTGCTTTGACGGACGGACGGGTTTAAACGACCCCCCCGGCCTACCCCAGCAACCTTATTTGACCTGCTGGGCCCCTCTACTATCTGCTGTCGATTGATCCCCGGGGCAGCCCCCCGACCGCAGCCAGCGTTTGGGTTTTTGCCACCTCCTCCGGGTTTCTTCCTTCAGCACCCCTCTGAAAAAGACGAGAGACCGGTTTTCCCAAGCCTCCCCGTCCCCTGCTACTAGCACTCGTGCTGGGACCAGCCCTAACGCTTAAGCTCCCTCTGCCTCCTGCTGCTATCGATCTGTCTACCACCCTTGTGTTAGCGGCAGACAGGATCGCCCCTGTCGGTTTTTTGGGAGGACCGCCCTGCTTTCGTTTTGTGTTTTCAGAAATTTGTTTAAACATATATGGTCCCACGAGTATCGGACAAGAGAGGTTCGCTCGCGCAGAGGTCCGTGTGCGCGGGTAAGGCTAGGTAGAATCGGAGGACGCCAAGTATCCGGAGCACTCCGTTCGAGACTGCGCTAGGTTTTGTCCTGGGTCCCAGCCAGGCTGAGCATCGACACGGGTCGTATGACATCTTGCTCCAACCCAGAGGTTTTTTATAGAGGTTTGCTCCTCCACACCCTGTATCCGGGGAGGTGTTTATTGACTCCTCAGTCTAGATCCGTAGTGTTCTGGTTTAAATAACAGGGTTACCTCGAGCAGGATGTGACTCTTCGCCACGCACTATCGGTCTAGATGGGATAGAAGCTAATGTTCCTAGAACTATAATCGCATACTCCCATCCTGCGAAAATTTACGCTTCAACCCCTAATTTTGTTAGTAGGTCTTTGCTTATTCATAGTAGGAGGAGTCGGTCTATGTGTGTGCGGAAAATACCTGTCATAATTTTCGCCCTCACAGTGTGTAATTGTAGTTTTATATTGTCATAAATTGATTAATGAATTGTGAAATAAAGTGCAAATTGTAATAAAGTAAACTTTAAGCCTGATATTAAGTATTTATTTATTTATTTATTGCAACATACTTTACAAATAAATTTATAAAATATTGGATGGTGTAGGACAACTAGGCGATTTACACCTGTTTTATAAAAATTTATTATATTAAATTAAGTAGGTCATGTTTTCTTAAGGCTTCTTTGATTGATATTATGGTGTCTTTTTCTTTGCAGTCAAATATTTTTCCGGAATTATCCATTTTTAAAATGGGGTAGTCAAGCATGATGCTGATATTAAGTATGTAAATTGCAATAATTAAATAAAGCTAATTATTTTAAATTAACCAGCGATTGTTTGATTTTCTTCTTCTGAAAATTATTACGGTGGCATAACCACACATACGCATTTACAACTACTGTTATAACTTGTCTTGTCAATAAATTCGTTACAAAAATAATCTTCATATTCACAGAATTGACGACTATCGATTTACTCACATTTACAGAATGAATACGGTCTATGTCTACTGACGAATCTTCACAAGAAATTGTAAACTTTATAGAATATATCCTGGAAGGTTAGTGTGATCAGGCTTAATTAGCCTGCCACTAACAAAAGCAATGCACTATGACACCACTGAAATATAATAAAAAACAGAGAGAGAGACCTAACGGAACAAAAGAGGGGTAATAATGAGACAGAGTTGATTAGAGTGTGGTGGAATGAGACAGTACATGGACAGAATTTGATCAGTCAGTTCACCACCTGCAGTTTGCCTAGTTCTCTGGATGGACAGATTACAACAGCTGTAGGCCCAGGTTCGATTCCTGGGGGGTTCATAATTGGTGTGCTGTTGATTTCTGAGACATAATAAAAAATGCTTGGGGAAAAATTGCCTTTCATTGAAAGATCTCTGATGAGGACAAGTGGCGTGTCCGAAATAGCTATAAGATCTGCCCAAAAATGTTTCAATAATTCTTCTTCTTCTTCTGAAAAATTATTACGGTGGCATAACCACACATACGCAATTGCAACTAATATTGTAACTTGTCTTGTCAATAAATTTGGTACAAAAATAATCTTTATTTCATTAATTTTATATAAATTGGTCTATTGCGTATAATTAATCTTCCTTTGGATATACTCACAAAATGTGTAATCGCCTGCTACTAAAGCGAAAATATTAAATATAAAATCCAAAGAGTAAACTTTGCTATATTTTGAAAATATTGAAGGATCCTTAACATTTGTTGATAAATTGAAGTCTTATTGACTTTATATTTAAAGAACCCAGACCGCACATAAAACAAAAACTCCAAAAGCAGACATTTTTTTTTTTTTGTCAAATTTTAAAGAGTGGTATAAAAAATAGCGTTTATAAAATTACAACTAATTATAAAATGTTCAACAACTTTTTTTTTAAATAACTCCGTTTTATTTGCAATCTATCTTTAGGGACACTAAGCAAGTTCAATGATATAGAATATAAACATCCGAAAGAAGAGCCAATGCTATCCTATCAAATAAATTTTACAATATTATCATTATTATATTATAATTATTACTTAATTAAATTATCACTATTACATTATTATCATTATCACATTATTATACTATTTGCAAAAGAAAATAGAATATGATACACTTTCTAGACACAATCCACAAGAGCTGCTCTTTTAAGTCTGCGCGTTGGTGCAGTTGATTCCAGCAGATTTAGTTAGAATGGGTACTGAGCCTTTCCCAGTATTTAGTGCTATATGTTTTTATTTCCTCGCGGACTGTCGGTATGTTAAGGTCGTTTCATGGTGTCCTGTTACTGACAAACTATGGCGGTTTGACAATCATCTGCAATAGTTTTGCTTGGAATCTTTCCAAAATATTTATATTAGCATTCGCTGCTGCGCCCGCCCCACAGCTAAATTCCATATGTCCATATAGGTTTTATTATACTTTTATAAAGCAGAAGTTTATTATTCAATGTTAGCTTAGAGTTGCAACCCATTAACCAGCACATTGAGCTAAGTTTGAGGCTCAGCTGTTTGGGTTTCGAAAATATATGTTTTTTCCACGGCACAGAATCCCAGGCGGACAGGAACTCCTTTTCAAAGTGAAAGTTACTTGTACTGATTTAGTAACGTTGACCCTCATTCTCCATTTGTCAAACTGAATTTGAATTTCATTGAGGTGTTTTGTAGTTGGTTTGCGGCAGTTAAATGATTAGTGTTTGTAGCTGTTATAACGGTGTTCATCAACATATGTTGAAATTTCAGTCTTCTCTGTTAGGGGTTGATTTGCTGTAAATATACTGAAAAGCGTAGGACTTAATATGCTGCCCTGTGGAACACCCGCAGTCATTGGGAAAATTGTGGTAATTTGTGACATAAATTTCACTCTGAAATGGCGCTCTTCAAGATATGATTTTAAAATATTAAAATTTGTTTGAGGCAGTGACTTGTTGAGTTTGAACATGCATCTGGCATACTGATGCATGTCGAACGCTTGTGTGATATCAAGCAATGCTGCTGTACAAAGCTGTCCCTGATCGAGAGCATTTCTTACATTGTGTTAAACTCTGTGTACTTGTTCGGTGGTAGCTTGTTGCTCTAGAAACCCGAATTGGTGATTAGGAATAAGTTCTTTCTTAAGCAGTATCGCCTTAGCTTACTCAACAGCTCAAACACTTTGGAAATAATCGGCAGCAAACTTATTGGCCTATACGATGCAACTTCCGACTTTCCAGGTCTTGGAATTAGAGTTATTTCAGCAACTTTCCATTATCCCCTAATGTGCTACAGAACTGCTCGAATTGGCTATTGGAGAGTCCCGGAGGGCGATGTACAGGTGTTATCATAAGTTGGTATTGGATAGAAATGCTAGTTGCTTGAATATGAGGTTTATCATACTTTTCTTGTACTGTATGTTGTAGGTGTTACGACGGGCAGTGCCTGCTGGGTAATTTGTGTGGTATATGGTGAATGTCAATTTTAAAAAAACTGTTATCAACAATAAAAGTTTTGACCTCATTACTTCGTTGCGAAAGCCCAGTCGCATTCTACACTGTAATTTTAATGTTATGTCATCTGAATTTTTTCGAATGGCCATATCTCTGACATTTTGTGCACTGCGCAAATTCCCGTTTCATTTTAGGTGGCTCAAATTTCATGTTGGTGTACATAATAACGTTGATTTTGTCTAAATCCGTATTATTTTTGTTGTGGTTTACATTTACTTTGTGAGCGGTTTTTTTTTTTTTTGTTTTTCTTTGTTCAATGTTTGATACGCTCTAACTCATCACTTATTTCGTTTGTTGGCGTAGTGTGATGCAGGCCTTTCAAGCGACGTAAAAATGTTGCTCTTGTTTTGGTTTAATAATTCTGTATTTGTCAGTTGTCCTTGGTTGAATTTTGACTTCATTTTCTTTAAAAAATTTCAACTCATAATGATTATCTGTAATAGAAAGTAGTAGCTCCAATAGCGGTTGCACATTCTTTACTCCAGAAACATAGATTAGAGGTGGTTTTCGAACTTTAGGTTCTTCAATATGCGGGCTATTACAGTCGTTTTCATATTCGGTTAAAATAGAAAATCCTTTCGAATTTGAAGGTAGATCCAGCCAGTAGTCGGCTAACCTGGATTGTTTTGATTTAGTTGGATTTGTCGGTTCTGGACTCGATCTATTCGGTTTCAGAGTGGTTTAAATTCCTTTAGTCGGGAATTTCTTTTGATTTCCTAATTTAAATGTTTTAGTTCCTACTGGCTCTTGTTTTTATTATGGTTCCTGCTAGGTTTGGTTTTGGTAAATTTTTTTCGGAGTTGACAATTGAGTTATTTTTTTCACTTGACTTTTTATTTTTGTGTGAGTAATTAGTGCTCAAATCTTGATTTGTATTGTTCGTGTTAGACATTCTCATTTTGGATGTATTAATTAAGAGTTACGGCTATACATCCTGAAAGTTCAGACCAGCGCCTGCCCGTTGTTCCTAAGGATATTGTATTTACTAAGAGCTTACATGTGGCAATAGGAATACCGAATTGCGACCTATCTGGTTCCATCGGTATGGTAGTACCCTCACGGGCAAGTTCATCCGCCTTGCAGTTCTCTGGAATATCTCTGTGACCGGGAACCCAGCACAGATGCAGACGGTTCTGCTTAGCTATCTCGTCTAAAGATTTGCGGCAGCTCTTGACGGCTTGTGAGGTGATATTAGCCGAATCCAGAGAGCGCAAAGCTGCTTGCCTGCAGATTGAGCATAATGTCCAAAGCTGCCGTTGGAGTCGTTCTAATGGGACTATTTATGAATACCTCTGCAGTTCGTATTGCGAGATAGAAGTTTTAAACATGCGAACATGTGGCAGTTCCAGCAACGGGTGGACTTCTATTTACCGCCAAGACCACAAATATATGGCTATATCTTTTTGACGAACCGTGTATTTTGCCAAACGAACGTGTATTCACACGATCTCCGCCCTTGTGACATTTATCGTTGTTTAAAACAAAATAACTATTTTAACCAATTCCGCGAAAGATACTATTATAATTCTATTTGTTTATAGTAACTACCTTAATGTATACGTATATGATTAACGAGTATCTAGTACTTGAGTAGCCATGAGTTGACATTTCTTGTGGGTTACACATCTCTAGCTTTAATGCAGATCACTTTACTTTTGCTTTCATATGGTATTGATACAGACATTCTTTTGATATTTGTAACATTAATTAATAATGAAATAAAGACTATTAATAATGAAGAACTAAATGGGTGTTATTGTGGAATGAATCAATTGAGGACATAATAAATTGGCGACGAGGATAAACAAGTTTGGCTGCTAAAATCGAATTAATTGGCAAATTCATATCATACATACATACGTGATACACATTAAGTACACATACTTACAATTTCTTTTTTTCCATATACAGAAAAGAAATAACCTACAATTTTACAAAATGGACGTCGATCAATTCGCAGCTTTTATGGCGGTACAGAAAAAAATTTTGGAAAAAGTGACGGAGAACGTTCCAACAACAACAGGTGGTAGTATTAACGTAACCACTAATACGGCACTAGTACCAAATTTTGAAGTTCTGGATACTACAAAGGAATCTTTCCGTAATTATGAAAAAAGGTTCGGAAATTACACAGTCATGAAAGGTATACATACCAACAAACAATATTGTGCAAATCTATTGTTAAACTCAATTGGTTCCAAGCATTTTGCGATTGTTACAGCTCTTGCAGCACCCAAGGCCCCTACCGGTCTCACATACGACGAATTGATAACACTTTTACATGAACATTTATCACCACAAAAAACGTGTTGGTGGCTCAACATAAATTCTTAACGAAATATCAGGAAAATCAATCAATTTCCGAATACGTGGCAATGTTAAAGTCAAATATAGCTGACTGCGAATTTAACTGCAGTTGTAAAAAATCTGTAGCAGACATTTTTCTACGTGCGCAGTTTATTCGTGGTATCAGAGACAATGGTATTCGTGATCAACTGTTACAAAATGAATAGTGTGAATTTCCTAAAATATTAACGAAGGCTCTTGCACTGGAAGCAGCAAAAAGTGATTCAAAAGAGCTCGCTAAATAATCAACAGCAGGGGAAATAAACAAAATTTCAGGTAAAAGGAAGGATCACCATCGAAATAATCAAAAATCGATTCAAAACAAGTTCAATCAAAACAATTCGAAATACAATAAGTCTTGATGGTCTTTGCATAAGGTGTGGAAAAAACAACCACCATGTTAAGGATTGTCTAATCAACAAAAATAATCTCAAATGTTCTGAGTGCAAAAAAACTGGTCATGTAGCAAAGGTATGCATAAAATCTCGTACAAAAGGTGGTAATTCAAGCCAAGAATCTACAAATCAAATAGAAGACATACATCAGTATGGTGTTTTAAGCGTAGTAGACATACACCAAAACGATTCAAAAAACTTCGACCGATTTTTTATTACGATAAATCTTTAAGGTAAACTAGTAAAATTTTAAATCGATACTGGATCAGGTTACACATTTTTACCTAGAGACCAATTTACGAAACTTAACCTCAATGTTCAATTTTTGCCAACGGAAATAGCATTCCGATCGTATACAAAAGATTTTTTCACTCCGGATGGAAAAATTGAAGTCGAGGGAGAGTATGATGGTAAAAAAATATTCGACGAAACTTATATTGTTCCAGAGGAATATACAACACTTCTTGGACGCAATTGGATTCGAAAATTTCAAATCAATTTGAACGAAATCAACTCTACGTATTCAGTAAAAAACGTAAGTGATGCTAATTTTACTAATTCAATAAATGACGAATTTCAAGATATTTTTCAACCAAAAATTGGATATGTTAAGCAATATACAATATCGCTTAAATTACGTAATGAGGCTAAGCCTATATTTAACAGGGAACGGGAAATACCCTATGCTTTAATCGAAAAAGTCAACCAAGAACTTGATCAACTAGAAACAGCAGGTGTAATTTCAAAAACTGAAATCAGTGACTGGGGTTCCCCCTTGGTCGTAATACCAAAATCTGATGGAGGGATACGCTTGTGTGTACTATAAAGTAGGAGTAAACGAACGTCTCGAGGACGCCCATAGTCCAATACGAAAAATTGAAGATATTTTTAACTGTTTACGTAATTCGAAATATTTTTGCAGATTGGATCTGTACAAAGCGTATTTACACATACCAGTGGATGAAGATTCAAGTAAAATCCAAACGATGTCAACGCATCGGGGTACGTATAAGGTGAATAGGTTATCATTTGGTATTAAAACAGCACCTTCGGAGTTTAATCGAATAATTAATCAAATTTTACAACAAGTTCCAAAAACGGAAGCGTATTTTGATGACATCATTATACATGGTGAAACAAAATTAGAATGCAAAGAAAATTTATTGAAATGTTTACAACGTCTTCAACAATACGATTTACATCTTAATAAAGATAAATGCAGTTTTTTTCAAGAAGAAATTGAATTCCTGGGTCACACCATCAAAAATAATAAAATTTTAAAATCGAAAAACAAAATAGCAGCTATCTTAGATTTTCCAAAGCCTAAATCAGCGGATGACGTAAGAAGATTTTTAGGAATGGTTACATACTATTCAAGGTTTGTTCGAAATTGTTCAACAATTACATCACCTCTACGTAATCTCATCAAGAAAAATTCAAAATTTAATTGGAATGTACAATGCGATGCAGCTTTCAAAAATATTAAAAAAGAAATAGCTAGTGATCGTGTAATTGTACCTTATGATCCAAAATACCCACTACAATTAGCTTGTGACGCTAGTCCAACTGGAATTGCGGGAGTGTTGTCTCACATCGTAGATGATCAAGAACGTCCAATTTCATTTGCTTCAAGATCGCTTACGGAAGCTGAGAAGAATTATTCTCAAATTGATCGTGAAGCATTGGCTATCGTATTTTCAGTGGATCATTTTTATCAATATTTATATGGAAAACAATTTACACTTATAACGGATAATCAACCTTTAGTTCGAATTTTCCATCAAAGTGCAAAGTTACCACAAATGACTTTTTCACGTCTTCAGAGATATGCAGCATTTCTTTCATTCGTTTCGATTATAAAGTTGTCTACAAGAAAGGCATCGAAAATGTTAATGCTGACTGTTTGTCTCGAGCTCCAGTAAAAACGTCAAATTTAATAGATTCTGCTATAAACGAAGAAGTTAATCATATCTGTGAATCATCGATACATCAAATTTTAACGTTAAATTTAAATTTTAAAACTCTTCAAGCGGAAACGCAAAAAGATCAACAATTGTCAACAATTCTACAAAATCTTAAAAATAATCGAGTGGAAGACACCATGTTAATAACAATAAAACAATGGAATTATTTTTCGAGGTCAACGTGTAGTAGTACCGACTACTTTACAACAGACAGTTTTAGCAGAACTTCACCAAACACATATTTCAAAAATGAAACAATTAGCTCGCAGGTACGTGTATTGGAAATCAATTGATAAAGATATTGAACGTCTAGTAAAAGAGTGTTCATCTTATGGTAATGTGAGGTCAAGTCCCCCCAAGGCTACACTACACTCTTGGGAGGAACCACAACACAACTGGCAACGAATCCACATCGATTATGCGGGTATTTTTCAAGGCCATTATTATCTGGTTGTGATGGACGCTAAATCCAAGTGGGCTGAAATTGGTATAACTCCTTCTTCTCCATCTTCTACTACTACAATAGAGATGTTACTAGATTTATTTGCTAGACATGGTTATCCAGTCGTAATTGTATCCGACAACGCCACAATATTTACCAGTGATGAATTTCAATCATTTTGTACACGTCGTGTTATTTTTCAGAAGTTTATTGCACCCGGGCATCCAGCTACGAACGGTCTTGCCGAACGTAATGTTCAAACTTTAAAACATCGACTTAAATCAATGCTAGATGACCGTCGTTCTTTACGTGAGAAAGTAAGAGAAATACTTTTTCGTTACCGGGCAACGCCACTTGCAAATGGAAAAACGCCATCGGAGCAATACTTAAACAGACAAATCCGTATCCAGCTAGATGCGCTGAGACCTCCTCAAATTCATAATCAAGGTTCTGGAGATTTTTTGTAAGGCTCGTCAATTACGTGAGGGAGAGAGATTTCAAGCTCGATATTACACAAACAATAAAAATTTATGGAAGTTGGGAACAATCATCAAGAAATTGGGTCATCTCCATTATCTAGTCAAATTGGATGATGGTTATACAGTTATTCATATTAATCAACTTCGGTCAAGCATGATTCAACAACAAACAAGTCCAGAACATGAAGAACAAATACAACAGAATCCAAACCCGATAGTTCCTAGATACGATCTTCAAGATTTAATTAAAATTCCAGTCAACGTAGGAAATTATGAAAATGCGGACACTGAAGAACAAAACACAACAGTTCCGGCTGAACAACAACAACTACCTCGAAGGACTTCTCGAATACGTCGTACACCAGCCTATCTAAATAGTTATGTGTCAGATGCCTGAAGCTACCCAATTAGCGTGGGAGAACTATTATAACTCTATTTGTTTATAGTAACTACCTTAATGTATACGTATATGATTAACGAGTATCTAGTACTTGAGTAGCCATGAGTTGACATTTCTTGTGGGTTACACATCTCTAGCTTTTATGCAGATCACTTTACTTTTGCTTTTATATGGTATTGATACAGACATTCTTTTGATATTTGTAATATTAATTAATAATGAAATAAAGACTATTAATAATGAAGAACTAAAAGGGTGTTATTGTGGAATGAATCAATTGAGGACATAATAGATAAGTTTAAAAGAAATTGCAAGTTATCAATTCAGTGTCTAGATCTGTTTAGATGAACTAAACACTTATAATAACAAATTTATAATTTAATTAAAGTGAGAAAGAAAGATTCAAACAAACAAAGGAACTGTTATATATATGAGTTATAAGTTGAAAGAGACAACAAAAATGAAAGGGGTGATTCTTCATGCACCCCTCTGCGGCCAAAAAGAAATTAAAAATGGGCTTGGCGAACACGGTCACAAAGTTTTAAACATAACTAACATAACTCAACGGACAACAAAAAAACCGCTACCACTGTTTAGCATAGAATTAGAAACAAATACTAACAATAAGGATATTTACAACATTAACAAATTAATGCATTACAGAGTAGCTTTTGAGGCACCGCATCATTAACGAGAAGTCGCGCAATGCACTAAATGCCAAAAATACGGACAGACAAAAACTACTGTACAAGGGATCCAGTATGTGTGAAATGCGCTGGAAAGCATCTAACAAGTGAATGCCAACAAAAAATAACCAACGCAGCTGAAATTAAATGTGCCCTATGTGGCGGAAATCATACTGCAAACTACAAAGGCTGTGAAATAAACAAAGCCATAAAAATTCAAACGTTTCCATCTTTACGCAGAAAGGATCCATTATTACTAGAGACCAAAAATATGGATGGATCAGCAGTTAAACCAGACGTAAGCTATGCCGAAATTGCAGGGTCATCAAATCCAAATAAAACTGAACAAAATACAAATAATTCAAACCATAGTGATATTATTGAACTTAAAGACATGGTGAAATGACTAATATGATGAATATCATTACAATGTTACTAAAAAGCTTAAATGGACAAAAGTAATAGTTTAAAAATTGTAGCTTGGATTGGCGTAACAAAACATTATCTTGAGCTGAAGCAATTTTTGTCTGACAAGAAAATTGACTAGTTTCAGAAACACATTTTACGAACAAAAACTATTTAGTATTTACTGAATATAAAATTTATGTGACAGATCATCTTAATGGTAAGGCTCGTGGTAGGACAGCTATCATAATAAATTCACTATTAAGACATGATGAAAGGCAACCATATGCAACACCTCATATTTAATCCACTACTGTGCAAATTGAGAATACAAGTGGGCCAATACTTATCTCCTCAGTTTACTGTCCCCCCAGACACCTAATAACGACGGATCAATATGATGACTACATAAAGACGCTTGGCGTAAGATTCATTGCAGCTGGAAATCTGAATGCAAAACACACTGACTGGGGATCTAGGCTAACCAATAAAAAAGGACGAAATCTGATTAATGCTATAAAGAAAAATAACTGCAGATTTTTAAGCTCAGGTGAACCCACATACTGGCCAACAGACAGGAAGAAGATACCAGATCTAATCGACTTCAGCATAACAAAAAACATAAAGTGTAACCAATTAAAAATTAAAGCTTGTTTTGAACTTTCTTCAGACCACTCTCCGATAATACTTGACTACACAACTGACATCAAACCCATAGAACCAATAGCTAAGATTTTTAACCACAAAACAAACTGGAATTAGTATAGAGAGCATATTGAAAATCAACTGATCACACTGAAAACACAATTAGACATTGAACGTGCCATTATCCACTTCAACGATGTGGTCCTAGACGCAGGAATCAAATCAACCCAACAGCATAAATTTAGAAGAAATAAACCTACAACGGATATTTTCATAAGAAAGCAAATTATTGAGAAGAGAAAGCTGATATAGAGGTGGCAGCTAACTAGATCGCCTGAGGATAAACACAATTAAAATATAGCCTGGAAAAAACTCAAGAAAATATTAACTAAAAGACAAAATATAGAAGTTGAAAATTACCTAAAAAACTTGACGCCTACCCAGGATACTAGCTACTCATTATGGAAATGCAAAAAGAAATTAAAAACTCAGATAAGGTATCAGCCACCACTACGGAAAGATGATTACAAATGGGCTTCTACCAATGAAGAAAAAGCAACAACATTGGCTAAATACTTTAAAAAAACTCCTATCAAATGACGTATATACCAATTAGCCTACTTCCCATAATTTCTAAAGCTGCTGAAAAACTATTACATGATAGAATTAGCCAGATACTTGACAATAAACACATTATACCAAATCATCAATTCGGCTTCAGAAAACGACATTCAACGATTCCACAGATACACCGTATAACAAACACAATTGAAACAGACATAGAATATAAGCGGTACTGCGTTACTGTATTCTTGGACGATGTAAAAGCATTTGACAAAGTTTTATGCCATACTGCTGCATAATCTGAAGACAATGCTGCCACTTGACTACTATTTGATTGTTGAAAGTTATCTTAGTGATCGTTACTTTTACGTCAAATATAATGAAGAGTGTTCGTCTATTCATCTTACAACAGCTGGGAGTTCCTCAAGGGAGTTTTTTAGGACCACTGCTATATGTCATATTTACCTCAGATATACCACTTCCAAAAGAACTGAATACCACAATTGCTACCTTTGCGACACAATCCTATTACGCTATAAAGCTAATTTGGACACACGGTTTCCAAGTATGGGGAACGGCAAAGCGGTCACACATCAAAAAAATTCAACGACAGCAATCTAATATATTACCCTACGTCTCCACGGGCAACATCTGTCAAATTTGATTGCAATGGTTGGCAATATTTTAATGGTGGGCATTGCGATGTTATGGCATTGTCATTTTGAAAATGCCGTCAAGCAATCTAGTTCGCTGTACCCACGCTTGACAAAATTTTTTATTTATACGATGAAGAGGAAAAAAGAAGGAAACCGAAATTCTGGGTGAATCCTTTATTATAAAGAATGCAAATGCACAGTCTCCATTCATTTTAGTGTTTTTATTAATTTAATAGCTCCAGAGGAATATACAACACTTCTTGGACGCAATTGGATTCGAAAATTTCAAATCAATTTGAACGAAATCAACTCTACGTATTCAGTAAAAAACGTAAGTGATGCTAATTTTACTAATTCAATAAATGACGAATTTCAAGATATTTTTCAACCAAAAATTGGATGTGTTAAGCAATATACAATATTGCTTAAATTACGTAATGAGGCTAAGCCTATATTTAACTGGGAACGGGAAATACCCTATGCTTTAATCGAAAAAGTCAACCAAGAACTTGATCAACTAGAAACAGCAGGTGTAATTTCAAAAACTGAAATCAGTCACTGGGGTTCCCCCTTGGTCGTAATACCAAAATCTGATGGAGGGATACGCTTGTGTGTTGACTATAAAGTAGGAGTAAACGAACGTCTCGTGGACGCCCATAGTCCAATACGAAAAATTGAAGATATTTTTAACTGTTTACGTAATTCGAAATATTTTTGCAGATTGGATCTGTACAAAGCGTATTTACACATACCAGTGGATGAAGATTCAAGTAAAATCCAAACGATGTCAACGCATCGGGGTACGTATAAGGTGAATAGGTTATCATTTGGTATTAAAACAGCACCTTCGGAGTTTAATCGAATAATTAATCAAATTTTACAACAAGTTCCAAAAACGGAAGCGTATTTTGATGACATCATTATACATGGTGAAACAAAATTAGAATGCAAAGAAAATTTATTGAAATGTTTACAACGTCTTCAACAATACGATTTACATCTTAATAAAGATAAATGCAGTTTTTTTCAAGAAGAAATTGAATTCCTGGGTCACACCATCAAAAATAATAAAATTTTAAAATCGAAAAACAAAATAGCAGCTATCTTAGATTTTCCAAAGCCTAAATCAGCGGATGACGTAAGAAGATTTTTAGGAATGGTTACATACTATTCAAGGTTTGTTCGAAATTGTTCAACAATTACATCACCTCTACGTAATCTCATCAAGAAAAATTCAAAATTTAATTGGAATGTACAATGCGATGCAGCTTTCAAAAATATTAAAAAAGAAATAGCTAGTGATCGTGTAATTGTACCTTATGATCCAAAATACCCACTACAATTAGCTTGTGACGCTAGTCCAACTGGAATTGCGGGAGTGTTGTCTCACATCGTAGATGATCAAGAACGTCCAATTTCATTTGCTTCAAGATCGCTTACGGAAGCTGAGAAGAATTATTCTCAAATTGATCGTGAAGCATTGGCTATCGTATTTTCAGTGGATCATTTTTATCAATATTTATATGGAAAACAATTTACACTTATAACGGATAATCAACCTTTAGTTCGAATTTTCCATCAAAGTGCAAAGTTACCACAAATGACTTTTTCACGTCTTCAGAGATATGCAGCATTTCTTTCATTCGTTTCGATTATAAAGTTGTCTACAAGAAAGGCATCGAAAATGTTAATGCTGACTGTTTGTCTCGAGCTCCAGTAAAAACGTCAAATTTAATAGATTCTGCTATAAACGAAGAAGTTAATCATATCTGTGAATCATCGATACATCAAATTTTAACGTTAAATTTAAATTTTAAAACTCTTCAAGCGGAAACGCAAAAAGATCAACAATTGTCAACAATTCTACAAAATCTTAAAAATAATCGAGTGGAAGACACCATGTTAATAACAATAAAACAATGGAATCATTTTTCGAGGTCAACGTGTAGTAGTACCGACTACTTTACAACAGACAGTTTTAGCAGAACTTCACCAAACACATATTTCAAAAATGAAACAATTAGCTCGCAGGTACGTGTATTGGAAATCAATTGATAAAGATATTGAACGTCTAGTAAAAGAGTGTTCATCTTGTGGTAATGTGAGGTCAAGTCCCCCCAAGGCTACACTACACTCTTGGGAGGAACCACAACACAACTGGCAACGAATCCACATCGATTATGCGGGTATTTTTCAAGGCCATTATTATCTGGTTGTGATGGACGCTAAATCCAAGTGGGCTGAAATTGGTATAACTCCTTCTTCTCCATCTTCTACTACTACAATAGAGATGTTACTAGATTTATTTGCTAGACATGGTTATCCAGTCGTAATTGTATCCGACAACGCCACAATATTTACCAGTGATGAATTTCAATCATTTTGTACATGTCGTGTTATTTTTCAGAAGTTTATTGCACCCGGGCATCCAGCTACGAACGGTCTTGCCGAACGTAATGTTCAAACTTTAAAACATCGACTTAAATCAATGCTAGATGACCGTCGTTCTTTACGTGAGAAAGTAAGAGAAATACTTTTTCGTTACCGGGCAACGCCACTTGCAAATGGAAAAACGCCATCGGAGCAATACTTAAACAGACAAATCCGTATCCAGCTAGATGCGCTGAGACCTCCTCAAATTCATAATCAAGGTTCTGGAGATTTTTTGTAAGGCTCGTCAATTACGTGAGGGAGAGAGATTTCAAGCTCGATATTACACAAACAATAAAAATTTATGGAAGTTGGGAACAATCATCAAGAAATTGGGTCATCTCCATTATCTAGTCAAATTGGATGATGGTTATACAGTTAAACGTCATATTAATCAACTTCGGTCAAGCATGATTCAACAACAAACAAGTCCAGAACATGAAGAACAAATACAACAGAATCCAAACCCGATACTTCCTAGATACGATCTTCAAGATTTAATTAAAATTCCAGTCAACGTAGGAAATTATGAAAATGCGGACACTGAAGAACAAAACACAACAGTTCCGGCTGAACAACAACAACTACCTCGAAGGACTTCTCGAATACGTCGTACACCAGCCTATCTAAATAGTTATGTGTCAGATGCCTGAAGCTGCCCAATTAGCGTGGGAGAACTATTATAACTCTATTTGTTTATAGTAACTACCTTAATGTATACGTATATGATTAACGAGTATCTAGTACTTGAGTAGCCATGAGTTGACATTTCTTGTGGGTTACACATCTCTAGCTTTTATGCAGATCACTTTACTTTTGCTTTTATATGGTATTGATACAGACATTCTTTTGATATTTGTAATATTAATTAATAATGAAATAAAGACTATTAATAATGAAGAACTAAATGGGTGTTATTGTGGAATGAATCAATTGAGGACATAATAGATACGTTTAAAAGAAATTGCAAGTTATCAATTCAGTGTCTAGATCTGTTTAGATGAACTAAACACTTATAATAACAAATTTATAATTTAATTAAAGTGAGAAAGAAAGATTCAAACAAACAAAGGAACTGTTATATATATGAGTTATAAGTTGAAAGAGACAACAAAAATGAAAGGGGTGATTCTTCATGCACCCCTCTGCGGCCAAAAAGAAATTAAAAATGGGCTTGGCGAACACGGTCACAAAGTTTTAAACATAACTAACATAACTCAACGGACAACAAAAAAACCGCTACCACTGTTTAGCATAGAATTAGAAACAAATACTAACAATAAGGATATTTACAACATTAACAAATTAATGCATTACAGAGTAGCTTTTGAGGCACCGCATCATTAACGAGAAGTCGCGCAATGCACTAAATGCCAAAAATACGGTCAGACAAAAACTACTGTACAAGGGATCCAGTATGTGTGAAATGCGCTGGAAAGCATCTAACAAGTGAATGCCAACAAAAAATAACCAACGCAGCTGAAATTAAATGTGCCCTATGTGGCGGAAATCATACTGCAAACTACAAAGGCTGTGAAATAAACAAAGCCATAAAAATTCAAACGTTTCCATCTTTACGCAGAAAGGATCCATTATTACTAGAGACCAAAAATATGGATGGATCAGCAGTTAAACCAGACGTAAGCTATGCCGAAATTGCAGGGTCATCAAATCCAAATAAAACTGAACAAAATACAAATAATTCAAACCATAGTGATATTATTGAACTTAAAGACATGGTGAAATGACTAATATGATGAATATCATTACAATATTACTAAAAAGCTTAAATGGACAAAAGTAATAGTTTAAAAATTGTAGCTTGGATTGGCGTAACAAAACATTATCTTGAGCTGAATCAATTTTTGTCTGACAAGAAAATTGACTAGTTTCAGAAACACATTTTACGAACAAAAACTATTTAGTATTTACTGAATATAAAATTTATGTGACAGATCATCTTAATGGTAAGGCTCGTGGTAGGACAGCTATCATAATAAATTCACTATTAAGACATAATGAAAGGCAACCATATGCAACACCTCATATTTAATCCACTACTGTGCAAATTGAGAATACAAGTGGGCCAATACTTATCTCCTCAGTTTACTGTCCCCCCAGACACCTAATAACGACGGATCAATATGATGACTACATAAAGACGCTTGGCGTAAGATTCATTGCAGCTGGAAATCTGAATGCAAAACACACTGACTGGGGATCTAGGCTAACCAATAAAAAAGGACGAAATCTGATTAATGCTATAAAGAAAAATAACTGCAGATTTTTAAGCTCAGGTGAACCCACATACTGGCCAACAGACAGGAAGAAGATACCAGATCTAATCGACTTCAGCATAACAAAAAACATAAAGTGTAACCAATTAAAAATTAAAGCTTGTTTTGAACTTTCTTCAGACCACTCTCCGATAATACTTGACTACACAACTGACATCAAACCCATAGAACCAATAGCTAAGATTTTTAACCACAAAACAAACTGGAATTAGTATAGAGAGCATATTGAAAATCAACTGATCACACTGAAAACACAATTAGACATTGAACGTGCCATTATCCACTTCAACGATGTGGTCCTAGACGCAGGAATCAAATCAACCCAACAGCATAAATTTAGAAGAAATAAACCTACAACGGATATTTTCATAAGAAAGCAAATTATTGAGAAGAGAAAGCTGATATAGAGGTGGCAGCTAACTAGATCGCCTGAGGATAAACACAATTAAAATATAGCCTGGAAAAAACTCAAGAAAATATTAACTAAAAGACAAAATATAGAAGTTGAAAATTACCTAAAAAACTTGACGCCTACCCAGGATACTAGCTACTCATTATGGAAATGCAAAAAGAAATTAAAAACTCAGATAAGGTATCAGCCACCACTACGGAAAGATGATTACAAATGGGCTTCTACCAATGAAGAAAAAGCAACAACATTGGCTAAATACTTAAAAAAAACTCCTATCAAATGACGTATATACCAATTAGCCTACTTCCCATAATTTCTAAAGCTGCTGAAAAACTATTACATGATAGAATTAGCCAGATACTTGACAATAAACACATTATACCAAATCATCAATTCGGCTTCAGAAAACGACATTCAACGATTCCACAGATACACCGTATAACAAACACAATTGAAACAGACATAGAATATAAGCGGTACTGCGTTGCTGTATTCTTGGACGATGTAAAAGCATTTGACAAAGTTTTATGCCATACTGCTGCATAAACTGAAGACAATGCTGCCACTTGACTACTATTTGATTGTTGAAAGTTATCTTAGTGATCGTTACTTTTACGTCAAATATAATGAAGAGTGTTCGTCTATTCATCTTACAACAGCTGGGAGTTCCTCAAGGGAGTTTTTTAGGACCACTGCTATATGTCATATTTACCTCAGATATACCACTTCCAAAAGAACTGAATACCACAATTGCTACCTTTGCGACACAATCCTATTACCATCTCGCAAAAATTTAAATACTGCGACTGTAGTTATACACTGCAGATATACACAGATAATATTAAGGAATGGTTTGGTAAATGGTGCTAATGAAGATAATACTGTACAAATAATTTTTATAACTAAAACAAAATTTAACTCAATACCTATTAAAATAAAAAAAAAGATATTAAAATAGTGTCTACTACTAAATACCTTGGTATACACATGGACTCAAAGTTAAATTGGCCCTACCATATCAAACAAAAAATGAAAACAATAAAAGAAACATTTAGCCAACTATATTGGTAAGCTATCTAAACTCACAATTAACAACAAGTTGCTGTTATACAAGTGTGTTATAAATTATAAAGCTAATTTGGACACACGGTTTCCAAGTATGGGGAACGGCAAAGCGGTCACACATCAAAAAAATTCAACGACAGCAATCTAATATATTACCCTACGTCTCCACGGGCAACATCTGTCAAATTTGATTGCAATGGTTGGCAATATTTTAATGGTGGGCATTGCGATGTTATGGCATTGTCATTTTGAAAATGCCGTCAAGCAATCTAGTTCGCTGTACCCACGCTTGACAAAATTTTTTATTTATACGATGAAGAGGAAAAAAGAAGGAAACCGAAATTCTGGGTGAATCCTTTATTATAAAGAATGCAAATGCACAGTCTCCATTCATTTTAGTGTTTTTATTAATTTAATAGCTCCAGAGGAATATACAACACTTCTTGGACGCAATTGGATTCGAAAATTTCAAATCAATTTGAACGAAATCAACTCTACGTATTCAGTAAAAAACGTAAGTGATGCTAATTTTACTAATTCAATAAATGACGAATTTCAAGATATTTTTAAACCAAAAATTGGATGTGTTAAGCAATATACAATATTGCTTAAATTACGTAATGAGGCTAAGCCTATATTTAACTGGGAACGGGAAATACCCTATGCTTTAATCGAAAAAGTCAACCAAGAACTTGATCAACTAGAAACAGCAGGTGTAATTTCAAAAACTGAAATCAGTCACTGGGGTTCCCCCTTGGTCGTAATACCAAAATCTGATGGAGGGATACGCTTGTGTGTTGACTATAAAGTAGGAGTAAACGAACGTCTCGTGGACGCCCATAGTCCAATACGAAAAATTGAAGATATTTTTAACTGTTTACGTAATTCGAAATATTTTTGCAGATTGGATCTGTAGAAAGCGTATTTACACATACCAGTGGATGAAGATTCAAGTAAAATCCAAACGATGTCAACGCATCGGGGTACGTATAAGGTGAATAGGTTATCATTTGGTATTAAAACAGCACCTTCGGAGTTTAATCGAATAATTAATCAAATTTTACAACAAGTTCCAAAAACGGAAGCGTATTTTGATGACATCATTATACATGGTGAAACAAAATTAGAATGCAAAGAAAATTTATTGAAATGTTTACAACGTCTTCAACAATACGATTTACATCTTAATAAAGATAAATGCAGTTTTTTTCAAGAAGAAATTGAATTCCTGGGTCACACCATCAAAAATAATAAAATTTTAAAATCGAAAAACAAAATAGCAGCTATCTTAGATTTTCCAAAGCCTAAATCAGCGGATGACGTAAGAAGATTTTTAGGAATGGTTACATACTATTCAAGGTTTGTTCGAAATTGTTCAACAATTACATCACCTCTACGTAATCTCATCAAGAAAAATTCAAAATTTAATTGGAATGTACAATGCGATGCAGCTTTCAAAAATATTAAAAAAGAAATAGCTAGTGATCGTGTAATTGTACCTTATGATCCAAAATACCCACTACAATTAGCTTGTGACGCTAGTCCAACTGGAATTGCGGGAGTGTTGTCTCACATCGTAGATGATCAAGAACGTCCAATTTCATTTGCTTCAAGATCGCTTACGGAAGCTGAGAAGAATTATTCTCAAATTGATCGTGAAGCATTGGCTATCGTATTTTCAGTGGATCATTTTTATCAATATTTATATGGAAAACAATTTACACTTATAACGGATAATCAACCTTTAGTTCGAATTTTCCATCAAAGTGCAAAGTTACCATAAATGACTTTTTCACGTCTTCAGAGATATGCAGCATTTCTTTCATTCGTTTCGATTATAAAGTTGTCTACAAGAAAGGCATCGAAAATGTTAATGCTGACTGTTTGTCTCGAGCTCCAGTAAAAACGTCAAATTTAATAGATTCTGCTATAAACGAAGAAGTTAATCATATCTGTGAATCATCGATACATCAAATTTTAACGTTAAATTTAAATTTTAAAACTCTTCAAGCGGAAACGCAAAAAGATCAACAATTGTCAACAATTCTACAAAATCTTAAAAATAATCGAGTGGAAGACACCATGTTAATAACAATAAAACAATGGAATCATTTTTCGAGGTCAACGTGTAGTAGTACCGACTACTTTACAACAGACAGTTTTAGCAGAACTTCACCAAACACATATTTCAAAAATGAAACAATTAGCTCGCAGGTACGTGTATTGGAAATCAATTGATAAAGATATTGAACGTCTAGTAAAAGAGTGTTCATCTTGTGGTAATGTGAGGTCAAGTCCCCCCAAGGCTACACTACACTCTTGGGAGGAACCACAACACAACTGGCAACGAATCCACATCGATTATGCGGGTATTTTTCAAGGCCATTATTATCTGGTTGTGATGGACGCTAAATCCAAGTGGGCTGAAATTGGTATAACTCCTTCTTCTCCATCTTCTACTACTACAATAGAGATGTTACTAGATTTATTTGCTAGACATGGTTATCCAGTCGTAATTGTATCCGACAACGCCACAATATTTACCAGTGATGAATTTCAATCATTTTGTACATATCGTGTTATTTTTCAGAAGTTTATTGCACCCGGGCATCCAGCTACGAACGGTATTGCCGAACGTAATGTTCAAACTTTAAAACATCGACTTAAATCAATGCTAGATGACCGTCGTTCTTTACGTGAGAAAGTAAGAGAAATACTTTTTCGTTACCGGGCAACGCCACTTGCAAATGGAAAAACGCCATCGGAGCAATACTTAAACAGACAAATCCGTATCCAGCTAGATGCGCTGAGACCTCCTCAAATTCATAATCAAGGTTCTGGAGATTTTTTGTAAGGCTCGTCAATTACGTGAGGGAGAGAGATTTCAAGCTCGATATTACACAAACAATAAAAATTTATGGAAGTTGGGAACAATCATCAAGAAATTGGGTCATCTCCATTATCTAGTCAAATTGGATGATGGTTATACAGTTAAACGTCATATTAATCAACTTCGGTCAAGCATGATTCAACAACAAACAAGTCCAGAACATGAAGAACAAATACAACAGAATCCAAACCCGATAGTTCCTAGATACGATCTTCAAGATTTAATTAAAATTCCAGTCAACGTAGGAAATTATGAAAATGCGGACACTGAAGAACAAAACACAACAGTTCCGGCTGAACAACAACAACTACCTCGAAGGACTTCTCGAATACGTCGTACACCAGCCTATCTAAATAGTTATGTGTCAGATGCCTGAAGCTACCCAATTAGCGTGGGAGAACTATTATAACTCTATTTGTTTATAGTAACTACCTTAATGTATACGTATATGATTAACGAGTATCTAGTACTTTTAACTAATGGTGAACTAAACACTTAACATAAAAAATTTTTATTAGTTAAACCCTTGTCATTGGTTAACCAATGACTGTGAATCCGGGCCTTAGTGTTACGGGTTGAACGAAATCAACAAAGATTTCTTTTAAAAGTCTATTGTATGGATATGCTTTTAAAACTAAACTTAAAGCGAAGCAGATTTGGTTATTGTTTGGCTTGGGGGTACTAGAGCGCTATGGCTGGCATCCTGTTCTCCTGACTTCTATGTTCTCCTAACTGGAGGCCAGAAGTTCATCCTCTGAAGAAGTACACCCTCTGCTATCTTTCTTATTAATTTTGTTGTTTTTTGTTTGGCATTTAATTTTGGTTTGGAACCTGTTACCACAAGTATGGAAGGAAAGGATGGTCTGCCTTTGCAGAGCCAGCATTCCGAGGTAAGCCACTTAATACAACCGACATTTGCCTGGGCATCGGAGGGGACTGTTGGCGACTGGCTGTTTATAAACTACCAGCCACGGCACGGATACCTCCACATCTTAGCTTAAATTGTTTTCAGTAGCTAGCTTGTTCTGCCAGCTCTGACCCTGACTGGCCCTACCAGACCGGTCAACAGTCCCCTCCGCTGGCGTAGCTTAGACTCTTCAATGGTGCGCTCAGGCACGCGCTACGGATAGTTGGACTTTTCTGTTGGGCATAATTTCCTAGTGTACTTTTGAAGTGTTTTTCCAGTTCTTCATGTAAAGCTTCACTGAGGCGTCTTTTAAATAAAGCATAGTTTTGTTTGGTTGTAGGCAATCTGTTATTTTGCCAATCGCGTTTGAACCGTATTTTTTCATTGATAGGTTTCCAATATCCTTTGTAGTTTTTCGAATACCATGCGATGTCAATGGTAATTTAGGAGTTGCATGTATAGCTGCTGACATAAGAACGTAATTTATATTTTGAAGGGTTGCTTCGGTTTCATCCTCGCATTTTAGTCGTGGTGTGATATTTATATAACTGCTCTGTGGTCTAGTGGTAAGCATGCTAGACTCAGACCCCGAGGATCGCAGGTTCAAATCCTGCCACGGGTTTGGTCTCCAAAATGCTTCTTTCTATAAAATCTTTTTCTCTTCGAGTCGAAAGCCTCTGTAGCTAGTACTCATTCCCCCAACACCTTGCACTCATAATTAATTATGGTGCAAGGAATAATATAATATAATAATATAACTGCTTCCATAATTTCGATACTTGAGCCATATTTTGGTCTTAGTGCAGATACTCTTTGAAAGCGCATGCGCTGTGTAGGAGAGCACGCTTGCTGAGTGGGAGAGCGCAATATGGTCATCCACTGAGCGCTCATTATTAAAGCTTAAATTATTATAGGATTTCGAAGTATATTATTTTTTCCCTCACTGCTTCTGATTCTAACAGTATCTCTTTTTTGCGTTTCTTTCACTTGGTTTAATATATAAACTATTATTCACTATATGAGCACACAAAGTCACATCGGCACTCTACAATAAGCAAACTAAAACAATATAATATATTAATATTATAAAAATATATTAAATGTTATATATAAAAATATATTAGTTTTTAAACTTATTGAATCAAATACCATATATTATAATATTTTATTATACTTACTGTTGAGTAGATACGGACTTTCCATGCATCAAATTTCCGCAGATCAAAATCTTCTAAATTTACGTGGTTACACTGCGAGGTTAGAACTAACAAGTTTTTCTTGTTTTGCTTTATTAGTCAAGGAGAGAGTCACAAAAGAAATGCATAAAAAAAAAGTAAGAAAAGCGCAGCTGATCCCTGCACAGTGTTGCAGCAACACTTACAATATAAGGTATTTGAATTTAATGTTTTGCCAATTTCGTATTATTCCATTCGTGTAATTATGTTAATGCTTGTCTCGGACTCATCGCTATAATGACAAGCGCATGTGCCATGTACATATGTATGTATGTGAATAAGTAAGTATGAGCGCGTGTAGCGTGTAAGTTTAATATGAGACATGGTAGTTTGCATACATATGTTTAGGAGTAATATTTTAATTGTTTTATCAGTGCGATATAGATGAAGTCGTAGGGGTAGGGGCATGAAGGTAAACGTAAGTATGTTTGGAAGAGCAATAAGTAAAGTAAATAAACACGGAAGAAGTGTAATTAAACAATTTTATATTTAGTATAAGTAATGATAATAGGAAAAGAAGAAACTCAAGGAAATTGAAAAAACACAATTTTCTAAATATCTTTTTTATTGATATGAATAATGTAATAAAGAAGATAAGTATGGAATACAATTGATTTCAATTGGTTTGAACACGACTTCCGGGTGTACGACCCTGGAAGTATCGAACGTTGGCAGCATCGGATGTTGGTCGTGTAGCATCTGGTACAATCGGTACAGTAAGGTGGTAAGCCGACCAAGGCAGGTTTTGACTCGTTTAACAATTACGTAGGACAATTATGAATGGGGTTGTTTTGAAGTAAGAGGGAAGGTTAGATAGACTAAAGTTTGCTTGTAAGTTTATTGTGTGTATTATGTTAAATGTTAATGGAGAGACAATCTGGAGCTATAGGCTAGCTGACAGCAGTTAGAAAGCTAGCGTAAAATGGGCGGGGTTTCAGCGCAGTAGTAAGTAGGGTAGTGTTAATACCGAGGGGGTGCCTGTATGTTTCGTATGCATTCATAGAAGGGTTTTCCACACTAGAGGTGTTATGAATATATACGAACCAGGAGATTTTGTTTAAGAGAAGAAAAGAATTGGGTTATGCCATTGACAACGGAAATACATGGTCAAGAATATTTAGATATTCTAGATTATGGTAAGAAAAAGAAAAGATCGGTCGATGGTGGATGTTAGTGTAAAGTAGTGATAACGATAATGTAGCAGTAATATAACCATAATGATTATTTAAATATTTAGAGAAATAGAAATTTTTATTAGATAAGTTATTGTAGCGATTACTTATTTTTTTTCTACAGTATATGTGTAAGGCAGCTGTGTTCTTGGTAGCCTATTTGAGCGTTCCAGCGAAATGCAGCGAAACCGCGGAAGTGCGGGTGGAACCCTTGGCGGAAACGGACCTGATTTTGGAATCACTGGATAATGTTTGGTTCTCGAAAGACGAGTGGGTGGTGATATCAGAGATTCGCGATGCTGGTCTGGAGGAGACAGTACTGAAGAAACTAGAAGACTTGCAAAAGAAAACAATGGAGCTTTGCAAGTTAAGAGCAAATACGGCAGGATCTGACGGAAGTAAGAGAGGGTGTGAGATAACGGCAGCGGAAGCGGAATCAATAATAGCGGGGCTCAGACGAACGAGCAAGCTATGTCATTTCGGGGTAGCAAACAACGTGCAACAAGGTCGTTAATAGATGTCGGTAGTGAGATACTGAAGTGGGGTATCGGTACCATGGGCCATCGTGACGCGGACAAGATTTACGCTCATTTGCAAGGTCTGCATATTCAACAGGCTAAAACTATGTCGGTCTTAGGTAAAGAAATAACCATTCTGGGTTCGAGCTACAAAGGGTTACACAAAGCAGTAAAGGAAATTTTTGTCGATATTGAACGGTTGCAGGCTGGCATTAAATCGATAAATGAGAAAACTGCGGAAGCCTTGAGCAATTTGGCGGAATCTGGAGAATTTTGTATCAGAAGAGCTTGTGAACCTGCAAGGACGTCAGCAAATTGAAATGGCAGTCGTGGATGATTTGTTGCATGGAAAGTTACACCCTATGTTCACTTCCACCGAAGCCCTACTTAAAGCAGCTCCCAAGACTTTGGGTGGCATAAACTGGTATTTGGAGAAGCCCGAACAGCTGTACGAGTTAGCATCGGTACGAGCAGCGAAGTCGAAAGCGGGGTATCTGGTGGTCATAAAAATACCACTTCCTCTTGCTGATGCATATGCGCTATACAAGATATATCCCGTACCTAAAGCGTTAAACGGTAACTGGAGCATAGTACCGAAGACACTATATGACTAAATCACAGAGAGTCGAGTGCATGATAATTATATCGGACTAACGTCGGAGGACATTAAGTCTTGTAGAATGATGGATATTTCACAGCGTATGTGTCCACAACCGGGGAAAGCCCTTACAAGGGAAAGCAAATCTTGTGAAGTACAGGCGTTGAAAAACGAGCAAGATAAGAGCATGTAGCAGTCTCGGCTACGGGAGGATTGTTGGTAGTGACAGAGTCACCAAACCGCTGGCTATACCATTTTGATGAGACAATTTTTGTGTCTGCAGTGTGCCAAGCAAGATCGACAAGACTAGAGCTGCAGGGGACGGGATTCCTGCACATTGGCGAAGACTGTCGGTTTATTGCGAAAGAGATGGTGCTGGTGCATAGAGAGCAGAAGAACCAGCATTACGAGTTTTCACCAGCAAGTATGGGAACTAGAGAGATGGCGGCCAACTTTCAGGCCTTGTTAACAACTTTGCAGCATTCGAAACCAATAAATAGTACATATGTACCAACGACGATACAAGCAATACCCCACGGAGATCTGCGGAATATTCTAGCGACTAACGGCAAGTCAATTAACGAGTTAATAAGGGAAACGGAGAAAGAGCAGACGTTGTTGAACCTTAAAACATCGTACGATATAACGCACTCCTCGTTGGAAAAGGGAGGGATCGCCGCGATCACAACGCTGGCAATGATCGTTGCAGTAATCTCATATATATTCTGCCAGTTAAGGAAGCGAGTCAAATACCCACAATGAGAACCACAACCAACGCCGCAGGTAGCAGAGATTGCAGTGTAGAGTAGCGTAGGCTAAGCAAACCAGATGTTACAGTTAAGAATGTACAAAATGTTTGAGAAAAAAAAAATAAACAAAAAGGAAGAGAAAACGAACCAAGAAAACAAAAGAAACAATAAATAATATATAAAAAAAAATAATATCAAAAGAATAAAAATAAAAAATGAATGAAAAAAAATATATAAAAAAACTACAATAGTTAAAAGAAGAAAAATAAAAAACCTTTGAAAAGAAAAAGATATATATATATATACGAGTATATATAATAAAAAAAAATAAGAATATAAATATACATATAAAATATTGTATTAGGTTATCAGAAAAAAATATATAGTAAATGTATACATATAAAATATTGTAGTAGGTTATACAATTTTAGAAGGTAGCTACAATACCTTCTTCCAGAAAGAGGGGAGGAATGTTGCGAGTCAAGATACGACTACCTACGAGTAGTTGACTCGCGACACAACCCAAGTAGCCTATCGACCGGTTGTAGCTATAATTAATATTACATATATGAATTTCACAGGTGTTACAATTACACAGTGACACACAAACTAGGGCTAAAATGCACCATTGGCATTTTGTATGAACTGGCTCATTGCGATTATTGTTTTGGGTCAACACTTGCATAATTGGAACACCTAAGTAGGTTATAAAAATAATTATGTAGCTAGAATTAAGAATATAAATAAGAGTGGATTAAGAATAAATCGAAGTTGTATATTTTCGAAAGCGAAACGGTGTGTGTTGTGTTTACGCCGCAGTCGGCAAGTGTTTTACAGGTCTGGCAAGCATTTACAAGTGACAGGCAACTGCAGGGCGCATTGCCACAGCTAACTCACGGAGAACACAACAGTTCGAAAAATCTGCGCAACAAAAATTCATCACGAGAGAACAAAAGCTAAACGAATTTCAACAAGAGGGTAAAAAAAGCGGATTCTTCTGTTTTACCAGCATTAAAGTGGAGTGTACTTATTTCCGAATCTTCACTAAGGTCGCTCAGTTTAGGGGCATTAATAACAACAAATGCCGTAAGTATACGCAGACTCAGGCAGCTGCATATCACCCAGTGAATGTCCGGGGAGCGGGATTAAAAGTCTCAGAACTATCGGAGCCTCTGATTTCGAGCACCACGTGGACTCGCTACAAATCCACATTGTGAAATGCCGCTATTTTGCGGAAGGAAACTTTAACGCCAAATATATAGAACTTTTAAAAAAAATTATACCTTCGTGTCTAATATGTCGGCTTTTATTTTAATTTTAAATTTCTTAATTTTTTGCTGGCAGAACTTCTTCTATGCACCTGCATGATTTAACTATATATTATTATATATTTATACATACATTTTCGTAATTTATCATATGCTAAATTATGGATGTTCTTTTATATATGAAATATATGTCAGTATATGCAAGCATTATCAAAAATAAATTTCTAAACACATGAGTTCCATCATATGGAGGGCTTGTACAAGATATTTTTAATATAATTAAGTTAGTATATATTTTTAATTCAATAACAGATCCAACATACTGTTATGTAATCGACAAGCCATCTGATTGGGTGATAGTTTTAGTGTAAGCGTCAATTTCCACCCCTAAAAATAACTCAATGAGAATGTCAATAAGTACGAACAATGCTAATCAAAATTTGAGCACAACTATTTATTTATACAAAAATACAAACTCAAGTGAAATTTTGCTAAAAGCAAACACCAGCAGGAACCAAAAGAAAAGCAAGACCCAGTAGAAACCAAAAAACAATTTTTTTTTAAACATTTCATGATTTATCGAATCTTCTAAATAACAATAAGTAAAAAAAACTTACATACCTACATTTTATATTCAAACCTTAGCCAGTGCTTAGGGTAAATAAATTGAATACACTATAATTAAAAATAATATAAAATTCATGATAAATTCATTTTAACTTTAAGTCAAAATTATTAAAGTTAATTAAAATTAAATCGTTTGAGACGAGATGAATTTGGTTCATTGAGCAAGTCCTTAGCTAGACTATTCTGATGGAAGTGTAATTTTAGTTTGTAGGCTGTTTTAAAGTTTACGATTTCTTCTACAACAGTTGGAATATTTAGTGCCGTATGCAGTCTTTCATTTTTAAAATACCACGGTGTATTGGTTATTGTGAGTATTATTTTAGATTAAAATCGTTGAATCAACTCGATGTTTGAAATTCTGGCAGAGCCCCACAGTTGAAATCCAGATGTATTTAATTACCACTTTAAATAGGAGGATTTTATTTCCATACTCAAGCTTGACCTGCTATTAAGGAGCCAATAGAGTGTACTAGTCTTGAGCTTTAGTAGTAGTCTTTTGGCTTCGATGTGCTTTCGCCAGGTGAGCTATCCAAATGAATCGCTTGCTTTTTTTTGTCGAGGTCAGGTGGAACTGCTTTATGCACCGTCAGCAAGATCGTCACCATGCTGGTGTGTCTGACTCCTCCATGGTTACCGACTAAAAACACCTCCTCTCTTCGGGAATTTTTTGTCCGCTTTGGTAGACTATTTTTGGTATTACTTCAGGGGGATTTCCTTTTCTTTGCCTATCTGCCTTGTCGTCGTCCTCTTTATAGCCTACGTCTAAGCCTCCGCTTCACATTCCTTTTAGCTGTGAATCTCTTGCGGGGTATCGAGATCTCTCTTCTTGGCTCGCAGAACCCCTTCTACGTATCGACAAATTAAGTTCCAGTTTTCTTCGCATGTTAGCATTTTTCTGACAATGTTTTCAGCTATTTGTGAACCGGTACGTCTTTCGAGTTCACATCTTTTCTCTGTCCATTTTTTGCACTTGAAAAAGGTATGCTCCGCATCATCAGCGTCTGCGTCACCGTATATGCAAGCTGAGCTTTTAGTTTTACCCATTTTGTGAAGGTGTTTTTGGAAATACCCATGCCCGGATAGTAGCTTCACCGAAATTTCAGTTCGAGCCAGCTATTTAGCTCAGGTACAAGACGTAGTTAGGTTTCGTTACGCCATCTTTCTTGCCAGCTTTGTATGGTATGGGTTCTTACATCTTGTTTTGACAATTGGCTTTCCCCTTCACTTTTGTGTATCCACACTTCTCTGCGTTACAAAACTAAAAGGTCGAAAGGTATCGTTCCACTAATTACCAGAACCGTACGGTACGAAGAGGCTACCCGTAGCGCTGCTGTTTTTGTACTCTACTTAGAACTTTCCGATGATTCTGATTTTTTGCTGCGTCTCCCCATACCTCCAGCCGTAGAGCAAAATCGACTGTCTCACCGTCGTAAGGTGTTTACGCCTGCTCGCAACTGGTCCACCTATATTTGGCATTAGCCTCAACAGTGATGCTGTCACTTGCGCCTCGTGCTTTACTTGTGCCCAGTAGGTTAGGTTCGAGTCAAGTTGGACGCCTAAGTACCTTACCGTCCTCTTCGTGTTGAAGATTTCTTGGTGTGTGCTCATTTGTATATCCATCGGTATATGCTTTTTGATGAAGAAAATTAACTCCGTCTTTTGGGTGGCTAGTTTTAGACCGTGATCGTTCATCCACATCTGTGTTCGTATCATCACTGACTCAGGTGGGATTTTTCCATTTTAATAACCATTCTTCTACACGTCTGATGTGATTCTTTAATTTTTGTGAGGCACTGTTGGAATATTTATGGGAATATAAAATTGCGGTATCGTCTGCAAACGTAGATGTAGTCAGCTGGTTATCTGTCGGTAAATCACTTGTATACAAGAGGTACAAAAGCGTCCAAGTATACTCCCCTGTTGGACTCCAGGTAGGATTTTGTGGGTATCTGTCATATGGGTTTTATGTTTGACTTTAAATTTCCGATCAAAAAGGTAGGACTTCAAAATATTTCTATATTCGGGAAGGTAGTTCTGAACTTTGTAGATGAGACCCTAATGCCATACGTTATCGAACGCTTGTGCCACATCGAGAAAAAATTAAATGTTTTCTCCAAACCGTCTTTCATTACTGCAGATATTCTGTGGATCTGCTCTATTGTACCATACTTCTTTCGAAACAAAAGTGGGGTTGACGGATTACTTCTTTTATTTGCAAAAGTGGAGTTATTTTATGGAGAAGTATCTTTTCGAAGAATTTAGAGTGTTGACAGAAGGCTTATTGGCCTATATGATGTTATTTGTGTTCGATCCTTTCCTGGTTTATTAATCATTATAATAACGTACAATTTCCAACAATTTGAGAAGTAATTTAGTCTCAGCAGAGCATTTAATATTTGCGTAAAAAGAACAATTGCTATATTTGGCAGTTTCTTCAGCATTTTGTTTGTGATAAGGTCGTGACCCGGAGCTTTCTTTTGACTTATTTCCTTTCGCACAATAAATTTTACTCCCGCCGCTTCATTTTACTTACAGCTGTCCATAGCGAGTAGTTGGAATCTGCGGTCGCTGGACTCAGCTCATGTTCCCTCTTCAAAATATTTTGCAGCTCTTTTGTGACACTTGTCAATTTTTGTTTTAACCAAGGGGATCTGAACTTTTGCCATTCTCGTCTCAGTTTCCGTTTTTCTTTTATCATTCTTTGAATGTCAATTGATGTTCTGTTAGATCGATTAGAAGCAATTTCAACAACTGGTGTGGCGAGTTTAGTTGCAGTGGTAAGTATTTGGGTAGACGTTTGTAGCGTTACGTCGACATCGTGTATGGTTCTAAGGGCTACGTTTTGCTGGATGTGCGAACTGACATATTTCCGAAATTTCAACCAGTTTGTTAATTGATTGGTTTAATTGTCTGGTTTGGCTTCTATTTGAGGCTGTGAGGTAAGGGGCAAGATAACAGGCGAATGGTCATAACAAGCTTCTGCTGAAATTAGGTCTCGACTAATATTTTTAGTAATGCCAAAGTCTATTAAATCTGGTATTCTAATACGATCAGACGGAATGTATGTAGGTTTACCAGATGATATAAAATCCATTGCCGATTTCGAAGCATTGCGTCAAAGAGTTGCCTACAGGGGTGATAAGTTTTGAACCCCAGTGCGGGTGTTTCGCGTTGTAGTCTCCCGCAACAAGAAATTTATGTAAAAGGCTATTGAAGAATTATTTAATCTGTTGACAAGTTATTTTAAACTTTAAAGGACAGTATATTGCGAAAATTGTTATGTTGCCCACCATCTCTTCAAGACATATGGATGTAGCTTGGAGGAAGTTTTTGCAATGATCTTCGATTAGGTGATGTTTTAATCTGGCTTTAATAAGGATCCCAGTGCCACCACTTGCTTTATCGTCTGGAAGTTTTGTGTAATAGAAGTGGTATCGACTGACTTTAAAATTATGTTTAGAAGTTAGATAGGTTTCCGAAATGAGCATAATAATATGAATGTGTTTATGTCAAGTAGAAAAGTGTGCAACTTAAGTTTGTGCTGGCTAACGCCGTTTGCATTCCAGTGACATTCTGAGAGTGTTCATTTTTTTGATATTAACATCTGGAGAGTTTGAGTTTGGTTACGCATCATTTCCTGTATCATTCATTGCATTGGAAAAATAAACTGGTTTAGAGTTTGTGCAAGTGACGAGACTATTTTTTGTAAATTATCAGTTTGTGGTTTTACACTCGGAGGCCTGGTTTTAACAATATTTGCATAGCTAATAATATCTTGTGCTCGACATGGCTTAGCGGGATTCGCAGGTTGATAACTACAGTGCTGTTGTTTTTGTTTCTGCTGAGGACGCATTTTTTCTTTAACTTCTACATTTACTAGTTCGCTTTATGTGAATCTCCACAGTTGCTACATTTTTTTAAAATGTCTTGTTTGGGTGATTTGCAACAGGATGTTGCATGCAGATAACCACAGAAAACACACACACTTGGCTACTCGCAATAAGCTTTGGAGTGGTCCACTCCTTTTCCGAGGTTCTTCCACCGTGATTTTAAAATGCAAAAGATATTGGAAGTTATAAATCAGATGACTTTCGCTTTTTTAAGCTACATACCTGAAGGCTCTAGTTTAAGACGGTAGAGTGGCTGCGGTATTTTTTCTCGATTTAAGATATTGAATACAGATTTAGCGCCGAAACCTACTGCTTTCAAAGACTGCTTTATTTCGCTGAGATCTAAGCATGGTTCAATGCCCTTTAACACGACTGTTAATGATTTTTGTGATTTGAGTTGGTATGAGCAAAATCTTGTTCCCAATTTGTGAAGTTCATCAGACACTTTCCTAAAATTTTTCTCCTCGTAGATTTGTAGTTTTGTTTCTCTTATACTGTCTTTTGTTAAAGGAACCACATGAAAAGTTTTTTCTCCTATCAGTTGTGAAATTTTCTTTACTAAAGTGTTTTTCAAGAATATACTCGTATATGATGGAGATGACCCACAAAGCTGGTGGATTATGATTTTCCAAGTTTTCCAAAACATATAAATTAGGAAATCAAAAGAAATCCCCGACTAAAGGAATTTAATATACCCCGAAACGCGATAGATCGAGTCTAAAACCGGCAAATCAAATTAAATCAAAACAAACCAGGTTAGCCGACTACCGGCTGGATCTACCTTAAAATTCGAACATATTTTCTATTTTAACCGAAAATGAAAATTACTGTAATAGCCCGTACATTGAATAATCTAAAGTTCCAAAACCACCATTCTATGTTTCTGGAGTAAACAATGTGCAACCGCTATTGGAGCTACTATGTTCCATTGCAGATAATTATCTTGGATTATAATCCGTATGAGTTGAAATTTCTGAAAGAAAAAGCCATACAAAATTAGATTGCCAACGAAAGGAGAGATTGCAAGAACCTAAATGTATACTCTGGTGAGGCAACCATCCGGCCAATAATAGACGATGTACAGTTTATAAAGAATTGCAGCTAAAGTCATTTCCAACATTTCGAGAAAAGGTCGTAGACAAATCCAGTGTTATTAATCCACCACAAATATAGTTCCAGAAAAAATCAATGCCCCATCAACAGAATCTGCTGACTCTTCACAACAGCAGTCCAATGATATGAGCGAGTTAAAATACATGCTTAAATTCCTAATCGAGCAAATGGGAACCATGGTTAACTTGAGCGCTCATCTCTAAGATGATATAATGATGCAATCCATCCAATTTGAGCAGTTCTATAGCATACTAGGAGATAGATTCTTAGCCTGTGGTGACTATAATGCCAAACATCACTATTGGGGCTCTAGAGCCAAAAGGAAAATAACTATTCAAAACTATGCAAGCTAATAATCTTATGCATAATTCAACAGGAGAACCAATTTACTGGCCATCTGATATTACCACGGATCTTTTGACTTTTGTGTGATGAAAGGTATTTCTAGAAACTGTGTCGAAGTGGCTTCATCTTTGGATTTGTCATCAGACCATTCCCCTATCCGTATAACTGTAGCGTCCATTGTTCTACGTATATTAAAACCAACTACGCTACACAATAAGCATACAAACTGGCTTAAATTTAAAGACATTATTTGTGATACGTTATCTCTGAATATACCGCTCGAAACCCAGGAGATATTGAAGAAGCGGTTGAAAATCTAAATAAAAGAATATAAAATGATGCATCGACCGCTACTCCCAATCTTAAGGAAAAGCATATAAATTGCGCAATGAACACAGTTATTAAAGAGATTATATGTCCAAAACGAAAGTTAAGAAAGTTGTGTCAAATTAAGAGACATCCAAAAGAAAAAAGAGGTATTATTAAGGCAGCAAAAGAACTTAGACATAAACTTATGGCAGTAGAAAATTATGAAACGACAAATAATAAACCCTTTAGAAAATGTTTGTTGAGTTACGACGATCTAGCGCAGCGAAAGGGGCAGCGCAACAGAATTCAGCACAATAGCGAAAACGGAGCGATGTAGTGAGGCAGCGGCAACTGCTAGTATTTGCAGCGGCAGCAGAGCGTAGGTGACAGTACGAAAATACGAAAACAGCGCAACTGACGGAATTCAATAGACGACAGCGGCACAACTGCGGTAACGCAGTGATGTAGCAAGGTAGCGGCAGCTGCTAATAATCACAGCGGTAGCAAAGCAACGGCGTTTTTTGGACTTACAAATAACGGCTGTATTAATAAATTGTATTAAATGATGCTTCAGAGTCTAACGTTGACCACTTGTGTGCGCAACATGAACCACTCTCTATTTTAAGAAATTAAAATTTTTCTAAAAGCACTAGTCCCTGCTCGGGCCCCAAAAAATGTAGGTTTGGGGAGAGTTTTCCTCAACCATGAAAATTATAAGAAACTGTAGCGAATGTAAGTACTTTGGGCTGTGCCCTTAAATAAAAATTTAAACGATATGACTTCGAGCTGGTCAACGGTTAGACCAATTTCTTTTACATATTAATGCTATGACAGTGCATGATAAGAACACCTATACGTGTATGAGTTAATATATATGCAGCTGCTCTCATGCGATGGCAAGTGCAGCGACTCCCAATATGTGACCCAACAGGTTATTTGAGCACATTTGGTGGTTCCAAAAACTTTGCTTGATGGCCGTAATTCTAGCCCATTTTTCGGCATAGCTAATATCGATAGGCATCGTTCGCTCCGGTAACCCTTCAAAGGGCCTCCAATGATGAAGTGACCAGGAGTTAATGCCTCATAGTCGCTGGGGTGTGATGGAAGTGGTGCTATCGGACGAGAATTAAGCACGGCTTCGATTTCGGCCAAGACAGACGACAGACAACTCATATGTTAGCCTGGAATTCATCACGCTGCGACTTGGCTGACCCTTAGCAGATTTGACAGAGGCCTCCCAAATACCTCCATAGTGAGGTGCTCTGGGGGGAATGAAATGAAAATTAACAAATTCATTAGCGCAATAGTTAGTAATGATGTCTTGATTTTGTTTTTTAAATATGAATGCCTTCAACTCAGCAAGCTTATTGCAAGCACCAACAAAGTTTGTTGCATTATCGCAGAATATGTTGGTTGGAAGACCTCTTCGTCCGATCATCCGTTTGATCGATGCCAAAAATGCATCTGTTGTTAGGTCTGAGACGACCTCGACGTGCACTGCCTTAGTCGCGAAGCAAACAAAAATGGCAATGTAGGCTTTGTAGGGTGCCTTGCCTCTGATACGCAAATATATGTTTACAGGTCCACAAAAATCGATGTCGCAGCGGGCGAATGGCCGCGATGGTGTTAGACGTTCCACTGGCAGGTTTCCCCATCATATGTTGCAACAGCCTTGGCTTGTATCGAACGCAATGGATGCAGGATCTGACAATTCGCTTTGCTACGTCGCGCGCATTCTCAATCCAGAACTTAAGGCGAATCAATGTTACCAGTGCTTTAGGTCCTCCGTGATAGTTTTTGACATGTAATTGCTGAACGTAACGCTTAACGGAGCTGCATTTGCTGGGAAGCAGGATGGGGTGTTTTCGGCTTGCTAGTAGATCTGCTAACTCGAGTCGACCGCCCACCTTCAACAATTCGAATCCTTCCGTGGAATCCAAGAAAGGGTTAAGGTAACGCAGAGTGCCATTTGCCGTTGACTCTCTCTGAAGTAAACGAATGTCTCCAGCGAAGTATTGTTGCTGCACTTTCCAAACTCATGCACAGCAATGCGTGATGCAATTCCTCGGGCACGAGGGGTTCAACAAAGGTATTCGTTTGATGCTTGTGTAGCCTCTTGTAGAAACGAAAAATCCAGGCAACTAATCGTATTCCACGTGCATAGAAACTGCATCTGTCGATAATTTCAAGAATATAGTTGGGTTTTATCATTACCTTGAATACCGATTTTCTCATCTCTGAGTTCACTACTTCTTTGTCGATGTCTTCGCCGTATGCCCAGTGTACCAAATCGAATTCGCCAGCTCCGCAGCTGTACTTCCTCGGGAAACGATGTCAGCTGGATTGCTGATAGTTGGTACGTGTCTCCAATGAGCAGCAGCAGTTAGATCTTGAATCTCTGACACTCTGTTGCCAACAAAAGTAGAAAGCGTAGCAGAATGCAAACTTGTGCCAGTGAAGTACAATCTGCGAATCTGTCCAAAGATATACATCGAAATTGTAATTATAAAAAAGTGATTTTATTTTTGCAAAAAGTCTAGCAAGAAGAAGTGCGCCGCAGAGCTCCAGCTTTGGCAATGATTGCTTTTTGATAGGCGCTACTCACGACTTTGCAATAAAAAGATTAAAGCGAATAAGTCCAGTATTATCTACAGTACGTGTATAAATTCCGCAACCATAAGCACGAATCGATGAATCGCAGAATCCATGAAGCTGAAGGGTTTTTAAATTAGTTGATAGGCAATAGCGTGGAATTTTTATTGATGAAAGATCTTATAAACGTAGTTTAGCCAAGCGAACTGAACATTCTGAGGAACAGATTCATCCCAGTCGAGGTTTAGCAGCCATAGTTCCTGAAGGAGGATTTTAGCGGTGATGATAATTGGTGCCAAGAGACCAAATGGATCGAACAATGTGGATGCAATTGAGAGGATCGTTCTTTTCGTTACTCGTCCATTGAGGGCTTGCCTAAGTTCAAAAGACAATAAAAATAAATCATGAGTTTGATCCCACTTTATGCCAAGTGTACTCGTAACAGACGTGTCGATATTTAAGTCTTTTACGAAACCTTCGCCTCTAAATTGTTGATGGTTGGAATGCCATTTTGCCAAATCAAGTCCGCCCAATATTAAAAGATCTGTTACCTCATTTTTCATGCGTGATAACTCCGCAAGAGTGTCAGCTCCGCACAACAAATCGTCAACGTAAAATGATGACCTTTGAACCAACTTCAAACAGTGCTGCGTATTGTTCGGCGAAATATAGCAGGCTTCGAACAGCGAGATACGGTGCAGCTGCCATTCCATACGTAATTGTGTTGATTGTTTTCATGAGGTGAACTTCTCCATAAAATATATTGGAACCTTCGATCTTCTGGACTTACTAGCACCTGTCGGTACATTTTAACGATGTCCGCAGTAAGCGCAAACCGATTTAGGCGAAAACGCAGAAGTAGGATTACGAGCTCGATTTGTAATGTAGGTCCCACCATTTGGATGCCGTTGAGTGACTTCTGCGTTGTGGTTCTGCATGATGCAACGAAAAACTCAATTTCGTCGGTGTGTTGTTTGGCTTCAAGACGCAGTGGTGTGGAATATAATAGTGTGGCTTGTTCCATTCGGGAGTTTGAACTACGCTCATGTGCCCCAGACTTTCATATTCCTCCATGAAGGCGACGTACTGTCTTGAGCTCTGGAGACTGTGAAAACCGCCATTCCAACGAGTTAAATCTTCGCAAAGCTGTTGTGTATGACCAAGCCGGATTATCCTTGAATGGCAGATTGACGATTACTCTGCCACTTAAATCTCGGGTTACTGTATTAGTGTATAGGCGTTGCAACTGTGTTGTTCGCGGGACCATGCGTCTGCCGTTGTCGACACTTCTTCAAGCACCCACAATCGTTCCAATTTGGAGTCTATGGACTGATCGCATTTCAGGAGACATGTAGTGGTGGAGAGCTTCGTAGTGTTCGCTTGATAGCGACCTGAAATAACCCAACCTAACAATGTTTTCTGTAACATTGGCAAATTATGTTCGAGTTTGATTTGGCCGACCGCAAGAAGACTAAAAAAACTTTGATTTGTTAAATTTACTATCTGCCAGTACAATATTCTGTGGGATGTTCTAAGATGAGACATCTATATCTGGACCCGGTTGGTATGCGATATGCGATGTTATACAAAATGGAAGCGGTAACTCAAACTCAGTTGCTTGCGATTTTATATTAGTATTAGTCATAAATTTAATATTTGTTGCTGACTTACCAATACTTTGAATTTGAATGTTATGCTTGCTTCATGGTAACAACAATTTCTGTGAGAACTCATCCGTCATGAGATTCACTTGTGAGCAAGAGTCCAACAATGCTCTTCCCAACCGGTATCCAGCATATGCATCCCGAACTAAGACCATAGCAGTCGCAAGAATAATTTGATCCAACGACGAATTGTTTATGTGGGTGTGTACAGCAGCTTCCCTCGAGGTTGAAGGGAGCATTGAAGTGGACGAATATGGCGCAGATCGACTATGCAGCAAGGTGTGATGTTGTTGAGAGCAAACCCTGCACTTATGCAACGATGAGCAGTTGGAGAGTTGATGCCCCTTCGACAAGCAGTTGATGCAAAGGCCTTGCCTTTTTGCATGGTCAAAACGTTGAGCCACAGTAAGGGCCTTGAAGCGATCGCAGTTGAAAATCTTGTGGTTGCCACTTGAACACATTAAACACGTAGAATTAGAGCAAACAAACGAATATCCTTTTTATTGGTTCCTTGATTTATAGGCCTTTTTTCAGCTTGATGTACTCGCGCTGAAGCATTCGTATGTTCAATTGAATCCAAATATTGGCAGTGTCTCTCTAGAACTTTTGAGCAGTCATCCCAAGTCGGATTTTGAAATCTAACGACTCCTTCCATGTGCGGTTTGTCTCCTCATCAGCGTTCTGCAGTACAAGGTAAATCAACATAGCCTGAGAAATTTGGGTGTCAGTTCCCAATGACAGTAATGAGCCGTAGATAGCAGACGCCTTATCAGCAAGACTCCTTAACTGCGCACCGCTGAAGACTGACGACAGTTCAAAAAGCGTCGAAATATTCTCCAAGAATATTTGTGTTGGGTTGTCATACCTACTTCTAAGCCTTTCCAATGCCTTGGGGTAGTTTTCATTTGTGACCTGGAAGGCATCAATGGTTTCTAGAGCCGGACCCTGGAGACAATTTCGCAAATGGTTAAACTTTTCGATATTTGACAAGTTAAATTCCCGATAGATTATTTGCCTGAAAGACGTCATGAAATTATGGTACTCAGAATACTTGCCATCGAACGAAGGAAGTTTGAGTTTAGGTAACTTAACTAGATTGCGTGACGCAATTAGTATCTGAAAAAGTAGAATTGTGATCTTCACCTAGCTCCGATTGAATGGCGAGCTTCACTGTAATGTACAATTCTTCCAAGTCAGCACGACCACCATCTTCGCAGTCTTGTTTTTCAATTCCCGTTTGTGTTGATAGGACTTGCTTGAAGTACGACTCAAGGATACCCAATCTGCATCGATATTCAGGCACGGACAGCAACTTACCACCTGGTCGCAGGCTAGCTTCCACAATGTTCTTTATGCGAGTAATATTTTTTTTGGTATTAGCGCTTTGCTATTTTAATTCCTCCAAAGTCATTGCAAAATTAAAAAAAAGGTATAAATTTAGCTAAAAGGTATATTTAATATTTGATAAATAACTTGACCAAGTGTAGCGTAACCAGCAACGGATTCAAAAAATGAAACTGTATTCGACGAAAGCGTTATACAGCAGCGGCAACCAAATAAGAATACCGTACTCACAAACTGTGTAACCAAAGTACTTGTTAACGATGCGATGAACGAGTGCAACGACAAATAACAAACCCTTTAGAAAATGTTTGTTGAGTTACGACGATTTAGCGCAGCGAAAGGGGCAGCGCAACAGAATTCAGCACAATAGCGAAAGCGGAGCGATGTAGTGAGGCAGCGGCAACTGCTAGTATTTGCAGCGGCAGCAGAGCGTAGGTGACAGTACGAAAATACGAAAACAGCGCATCTGACGGAATTCAATAGACGACAGCGGCACAACTGCGGTAACGCAGTGATGTAGCAAGGTAGCGGCAGCTGCTAATAATCACAGCGGTAGCAAAGCAACGGCGTTTTTTGGACTTACAAATAACGGCTGTATTAATAAATTGTGTTAAATGATGCTTCAGAGTCTAACGTTGACCACTTGTGTGCGCAACATGAACCACTCTCTATTTTAAGAAATTAAAATTTTTCTAAAAGCACTAGTCCCTGCTCGGGCCCCAAAAAATGTAGGTTTGGGGAGAGTTTTCCTCAACCATGAAAATTATAAGAAACTGTAGCGAATGTAAGTACTTTTTTTGCATATTAATGTTATGACAGTGCATGATAAGAACACCTATACGTGTATGCGTTAATATGTATGCAGCTGCTCTCGCGCGATGACAAGTGCAACGACTCCCAATCTGTGACCCAACAGGTTATTTGAGCACATTTGGCTTCTTTGACTTTTATTTGCAATTTATTTAACCATTTAATTAGTGTGTCGATGTGTATTTGTAGATTTCTCGTTGCTGTTATTGGATAAGTGTGAGCGCTTAAGATTGCCGTGTCATCAGCAAATGTTGAGGTTGTTGTCTTTCAATCGTTGGGTATATCAGATGTATAGAGGACGTAAAAATTGGACCGAGGACACTTCCTTGTGGAGGTCCAGAACATATATTGTAGCTAGCCGAGATGTAAGTTTTAAATTTCACAGTAAATTTCCGGTCTGTTAGATAACTTTGTAACAGTTTGTGTATATTTGGCGGCTAAAGTATTTTAATTTTAAAAATTAGTTCGTCGTGCCAGACCTTATCGAATGCTTATGCTATATCAAGAAAAACCGCAGCGCAGTATCGCTTATTTTAGAAAGATTTTTGTATAACAAGCTATTCGTTGTACTTGTTCCGTTGTACTGTGTGTGTCTCGGAAACCAAATTGATGATGTGGGATTATTTTTCTGTTTTCCAATGTAGGTAGAATTTCTTTTAGTAGCAGTTTTTCAAATAATTTCGATATAGTTGATAGAAGGCTTATAGGTCTATAAGAATCTACTTTGGTGACATCCTTGCCTGGCTTAGCAATCATACTGATCTGTGACAATTTCCATATTGTTGGGTAGTGACCACTGCGTAGAATTGCCTTGAAGATATGCATCAGGTGCACTACCGCTATATTTGGTAGATCAATAATTATCTTCGTCATGGCCCGGCGCTTTCTTGAGATTTATTATATATAAATATTATAGTATATAAAATTTGTTTAAGCTTAAGAAAAATCGGATGACCCCGTGGCTTTGTACTTAACTTTGGCAATTGAACCCCTAGTGCTTTGTCTATGTGAAAACTTTTTTCGGGTGGTTTGCGAAAGCTGTCCCTTTTTCCGTATCACTATTTGCCTATTTATTGCCAGGCAGTCGAATGGGCGGTTCTGACTGGAGTTACCTTTTAAGATGCTTAGTAGCTTTCCACAGTGAATAGTCTGTGTTTTCATTTGGTGCAAGATTCTCCAAGAAATTTTCAAATGCATTTTCACTACTTTCTTTTAGGACAAATCTTAATTTCCATTGGTTTGAGAGGAAAAGCTGTTCGCATTTTAAGATCCGCTGTTAAGAAAAGCCCTTCTCAGATGCTAATGATATCAAACACAACTCGGGGCTCGATATGAACTCACAACACCAGCTCGGCACAGTGCAGGGGCTCTTGCTAAAGAAAAAATAGCACTTAGCGCGCGCCAAGTGCTTTGACTGGCGGCTCTCAGCTCGGGGCAAGTGCTACAACAATAAATTTAAAGTGCCCATACTCGCATGCTAGTACAAGGGCGGGCGAGCCTTTCTGAACTCTGGTGATTTATCCTAGTATTTTTTACGTTTTGATGCTGCCAGGTTAACAGACACAGTAAGTAAGTTTGCGAAGTTTTTTGTCGGTACCTCTATATTTTCCTCATTTTTGAATGGTGTCTTCAGATTTATGTGCGAGCCTATGTACTTACGATAGTTTAACCAGTTGATGTTCTTTTTGCTATGACTTTCCAATATAGAGGTGCATTTTGTAGCGTTAAAATCTATTGTAATTATTGTTGGTGAGTGATCAGAGGATAGATCATATGAAGATGCTGCAGTGAGTTGGTTTTGCTTTAGATATTTGGATACGCCGAAGTCGATTATATCTGGTATTTTTGTCGATCAGAAGGCCACCGGTAGATATCACGTCCAATCCCATGTTTGCACACAACAGACTGGAGTTTCCTGCTTCTCGGCGTGATCAGCCTAGAGCCCCATTGTGTATGTTTCGCGTTGAAATCGCCTGCTGCTAAGAATCTATGACCAAGAGAATTGAAAAAGTCTTTGTAATTTTGTTCCATAATAGTGAATTTTGGTGGGCAGTATAGGGCGGCAATTGTTATGTTGCCAACAAATATTGCTAAGCAGATAGACGTCCTTTGTAGATAATCTCTAATAACATCTTCTAGAACGAGGTGTTTAATCTTGCTCTTAATAAGAGCTCCAGTTCCCCACAAGCTTTTCCTTTGGGTTGTTTTGTGTCGTAAAAATTGTAGCCGTTAATTCTGAAACAGTTCTTTTGAGTCAGATGCGTCTCTGAGAATAGCATTATGTCTTATCTGATTTCTATTGAGGAAGTTTTGAGTTGGCGTAGGCCGTTTGCATTCCAGTGGCAAAGTTTGATGGTATTCATGATTTTGATAGGAGCGCTTGCATTAGCAGTGATTGATCGCTCATTATTTGTTGCATCATGTTTTGCATTCCAGACAAAGGGATTAGTATTATTGAGAAGTGTTTCGATTCAAACTATTTGTGAATGGTTCCTTTTGGCGGCTGGGCTGCCTTTAGTATATCTGCGTATGTGGTTTGATGTTGTAGCGTGTTAAAGTGTGTAACGTTTGGGTGTTCATTTGGAGAAGTGAATTTGATTTGGGGTATAATTTTTTGTTTTATTGCTGTAAAAACCGGACAACTCCTATCGATTAATAGTAGTAATTTTGGAGAGCTCCGTTATGGGTATATCTGGAGACGCTTTAAGACTGTATATATCTTTATTATTTTTGGAGATCGTTGTAGCACGGAGCTACGCCTAAAAGAGTTATTAGCGTCTTTCACTGCAAGAATTCTTTGTCGACGTAGTTTGGAATTTATTTTAATAATGTTAATAGCAATAAAATATGTAAATAAAGTTATATGTAAAAAAAGAGTTTATTATCAAAATATGAAACACACCAATTTTTGGATCGCGCCCTTTATTGTGATGAGTTCACAAATTTATAATGCAATTATTAAACAGAGATTGTAGCCGCTGTATTACTGTTCAAATAATTCTCACGTTTTTCTGTATTTGTTTATTTGTACTGTCTCTTACAGTTGTTATTTACAGCAATTGAGTGTTTTGCATAAAATACCTCACAGAAGGAAAATTAATTTAATACAAATTAAAACGCGATTATGGCGAATACGAATCTCACACGAATTAAAATCAATACGCGCACCTTGCCTTGGTAGAATTTGAGTATTTCAGCACGAACGGTTGTATTTTCACCACCAATCACAAAATCTAACCGGCAGCGGCAAGAACAAACGTCAGTATTTAAACTCTCTAAACTAATATACTATTATTTATCTCTAAAATTTATATATTCTGAAAAACTTTTTGTTTTTATATTGGTCCTATAATGACATTTTATTATTTTTTTTTTTATATGTAGGTCCTTTTGTCAATTTTCTTTTATATTCTTTACAAATGGAACTTATTCTACGCTGCTCAAAACTGCGACCTCTGCTACTAGTTGCCGGTGGTCTTGGTGACGTTCGTCTTCTTCCCAAGGCTCCCGTCGGAGGAACATAATCTAAGTGATAGATATATCATTACCGTTATAAATACAGGTTGTTAGCATTTTCCGTAGATCCTGGTGTGTGATAGCGGATATGCTGCTATGCCGTGCTATCGGTTTGTCAAAATTTTTATTTATTTTTCCTCCTTTATTTCATACATCTGAACCATTATATTGACACCTAGTACACGATTTGACAATTTGTTTGGAAATTAATATAAAAAACACATTTTGGTCAGTGACAAAAAGTGATACAATAACAATGATTTACATTAATTATATTATAATAACAATTTATGATCAATTATAATAAAAATTATATTTATAATAATAATTTACAATTACAATACTACTAATATGTGTAGGCTGGATTTCCTAGTTGATTAGGTCGTTTGGTTGAGTGCTCTTTAAACGGTGCATGGTTTTTTCTTCTAGATGTAGCAACTCGTTTATTTCTTCGTTCTTATGCCCATGCAGTGTATCGTAGTGTTTTGTGGATATCTTTTTTATCTCTTCGTCAATTCTTGTCATCTTTAGTTTGCGGTGTATATCTTCATTTGTTGTGTACCAACCAGACTTTATGATCACTCTTAACCCTACGTCTCCACGGGCCATTTTTGATGGTATGCCATTGGCAATTTCAAGCAAATTGCCAATGGAGACTCCAAATTGCTTCAAGTTGGCAATTTATGTTATGAAATATGTTATGCCATAAATTGCCAACGTGCTGTGTTGCAATCAGTTGTCATTTTGTTTGTTTGACAGCCTTTTTTCATTTTTTCGTGACGCTGACAGTGGAAGCATCGTCGGACATTTTCGTTTTACCGCAGCTATTAAATTAATAAAAACGCTAAAATGAATGGAGACTGTGCATTTGCATTCTTTATAATAAAGGATTCACCCAGAATTTCGGTTTCCTTCTTTTTTCCTCTTCATCGTAGAAATAAAAAATTTTTTCAAGCGTGGGTACAGCGAACTAGATTGCTTGACGGCATTTTCAAAATGACAATGCCATAACATCGCAATGCCCACCATTAAAATATTGCCAACCATTGCAATCAAATTTGACAGATGTTGCCCGTGGAGACGTAGGGTAATATATTAGATTGTTGTCGTTGAATTTTTTTTATGTGTGACCGCTTTGCCGTTCCCCATACTTGGAAACCGTGTGTCCAAATTAGCTTTATAATTTATAACACACTTGTATAACAGCAACTTGTTGTTAATTGTGAGTTTAGATAGCTTACCAATATAGTTGGCTAAATGTTTCTTTTATTGTTTTCATTTTTTGTTTGATATAGTAGGGCCAATTTAACTTTGAGTCCATGTGTATACCAAGGTATTTAGTAGTAGACACTATTTTAATATCTTTATTGTTTATTTTAATAGGTATTGAGTTAAATTTTGATTTAGTTATAAACATTATTTGTACAGTCTTATCTTCATTAGCACCATTTACCAAACCATTCCTTAATATTATCTGTGTATATCTGCAGTGTATAACTACAGTCGCAGTATTTAAATTTTTGTGAGATGGTAATAGGATTGTGTCGCAAAGGTAGCAATTGTGGTATTCAGTTCTTTTGGAAGTGGTATATCTGAGGTAAATATGACATATAGCAGTGGTCCTAAAAAACTCCCTTGAGGAACTCCCAGCTGTTGTAAGATGAATAGACGAACACTCTTCATTATATTTGACGTAAAAGTAACGATCACTAAGATAACTTTCAACAATCAAATAGTAGTCAAGTGGCAGCATTGTCTTCAGATTATGCAGCAGTATAGCATACAACTTTGTCAAATGCTTTTACATCGTCCAAGAATACAGTAACGCAGTACCGCTTATATTCTATGTCTGTTTCAATTGTGTTTGTTATACGGTGTATCTGTGGAATCGTTGAATGTCGTTTTCTGAAGCCGAATTGATGATTTGGTATAATGTGTTTATTGTCAAGTATCTGGCTAATTCTATCATGTAATAGTTTTTCAGCAGCTTTAGAAATTATGGGAAGTAGGCTAATTGGTATATACGTCATTTGATAGGAGTTTTTTTAAAGTATTTAGCCAATGTTGTTGCTTTTTCTTCATTGGTAGAAGCCCATTTGTAATCATCTTTCCGTAGTGGTGGCTGATACCTTATCTGAGTTTTTAATTTCTTTTTGCATTTTCATAATGAGTAGCTAGTATCCTGGGTAGGCGTCAAGTTTTTTAGGTAATTTTCAACTTCTATATTTTGTCTTTTAGTTAATATTTTCTTGAGTTTTTTCCAGGCTATATTTAAATTGTGTTTATCCTCAGGCGATCTAGTTAGCTGCCACCTCTATATCAGCTTTCTCTTCTCAATAATTTGCTTTCTTATGAAAATATCCGTTGTAGGTTTATTTCTTCTAAATTTATGCTGTTGGGTTGATTTGAGTCCTGCGTCTAGGACCACATCGTTGAAGTGAATAATGGCACGTTCAATGTCTAATTGTGTTTTCAGTGTGATCAGTTGATTTTCAATATGCTCTCTATACTAAATCCAGTTTGTTTTGTGGTTAAAAATCTTAGCTATTGGTTCTATGGGTTTGATGTCAGTTGTGTAGTCAAGTATTATCGGAGAGTGGTCTGAAGAAAGTTCAAAACAAGCTTTAATTTTTAATTGGTTACACTTTATGTTTTTTGCTATGCTGAAGTCGATTAGATCTGGTATCTTCTTCCTATCTGTTGGCCAGTATGTGGGTTCACCTGAGCTTAAAAATCTGCAGTTATTTTTGTTTATAGCATTAATCAGATTTCGTCCTTTTTTATTGGTTAGCCTAGATCCCCAGTCAGTGTTTTTTGCATTCAGATTTCCAGCTGCAATGAATCTTACGCCAAGCGTCTTTATGTAGTCATCATATTGATCCGTCGTTATTAGGTGTCTGGGGGGACAGTAAACTGAGGAGATAAGTATTGGCCCACTTGTATTCTCAATTTGCACAGTAGTGGATTAAATATGAGGTGTTGCATATGGTTGCCTTTCATTATGTGTTAATAGTGAATTTATTATGATAGCTGTCCTACCACGAGCCTTACCATTAAGATGATCTGTCACATAAATTTTATATTCAGTAAATACTAAATAGTTTTTGTTCGTAAAATGTGTTTCTGAAACTAGTCAATTTTCTTGTCAGACAAAAATTGCTTCAGCTCAAGATAATGTTTTGTTACGCCAATCCAAGCTACAATTTTTCAAACTATTACTTTTGTCCATTTAAGCTTTTTAGTAACATTGTAATGATATTCATCATATTAGTCATTTCACCATGTCTTTAAGTTCAATAATATCACTATGGTTTGAATTATTTGTATTTTGTTCAGTTTTATTTGGATTTGATGACCCTGCAATTTCGGCATAGCTTACGTCTGGTTTAACTGCTGATCCATCCATATTTTTGGTCTCTAGTAATAATGGATCCTTTCTGCGTAAAGATGGAAACGTTTGAATTTTTATGGCTTTGTTTATTTCACAGCCTTTGTAGTTTGCAGTATGATTTCCGCCACATAGGGCACATTTAATTTCAGCTGCGTTGGTTATTTTTTGTTGGCATTCACTTGTTAGATGCTTTCCAGCGCATTTCACACATACTGGATCCCTTGTACAGTAGTTTTTGTCTGACCGTATTTTTGGCATTTAGTGCATTGCGCGACTTCTCGTTAATGATGCGGTGCCTCAAAAGCTACTCTGTAATGCATTAATTTGTTAATGTTGTAAATATCCTTATTGTTAGTATTTGTTTCTAATTCTATGCTAAACAGTGGTAGCGGTTTTTTTGTTGTCCGTTGAGTTATGTTAGTTATGTTTAAAACTTTGTGACCGTGTTCGCCAAGCCCATTTTTAATTTCTTTTTGGCCGCAGAGGGGTGCATGAAGAATCACCCCTTTCATTTTTGTTGTCTCTTTCAACTTATAACTCATATATATAACAGTTCCTTTGTTTGTTTGAATCTTTCTTTCTCACTTTAATTAAATTATAAATTTGTTATTATAAGTGTTTAGTTCATCTAAACAGATCTAGACACTGAATTGATAACTTGCAATTTCTTTTAAACGTATCTATTATGTCCTCAATTGATTCATTCCACAATAACACCCATTTAGTTCTTCATTATTAATAGTCTTTATTTCATTATTAATTAATATTACAAATATCAAAAGAATGTCTGTATCAATACCATATAAAAGCAAAAGTAAAGTGATCTGCATAAAAGCTAGAGATGTGTAACCCACAAGAAATGTCAACTCGTGGCTACTCAAGTACTAGATACTCGTTAATCATATACGTATACATTAATCATATCGTTAATCATATACGTATACATTAAGGTAGTTACTATAAACAAATAGAGTTATAATAGTTCTCCCACGCTAATTGGGTAGCTTCAGGCATCTGACACATAACTATCTAGATAGGCTGGTGTACGACGTATTCGAGAAGTCCTTCGAGGTAGTTGTTGTTGTTCAGCCGGAACTGTTGTGTTTTGTTCTTCAGTGTCCGCATTTTCATAATTTCCTACGTTGACTGGAATTTTAATTAAATCTTGAAGATCGTATCTAGGAACTATCGGGTTTGGATTCTGTTGTATTTGTTCTTCATGTTCTGGACTTGTTTGTTGTTGAATCATGCTTGACCGAAGTTGATTAATATGACGTTTAACTGTATAACCATCATCCAATTTGACTAGATAATGGAGATGACCCAATTTCTTGATGATTGTTCCCAACTTCCATAAATTTTTATTGTTTGTGTAATATCGAGCTTGAAATCTCTCTCCCTCACGTAATTGACGAGCCTTACAAAAAATCTCCAGAACCTTGATTATGAATTTGAGGAGGTCTCAGCGCATCTAGCTGGATACGGATTTGTCTGTTTAAGTATTGCTCCGATGGCGTTTTTCCATTTGCAAGTGGCGTTGCCCGGTAACGAAAAAGTATTTCTCTTACTTTCTCACGTAAAGAACGACGGTCATCTAGCATTGATTTAAGTCGATGTTTTAAAGTTTGAACATTACGTTCGGCAAGACCGTTCGTAGCTGGATGCCCGGGTGCAATAAACTTCTGAAAAATAACACGACGTGTACAAAATGATTGAAATTTATCACTGGTAAATATTGTGGCGTTGTCGGATACAATTACGACTGGATAACCATGTCTAGCAAATAAATCTAGTAACATCTCTATTGTAGTAGTAGAAGATGGAGAAGAAGGAGTTATACCAATTTCAGCCCACTTGGATTTAGCGTCCATCACAACCAGATAATAATGGCCTTGAAAAATACCCGCATAATCGATGTGGATTCGTTGCCAGTTGTGTTGTGGTTCCTCCCAAGAGTGTAGTGTAGCCTTGGGGGGACTTGACCTCACATTACCACAAGATGAACACTCTTTTACTAGACGTTCAATATCTTTATCAATTGATTTCCAATACACGTACCTGCGAGCTAATTGTTTCATTTTTGAAATATGTGTTTGGTGAAGTTCTGCTAAAACTGTCTGTTGTAAAGTAGTCGGTACTACTACACGTTGACCTCGAAAAATGATTCCATTGTTTTATTGTTATTAACATGGTGTCTTCCACTCGATTATTTTTAAGATTTTGTAGAATTGTTGACAGTTGTTGATCTTTTTGCGTTTCCGCTTGAAGAGTTTTAAAATTTAAATTTAACGTTAAAATTTGATGTATCGATGATTCACAGATATGATTAACTTCTTCGTTTATAGCAGAATCTATTAAATTTGACGTTTTTACTGGAGCTCGAGACAAACAGTCAGCATTAACATTTTCGATGCCTTTCTTGTAGACAACTTTATAATCGAAACGAATGAAAGAAATGCTGCATATCTCTGAAGACGTGAAAAGGTCATTTGTGGTAACTTTGCACTTTGATGGAAAATTCGAACTAAAGGTTGATTATCCGTTATAAGTGTAAATTGTTTTCCATATAAATATTGATAAAAATGATCCACTGAAAATACGATAGCCAATGCTTCACGATCAATTTGAGAATAATTCTTCTCAGCTTCCGTAAGCGATCTTCAAGCAAATGAAATTGGACGTTCTTGATCATCTACGATGTGAGACAACACTCCCGCAATTCCAGTTGGACTAGCGTCACAAGCTAATTGTAGTGGGTATTTTGGATCATAAGGTACAATTACACGATCACTAGCTATTTCTTTTTTAATATTTTTGAAAGCTGCATCGCATTGTACATTCCAATTAAATTTTGAATTTTTCTTGATGAGATTACGTAGAGGTGATGTAATTGTTGAACAATTTCGAATAAACCTTGAATAGTATGTAACCATTCCTAAAAATCTTCTTACATCATCCGCTGATTTAAGCTTTGGAAGATCTAAGATAGCTGCTATTTTCTTTTTCGATTTTAAAATTTTATTATTTTTGATGGTGTGACCCAGGAATTCAATTTCTTCTTGAAAAAAACTGCATTTATCTTTATTAAGATGTAAATCGTATTGTTGAAGACGTTGTAAACATTTCAATAAATTTTCTTTGCATTCTAATTTTGTTTCACCATGTATAATGATGTCATCAAAATACGCTTCCGTTTTTGGAACTTGTTGTAAAATTTGATTAATTATTCGATTAAACTCCGAAGGTGCTGTTTTAATACCAAATGATAACCTATTCACCTTATACGTACCCCGATGCGTTGACATCGTTTGGATTTTACTTGAATCTTCATCCACTGGTATGTGTAAATACGCTTTGTACAGATCCAATCTGCAAAAATATTTCGAATTACGTAAACAGTTAAAAATATCTTCAATTTTTCGTATTGGACTATGGGCGTCCACGAGACGTTCGTTTACTCCTACTTTATAGTCAACACACAAGCGTATCCCTCCATCAGATTTTGGTATTACGACCAAGGGGGAACCCCAGTGACTGATTTCAGTTTTTGAAATTACACCTGCTGTTTCTAGTTGATCAAGTTCTTGGTTGACTTTTTCGATTAAAGCATAGGGTATTTCCCGTTCCCAGTTAAATATAGGCTTAGCCTCATTACGTAATTTAAGCAATATTGTATATTGCTTAACGCATCCAATTTTTGGTTGAAAAATATCTTGAAATTCGTCATTTATTGAATTAGTAAAATTAGCATCACTTACGTTTTTTACTGAATACGTAGAGTTGATTTCGTTCAAATTGATTTGAAATTTTCGAATCCAATTGCGTCCAAGAAGTGTTGTATATTCCTCTGGAGCTATTAAATTAATAAAAACACTAAAATGAATGGAGACTGTGCATTTGCATTCTTTATAATAAAGGATTCACCCAGAATTTCGGTTTCCTTCTTTTTTCCTCTTCATTGTATAAATAAAAAATTTTGTCAAGCGTGGGTACAGCGAACTAGATTGCTTGACGGCATTTTCAAAATGACAATGCCATAACATCGCAATGCCCACCATTAAAATATTGCCAACCATTGCAATCAAATTTGACAGATGTTGCCCGTGGAGACGTAGGGTAATATATTAGATTGCTGTCGTTGAATTTTTTTTATGTGTGACCGCTTTGCCGTTCCCCATACTTGGAAACCGTGTGTCCAAATTAGCTTTATAATTTATAACACACTTGTATAACAGCAACTTGTTGTTAATTGTGAGTTTAGATAGCTTACCAATATAGTTGGCTAAATGTTTCTTTTATTGTTTTCATTTTTTGTTTGATATGGTAGGGCCAATTTAACTTTGAGTCCATGTGTATACCAAGGTATTTAGTAGTAGACACTATTTTAATATCTTTTTTTTTATTTTAATAGGTATTGAGTTAAATTTTGTTTTAGTTATAAAAATTATTTGTACAGTATTATCTTCATTAGCACCATTTACCAAACCATTCCTTAATATTATCTGTGTATATCTGCAGTGTATAACTACAGTCGCAGTATTTAAATTTTTGCGAGATGGTAATAGGATTGTGTCGCAAAGGTAGCAATTGTGGTATTCAGTTCTTTTGGAAGTGGTATATCTGAGGTAAATATGACATATAGCAGTGGTCCTAAAAAACTCCCTTGAGGAACTCCCAGCTGTTGTAAGATGAATAGACGAACACTCTTCATTATATTTGACGTAAAAGTAACGATCGCTAAGATAACTTTCAACAATCAAATAGTAGTCAAGTGGCAGCATTGTCTTCAGATTATGCAGCAGTATGGCATAAAACTTTGTCAAATGCTTTTACATCGTCCAAGAATACAGCAACGCAGTACCGCTTATATTCTATGTCTGTTTCAATTGTGTTTGTTATACGGTGTATCTGTGGAATCGTTGAATGTCGTTTGCTGAAGCCGAATTGATGATTTGGTATAATGTGTTTATTGTCAAGTATCTGGCTAATTCTATCATGTAATAGTTTTTCAGCAGCTTTAGAAATTATGGGAAGTAGGCTAATTGGTATATACGTCATTTGATAGGAGTTTTTTTAAAGTATTTAGCCAATGTTGTTGCTTTTTCTTCATTGGTAGAAGCCCATTTGTAATCATCTTTCCGTAGTGGTGGCTGATACCTTATCTGAGTTTTTAATTTCTTTTTGCATTTTCATAATGAGTAGCTAGTATCCTGGGTAGGCGTCAAGTTTTTTAGGTAATTTTCAACTTCTATATTTTGTCTTTTAGTTAATATTTTCTTGAGTTTTTTCCAGGCTATATTTAAATTGTGTTTATCCTCAGGCGATCTAGTTAGCTGCCACCTCTATATCAGCTTTCTCTTCTCAATAATTTGCTTTCTTATGAAAATATCCGTTGTAGGTTTATTTCTTCTAAATTTATGCTGTTGGGTTGATTTGAGTCCTGCGTCTAGGACCACATCGTTGAAGTGAATAATGGCACGTTCAATGTCTAATTGTGTTTTCAGTGTGATCAGTTGATTTTCAATATGCTCTCTATACTAAATCCAGTTTGTTTTGTGGTTAAAAATCTTAGCTATTGGTTCTATGGGTTTGATGTCAGTTGTGTAGTCAAGTATTATCGGAGAGTGGTCTGAAGAAAGTTCAAAACAAGCTTTAATTTTTAATTGGTTACACTTTATGTTTTTTGCTATGCTGAAGTCGATTAGATCTGGTATCTTCTTCCTATCTGTTGGCCAGTATGTGGGTTCACCTGAGCTTAAAAATCTGCAGTTATTTTTGTTTATAGCATTAATCAGATTTCGTCCTTTTTTATTGGTTAGCCTAGATCCCCAGTCAGTGTTTTTTGCATTCAGATTTCCAGCTGCAATGAATCTTACGCCAAGCGTCTTTATGTAGTCATCATATTGATCCGTCGTTATTAGGTGTCTGGGGGGACAGTAAACTGAGGAGATAAGTATTGGCCCACTTGTATTCTCAATTTGCACAGTAGTGGATTAAATATGAGGTGTTGCATATGGTTGCCTTTCATTATGTGTTAATAGTGAATTTATTATGATAGCTGTCCTACCACGAGCCTTACCATTAAGATGATCTGTCACATAAATTTTATATTCAGTAAATACTAAATAGTTTTTGTTCGTAAAATGTGTTTCTGAAACTAGTCAATTTTCTTGTCAGACAAAAATTGCTTCAGCTCAAGATAATGTTTTGTTACGCCAATCCAAGCTACAATTTTTCAAACTATTACTTTTGTCCATTTAAGCTTTTTAGTAACATTGTAATGATATTCATCATATTAGTCATTTCACCATGTCTTTAAGTTCAATAATATCACTATGGTTTGAATTATTTGTATTTTGTTCAGTTTTATTTGGATTTGATGACCCTGCAATTTCGGCATAGCTTACGTCTGGTTTAACTGCTGATCCATCCATATTTTTGGTCTCTAGTAATAATGGATCCTTTCTGCGTAAAGATGGAAACGTTTGAATTTTTATGGCTTTGTTTATTTCACAGCCTTTGTAGTTTGCAGTATGATTTCCGCCACATAGGGCACATTTAATTTCAGCTGCGTTGGTTATTTTTTGTTGGCATTCACTTGTTAGATGCTTTCCAGCGCATTTCACACATACTGGATCCCTTGTACAGTAGTTTTTGTCTGTCCGTATTTTTGGCATTTAGTGCATTGCGCGACTTCTCGTTAATGATGCGGTGCCTCAAAAGCTACTCTGTAATGCATTAATTTGTTAATGTTGTAAATATCCTTATTGTTAGTATTTGTTTCTAATTCTATGCTAAACAGTGGTAGCGGTTTTTTTGTTGTCCGTTGAGTTATGTTAGTTATGTTTAAAACTTTGTGACCGTGTTCGCCAAGCCCATTTTTAATTTCTTTTTGGCCGCAGAGGGGTGCATGAAGAATCACCCCTTTCATTTTTGTTGTCTCTTTCAACTTATAACTCATATATATAACAGTTCCTTTGTTTGTTTGAATCTTTCTTTCTCACTTTAATTAAATTATAAATTTGTTATTATAAGTGTTTAGTTCATCTAAACAGATCTAGACACTGAATTGATAACTTGCAATTTCTTTTAAACGTATCTATTATGTCCTCAATTGATTCATTCCACAATAACACCCATTTAGTTCTTCATTATTAATAGTCTTTATTTCATTATTAATTAATATTACAAATATCAAAAGAATGTCTGTATCAATACCATATAAAAGCAAAAGTAAAGTGATCTGCATAAAAGCTAGAGATGTGTAACCCACAAGAAATGTCAACTCGTGGCTACTCAAGTACTAGATACTCGTTAATCATATACGTATACATTAATCATATCGTTAATCATATACGTATACATTAAGGTAGTTACTATAAACAAATAGAGTTATAATAGTTCTCCCACGCTAATTGGGCAGCTTCAGGCATCTGACACATAACTATCTAGATAGGCTGGTGTACGACGTATTCGAGAAGTCCTTCGAGGTAGTTGTTGTTGTTCAGCCGGAACTGTTGTGTTTTGTTCTTCAGTGTCCGCATTTTCATAATTTCCTACGTTGACTGGAATTTTAATTAAATCTTGAAGATCGTATCTAGGAACTATCGGGTTTGGATTCTGTTGTATTTGTTCTTCATGTTCTGGACTTGTTTGTTGTTGAATCATGCTTGACCGAAGTTGATTAATATGACGTTTAACTGTATAACCATCATCCAATTTGACTAGATAATGGAGATGACCCAATTTCTTGATGATTGTTCCCAACTTCCATAAATTTTTATTGTTTGTGTAATATCGAGCTTGAAATCTCTCTCCCTCACGTAATTGACGAGCCTTACAAAAAATCTCCAGAACCTTGATTATGAATTTGAGGAGGTCTCAGCGCATCTAGCTGGATACGGATTTGTCTGTTTAAGTATTGCTCCGATGGCGTTTTTCCATTTGCAAGTGGCGTTGCCCGGTAACGAAAAAGTATTTCTCTTACTTTCTCACGTAAAGAACGACGGTCATCTAGCATTGATTTAAGTCGATGTTTTAAAGTTTGAACATTACGTTCGGCAAGACCGTTCGTAGCTGGATGCCCGGGTGCAATAAACTTCTGAAAAATAACACGACGTGTACAAAATGATTGAAATTTATCACTGGTAAATATTGTGGCGTTGTCGGATACAATTACGACTGGATAACCATGTCTAGCAAATAAATCTAGTAACATCTCTATTGTAGTAGTAGAAGATGGAGAAGAAGGAGTTATACCAATTTCAGCCCACTTGGATTTAGCGTCCATCACAACCAGATAATAATGGCCTTGAAAAATACCCGCATAATCGATGTGGATTCGTTGCCAGTTGTGTTGTGGTTCCTCCCAAGAGTGTAGTGTAGCCTTGGGGGGACTTGACCTCACATTACCACAAGATGAACACTCTTTTACTAGACGTTCAATATCTTTATCAATTGATTTCCAATACACGTACCTGCGAGCTAATTGTTTCATTTTTGAAATATGTGTTTGGTGAAGTTCTGCTAAAACTGTCTGTTGTAAAGTAGTCGGTACTACTACACGTTGACCTCGAAAAATGATTCCATTGTTTTATTGTTATTAACATGGTGTCTTCCACTCGATTATTTTTAAGATTTTGTAGAATTGTTGACAGTTGTTGATCTTTTTGCGTTTCCGCTTGAAGAGTTTTAAAATTTAAATTTAACGTTAAAATTTGATGTATCGATGATTCACAGATATGATTAACTTCTTCGTTTATAGCAGAATCTATTAAATTTGACGTTTTTACTGGAGCTCGAGACAAACAGTCAGCATTAACATTTTCGATGCCTTTCTTGTAGACAACTTTATAATCGAAACGAATGAAAGAAATGCTGCATATCTCTGAAGACGTGAAAAAGTCATTTGTGGTAACTTTGCACTTTGATGGAAAATTCGAACTAAAGGTTGATTATCCGTTATAAGTGTAAATTGTTTTCCATATAAATATTGATAAAAATGATCCACTGAAAATACGATAGCCAATGCTTCACGATCAATTTGAGAATAATTCTTCTCAGCTTCCGTAAGCGATCTTCAAGCAAATGAAATTGGACGTTCTTGATCATCTACGATGTGAGACAACACTCCCGCAATTCCAGTTGGACTAGCGTCACAAGCTAATTGTAGTGGGTATTTTGGATCATAAGGTACAATTACACGATCACTAGCTATTTCTTTTTTAATATTTTTGAAAGCTGCATCGCATTGTACATTCCAATTAAATTTTGAATTTTTCTTGATGAGATTACGTAGAGGTGATGTAATTGTTGAACAATTTCGAATAAACCTTGAATAGTATGTAACCATTCCTAAAAATCTTCTTACATCATCCGCTGATTTAAGCTTTGGAAGATCTAAGATAGCTGCTATTTTCTTTTTCGATTTTAAAATTTTATTATTTTTGATGGTGTGACCCAGGAATTCAATTTCTTCTTGAAAAAAACTGCATTTATCTTTATTAAGATGTAAATCGTATTGTTGAAGACGTTGTAAACATTTCAATAAATTTTCTTTGCATTCTAATTTTGTTTCACCATGTATAATGATGTCATCAAAATACGCTTCCGTTTTTGGAACTTGTTGTAAAATTTGATTAATTATTCGATTAAACTCCGAAGGTGCTGTTTTAATACCAAATGATAACCTATTCACCTTATACGTACCCCGATGCGTTGACATCGTTTGGATTTTACTTGAATCTTCATCCACTGGTATGTGTAAATACGCTTTGTACAGATCCAATCTGCAAAAATATTTCGAATTACGTAAACAGTTAAAAATATCTTCAATTTTTCGTATTGGACTATGGGCGTCCACGAGACGTTCGTTTACTCCTACTTTATAGTCAACACACAAGCGTATCCCTCCATCAGATTTTGGTATTACGACCAAGGGGGAACCCCAGTGACTGATTTCAGTTTTTGAAATTACACCTGCTGTTTCTAGTTGATCAAGTTCTTGGTTGACTTTTTCGATTAAAGCATAGGGTATTTCCCGTTCCCAGTTAAATATAGGCTTAGCCTCATTACGTAATTTAAGCAATATTGTATATTGCTTAACGCATCCAATTTTTGGTTGAAAAATATCTTGAAATTCGTCATTTATTGAATTAGTAAAATTAGCATCACTTACGTTTTTTACTGAATACGTAGAGTTGATTTCGTTCAAATTGATTTGAAATTTTCGAATCCAATTGCGTCCAAGAAGTGTTGTATATTCCTCTGGAGCTATTAAATTAATAAAAACACTAAAATGAATGGAGACTGTGCATTTGCATTCTTTATAATAAAGGATTCACCCAGAATTTCGGTTTCCTTCTTTTTTCCTCTTCATTGTATAAATAAAAAATTTTGTCAAGCGTGGGTACAGCGAACTAGATTGCTTGACGGCATTTTCAAAATGACAATGCCATAACATCGCAATGCCCACCATTAAAATATTGCCAACCATTGCAATCAAATTTGACAGATGTTGCCCGTGGAGACGTAGGGTAATATATTAGATTGCTGTCGTTGAATTTTTTTTATGTGTGACCGCTTTGCCGTTCCCCATACTTGGAAACCGTGTGTCCAAATTAGCTTTATAATTTATAACACACTTGTATAACAGCAACTTGTTGTTAATTGTGAGTTTAGATAGCTTACCAATATAGTTGGCTAAATGTTTCTTTTATTGTTTTCATTTTTTGTTTGATATGGTAGGGCCAATTTAACTTTGAGTCCATGTGTATACCAAGGTATTTAGTAGTAGACACTATTTTAATATCTTTTTTTTTATTTTAATAGGTATTGAGTTAAATTTTGTTTTAGTTATAAAAATTATTTGTACAGTATTATCTTCATTAGCACCATTTACCAAACCATTCCTTAATATTATCTGTGTATATCTGCAGTGTATAACTACAGTCGCAGTATTTAAATTTTTGCGAGATGGTAATAGGATTGTGTCGCAAAGGTAGCAATTGTGGTATTCAGTTCTTTTGGAAGTGGTATATCTGAGGTAAATATGACATATAGCAGTGGTCCTAAAAAACTCCCTTGAGGAACTCCCAGCTGTTGTAAGATGAATAGACGAACACTCTTCATTATATTTGACGTAAAAGTAACGATCGCTAAGATAACTTTCAACAATCAAATAGTAGTCAAGTGGCAGCATTGTCTTCAGTTTATGCAGCAGTATGGCATAAAACTTTGTCAAATGCTTTTACATCGTCCAAGAATACAGCAACGCAGTACCGCTTATATTCTATGTCTGTTTCAATTGTGTTTGTTATACGGTGTATCTGTGGAATCGTTGAATGTCGTTTGCTGAAGCCGAATTGATGATTTGGTATAATGTGTTTATTGTCAAGTATCTGGCTAATTCTATCATGTAATAGTTTTTCAGCAGCTTTAGAAATTATGGGAAGTAGGCTAATTGGTATATACGTCATTTGATAGGAGTTTTTTTTAAGTATTTAGCCAATGTTGTTGCTTTTTCTTCATTGGTAGAAGCCCATGTAGTAGTGGATAAAATATGAGGTGTTGCATATGGTTGCCTTTCATTATGTCTTAATAGTGAATTTATTATGATAGCTGTCCTACCACGAGCCTTACCATTAAGATGATCTGTCACATAAATTTTATATTCAGTAAATACTAAATAGTTTTTGTTCGTAAAATGTGTTTCTGAAACTAGTCAATTTTCTTGTCAGACAAAAATTGCTTCAGCTCAAGATAATGTTTTGTTACGCCAATCCAAGCTAAAATTTTTCAACTATTACTTTTGTCCATTTAAGCTTTTTAGTAACATTGTAATGACATTCATCATATTAGTCATTTCACCATGTCTTTAAGTTCAATAATATCACTATGGTTTGAATTATTTGTATTTTGTTCAGTTTTATTTGGATTTGATGACCCAGCAATTTCGGCATAGCTTACGTCTGGTTTAACTGCTGATCCATCCATATTTTTGGTCTCTAGTAATAATGGATCCTTTCTGCGTAAAGATGGAAACGTTTGAGTTTTTATGGCTTTGTTTATTTCACAGCCTTTGTAGTTTGCAGTATGATTTCCGCCACATAGGGCACATTTAATTTCAGCTGCGTTGGTTATTTTTTGTTGGCATTCACTTGTTAGATGCTTTCCAGCGCATTTCACACATACTGGATCCCTTGTACAGTAGTTTTTGTCTGTCCGTATTTTTGGCATTTAGTGCATTGCGCGACTTCTCGTTAATGATGCGGTGCCTCAAAAGCTACTCTGTAATGCATTAATTTGTTAATGTTGTAAATATCCTTATTGTTAGTATTTGTTTCTAATTCTATGCTAAACAGTGGTAGCGGTTTTTTTGTTGTCCGTTGAGTTATGTTAGTTATGTTTAAAACTTTGTGACCGTGTTCGCCAAGCCCATTTTTAATTTCTTTTTGGCCGCAGAGGGGTGCATGAAGAATCACCCCTTTCATTTTTGTTGCCTCTTTCAACTTATAACTCATATATATATAACAGTTCCTTTGTTTGTTTGAATCTTTCTTTCTCACTTTAATTAAATTATAAATTTGTTATTATAAGTGTTTAGTTCATCTAAACAGATCTAGACACTGAATTGATAACTTGCAATTTCTTTTAAACGTATCTATTAAGTCCTCAATTGATTCATTCCACAATAACACCCATTTAGTTCTTCATTATTAATAGTCTTTATTTCATTATTAATTAATATTACAAATATCAAAAGAATGTCTGTATCAATACCATATAAAAGCAAAAGTAAAGTGATCTGCATAAAAGCTAGAGATGTGTAACCCACAAGAAATGTCAACTCATGGCTACTCAAGTACTAGATACTCGTTAATCATATACGTATACATTAAGGTAGTTACTATAAACAAATAGAGTTATAATAGTTCTCCCACGCTAATTGGGCAGCTTCAGGCATCTGACACATAACTATCTAGATAGGCTGGTGTACGACGTATTCGAGAAGTCCTTCGAGGTAGTTGTTGTTGTTCAGCCGGAACTGTTGTGTTTTGTTCTTCAGTGTCCGCATTTTCATAATTTCCTACGTTGACTGGAATTTTAATTAAATCTTGAAGATCGTATCTAGGAACTATCGGGTTTGGATTCTGTTGTATTTGTTCTTCATGTTCTGGACTTGTTTGTTGTTGAATCATGCTTGACCGAAGTTGATTAATATGACGTTTAACTGTATAACCATCATCCAATTTGACTAGATAATGGAGATGACCCAATTTCTTGATGATTGTTCCCAACTTCCATAAATTTTTATTGTTTGTGTAATATCGAGCTTGAAATCTCTCTCCCTCGCGTAATTGACGAGCCTTACACAAATCTCCAGAGCCTTGATTATGAATTTGAGGAGGTCTCAGCGCATCTAGCTGGATACGGATTTGTCTGTTTAAGTATTGCTCCGATGGCGTTTTTCCATTTGCAAGTGGCGTTGCCCGGTAACGAAAAAGTATTTCTCTTACTTTCTCACGTAAAGAACGACGGTCATCTAGCATTGATTTAAGTCGATGTTTTAAAGTTTGAACATTACGTTCGGCAAGACCGTTCGTAGCTGGATGCCCGGGTGCAATAAACTTCTGAAAAATAACACGACGTGTACAAAATGATTGAAATTCATCACTGGTAAATATTGTGGCGTTGTCGGATACAATTACGACTGGATAACCATGTCTAGCAAATAAATCTAGTAACATCTCTATTGTAGTAGTAGAAGATGGAGAAGAAGGAGTTATATCAATTTCAGCCCACTTGGATTTAGCGTCCATCACAACCAGATAATAATGGCCTTGAAAAATACCCGCATAATCGATGTGGATTCGTTGCCAGTTGTGTTGTGGTTCCTCCCAAGAGTGTAGTGTAGCCTTGGGGGGACTTGACCTCACATTACCACAAGATGAACACTCTTTTACTAGACGTTCAATATCTTTATCAATTGATTTCCAATACACGTACCTGCGAGCTAATTGTTTCATTTTTGAAATATGTGTTTGGTGAAGTTCTGCTAAAACTGTCTGTTGTAAAGTAGTCGGTACTACTACACGTTGACCTCGAAAAATGATTCCATTGTTTTATTGTTATTAACATGGTGTCTTCCACTCGATTATTTTTAAGATTTTGTAGAATTGTTGACAATTGTTGATCTTTTTGCGTTTCCGCTTGAAGAGTTTTAAAATTTAAATTTAACGTTAAAATTTGATGTATCGATGATTCACAGATATGATTAACTTCTTCGTTTATAGCAGAATCTATTAAATTTGACGTTTTTACTGGAGCTCGAGACAAACAGTCAGCATTAACATTTTCGATGCCTTTCTTGTAGACAACTTTATAATCGAAACGAATGAAAGAAATGCTGCATATCTCTGAAGACGTGAAAAAGTCATTTGTGGTAACTTTGCACTTTGATGGAAAATTCGAACTAAAGGTTGATTATCCGTTATAAGTGTAAATTGTTTTCCATATAAATATTGATAAAAATGATCCACTGAAAATACGATAGCCAATGCTTCACGATCAATTTGAGAATAATTCTTCTCAGCTTCCGTAAGCGATCTTCAAGCAAATGAAATTGGACGTTCTTGATCATCTACGATGTGAGACAACACTCCCGCAATTCCAGTTGGACTAGCGTCACAAGCTAATTGTAGTGGGTATTTTGGATCATAAGGTACAATTACACGATCACTAGCTATTTCTTTTTTAATATTTTTGAAAGCTGCATCGCATTGTACATTCCAATTAAATTTTGAATTTTTCTTGATGAGATTACGTAGAGGTGATATAATTGTTGAACAATTTCGAATAAACCTTGAATAGTATGTAACCATTCCTAAAAATCTTCTTACATCATCCGCTGATTTAAGCTTTGGAAGATCTAAGATAGCTGCTATTTTCTTTTTCGATTTTAAAATTTTATTATTTTTGATGGTGTGACCCAGGAATTCAATTTCTTCTTGAAAAAAACTGCATTTATCTTTATTAAGATGTAAATCGTATTGTTGAAGACGTTGTAAACATTTCAATAAATTTTCTTTGCATTCTAATATTGTTTCACCATGTATAATGATGTCATCAAAATACGCTTCCGTTTTTGGAACTTGTTGTAAAATTTGATTAATTATTCGATTAAACTCCGAAGGTGCTGTTTTAATACCAAATGATAACCTATTCACCTTATACGTACCCCGATGCGTTGACATCGTTTGGATTTTACTTGAATCTTCATCCACTGGTATGTGTAAATACGCTTTGTACAGATCCAATCTGCAAAAATATTTCGAATTACGTAAACAGTTAAAAATATCTTCAATTTTTCGTATTGGACTATGGGCGTCCACGAGACGTTCGTTTACTCCTACTTTATAGTCAACACACAAGCGTATCCCTCCATCAGATTTTGGTATTACGACCAAGGGGGAACCCCAGTGACTGATTTCAGTTTTTGAAATTACACCTGCTGTTTCTAGTTGATCAAGTTCTTGGTTGACTTTTTCGATTAAAGCATAGGGTATTTCCCGTTCCCAGTTAAATATAGGCTTAGCCTCATTACGTAATTTAAGCAATATTGTATATTGCTTAACACATCCAATTTTTGGTTGAAAAATATCTTGAAATTCGTCATTTATTGAATTAGTAAAATTAGCATCACTTACGTTTTTTACTGAATACGTAGAGTTGATTTCGTTCAAATTGATTTGAAATTTTCGAATCCAATTGCGTCCAAGAAGTGTTGTATATTCCTCTGGAGCTATTAAATTAATAAAAACACTAAAATGAATGGAGACTGTGCATTTGCATTCTTTATAATAAAGGATTCACCCAGAATTTCGGTTTCCTTCTTTTTTCCTCTTCATCGTATAAATAAAAAATTTTGTCAAGCGTGGGTACAGCAAACTAGATTGCTTGACGGCATTTTCAAAATGACAATGCCATAACATCGCAATGCCCACCATTAAAATATTGCCAACCATTGCAATCAAATTTGACAGATGTTGCCCGTGGAGACGTAGGGTAATATATTAGATTGCTGTCGTTGAATTTTTTTTATGTGTGACCGCTTTGCCGTTCCCTATACTTGGAAACCGTGTGTCCAAATTAGCTTTATAATTTATAACACACTTGTATAACAGCAACTTGTTGTTAATTGTGAGTTTAGATAGCTTACCAATATAGTTGGCTAAATGTTTCTTTTATTGTTTTCATTTTTTGTTTGATATGGTAGGGCCAATTTAACTTTGAGTCCATGTGTATACCAATGTATTTAGTAGTGGACCCTATTTTAATATCTTTATTGTTTATTTTAATAGGTATTGAGTTAAATTTTGTTTTAGTTATAAAAATTATTTGTACAGTCTTATCTTCATTAGCACCATTTACCAAACCATTCCTTAATATTATCTGTGTATATCTGCAGTGTATAACTACAGTCGCAGTATTTAAATTTTTGTGAGATGTTAATAGGATTGTGTCGCAAAGGTAGCAATTGTGGTATTCAGTTCTTTTGGAAGTGGTATATCTGAGGTAAATATGACATATAGCAGTGGTCCTAAAAAACTCCCTTGAGGAACTCCCAGCTGTTGTAAGATGAATAGACGAACACTCTTCATTATATTTGACGTAAAAGTAACGATCGCTAAGATAACTTTCAACAATCAAATAGTAGTCAAGTGGCAGCATTGTCTTCAGTTTATGCAGCAGTATGGCATAAAACTTTGTCAAATGCTTTTACATCGTCCAAGAATACAGCAACGCAGTACCGCTTATATTCTATGTCTGTTTCAATTGTGTTTGTTATACGGTGTATCTGTGGAATCGTTGAATGTCGTTTGCTGAAGCCGAATTGATGATTTGGTATAATGTGTTTATTGTCAAGTATCTGGCTAATTCTATCATGTAATAGTTTTTCAGCAGCTTTAGAAATTATGGGAAGTAGGCTAATTGGTATATACGTCATTTGATAGGAGTTTTTTTTAAGTATTTAGCCAATGTTGTTGCTTTTTCTTCATTGGTAGAAGCCCATGTAGTAGTGGATAAAATATGAGGTGTTGCATATGGTTGCCTTTCATTATGTCTTAATAGTGAATTTATTATGATAGCTGTCCTACCACGAGCCTTACCATTAAGATGATCTGTCACATAAATTTTATATTCAGTAAATACTAAATAGTTTTTGTTCGTAAAATGTGTTTCTGAAACTAGTCAATTTTCTTGTCAGACAAAAATTGCTTCAGCTCAAGATAATGTTTTGTTACGCCAATCCAAGCTAAAATTTTTCAACTATTACTTTTGTCCATTTAAGCTTTTTAGTAACATTGTAATGATATTCATCATATTAGTCATTTCACCATGTCTTTAAGTTCAATAATATCACTATGGTTTGAATTATTTGTATTTTGTTCAGTTTTATTTGGATTTGATGACCCTGCAATTTCGGCATAGCTTACGTCTGGTTTAACTGCTGATCCATCCATATTTTTGGTCTCTAGTAATAATGGATCCTTTCTGCGTAAAGATGGAAACGTTTGAATTTTTATGGCTTTGTTTATTTCACACCCTTTGTAGTTTGCAGTATGATTTCCGCCACATAGGGCACATTTAATTTCAGCTGCGTTGGTTATTTTTTGTTGGCATTCACTTGTTAGATGCTTTCCAGCGCATTTCACACATACTGGATCCCTTGTACAGTAGTTTTTGTCTGACCGTATTTTTGGCATTTAGTGCATTGCGCGACTTCTCGTTAATGATGCGGTGCCTCAAAAGCTACTCTGTAATGCATTAATTTGTTAATGTTGTAAATATCCTTATTGTTAGTATTTGTTTCTAATTCTATGCTAAACAGTGGTAGCGGTTTTTTTGTTGTCCGTTGAGTTATGTTAGTTATGTTTAAAACTTTGTGACCGTGTTCGCCAAGCCCATTTTTAATTTCTTTTTGGCCGCAGAGGGGTGCATGAAGAATCACCCCTTTCATTTTTGTTGCCTCTTTCAACTTATAACTCATATATATATAACAGTTCCTTTGTTTGTTTGAATCTTTCTTTCTCACTTTAATTAAATTATAAATTTGTTATTATAAGTGTTTAGTTCATCTAAACAGATCTAGACACTGAATTGATAACTTGCAATTTCTTTTAAACGTATCTATTATGTCCTCAATTGATTCATTCCACAATAACACCCATTTAGTTCTTCATTATTAATAGTCTTTATTTCATTATTAATTAATATTACAAATATCAAAAGAATGTCTGTATCAATACCATATAAAAGCAAAAGTAAAGTGATCTGCATAAAAGCTAGAGATGTGTAACCCACAAGAAATGTCAACTCATGGCTACTCAAGTACTAGATACTCGTTAATCATATACGTATACATTAAGGTAGTTACTATAAACAAATAGAGTTATAATAGTTCTCCCACGCTAATTGGGCAGCTTCAGGCATCTGACACATAACTATCTAGATAGGCTGGTGTACGACGTATTCGAGAAGTCCTTCGAGGTAGTTGTTGTTTTTCAGCCGGAACTGTTGTGTTTTGTTCTTCAGTGTCCGCATTTTCATAATTTCCTACGTTGACTGGAATTTTAATTAAATCTTGAAGATCGTATCTAGGAACTATCGGGTTTGGATTCTGTTGTATTTGTTCTTCATGTTCTGGACTTGTTTGTTGTTGAATCATGCTTGACCGAAGTTGATTAATATGACGTTTAACTGTATAACCATCATCCAATTTGACTAGATAATGGAGATGACCCAATTTCTTGATGATTGTTCCCAACTTCCATAAATTTTTATTGTTTGTGTAATATCGAGCTTGAAATCTCTCTCCCTCGCGTAATTGACGAGCCTTACACAAATCTCCAGAGCCTTGATTATGAATTTGAGGAGGTCTCAGCGCATCTAGCTGGATACGGATTTGTCTGTTTAAGTATTGCTCCGATGGCGTTTTTCCATTTGCAAGTGGCGTTGCCCGGTAACGAAAAAGTATTTCTCTTACTTTCTCACGTAAAGAACGACGGTCATCTAGCATTGATTTAAGTCGATGTTTTAAAGTTTGAACATTACGTTCGGCAAGACCGTTCGTAGCTGGATGCCCGGGTGCAATAAACTTCTGAAAAATAACACGACGTGTACAAAATGATTGAAATTCATCACTGGTAAATATTGTGGCGTTGTCGGATACAATTACGACTGGATAACCATGTCTAGCAAATAAATCTAGTAACATCTCTATTGTAGTAGTAGAAGATGGAGAAGAAGGAGTTATACCAATTTCAGCCCACTTGGATTTAGCGTCCATCACAACCAGATAATAATCGCCTTGAAAAATACCCGCATAATCGATGTGGATTCGTTGCCAGTTGTGTTGTGGTTCCTCCCAAGAGTGTAGTGTAGCCTTGGGGGGACTTGACCTCACATTACCACAAGATGAACACTCTTTTACTAGACGTTCAATATCTTTATCAATTGATTTCCAATACACGTACCTGCGAGCTAATTGTTTCATTTTTGAAATATGTGTTTGGTGAAGTTCTGCTAAAACTGTCTGTTGTAAAGTAGTCGGTACTACTACACGTTGACCTCGAAAAATGATTCCATTGTTTTATTGTTATTAACATGGTGTCTTCCACTCGATTATTTTTAAGATTTTGTAGAATTGTTGACAATTGTTGATCTTTTTGCGTTTCCGCTTGAAGAGTTTTAAAATTTAAATTTAACGTTAAAATTTGATGTATCGATGATTCACAGATATGATTAACTTCTTCGTTTATAGCAGAATCTATTAAATTTGACGTTTTTACTGGAGCTCGAGACAAACAGTCAGCATTAACATTTTCGATGCCTTTCTTGTAGACAACTTTATAATCGAAACGAATGAAAGAAATGCTGCATATCTCTGAAGACGTGAAAAAGTCATTTGTGGTAACTTTGCACTTTGATGGAAAATTCGAACTAAAGGTTGATTATCCGTTATAAGTGTAAATTGTTTTCCATATAAATATTGATAAAAATGATCCACTGAAAATACGATAGCCAATGCTTCACGATCAATTTGAGAATAATTCTTCTCAGCTTCCGTAAGCGATCTTCAAGCAAATGAAATTGGACGTTCTTGCTCATCTACGATGTGAGACAACACTCCCGCAATTCCAGTTGGACTAGCGTCACAAGCTAATTGTAGTGGGTATTTTGGATCATAAGGTACAATTACACGATCACTAGCTATTTCTTTTTTAATATTTTTGAAAGCTGCATCGCATTGTACATTCCAATTAAATTTTGAATTTTTCTTGATGAGATTACGTAGAGGTGATGTAATTGTTGAACAATTTCGAATAAACCTTGAATAGTATGTAACCATTCCTAAAAATCTTCTTACATCATCCGCTGATTTAAGCTTTGGAAGATCTAAGATAGCTGCTATTTTCTTTTTCGATTTTAAAATTTTATTATTTTTGATGGTGTGACCCAGGAATTCAATTTCTTCTTGAAAAAAACTGCATTTATCTTTATTAAGATGTAAATCGTATTGTTGAAGACGTTGTAAACATTTCAATAAATTTTCTTTGCATTCTAATTTTGTTTCACCATGTATAATGATGTCATCAAAATACGCTTCCGTTTTTGGAACTTGTTGTAAAATTTGATTAATTATTCGATTAAACTCCGAAGGTGCTGTTTTAATACCAAATGATAACCTATTCACCTTATACGTACCCCGATGCGTTGACATCGTTTGGATTTTACTTGAATCTTCATCCACTGGTATGTGTAAATACGCTTTGTACAGATCCAATCTGCAAAAATATTTCGAATTACGTAAACAGTTAAAAATATCTTCAATTTTTCGTATTGGACTATGGGCGTCCACGAGACGTTCGTTTACTCCTACTTTATAGTCAACACACAAGCGTATCCCTCCATCAGATTTTGGTATTACGACCAAGGGGGAACCCCAGTGACTGATTTCAGTTTTTGAAATTACACCTGCTGTTTCTAGTTGATCAAGTTCTTGGTTGACTTTTTCGATTAAAGCATAGGGTATTTCCCGTTCCCAGTTAAATATAGGCTTAGCCTCATTACGTAATTTAAGCAATATTGTATATTGCTTAACACATCCAATTTTTGGTTGAAAAATATCTTGAAATTCGTCATTTATTGAATTAGTAAAATTAGCATCACTTACGTTTTTTACTGAATACGTAGAGTTGATTTCGTTCAAATTGATTTGAAATTTTCGAATCCAATTGCGTCCAAGAAGTGTTGTATATTCCTCTGGAGCTATTAAATTAATAAAAACACTAAAATGAATGGAGACTGTGCATTTGCATTCTTTATAATAAAGGATTCACCCAGAATTTCGGTTTCCTTCTTTTTTCCTCTTCATCGTATAAATAAAAAATTTTTGTCAAGCGTGGGTACAGCAAACTAGATTGCTTGACGGCATTTTCAAAATGACAATGCCATAACATCGCAATGCCCACCATTAAAATATTGCCAACCATTGCAATCAAATTTGACAGATGTTGCCCGTGGAGACGTAGGGTAATATATTAGATTGCTGTCGTTGAATTTTTTTTATGTGTGACCGCTTTGCCGTTCCCTATACTTGGAAACCGTGTGTCCAAATTAGCTTTATAATTTATAACACACTTGTATAAAAGCAACTTGTTGTTAATTGTGAGTTTAGATAGCTTACCAATATAGTTGGCTAAATGTTTCTTTTATTGTTTTCATTTTTTGTTTGATATGGTAGGGCCAATTTAACTTTGAGTCCATGTGTATACCAATGTATTTAGTAGTGGACCCTATTTTAATATCTTTATTGTTTATTTTAATAGGTATTGAGTTAAATTTTGTTTTAGTTATAAAAATTATTTGTACAGTCTTATCTTCATTAGCACCATTTACCAAACCATTCCTTAATATTATCTGTGTATATCTGCAGTGTATAACTACAGTCGCAGTATTTAAATTTTTGTGAGATGTTAATAGGATTGTGTCGCAAAGGTAGCAATTGTGGTATTCAGTTCTTTTGGAAGTGGTATATCTGAGGTAAATATGACATATAGCAGTGGTCCTAAAAAACTCCCTTGAGGAACTCCCAGCTGTTGTAAGATGAATAGACGAACACTCTTCATTATATTTGACGTAAAAGTAACGATCGCTAAGATAACTTTCAACAATCAAATAGTAGTCAAGTGGCAGCATTGTCTTCAGTTTATGCAGCAGTATGGCATAAAACTTTGTCAAATGCTTTTACATCGTCCAAGAATACAGCAACGCAGTACCGCTTATATTCTATGTCTGTTTCAATTGTGTTTGTTATACGGTGTATCTGTGGAATCGTTGAATGTCGTTTGCTGAAGCCGAATTGATGATTTGGTATAATGTGTTTATTGTCAAGTATCTGGCTAATTCTATCATGTAATAGTTTTTCAGCAGCTTTAGAAATTATGGGAAGTAGGCTAATTGGTATATACGTCATTTGATAGGAGTTTTTTTTAAGTATTTAGCCAATGTTGTTGCTTTTTCTTCATTGGTAGAAGCCCATGTAGTAGTGGATAAAATATGAGGTGTTGCATATGGTTGCCTTTCATTATGTCTTAATAGTGAATTTATTATGATAGCTGTCCTACCACGAGCCTTACCATTAAGATGATCTGTCACATAAATTTTATATTCAGTAAATACTAAATAGTTTTTGTTCGTAAAATGTGTTTCTGAAACTAGTCAATTTTCTTGTCAAACAAAAATTGCTTCAGCTCAAGATAATGTTTTGTTACGCCAATCCAAGCTAAAATTTTTCAACTATTACTTTTGTCCATTTAAGCTTTTTAGTAACATTGTAATGATATTCATCATATTAGTCATTTCACCATGTCTTTAAGTTCAATAATATCACTATGGTTTGAATTATTTGTATTTTGTTCAGTTTTATTTGGATTTGATGACCCTGCAATTTCGGCATAGCTTACGTCTGGTTTAACTGCTGATCCATCCATATTTTTGGTCTCTAGTAATAATGGATCCTTTCTGCGTAAAGATGGAAACGTTTGAATTTTTATGGCTTTGTTTATTTCACAGCCTTTGTAGTTTGCAGTATGATTTCCGCCACATAGGGCACATTTAATTTCAGCTGCGTTGGTTATTTTTTGTTGGCATTCACTTGTTAGATGCTTTCCAGCGCATTTCACACATACTGGATCCCTTGTACAGTAGTTTTTGTCTGACCGTATTTTTGGCATTTAGTGCATTGCGCGACTTCTCGTTAATGATGCGGTGCCTCAAAAGCTACTCTGTAATGCATTAATTTGTTAATGTTGTAAATATCCTTATTGTTAGTATTTGTTTCTAATTCTATGCTAAACAGTGGTAGCGGTTTTTTTTGTTGTCCGTTGAGTTATGTTAGTTATGTTTAAAACTTTGTGACCGTGTTCGCCAAGCCCATTTTTAATTTCTTTTTGGCCGCAGAGGGATGCATGAAGAATCACCCCTTTCATTTTTGTTGTCTCTTTCAACTTATAACTCATATATATAACAGTTCCTTTGTTTGTTTGAATCTTTCTTTCTCACTTTAATTAAATTATAAATTTGTTATTATAAGTGTTTAGTTCATCTAAACAGATCTAGACACTGAATTGATAACTTGCAATTTCTTTTAAACGTATCTATTATGTCCTCAATTGCTTCATTCCACAATAACACCCATTTAGTTCTTCATTATCAATAATCTTTATTTCATTATTAATTAATATTACAAATATCAAAAGAATGTCTGTATCAATACCATATAAAAGCAAAAGTAAAGTGATCTGCATAAAAGCTAGAGATGTGTAACCCACAAGAAATGTCAACTCATGGCTACTCAAGTACTAGATACTCGTTAATCATATACGTATACATTAAGGTAGTTACTATAAACAAATAGAGTTATAATAGTTCTCCCACGCTAATTGGGCAGCTTCAGGCATCTGACACATAACTATCTAGATAGGCTGGTGTACGACGTATTCGAGAAGTCCTTCGAGGTAGTTGTTGTTGTTCAGCCGGAACTGTTGTGTTTTGTTCTTCAGTGTCCGCATTTTCATAATTTCCTACGTTGACCGGAATTTTAATTAAATCTTGAAGATCGTATCTAGGAACTATCGGGTTTGGATTCTGTTGTATTTGTTCTTCATGTTCTGGACTTGTTTGTTGTTGAATCATGCTTGACCGAAGTTGATTAATATGACGTTTAACTGTATAACCATCATCCAATTTGACTAGATAATGGAGATGACCCAATTTCTTGATGATTGTTCCCAACTTCCATAAATTTTTATTGTTTGTGTAATATCGAGCTTGAAATCTCTCTCCCTCGCGTAATTGACGAGCCTTACACAAATCTCCAGAGCCTTGATTATGAATTTGAGGAGGTCTCAGCGCATCTAGCTGGATACGGATTTGTCTGTTTAAGTATTGCTCCGATGGCGTTTTTCCATTTGCAAGTGGCGTTGCCCGGTAACGAAAAAGTATTTCTCTTACTTTCTCACGTAAAGAACGACGGTCATCTAGCATTGATTTAAGTCGATGTTTTAAAGTTTGAACATTACGTTCGGCAAGACCGTTCGTAGCTGGATGCCCGGGTGCAATAAACTTCTGAAAAATAACACGACGTGTACAAAATGATTGAAATTCATCACTGGTAAATATTGTGGCGTTGTCGGATACAATTACGACTGGATAACCATGTCTAGCAAATAAATCTAGTAACATCTCTATTGTAGTAGTAGAAGATGGAGAAGAAGGAGTTATACCAATTTCAGCCCACTTGGATTTAGCGTCCATCACAACCAGATAATAATGGCCTTGAAAAATACCCGCATAATCGATGTGGATTCGTTGCCAGTTGTGTTGTGGTTCCTCCCAAGAGTGTAGTGTAGCCTTGGGGGGACTTGACCTCACATTACCACAAGATGAACACTCTTTTACTAGACGTTCAATATCTTTATCAATTGATTTCCAATACACGTACCTGCGAGCTAATTGTTTCATTTTTGAAATATGTGTTTGGTGAAGTTCTGCTAAAACTGTCTGTTGTAAAGTAGTCGGTACTACTACACGTTGACCTCGAAAAATGATTCCATTGTTTTATTGTTATTAACATGGTGTCTTCCACTCGATTATTTTTAAGATTTTGTAGAATTGTTGACAATTGTTGATCTTTTTGCGTTTCCGCTTGAAGAGTTTTAAAATTTAAATTTAACGTTAAAATTTGATGTATCGATGATTCACAGATATGATTAACTTCTTCGTTTATAGCAGAATCTATTAAATTTGACGTTTTTACTGGAGCTCGAGACAAACAGTCAGCATTAACATTTTCGATGCCTTTCTTGTAGACAACTTTATAATCGAAACGAATGAAAGAAATGCTGCATATCTCTGAAGACGTGAAAAAGTCATTTGTGGTAACTTTGCACTTTGATGGAAAATTCGAACTAAAGGTTGATTATCCGTTATAAGTGTAAATTGTTTTCCATATAAATATTGATAAAAATGATCCACTGAAAATACGATAGCCAATGCTTCACGATCAATTTGAGAATAATTCTTCTCAGCTTCCGTAAGCGATCTTCAAGCAAATGAAATTGGACGTTCTTGATCATCTACGATGTGAGACAACACTCCCGCAATTCCAGTTGGACTAGCGTCACAAGCTAATTGTAGTGGGTATTTTGGATCATAAAGTACAATTACACGATCACTAGCTATTTCTTTTTTAATATTTTTGAAAGCTGCATCGCATTGTACATTCCAATTAAATTTTGAATTTTTCTTGATGAGATTACGTAGAGGTGATGTAATTGTTGAACAATTTCGAATAAACCTTGAATAGTATGTAACCATTCCTAAAAATCTTCTTACATCATCCGCTGATTTAAGCTTTGGAAGATCTAAGATAGCTGCTATTTTCTTTTTCGATTTTAAAATTTTATTATTTTTGATGGTGTGACCCAGGAATTCAATTTCTTCTTGAAAAAAACTGCATTTATCTTTATTAAGATGTAAATCGTATTGTTGAAGACGTTGTAAACATTTCAATAAATTTTCTTTGCATTCTAATTTTGTTTCACCATGTATAATGATGTCATCAAAATACGCTTCCGTTTTTGGAACTTGTTGTAAAATTTGATTAATTATTCGATTAAACTCCGAAGGTGCTGTTTTAATACCAAATGATAACCTATTCACCTTATACGTACCCCGATGCGTTGACATCGTTTGGATTTTACTTGAATCTTCATCCACTGGTATGTGTAAATACGCTTTGTACAGATCCAATCTGCAAAAATATTTCGAATTACGTAAACAGTTAAAAATATCTTCAATTTTTCGTATTGGACTATGGGCGTCCACGAGACGTTCGATTACTCCTACTTTATAGTCAACACACAAGCGTATCCCTCCATCAGATTTTGGTATTACGACCAAGGGGGAACCCCAGTGACTGATTTCAGTTTTTGAAATTACACCTGCTGTTTCTAGTTGATCAAGTTCTTGGTTGACTTTTTCGATTAAAGCATAGGGTATTTCCCGTTCCCAGTTAAATATAGGCTTAGCCTCATTACGTAATTTAAGCAATATTGTATATTGCTTAACACATCCAATTTTTGGTTGAAAAATATCTTGAAATTCGTCATTTATTGAATTAGTAAAATTAGCATCACTTACGTTTTTTACTGAATACGTAGAGTTGATTTCGTTCAAATTGATTTGAAATTTTCGAATCCAATTGCGTCCAAGAAGTGTTGTATATTCCTCTGGAGCTATTAAATTAATAAAAACACTAAAATGAATGGAGACTGTGCATTTGCATTCTTTATAATAAAGGATTCACCCAGAATTTCGGTTTCCTTCTTTTTTCCTCTTCATCGTATAAATAAAAAATTTTGTCAAGCGTGGGTACAGCAAACTAGATTGCTTGACGGCATTTTCAAAATGACAATGCCATAACATCGCAATGCCCACCATTAAAATATTGCCAACCATTGCAATCAAATTTGACAGATGTTGCCCGTGGAGACGTAGGGTAATATATTAGATTGCTGTCGTTGAATTTTTTTTATGTGTGACCGCTTTGCCGTTCCCTATACTTGGAAACCGTGTGTCCAAATTAGCTTTATAATTTATAACACACTTGTATAACAGCAACTTGTTGTTAATTGTGAGTTTAGATAGCTTACCAATATAGTTGGCTAAATGTTTCTTTTATTGTTTTCATTTTTTGTTTGATATGGTAGGGCCAATTTAACTTTGAGTCCATGTGTATACCAATGTATTTAGTAGTGGACCCTATTTTAATATCTTTATTGTTTATTTTAATAGGTATTGAGTTAAATTTTGTTTTAGTTATAAAAATTATTTGTACAGTCTTATCTTCATTAGCACCATTTACCAAACCATTCCTTAATATTATCTGTGTATATCTGCAGTGTATAACTACAGTCGCAGTATTTAAATTTTTATGAGATGTTAATAGGATTGTGTCGCAAAGGTAGCAATTGTGGTATTCAGTTCTTTTGGAAGTGGTATATCTGAGGTAAATATGACATATAGCAGTGGTCCTAAAAAACTCCCTTGAGGAACTCCCAGCTGTTGTAAGATGAATAGACGAACACTCTTCATTATATTTGACGTAAAAGTAACGATCGCTAAGATAACTTTCAACAATCAAATAGTAGTCAAGTGGCAGCATTGTCTTCAGTTTATGCAGCAGTATGGCATAAAACTTTGTCAAATGCTTTTACATCGTCCAAGAATACAGCAACGCAGTACCGCTTATATTCTATGTCTGTTTCAATTGTGTTTGTTATACGGTGTATCTGTGGAATCGTTGAATGTCGTTTGCTGAAGCCGAATTGATGATTTGGTATAATGTGTTTATTGTCAAGTATCTGGCTAATTCTATCATGTAATAGTTTTTCAGCAGCTTTAGAAATTATGGGAAGTAGGCTAATTGGTATATACGTCATTTGATAGGAGTTTTTTTTAAGTATTTAGCCAATGTTGTTGCTTTTTCTTCATTGGTTGAAGCCCATGTAGTAGTGGATAAAATATGAGGTGTTGCATATGGTTGCCTTTCATTATGTCTTAATAGTGAATTTATTATGATAGCTGTCCTACCACGAGCCTTACCATTAAGATGATCTGTCACATAAATTTTATATTCAGTAAATACTAAATAGTTTTTGTTCGTAAAATGTGTTTCTGAAACTAGTCAATTTTCTTGTCAAACAAAAATTGCTTCAGCTCAAGATAATGTTTTGTTACGCCAATCCAAGCTAAAATTTTTCAACTATTACTTTTGTCCATTTAAGCTTTTTAGTAACATTGTAATGATATTCATCATATTAGTCATTTCACCATGTCTTTAAGTTCAATAATATCACTATGGTTTGAATTATTTGTATTTTGTTCAGTTTTATTTGGATTTGATGACCCTGCAATTTCGGCATAGCTTACGTCTGGTTTAACTGCTGATCCATCCATATTTTTGGTCTCTAGTAATAATGGATCCTTTCTGCGTAAAGATGGAAACGTTTGAATTTTTATGGCTTTGTTTATTTCACACCCTTTGTAGTTTGCAGTATGATTTCCGCCACATAGGGCACATTTAATTTCAGCTGCGTTGGTTATTTTTTGTTGGCATTCACTTGTTAGATGCTTTCCAGCGCATTTCACACATACTGGATCCCTTGTACAGTAGTTTTTGTCTGACCGTATTTTTGGCATTTAGTGCATTGCGCGACTTCTCGTTAATGATGCGGTGCCTCAAAAGCTACTCTGTAATGCATTAATTTGTTAATGTTGTAAATATCCTTATTGTTAGTATTTGTTTCTAATTCTATGCTAAACAGTGGTAGCGGTTTTTTTTGTTGTCCGTTGAGTTATGTTAGTTATGTTTAAAACTTTGTGACCGTGTTCGCCAAGCCCATTTTTAATTTCTTTTTGGCCGCAGAGGGATGCATGAAGAATCACCCCTTTCATTTTTGTTGTCTCTTTCAACTTATAACTCATATATATAACAGTTCCTTTGTTTGTTTGAATCTTTCTTTCTCACTTTAATTAAATTATAAATTTGTTATTATAAGTGTTTAGTTCATCTAAACAGATCTAGACACTGAATTGATAACTTGCAATTTCTTTTAAACGTATCTATTATGTCCTCAATTGATTCATTCCACAATAACACCCATTTAGTTCTTCATTATTAATAGTCTTTATTTCATTATTAATTAATATTACAAATATCAAAAGAATGTCTGTATCAATACCATATAAAAGCAAAAGTAAAGTGATCTGCATAAAAGCTAGAGATGTGTAACCCACAAGAAATGTCAACTCATGGCTACTCAAGTACTAGATACTCGTTAATCATATACGTATACATTAAGGTAGTTACTATAAACAAATAGAGTTATAATAGTTCTCCCACGCTAATTGGGTAGCTTCAGGCATCTGACACATAACTATCTAGATAGGCTGGTGTACGACGTATTCGAGAAGTCCTTCGAGGTAGTTGTTGTTGTTCAGCCGGAACTGTTGTGTTTTGTTCTTCAGTGTCCGCATTTTCATAATTTCCTACGTTGACTGGAATTTTAATTAAATCTTGAAGATCGTATCTAGGAACTATCGGGTTTGGATTCTGTTGTATTTGTTCTTCATGTTCTGGACTTGTTTGTTGTTGAATCATGCTTGACCGAAGTTGATTAATATGACGTTTAACTGTATAACCATCATCCAATTTGACTAGATAATGGAGATGACCCAATTTCTTGATGATTGTTCCCAACTTCCATAAATTTTTATTGTTTGTGTAATATCGAGCTTGAAATCTCTCTCCCTCGCGTAATTGACGAGCCTTACACAAATCTCCAGAGCCTTGATTATGAATTTGAGGAGGTCTCAGCGCATCTAGCTGGATACGGATTTGTCTGTTTAAGTATTGCTCCGATGGCGTTTTTCCATTTGCAAGTGGCGTTGCCCGGTAACGAAAAAGTATTTCTCTTACTTTCTCACGTAAAGAACGACGGTCATCTAGCATTGATTTAAGTCGATGTTTTAAAGTTTGAACATTACGTTCGGCAAGACCGTTCGTAGCTGGATGCCCGGGTGCAATAAACTTCTGAAAAATAACACGACGTGTACAAAATGATTGAAATTCATCACTGGTAAATATTGTGGCGTTGTCGGATACAATTACGACTGGATAACCATGTCTAGCAAATAAATCTAGTAACATCTCTATTGTAGTAGTAGAAGATGGAGAAGAAGGAGTTATACCAATTTCAGCCCACTTGGATTTAGCGTCCATCACAACCAGATAATAATGGCCTTGAAAAATACCCGCATAATCGATGTGGATTCGTTGCCAGTTGTGTTGTGGTTCCTCCCAAGAGTGTAGTGTAGCCTTGGGGGGACTTGACCTCACATTACCACAAGATGAACACTCTTTTACTAGACGTTCAATATCTTTATCAATTGATTTCCAATACACGTACCTGCGAGCTAATTGTTTCATTTTTGAAATATGTGTTTGGTGAAGTTCTGCTAAAACTGTCTGTTGTAAAGTAGTCGGTACTACTACACGTTGACCTCGAAAAATGATTCCATTGTTTTATTGTTATTAACATGGTGTCTTCCACTCGATTATTTTTAAGATTTTGTAGAATTGTTGACAATTGTTGATCTTTTTGCGTTTCCGCTTGAAGAGTTTTAAAATTTAAATTTAACGTTAAAATTTGATGTATCGATGATTCACAGATATGATTAACTTCTTCGTTTATAGCAGAATCTATTAAATTTGACGTTTTTACTGGAGCTCGAGACAAACAGTCAGCATTAACATTTTCGATGCCTTTCTTGTAGACAACTTTATAATCGAAACGAATGAAAGAAATGCTGCATATCTCTGAAGACGTGAAAAAGTCATTTGTGGTAACTTTGCACTTTGATGGAAAATTCGAACTAAAGGTTGATTATCCGTTATAAGTGTAAATTGTTTTCCATATAAATATTGATAAAAATGATCCACTGAAAATACGATAGCCAATGCTTCACGATCAATTTGAGAATAATTCTTCTCAGCTTCCGTAAGCGATCTTCAAGCAAATGAAATTGGACGTTCTTGATCATCTACGATGTGAGACAACACTCCCGCAATTCCAGTTGGACTAGCGTCACAAGCTAATTGTAGTGGGTATTTTGGATCATAAAGTACAATTACACGATCACTAGCTATTTCTTTTTTAATATTTTTGAAAGCTGCATCGCATTGTACATTCCAATTAAATTTTGAATTTTTCTTGATGAGATTACGTAGAGGTGATGTAATTGTTGAACAATTTCGAATAAACCTTGAATAGTATGTAACCATTCCTAAAAATCTTCTTACATCATCCGCTGATTTAAGCTTTGGAAGATCTAAGATAGCTGCTATTTTCTTTTTCGATTTTAAAATTTTATTATTTTTGATGGTGTGACCCAGGAATTCAATTTCTTCTTGAAAAAAACTGCATTTATCTTTATTAAGATGTAAATCGTATTGTTGAAGACGTTGTAAACATTTCAATAAATTTTCTTTGCATTCTAATTTTGTTTCACCATGTATAATGATGTCATCAAAATACGCTTCCGTTTTTGGAACTTGTTGTAAAATTTGATTAATTATTCGATTAAACTCCGAAGGTGCTGTTTTAATACCAAATGATAACCTATTCACCTTATACGTACCCCGATGCGTTGACATCGTTTGGATTTTACTTGAATCTTCATCCACTGGTATGTGTAAATACGCTTTGTACAGATCCAATCTGCAAAAATATTTCGAATTACGTAAACAGTTAAAAATATCTTCAATTTTTCGTATTGGACTATGGGCGTCCACGAGACGTTCGATTACTCCTACTTTATAGTCAACACACAAGCGTATCCCTCCATCAGATTTTGGTATTACGACCAAGGGGGAACCCCAGTGACTGATTTCAGTTTTTGAAATTACACCTGCTGTTTCTAGTTGATCAAGTTCTTGGTTGACTTTTTCGATTAAAGCATAGGGTATTTCCCGTTCCCAGTTAAATATAGGCTTAGCCTCATTACGTAATTTAAGCAATATTGTATATTGCTTAACACATCCAATTTTTGGTTGAAAAATATCTTGAAATTCGTCATTTATTGAATTAGTAAAATTAGCATCACTTACGTTTTTTACTGAATACGTAGAGTTGATTTCGTTCAAATTGATTTGAAATTTTCGAATCCAATTGCGTCCAAGAAGTGTTGTATATTCCTCTGGAGCTATTAAATTAATAAAAACACTAAAATGAATGGAGACTGTGCATTTGCATTCTTTATAATAAAGGATTCACCCAGAATTTCGGTTTCCTTCTTTTTTCCTCTTCATCGTATAAATAAAAAATTTTGTCAAGCGTGGGTACAGCAAACTAGATTGCTTGACGGCATTTTCAAAATGACAATGCCATAACATCGCAATGCCCACCATTAAAATATTGCCAACCATTGCAATCAAATTTGACAGATGTTGCCCGTGGAGACGTAGGGTAATATATTAGATTGCTGTCGTTGAATTTTTTTTATGTGTGACCGCTTTGCCGTTCCCTATACTTGGAAACCGTGTGTCCAAATTAGCTTTATAATTTATAACACACTTGTATAACAGCAACTTGTTGTTAATTGTGAGTTTAGATAGCTTACCAATATAGTTGGCTAAATGTTTCTTTTATTGTTTTCATTTTTTGTTTGATATGGTAGGGCCAATTTAACTTTGAGTCCATGTGTATACCAATGTATTTAGTAGTGGACCCTATTTTAATATCTTTATTGTTTATTTTAATAGGTATTGAGTTAAATTTTGTTTTAGTTATAAAAATTATTTGTACAGTCTTATCTTCATTAGCACCATTTACCAAACCATTCCTTAATATTATCTGTGTATATCTGCAGTGTATAACTACAGTCGCAGTATTTAAATTTTTATGAGATGTTAATAGGATTGTGTCGCAAAGGTAGCAATTGTGGTATTCAGTTCTTTTGGAAGTGGTATATCTGAGGTAAATATGACATATAGCAGTGGTCCTAAAAAACTCCCTTGAGGAACTCCCAGCTGTTGTAAGATGAATAGACGAACACTCTTCATTATATTTGACGTAAAAGTAACGATCGCTAAGATAACTTTCAACAATCAAATAGTAGTCAAGTGGCAGCATTGTCTTCAGTTTATGCAGCAGTATGGCATAAAACTTTGTCAAATGCTTTTACATCGTCCAAGAATACAGCAACGCAGTACCGCTTATATTCTATGTCTGTTTCAATTGTGTTTGTTATACGGTGTATCTGTGGAATCGTTGAATGTCGTTTGCTGAAGCCGAATTGATGATTTGGTATAATGTGTTTATTGTCAAGTATCTGGCTAATTCTATCATGTAATAGTTTTTCAGCAGCTTTAGAAATTATGGGAAGTAGGCTAATTGGTATATACGTCATTTGATAGGAGTTTTTTTTAAGTATTTAGCCAATGTTGTTGCTTTTTCTTCATTGGTTGAAGCCCATGTAGTAGTGGATAAAATATGAGGTGTTGCATATGGTTGCCTTTCATTATGTCTTAATAGTGAATTTATTATGATAGCTGTCCTACCACGAGCCTTACCATTAAGATGATCTGTCACATAAATTTTATATTCAGTAAATACTAAATAGTTTTTGTTCGTAAAATGTGTTTCTGAAACTAGTCAATTTTCTTGTCAAACAAAAATTGCTTCAGCTCAAGATAATGTTTTGTTACGCCAATCCAAGCTAAAATTTTTCAACTATTACTTTTGTCCATTTAAGCTTTTTAGTAACATTGTAATGATATTCATCATATTAGTCATTTCACCATGTCTTTAAGTTCAATAATATCACTATGGTTTGAATTATTTGTATTTTGTTCAGTTTTATTTGGATTTGATGACCCTGCAATTTCGGCATAGCTTACGTCTGGTTTAACTGCTGATCCATCCATATTTTTGGTCTCTAGTAATAATGGATCCTTTCTGCGTAAATATGGAAACGTTTGAATTTTTATGGCTTTGTTTATTTCACAGCCTTTGTAGTTTGCAGTATGATTTCCGCCACATAGGGCACATTTAATTTCAGCTGCGTTGGTTATTTTTTGTTGGCATTCACTTGTTAGATGCTTTCCAGCGCATTTCACACATACTGGATCCCTTGTACAGTAGTTTTTGTCTGACCGTATTTTTGGCATTTAGTGCATTGCGCGACTTCTCGTTAATGATGCGGTGCCTCAAAAGCTACTCTGTAATGCATTAATTTGTTAATGTTGTAAATATCCTTATTGTTAGTATTTGTTTCTAATTCTATGCTAAACAGTGGTAGCGGTTTTTTTTGTTGTCCGTTGAGTTATGTTAGTTATGTTTAAAACTTTGTGACCGTGTTCGCCAAGCCCATTTTTAATTTCTTTTTGGCCGCAGAGGGATGCATGAAGAATCACCCCTTTCATTTTTGTTGTCTCTTTCAACTTATAACTCATATATATAACAGTTCCTTTGTTTGTTTGAATCTTTCTTTCTCACTTTAATTAAATTATAAATTTGTTATTATAAGTGTTTAGTTCATCTAAACAGATCTAGACACTGAATTGATAACTTCCAATTTCTTTTAAACGTATCTATTATGTCCTCAATTGATTCATTCCACAATAACACCCATTTAGTTCTTCATTATTAATAGTCTTTATTTCATTATTAATTAATATTACAAATATCAAAAGAATGTCTGTATCAATACCATATAAAAGCAAAAGTAAAGTGATCTGCATAAAAGCTAGAGATGTGTAACCCACAAGAAATGTCAACTTATGGCTACTCAAGTACTAGATACTCGTTAATCATATACGTATACATTAAGGTAGTTACTATAAACAAATAGAGTTATAATAGTTCTCCCACGCTAATTGGGCAGCTTCAGGCATCTGACACATAACTATTTAGATAGGCTGGTGTACGACGTATTCGAGAAGTCCTTCGAGGTAGTTGTTGTTGTTCAGCCGGAACTGTTGTGTTTTGTTCTTCAGTGTCCGCATTTTCATAATTTCCTACGTTGACTGGAATTTTAATTAAATCTTGAAGATCGTATCTAGGAACTATCGGGTTTGGATTCTGTTGTATTTGTTCTTCATGTTCTGGACTTGTTTGTTGTTGAATCATGCTTGACCGAAGTTGATTAATATGACGTTTAACTGTATAACCATCATCCAATTTGACTAGATAATGGAGATGACCCAATTTCTTGATGATTGTTCCCAACTTCCATAAATTTTTATTGTTTGTGTAATATCGAGCTTGAAATCTCTCTCCCTCGCGTAATTGACGAGCCTTACACAAATCTCCAGAGCCTTGATTATGAATTTGAGGAGGTCTCAGCGCATCTAGCTGGATACGGATTTGTCTGTTTAAGTATTGCTCCGATGGCGTTTTTCCATTTGCAAGTGGCGTTGCCCGGTAACGAAAAAGTATTTCTCTTACTTTCTCACGTAAAGAACGACGGTCATCTAGCATTGATTTAAGTCGATGTTTTAAAGTTTGAACATTACGTTCGGCAAGACCGTTCGTAGCTGGATGCCCGGGTGCAATAAACTTCTGAAAAATAACACGACGTGTACAAAATGATTGAAATTTATCACTGGTAAATATTGTGGCGTTGTCGGATACAATTACGACTGGATAACCATGTCTAGCAAATAAATCTAGTAACATCTCTATTGTAGTAGTAGAAGATGGAGAAGAAGGAGTTATACCAATTTCAGCCCACTTGGATTTAGCGTCCATCACAACCAGATAATAATGGCCTTGAAAAATACCCGCATAATCGATGTGGATTCGTTGCCAGTTGTGTTGTGGTTCCTCCCAAGAGTGTAGTGTAGCCTTGGGGGGACTTGACCTCACATTACCACAAGATGAACACTCTTTTACTAGACGTTCAATATCTTTATCAATTGATTTCCAATACACGTACCTGCGAGCTAATTGTTTCATTTTTGAAATATGTGTTTGGTGAAGTTCTGCTAAAACTGTCTGTTGTAAAGTAGTCGGTACTACTACACGTTGACCTCGAAAAATGATTCCATTGTTTTATTGTTATTAACATGGTGTCTTCCACTCGATTATTTTTAAGATTTTGTAGAATTGTTGACAATTGTTGATCTTTTTGCGTTTCCGCTTGAAGAGTTTTAAAATTTAAATTTAACGTTAAAATTTGATGTATCGATGATTCACAGATATGATTAACTTCTTCGTTTATAGCAGAATCTATTAAATTTGACGTTTTTACTGGAGCTCGAGACAAACAGTCAGCATTAACATTTTCGATGCCTTTCTTGTAGACAACTTTATAATCGAAACGAATGAAAGAAATGCTGCATATCTCTGAAGACGTGAAAAAGTCATTTGTGGTAACTTTGCACTTTGATGGAAAATTCGAACTAAAGGTTGATTATCCGTTATAAGTGTAAATTGTTTTCCATATAAATATTGATAAAAATGATCCACTGAAAATACGATAGCCAATGCTTCACGATCAATTTGAGAATAATTCTTCTCAGCTTCCGTAAGCGATCTTCAAGCAAATGAAATTGGACGTTCTTGATCATCTACGATGTGAGACAACACTCCCGCAATTCCAGTTGGACTAGCGTCACAAGCTAATTGTAGTGGGTATTTTGGATCATAAGGTACAATTACACGATCACTAGCTATTTCTTTTTTAATATTTTTGAAAGCTGCATCGCATTGTACATTCCAATTAAATTTTGAATTTTTCTTGATGAGATTACGTAGAGGTGATGTAATTGTTGAACAATTTCTAATAAACCTTGAATAGTATGTAACCATTCCTAAAAATCTTCTTACATCATCCGCTGATTTAAGCTTTGGAAGATCTAAGATAGCTGCTATTTTCTTTTTCGATTTTAAAATTTTATTATTTTTGATGGTGTGACCCAGGAATTCAATTTCTTCTTGAAAAAAACTGCATTTATCTTTATTAAGATGTAAATCGTATTGTTGAAGACGTTGTACACATTTCAATAAATTTTCTTTGCATTCTAATTTTGTTTCACCATGTATAATGATGTCATCAAAATACGCTTCCGTTTTTGGAACTTGTTGTAAAATTTGATTAATTATTCGATTAAACTCCGAAGGTGCTGTTTTAATACCAAATGATAACCTATTCACCTTATACGTACCCCGATGCGTTGACATCGTTTGGATTTTACTTGAATCTTCATCCACTGGTATGTGTAAATACGCTTTGTACAGATCCAATCTGCAAAAATATTTCGAATTACGTAAACAGTTAAAAATATCTTCAATTTTTCGTATTGGACTATGGGCGTCCACGAGACGTTCGTTTACTCCTACTTTATAGTCAACACACAAGCGTATCCCTCCATCAGATTTTGGTATTACGACCAAGGGGGAACCCCAGTGACTGATTTCAGTTTTTGAAATTACACCTGCTGTTTCTAGTTGATCAAGTTCTTGGTTGACTTTTTCGATTAAAGCATAGGGTATTTCCCGTTCCCAGTTAAATATAGGCTTAGCCTCATTACGTAATTTAAGCAATATTGTATATTGCTTAACACATCCAATTTTTGGTTGAAAAATATCTTGAAATTCGTCATTTATTGAATTAGTAAAATTAGCATCACTTACGTTTTTTACTGAATACGTAGAGTTGATTTCGTTCAAATTGATTTGAAATTTTCGAATCCAATTGCGTCCAAGAAGTGTTGTATATTCCTCTGGAGCTATTAAATTAATAAAAACACTAAAATGAATGGAGACTGTGCATTTGCATTCTTTATAATAAAGGATTCACCCAGAATTTCGGTTTCCTTCTTTTTTCCTCTTCATCGTATAAATAAAAAATTTTGTCAAGCGTGGGTACAGCAAACTAGATTGCTTGACGGCATTTTCAAAATGACAATGCCATAACATCGCAATGCCCACCATTAAAATATTGCCAACCATTGCAATCAAATTTGACAGATGTTGCCCGTGGAGACGTAGGGTAATATATTAGATTGCTGTCGTTGAATTTTTTTTATGTGTGACCGCTTTGCCGTTCCCTATACTTGGAAACCGTGTGTCCAAATTAGCTTTATAATTTATAACACACTTGTATAACAGCAACTTGTTGTTAATTGTGAGTTTAGATAGCTTACCAATATAGTTGGCTAAATGTTTCTTTTATTGTTTTCATTTTTTGTTTGATATGGTAGGGCCAATTTAACTTTGAGTCCATGTGTATACCAATGTATTTAGTAGTGGACCCTATTTTAATATCTTTATTGTTTATTTTAATAGGTATTGAGTTAAATTTTGTTTTAGTTATAAAAATTATTTGTACAGTCTTATCTTCATTAGCACCATTTACCAAACCATTCCTTAATATTATCTGTGTATATCTGCAGTGTATAACTACAGTCGCAGTATTTAAATTTTTATGAGATGTTAATAGGATTGTGTCGCAAAGGTAGCAATTGTGGTATTCAGTTCTTTTGGAAGTGGTATATCTGAGGTAAATATGACATATAGCAGTGGTCCTAAAAAACTCCCTTGAGGAACTCCCAGCTGTTGTAAGATGAATAGACGAACACTCTTCATTATATTTGACGTAAAAGTAACGATCGCTAAGATAACTTTCAACAATCAAATAGTAGTCAAGTGGCAGCATTGTCTTCAGTTTATGCAGCAGTATGGCATAAAACTTTGTCAAATGCTTTTACATCGTCCAAGAATACAGCAACGCAGTACCGCTTATATTCTATGTCTGTTTCAATTGTGTTTGTTATACGGTGTATCTGTGGAATCGTTGAATGTCGTTTGCTGAAGCCGAATTGATGATTTGGTATAATGTGTTTATTGTCAAGTATCTGGCTAATTCTATCATGTAATAGTTTTTCAGCAGCTTTAGAAATTATGGGAAGTAGGCTAATTGGTATATACGTCATTTGATAGGAGTTTTTTTTTAAGTATTTAGCCAATGTTGTTGCTTTTTCTTCATTGGTTGAAGCCCATGTAGTAGTGGATAAAATATGAGGTGTTGCATATGGTTGCCTTTCATTATGTCTTAATAGTGAATTTATTATGATAGCTGTCCTACCACGAGCCTTACCATTAAGATGATCTGTCACATAAATTTTATATTCAGTAAATACTAAATAGTTTTTGTTCGTAAAATGTGTTTCTGAAACTAGTCAATTTTCTTGTCAGACAAAAATTGCTTCAGCTCAAGATAATGTTTTGTTACGCCAATCCAAGCTAAAATTTTTCAACTATTACTTTTGTCCATTTAAGCTTTTTAGTAACATTGTAATGATATTCATCATATTAGTCATTCCACCATGTCTTTAAGTTCAATAATATCACTATGGTTTGAATTATTTGTATTTTGTTCAGTTTTATTTGGATTTGATGACCCTGCAATTTCGGCATAGCTTACGTCTGGTTTAACTGCTGATCCATCCATATTTTTGGTCTCTAGTAATAATGGATCCTTTCTGCGTAAAGATGGAAACGTTTGAATTTTTATGGCTTTGTTTATTTCACAGCCTTTGTAGTTTGCAGTATGATTTCCGCCACATAGGGCACATTTAATTTCAGCTGCGTTGGTTATTTTTTGTTGGCATTCACTTGTTAGATGCTTTCCAGCGCATTTCACACATACTGGATCCCTTGTACAGTAGTTTTTGTCTGACCGTATTTTTGGCATTTAGTGCATTGCGCGACTTCTCGTTAATGATGCGGTGCCTCAAAAGCTACTCTGTAATGCATTAATTTGTTAATGTTGTAAATATCCTTATTGTTAGTATTTGTTTCTAATTCTATGCTAAACAGTGGTAGCGGTTTTTTTGTTGTCCGTTGAGTTATGTTAGTTATGTTTAAAACTTTGTGACCGTGTTCGCCAAGCCCATTTTTAATTTCTTTTTGGCCGCAGAGGGATGCATGAAGAATCACCCCTTTCATTTTTGTTGTCTCTTTCAACTTATAACTCATATATATAACAGTTCCTTTGTTTGTTTGAATCTTTCTTTCTCACTTTAATTAAATTATAAATTTGTTATTATAAGTGTTTAGTTCATCTAAACAGATCTAGACACTGAATTGATAACTTGCAATTTCTTTTAAACGTATCTATTATGTCCTCAATTGATTCATTCCACCTCAACACCCATTTAGTTCTTCATTATTAATAGTCTTTATTTCATTATTAATTAATATTACAAATATCAAAAGAATGTCTGTATCAATACCATATAAAAGCAAAAGTAAAATGATCTGCATAAAAGCTAGAGATGTGTAACCCACAAGAAATGTCAACTCATGGCTACTCAAGTACTAGATACTCGTTAATCATATACGTATACATTAAGGTAGTTACTATAAACAAATAGAGTTATAATAGTTCTCCCACGCTAATTGGGCAGCTTCAGGCATCTGACACATAACTATTTAGATAGGCTGGTGTACGACGTATTCGAGAAGTCCTTCGAGGTAGTTGTTGTTGTTCAGCCGGAACTGTTGTGTTTTGTTCTTCAGTGTCCGCATTTTCATAATTTCCTACGTTGACTGGAATTTTAATTAAATCTTGAAGATCGTATCTAGGAACTATCGGGTTTGGATTCTGTTGTATTTGTTCTTCATGTTCTGGACTTGTTTGTTGTTGAATCATGCTTGACCGAAGTTGATTAATATGACGTTTAACTGTATAACCATCATCCAATTTGACTAGATAATGGAGATGACCCAATTTCTTGATGATTGTTCCCAACTTCCATAAATTTTTATTGTTTGTGTAATATCGAGCTTGAAATCTCTCTCCCTCACGTAATTGACGAGCCTTACAAAAAATCTCCAGAACCTTGATTATGAATTTGAGGAGGTCTCAGCGCATCTAGCTGGATACGGATTTGTCTGTTTAAGTATTGCTCCGATGGCGTTTTTCCATTTGCAAGTGGCGTTGCCCGGTAACGAAAAAGTATTTCTCTTACTTTCTCACGTAAAGAACGACGGTCATCTAGCATTGATTTAAGTCGATGTTTTAAAGTTTGAACATTACGTTCGGCAAGACCGTTCGTAGCTGGATGCCCGGGTGCAATAAACTTCTGAAAAATAACACGACATGTACAAAATGATTGAAATTCATCACTGGTAAATATTGTGGCGTTGTCGGATACAATTACGACTGGATAACCATGTCTAGCAAATAAATCTAGTAACATCTCTATTGTAGTAGTAGAAGATGGAGAAGAAGGAGTTATACCAATTTCAGCCCACTTGGATTTAGCGTCCATCACAGCCAGATAATAATGGCCTTGAAAAATACCCGCATAATCGATGTGGATTCGTTGCCAGTTGTGTTGTGGTTCCTCCCAAGAGTGTAGTGTAGCCTTGGGGGGACTTGACCTCACATTACCACAAGATGAACACTCTTTTACTAGACGTTCAATATCTTTATCAATTGATTTCCAATACACGTACCTGCGAGCTAATTGTTTCATTTTTGAAATATGTGTTTGGTGAAGTTCTGCTAAAACTGTCTGTTGTAAAGTAGTCGGTACTACTACACGTTGACCTCGAAAAATGATTCCATTGTTTTATTGTTATTAACATGGTGTCTTCCACTCGATTATTTTTAAGATTTTGTAGAATTGTTGACAATTGTTGATCTTTTTGCGTTTCCGCTTGAAGAGTTTTAAAATTTAAATTTAACGTTAAAATTTGATGTATCGATGATTCACAAATATGATTAACTTCTTCGTTTATAGCAGAATCTATTAAATTTGACGTTTTTACTGGAGCTCGAGACAAACAGTCAGCATTAACATTTTCGATGCCTTTCTTGTAGACAACTTTATAATCGAAACGAATGAAAGAAATGCTGCATATCTCTGAAGACGTGAAAAAGTCATTTGTGGTAACTTTGCACTTTGATGGAAAATTCGTACTAAAGGTTGATTATCCGTTATAAGTGTAAATTGTTTTCCATATAAATATTGATAAAAATGATCCACTGAAAATACGATAGCCAATGCAATGCTTCACGGTCAATTTGAGAATAATTCTTCTCAGCTTCCGTAAGCGATCTTGAAGCAAATGAAATTGGACGTTCTTGATCATCTACGATGTGAGACAACACTCCCGCAATTCCAGTTGGACTAGCGTCACAAGCTAATTGTAGTGGGTATTTTGGATCATAAGGTACAATTACACGATCACTAGCTATTTCTTTTTTAATATTTTTGAAAGCCGCATCGCATTGTACATTCCAATTAAATTTTGAATTTTTCTTGATGAGATTACGTAGAGGTGATGTAATTGTTGAACAATTTCGAATAAACCTTGAATAGTATGTAACCATTCCTAAAAATCTTCTTACATCATCCGCTGATTTAAGCTTTGGAAGATCTAAGATAGCTGCTATTTTCTTTTTCGATTTTAAAATTTTGTTATTTTTGATGGTGTGACCCAGGAATTCAATTTCTTCTTGAAAAAAACTGCATTTATCTTTATTAAGATGTAAATCGTATTGTTGAAGACGTTGTAAACATTTCAATAAATTTTCTTTGCATTCTAATTTTGTTTCACCATGTATAATGATGTCATCAAAATACGCTTCCGTTTTTGGAACTTGTTGTAAAATTTGATTAATTATTCGATTAAACTCCGAAGGTGCTGTTTTAATACCAAATGATAACCTATTCACCTTATACGTACCCCGATGCGTTGACATCGTTTGGATTTTACTTGAATCTTCATCCACTGGTATGTGTAAATACACTTTGTACAGATCCAATCTGCAAAAATATTTCGAATTACGTAAACAGTTAAAAATATCTTCAATTTTTCGTATTGGACTATGGGCGTCCACGAGACGTTCGTTTACTCCTACTTTATAGTCAACACACAAGCGTATCCCTCCATCAGATTTTGGTATTACGACCAAGGGGGAACCCCAGTGACTGATTTCAGTTTTTGAAATTACACCTGCTGTTTCTAGTTGATCAAGTTCTTGGTTGACTTTTTCGATTAAAGCATAGGGTATTTCCCGTTCCCAGTTAAATATAGGCTTAGCCTCATTACGTAATTTAAGCAATATTGTATATTGCTTAACACATCCAATTTTTGGTTGAAAAATATCTTGAAATTCGTCATTTATTGAATTAGTAAAATTAGCATCACTTACGTTTTTTACTGAATACGTAGAGTTGATTTCGTTCAAATTGATTTGAAATTTTCGAATCCAATTGCGTCCAAGAAGTGTTGTATATTCCTCTGGAGCTATTAAATTAATAAAAACACTAAAATGAATGGAGACTGTGCATTTGCATTCTTTATAATAAAGGATTCACCCAGAATTTCGGTTTCCTTCTTTTTTCCTCTTCATCGTATAAATAAAAAATTTTGTCAAGCGTGGGTACAGCGAACTAGATTGCTTGACGGCATTTTCAAAATGACAATGCCATAACATCGCAATGCCCACCATTAAAATATTGCCAACCATTGCAATCAAATTTGACAGATGTTGCCCGTGGAGACGTAGGGTAATATATTAGATTGCTGTCGTTGAATTTTTTTTATGTGTGACCGCTTTGCCGTTCCCTATACTTGGAAACCGTGTGTCCAAATTAGCTTTATAATTTATAACACACTTGTATAACAGCAACTTGTTGTTAATTGTGAGTTTAGATAGCTTACCAATATAGTTGGCTAAATGTTTCTTTTATTGTTTTCATTTTTTGTTTGATATGGTAGGGCCAATTTAACTTTGAGTCCATGTGTATACCAATGTATTTAGTAGTGGACCCTATTTTAATATCTTTATTGTTTATTTTAATAGGTATTGAGTTAAATTTTGTTTTAGTTATAAAAATTATTTGTACAGTCTTATCTTCATTAGCACCATTTACCAAACCATTCCTTAATATTATCTGTGTATATCTGCAGTGTATAACTACAGTCGCAGTATTTAAATTTTTGTGAGATGTTAATAGGATTGTGTCGCAAAGGTAGCAATTGTGGTATTCAGTTCTTTTGGAAGTGGTATATCTGAGGTAAATATGACATATAGCAGTGGTCCTAAAAAACTCCCTTGAGGAACTCCCAGCTGTTGTAAGATGAATAGACGAACACTCTTCATTATATTTGACGTAAAAGTAACGATCGCTAAGATAACTTTCAACAATCAAATAGTAGTCAAGTGGCAGCATTGTCTTCAGTTTATGCAGCAGTATGGCATAAAACTTTGTCAAATGCTTTTACATCGTCCAAGAATACAGCAACGCAGTATCGCTTATATTCTATGTCTGTTTCAATTGTGTTTGTTATACGGTGTATCTGTGGAATCGTTGAATGTCGTTTGCTGAAGCCGAATTGATGATTTGGTATAATGTGTTTATTGTCAAGTATCTGGCTAATTCTATCATGTAATAGTTTTTCAGCAGCTTTAGAAATTATGGGAAGTAGGCTAATTGGTATATACGTCATTTGATAGGAGTTTTTTTTAAGTATTTAGCCAATGTTGTTGCTTTTTCTTCATTGGTTGAAGCCCATGTAGTAGTGGATAAAATATGAGGTGTTGCATATGGTTGCCTTTCATTATGTCTTAATAGTGAATTTATTATGATAGCTGTCCTACCACGAGCCTTACCATTAAGATGATCTGTCACATAAATTTTATATTCAGTAAATACTAAATAGTTTTTGTTCGTAAAATGTGTTTCTGAAACTAGTCAATTTTCTTGTCAGACAAAAATTGCTTCAGCTCAAGATAATGTTTTGTTACGCCAATCCAAGCTAAAATTTTTCAACTATTACTTTTGTCCATTTAAGCTTTTTAGTAACATTGTAATGATATTCATCATATTAGTCATTTCACCATGTCTTTAAGTTCAATAATATCACTATGGTTTGAATTATTTGTATTTTGTTCAGTTTTATTTGGATTTGATGACCCTGCAATTTCGGCATAGCTTACGTCTGGTTTAACTGCTGATCCATCCATATTTTTGGTCTCTAGTAATAATGGATCCTTTCTGCGTAAAGATGGAAACGTTTGAATTTTTATGGCTTTGTTTATTTCACAGCCTTTGTAGTTTGCAGTATGATTTCCGCCACATAGGGCACATTTAATTTCAGCTGCGTTGGTTATTTTTTGTTGGCATTCACTTGTTAGATGCTTTCCAGCGCATTTCACACATACTGGATCCCTTGTACAGTAGTTTTTGTCTGACCGTATTTTTGGCATTTAGTGCATTGCGCGACTTCTCGTTAATGATGCGGTGCCTCAAAAGCTACTCTGTAATGCATTAATTTGTTAATGTTGTAAATATCCTTATTGTTAGTATTTGTTTCTAATTCTATGCTAAACAGTGGTAGCGGTTTTTTTGTTGTCCGTTGAGTTATGTTAGTTATGTTTAAAACTTTGTGACCGTGTTCGCCAAGCCCATTTTTAATTTCTTTTTGGCCGCAGAGGGATGCATGAAGAATCACCCCTTTCATTTTTGTTGTCTCTTTCAACTTATAACTCATATATATATAACAGTTCCTTTGTTTGTTTGAATCTTTCTTTCTCACTTTAATTAAATTATAAATTTGTTATTATAAGTGTTTAGTTCATCTAAACAGATCTAGACACTGAATTGATAACTTGCAATTTCTTTTAAACGTATCTATTATGTCCTCAATTGATTCATTCCACAATAACACCCATTTAGTTCTTCATTATTAATAGTCTTTATTTCATTATTAATTAATATTACAAATATCAAAAGAATGTCTGTATCAATACCATATAAAAGCAAAAGTAAAGTGATCTGCATAAAAGCTAGAGATGTGTAACCCACAAGAAATGTCAACTCATGGCTACTCAAGTACTAGATACTCGTTAATCATATACGTATACATTAAGGTAGTTACTATAAACAAATAGAGTTATAATAGTTCTCCCACGCTAATTGGGCAGCTTCAGGCATCTGACACATAACTATTTAGATAGGCTGGTGTACGACGTATTCGAGAAGTCCTTCGAGGTAGTTGTTGTTGTTCAGCCGGAACTGTTGTGTTTTGTTCTTCAGTGTCCGCATTTTCATAATTTCCTACGTTGACTGGAATTTTAATTAAATCTTGAAGATCGTATCTAGGAACTATCGGGTTTGGATTCTGTTGTATTTGTTCTTCATGTTCTGGACTTGTTTGTTGTTGAATCATGCTTGACCGAAGTTGATTAATATGACGTTTAACTGTATAACCATCATCCAATTTGACTAGATAATGGAGATGACCCAATTTCTTGATGATTGTTCCCAACTTCCATAAATTTTTATTGTTTGTGTAATATCGAGCTTGAAATCTCTCTCCCTCACGTAATTGACGAGCCTTACAAAAAATCTCCAGAACCTTGATTATGAATTTGAGGAGGTCTCAGCGCATCTAGCTGGATACGGATTTGTCTGTTTAAGTATTGCTCCGATGGCGTTTTTCCATTTGCAAGTGGCGTTGCCCGGTAACGAAAAAGTATTTCTCTTACTTTCTCACGTAAAGAACGACGGTCATCTAGCATTGATTTAAGTCGATGTTTTAAAGTTTGAACATTACGTTCGGCAAGACCGTTCGTAGCTGGATGCCCGGGTGCAATAAACTTCTGAAAAATAACACGACATGTACAAAATGATTGAAATTCATCACTGGTAAATATTGTGGCGTTGTCGGATACAATTACGACTGGATAACCATGTCTAGCAAATAAATCTAGTAACATCTCTATTGTAGTAGTAGAAGATGGAGAAGAAGGAGTTATACCAATTTCAGCCCACTTGGATTTAGCGTCCATCACAACCAGATAATAATGGCCTTGAAAAATACCCGCATAATCGATGTGGATTCGTTGCCAGTTGTGTTGTGGTTCCTCCCAAGAGTGTAGTGTAGCCTTGGGGGGACTTGACCTCACATTACCACAAGATGAACACTCTTTTACTAGACGTTCAATATCTTTATCAATTGATTTCCAATACACGTACCTGCGAGCTAATTGTTTCATTTTTGAAATATGTGTTTGGTGAAGTTCTGCTAAAACTGTCTGTTGTAAAGTAGTCGGTACTACTACACGTTGACCTCGAAAAATGATTCCATTGTTTTATTGTTATTAACATGGTGTCTTCCACTCGATTATTTTTAAGATTTTGTAGAATTGTTGACAATTGTTGATCTTTTTGCGTTTCCGCTTGAAGAGTTTTAAAATTTAAATTTAACGTTAAAATTTGATGTATCGATGATTCACAAATATGATTAACTTCTTCGTTTATAGCAGAATCTATTAAATTTGACGTTTTTACTGGAGCTCGAGACAAACAGTCAGCATTAACATTTTCGATGCCTTTCTTGTAGACAACTTTATAATCGAAACGAATGAAAGAAATGCTGCATATCTCTGAAGACGTGAAAAAGTCATTTGTGGTAACTTTGCACTTTGATGGAAAATTCGTACTAAAGGTTGATTATCCGTTATAAGTGTAAATTGTTTTCCATATAAATATTGATAAAAATGATCCACTGAAAATACGATAGCCAATGCAATGCTTCACGGTCAATTTGAGAATAATTCTTCTCAGCTTCCGTAAGCGATCTTGAAGCAAATGAAATTGGACGTTCTTGATCATCTACGATGTGAGACAACACTCCCGCAATTCCAGTTGGACTAGCGTCACAAGCTAATTGTAGTGGGTATTTTGGATCATAAGGTACAATTACACGATCACTAGCTATTTCTTTTTTAATATTTTTGAAAGCTGCATCGCATTGTACATTCCAATTAAATTTTGAATTTTTCTTGATGAGATTACGTAGAGGTGATGTAATTGTTGAACAATTTCGAATAAACCTTGAATAGTATGTAACCATTCCTAAAAATCTTCTTACATCATCCGCTGATTTAAGCTTTGGAAGATCTAAGATAGCTGCTATTTTCTTTTTCGATTTTAAAATTTTATTATTTTTGATGGTGTGACCCAGGAATTCAATTTCTTCTTGAAAAAAACTGCATTTATCTTTATTAAGATGTAAATCGTATTGTTGAAGACGTTGTAAACATTTCAATAAATTTTCTTTGCATTCTAATTTTGTTTCACCATGTATAATGATGTCATCAAAATACGCTTCCGTTTTTGGAACTTGTTGTAAAATTTGATTAATTATTCGATTAAACTCCGAAGGTGCTGTTTTAATACCAAATGATAACCTATTCACCTTATACGTACCCCGATGCGTTGACATCGTTTGGATTTTACTTGAATCTTCATCCACTGGTATGTGTAAATACACTTTGTACAGATCCAATCTGCAAAAATATTTCGAATTACGTAAACAGTTAAAAATATCTTCAATTTTTCGTATTGGACTATGGGCGTCCACGAGACGTTCGTTTACTCCTACTTTATAGTCAACACACAAGCGTATCCCTCCATCAGATTTTGGTATTACGACCAAGGGGGAACCCCAGTGACTGATTTCAGTTTTTGAAATTACACCTGCTGTTTCTAGTTGATCAAGTTCTTGGTTGACTTTTTCGATTAAAGCATAGGGTATTTCCCGTTCCCAGTTAAATATAGGCTTAGCCTCATTACGTAATTTAAGCAATATTGTATATTGCTTAACACATCCAATTTTTGGTTGAAAAATATCTTGAAATTCGTCATTTATTGAATTAGTAAAATTAGCATCACTTACGTTTTTTACTGAATACGTAGAGTTGATTTCGTTCAAATTGATTTGAAATTTTCGAATCCAATTGCGTCCAAGAAGTGTTGTATATTCCTCTGGAGCTATTAAATTAATAAAAACACTAAAATGAATGGAGACTGTGCATTTGCATTCTTTATAATAAAGGATTCACCCAGAATTTCGGTTTCCTTCTTTTTTCCTCTTCATCGTATAAATAAAAAATTTTGTCAAGCGTGGGTACAGCAAACTAGATTGCTTGACGGCATTTTCAAAATGACAATGCCATAACATCGCAATGCCCACCATTAAAATATTGCCAACCATTGCAATCAAATTTGACAGATGTTGCCCGTGGAGACGTAGGGTAATATATTAGATTGCTGTCGTTGAATTTTTTTTATGTGTGACCGCTTTGCCGTTCCCTATACTTGGAAACCGTGTGTCCAAATTAGCTTTATAATTTATAACACACTTGTATAACAGCAACTTGTTGTTAATTGTGAGTTTAGATAGCTTACCAATATAGTTGGCTAAATGTTTCTTTTATTGTTTTCATTTTTTGTTTGATATGGTAGGGCCAATTTAACTTTGAGTCCATGTGTATACCAATGTATTTAGTAGTGGACCCTATTTTAATATCTTTATTGTTTATTTTAATAGGTATTGAGTTAAATTTTGTTTTAGTTATAAAAATTATTTGTACAGTCTTATCTTCATTAGCACCATTTACCAAACCATTCCTTAATATTATCTGTGTATATCTGCAGTGTATAACTACAGTCGCAGTATTTAAATTTTTGTGAGATGTTAATAGGATTGTGTCGTAAAGGTAGCAATTGTGGTATTCAGTTCTTTTGGAAGTGGTATATCTGAGGTAAATATGACATATAGCAGTGGTCCTAAAAAACTCCCTTGAGGAACTCCCAGCTGTTGTAAGATGAATAGACGAACACTCTTCATTATATTTGACGTAAAAGTAACGATCGCTAAGATAACTTTCAACAATCAAATAGTAGTCAAGTGGCAGCATTGTCTTCAGTTTATGCAGCAGTATGGCATAAAACTTTGTCAAATGCTTTTACATCGTCCAAGAATACAGCAACGCAGTATCGCTTATATTCTATGTCTGTTTCAATTGTGTTTGTTATACGGTGTATCTGTGGAATCGTTGAATGTCGTTTGCTGAAGCCGAATTGATGATTTGGTATAATGTGTTTATTGTCAAGTATCTGGCTAATTCTATCATGTAATAGTTTTTCAGCAGCTTTAGAAATTATGGGAAGTAGGCTAATTGGTATATACGTCATTTGATAGGAGTTTTTTTTAAGTATTTAGCCAATGTTGTTGCTTTTTCTTCATTGGTAGAAGCCCATGTAGTAGTGGATAAAATATGAGGTGTTGCATATGGTTGCCTTTCATTATGTCTTAATAGTGAATTTATTATGATAGCTGTCCTACCACGAGCCTTACCATTAAGATGATCTGTCACATAAATTTTATATTCAGTAAATACTAAATAGTTTTTGTTCGTAAAATGTGTTTCTGAAACTAGTCAATTTTCTTGTCAAACAAAAATTGCTTCAGCTCAAGATAATGTTTTGTTACGCCAATCCAAGCTAAAATTTTTCAACTATTACTTTTGTCCATTTAAGCTTTTTAGTAACATTGTAATGATATTCATCATATTAGTCATTTCACCATGTCTTTAAGTTCAATAATATCACTATGGTTTGAATTATTTGTATTTTGTTCAGTTTTATTTGGATTTGATGACCCTGCAATTTCGGCATAGCTTACGTCTGGTTTAACTGCTGATCCATCCATATTTTTGGTCTCTAGTAATAATGGATCCTTTCTGCGTAAAGATGGAAACGTTTGAATTTTTATGGCTTTGTTTATTTCACAGCCTTTGTAGTTTGCAGTATGATTTCCGCCACATAGGGCACATTTAATTTCAGCTGCGTTGGTTATTTTTTGTTGGCATTCACTTGTTAGATGCTTTCCAGCGCATTTCACACATACTGGATCCCTTGTACAGTAGTTTTTGTCTGACCGTATTTTTGGCATTTAGTGCATTGCGCGACTTCTCGTTAATGATGCGGTGCCTCAAAAGCTACTCTGTAATGCATTAATTTGTTAATGTTGTAAATATCCTTATTGTTAGTATTTGTTTCTAATTCTATGCTAAACAGTGGTAGCGGTTTTTTTTGTTGTCCGTTGAGTTATGTTAGTTATGTTTAAAACTTTGTGACCGTGTTCGCCAAGCCCATTTTTAATTTCTTTTTGGCCGCAGAGGGATGCATGAAGAATCACCCCTTTCATTTTTGTTGTCTCTTTCAACTTATAACTCATATATATATAACAGTTCCTTTGTTTGTTTGAATCTTTCTTTCTCACTTTAATTAAATTATAAATTTGTTATTATAAGTGTTTAGTTCATCTAAACAGATCTAGACACTGAATTGATAACTTGCAATTTCTTTTAAACGTATCTATTATGTCCTCAATTGATTCATTCCACAATAACACCCATTTAGTTCTTCATTATTAATAGTCTTTATTTCATTATTAATTAATATTACAAATATCAAAAGAATGTCTGTATCAATACCATATAAAAGCAAAAGTAAAGTGATCTGCATAAAAGCTAGAGATGTGTAACCCACAAGAAATGTCAACTCATGGCTACTCAAGTACTAGATACTCGTTAATCATATACGTATACATTAAGGTAGTTACTATAAACAAATAGAGTTATAATAGTTCTCCCACGCTAATTGGGCAGCTTCAGGCATCTGACACATAACTATTTAGATAGGCTGGTGTACGACGTATTCGAGAAGTCCTTCGAGGTAGTTGTTGTTGTTCAGCCGGAACTGTTGTGTTTTGTTCTTCAGTGTCCGCATTTTCATAATTTCCTACGTTGACTGGAATTTTAATTAAATCTTGAAGATCGTATCTAGGAACTATCGGGTTTGGATTCTGTTGTATTTGTTCTTCATGTTCTGGACTTGTTTGTTGTTGAATCATGCTTGACCGAAGTTGATTAATATGACGTTTAACTGTATAACCATCATCCAATTTGACTAGATAATGGAGATGGCCCAATTTCTTGATGATTGTTCCCAACTTCCATAAATTTTTATTGTTTGTGTAATATCGAGCTTGAAATCTCTCTCCCTCACGTAATTGACGAGCCTTACAAAAAATCTCCAGAACCTTGATTATGAATTTGAGGAGGTCTCAGCGCATCTAGCTGGATACGGATTTGTCTGTTTAAGTATTGCTCCGATGGCGTTTTTCCATTTGCAAGTGGCGTTGCCCGGTAACGAAAAAGTTACTTTCTCACGTAAAGAACGACGGTCATCTAGCATTGATTTAAGTCGATGTTTTAAAGTTTGAACATTACGTTCGGCAAGACCGTTCGTAGCTGGATGCCCGGGTGCAATAAACTTCTGAAAAATAACACGACGTGTACAAAATGATTGAAATTCATCACTGGTAAATATTGTGGCGTTGTCGGATACAATTACGACTGGATAACCATGTCTAGCAAATAAATCTAATAACATCTCTATTGTAGTAGTAGAAGATGGAGAAGAAGGAGTTATACCAATTTCAGCCCACTTGGATTTAGCGTCCATCACAACCAGATAATAATGGCCTTGAAAAATACCCGCATAATCGATGTGGATTCGTTGCCAGTTGTGTTGTGGTTCCTCCCAAGAGTGTAGTGTAGCCTTGGGGGGACTTGACCTCACATTACCACAAGATGAACACTCTTTTACTAGACGTTCAATATCTTTATCAATTGATTTCCAATACACGTACCTGCGAGCTAATTGTTTCATTTTTGAAATATGTGTTTGGTGAAGTTCTGCTAAAACTGTCTGTTGTAAAGTAGTCGGTACTACTACACGTTGACCTCGAAAAATGATTCCATTGTTTTATTGTTATTAACATGGTGTCTTCCACTCGATTATTTTTAAGATTTTGTAGAATTGTTGACAATTGTTGATCTTTTTGCGTTTCCGCTTGAAGAGTTTTAAAATTTAAATTTAACGTTAAAATTTGATGTATCGATGATTCACAAATATGATTAACTTCTTCGTTTATAGCAGAATCTATTAAATTTGACGTTTTTACTGGAGCTCGAGACAAACAGTCAGCATTAACATTTTCGATGCCTTTCTTGTAGACAACTTTATAATCGAAACGAATGAAAGAAATGCTGCATATCTCTGAAGACGTGAAAAAGTCATTTGTGGTAACTTTGCACTTTGATGGAAAATTCGAACTAAAGGTTGATTATCCGTTATAAGTGTAAATTGTTTTCCATATAAATATTGATAAAAATGATCCACTGAAAATACGATAGCCAATGCTTCACGATCAATTTGAGAATAATTCTTCTCAGCTTCCGTAAGCGATCTTGAAGCAAATGAAATTGGACGTTCTTGATCATCTACGATGTGAGACAACACTCCCGCAATTTCAGTTGGACTAGCGTCACAAGCTAATTGTAGTGGGTATTTTGGATCATAAGGTACAATTACACGATCACTAGCTATTTCTTTTTTAATATTTTTGAAAGCTGCATCGCATTGTACATTCCAATTAAATTTTGAATTTTTCTTGATGAGATTACGTAGAGGTGATGTAATTGTTGAACAATTTCGAATAAACCTTGAATAGTATGTAACCATTCCTAAAAATCTTCTTACATCATCCGCTGATTTAAGCTTTGGAAGATCTAAGATAGCTGCTATTTTCTTTTTCGATTTTAAAATTTTATTATTTTTGATGGTGTGACCCAGGAATTCAATTTCTTCTTGAAAAAAACTGCATTTATCTTTATTAAGATGTAAATCGTATTGTTGAAGACGTTGTAAACATTTCAATAAATTTTCTTTGCATTCTAATTTTGTTTCACCATGTATAATGATGTCATCAAAATACGCTTCCGTTTTTGGAACTTGTTGTAAAATTTGATTAATTATTCGATTAAACTCCGAAGGTGCTGTTTTAATACCAAATGATAACCTATTCACCTTATACGTACCCCGATGCGTTGACATCGTTTGGATTTTACTTGAATCTTCATCCACTGGTATGTGTAAATACGCTTTGTACAGATCCAATCTGCAAAAATATTTCGAATTACGTAAACAGTTAAAAATATCTTCAATTTTTCGTATTGGACTATGGGCGTCCACGAGACGTTCGTTTACTCCTACTTTATAGTCAATACACAAGCGTATCCCTCCATCAGATTTTGGTATTACGACCAAGGGGGAACCCCAGTGACTGATTTCAGTTTTTGAAATTACACCTGCTGTTTCTAGTTGATCAAGTTCTTGGTTGACTTTTTCGATTAAAGCATAGGGTATTTCCCGTTCCCAGTTAAATATAGGCTTAGCCTCATTACGTAATTTAAGCAATATTGTATATTGCTTAACACATCCAATTTTTGGTTGAAAAATATCTTGAAATTCGTCATTTATTGAATTAGTAAAATTAGCATCACTTACGTTTTTTACTGAATACGTAGAGTTGATTTCGTTCAAATTGATTTGAAATTTTCGAATCCAATTGAGTCCAAGAAGTGTTGTATATTCCTCTGGAACAATATAAGTTTCGTCGAATATTTTTTTACCATCATACTCTCCCTCGACTTCAATTTTTCCATCCGGAGTGAAAACATCTTTTGTATACGATCGGAATGCTATTTCAGAAAAAAAGAAATTGTAAGTACGAGGTGTGATAAAAAAATAACCGTTATTGTGTGATCAAAAAATAAAGTATTTATTTATTCATCAACAACTATCTTGTCCCCTTCAAAGTAATTCCCCTCAGATATAATACACTTATGCCAGCGTTTTTTCCAATCCTCGAAACACTTCTGAAACGCTTTTTTTGGAATCGCCAACAGCTCCTGTTTCGATTTTTCTTTTATCTCCTCAATCGTAGCAAAACGCTTTCCTTTCATCGGTGTCTTCAGTTTTGGAAAGAGGAAAAAGTCAGCGGGGGCCAAGTCCGGTGAATACGGTGGTTGAGGCATGATAACGGTTTTGTTTTTGGGCAAAAATAGCTCCTGAGCGATGTCCATGCGACGTTGTTTTTGCTCAAAATTTAGCAATTTTGGAACAATCTGTGCTGCCGCACGTTTCATGCCTAAAACATCCGTAAAAATTGCTTGGCATGAGCCGAACGATATGCCAACATCATCAGCAACCTCTGATAGTGATTCGACGATTATCCAAAATCATTTTCTTCACTGCGACAATGTTTTCATCGGTTGTTGACGTGCTCGGGCGACCAGGACGAGCATCGTTATTGACATCTTCTCGGCCTTCCTTAAACCGGTTATACCACAATTGAACTTGTGCTCTGCTCATAGTAGACTCGCCAAAGGCCACAGTCAAAATTTCAAATGTCCTTGCGCATTTAATTTCATTTTTTACACAAAACTGAATACAGTTTCTTTGATCCATTTTTTCGAATAGTACAAAATCGAAGAGCACACCAAAACACGACTAACCTTTTTATCTGTCAAAAACAAACTGACAATCCAAAATGGTTGGTATTGCCAACATATATAACAGACATGTGTACCAACATAACAGAAAAAAAATGCGAACATCGAACATACGTAACTTACGAAAAGATGAAAATAACGGTTATTTTTTGATCACACCTCGTATGTGTACTTAATGTGTATCACGTATGTATGTATGATATGAATTTGCCAATTAATTCGATTTTAGCAGCCAAACTTGTTTATCCTCGTCGCCAATTTATTATGTCCTCAATTGATTCATTCCACAATAACACCCATTTAGTTCTTCATTATTAATAGTCTTTATTTCATTATTAATTAATGTTACAAATATCAAAAGAATGTCTGTATCAATACCATATGAAAGCAAAAGTAAAGTGATCTGCATTAAAGCTAGAGATGTGTAACCCACAAGAAATGTCAACTCATGGCTACTCAAGTACTAGATACTCGTTAATCATATACGTATACATTAAGGTAGTTACTATAAACAAATAGAATTATAATAGTATCTTTCGCGGAATTGGTTAAAATAGTTATTTTGTTTTAAACAACGATAAATGTCACAAGGGCGGAGATCGTGTGAATACACGTTCGTTTGGCAAAATACACGGTTCGTCAAAAAGATATAGCCATATATTTGTGGTCTTGGCGGTAAATAGAAGTCCACCCGTTGCTGGAACTGCCACATGTTCGCATGTTTAAAACTTCTATCTCGCAATACGAACTGCAGAGGTATTCATAAATAGTCCCATTAGAACGACTCCAACGGCAGCTTTGGACATTATGCTCAATCTGCAGGCAAGCAGCTTTGCGCTCTCTGGATTCGGCTAATATCACCTCACAAGCCGTCAAGAGCTGCCGCAAATCTTTAGACGAGATAGCTAAGCAGAACCGTCTGCATCTGTGCTGGGTTCCCGGTCACAGAGATATTCCAGGGAACTGCAAGGCGGATGAACTTGCCCGTGAGGGTACTACCATACCGATGGAACCAGATAGGTCGCAATTCGGTATTCCTATTGCCACATGTAAGCTCTTAGTAAATACAATATCCTTAGGAACAACGGGCAGGCGCTGGTCTGAACTTTCAGGATGTATAGCCGTAACTCTTAATTAATACATCCAAAATGAGAATGTCTAACACGAACAATACAAATCAAGATTTGAGCACTAATTACTCACACAAAAATAAAAAGTCAAGTGAAAAAAATAACTCAATTGTCAACTCCGAAAAAAATTTACCAAAACCAAACCTAGCAGGAACCATAATAAAAACAAGAGTCAGTAGGAACTAAAACATTTAAATTAGGAAATCAAAAGAAATTCCCGACTAAAGGAATTTAAACCACTCCGAAACCGAATAGATCGAGTCCAGAACCGACAAATCCAACTAAATCAAAACAATCCAGGTTAGCCGACTACTGGCTGGATCTACCTTCAAATTCGAAAGGATTTTCTATTTTAACCGAATATGAAAACGACTGTAATAGCCCGCATATTGAAGAACCTAAAGTTCGAAAACCACCTCTAATCTATGTTTCTGGAGTAAAGAATGTGCAACCGCTATTGGAGCTACTACTTTCTATTACAGATAATCATTATGAGTTGAAATTTTTTAAAGAAAATGAAGTCAAAATTCAACCAAGGACAACTGACAAATACAGAATTATTAAACCAAAACAAGAGCAACATTTTTACGTCGCTTGAAAGGCCTGCATCACACTACGCCAACAAACGAAATAAGTGATGAGTTAGAGCGTATCAAACATTGAACAAAGAAAAACAAAAAAAAAAAAAACCGCTCACAAAGTAAATGTAAACCACAACAAAAATAATACGGATTTAGACAAAATCAACGTTATTATGTACACCAACATGAAATTTGAGCCACCTAAAATGAAATGGGAATTTGCGCAGTGCACAAAATGTCATAGATATGGCCATTCGAAAAAATTCAGATGACATAACATTAAAATTACAGTGTAGAATGCGACTGGGCTTTCGCAACGAAGTAATGAGGTCAAAAATTTTATTGTTGATAACAGTTTTTTTAAAATTGACATTCACCATATACCACACAAATTACCCAGCAGGCACTGCCCGTCGTAACACCTACAACATACAGTACAAGAAAAGTATGATAAACCTCATATTCAAGCAACTAGCATTTCTATCCAATAACAACTTATGATAACACCTGTACATCGCCCTCCGGGACTCTCCAATAGCCAATTCGAGCAGTTCTGTAGCACATTAGGGGATAATGGAAAGTTGCTGAAATAACTCTAATTCCAAGACCTGGAAAGTCGGAAGTTGCATCGTATAGGCCAATAAGTTTGCTGCCGATTATTTCCAAAGTTTTTGAGCTGTTGAGTAAGCTAAGGCGATACTGCTTAAGAAAGAACTTATTCCTAATCACCAATTCGGGTTTCTAGAGCAACAAGCTACCACCGAACAAGTACACAGAGTTTATTACAATGTAAGCAATGCTCTCGAACAGTGTCAGTTTTGTACAGCAGCATTCCTTTATATCACACAAGCAATCGATAAAGTTAGTCACCCTGGCACACTCTTTGTTCTCTCTGAATCCTAATGTTCAGATGACTTTCGCCTGATACCTGGTGTGCCATGTTGTCGGTCTATCTCTGCGTTCCATCGTTCGATACGGTGTGAAAGCCCGTGATGTGCGGTGGAGAGCGAGAGAACAGTCGAGGCAGGTCATATCTTATTAGTGTGGAAGCCATCTTTGTGTGGAGATCAATTTTGGCGCGGTGTAACAGCGAAGCAGAGGCAGCTGCTCTCTTTGCGCCGTATTAAATGACAGTGTTCTGGAGTGTCAAGAAGCGCATATCGGCGCCCCAACTTTCGTGCATCAACCTGACCACGGTCTCAACGCTTGATTCATTTCTTCAAATCGAAGTCAAAACGATAGGCAAGAACCACGAACTCATTCACAAACTACAAAAAAACGCGAAAAAGTTTTATTTTATTTAAATATACAAATACTCGTACATCTACACAAATATAAGTTTTAATAAAAAGAAAATATTTGAGACTTGTTCCGAGTTCAACACTGTTCAAACTAAAGAAGTCACTGCCTCATACATGTTTGATATTTTATTATCTTGAAGAGTGCCATTTCAGAGTGGAATTTAAGTCACAAATTACAACAATTTTCCCAATTATAGCGGAAGTTCCACAGAGATGCGTATTAGGTTCTGTGCTTTACAGTATCTTTACAGCAGCTCTACCTCTGACAGAGAATACTGAAATTGCATCATAGGCTGATGACACCTTTATAACAGCTACAAACACTAATCATTTAACTGCCGCAAACCAACTACAAAAACACCTAGATAAAATTCAAATTTGGTTTGATAAATGGAGAGTGAGAGTCAACGCTACTAAATCAGTACAAGTAACTTTCACTTTGAAAAGAAGTATTTGCCCACCTATGATTCTAAATAGTCGCTAAATAGTATAATAAAACCTATATGGACATATGGAATTTCGCTCTGGGGCGGGCGCAGCAGCGAATGCAAATATAAATATTTTGGAAAGATTCCAAGCAAAACTATTGCAGATGATTGTCAAAGCACCATGGTTTGTCAGTAACAGGACACCACGAAACGACGTTAACATACCGACAGTCCGCGAGGAAATAAAAACATATAGCACTAAATACTGGGAAAGGCTCAGTACCCATTCTAACTAAATCTGCTGGAATCAACTGCACCAACGAGAGTTTTTGTGGACTGTGTCTAGAAAATGTATCATATTCTATTTTCTTTTTTAAGTAATATAATAATGTGATATTGATAATAATGTAATAGTGATAATTTAACTAAGTAATAATGATAATATAAAAACGATAATATTGTATAAAACTTTATTGTAAAAATTATATAAAAGGATAGCATTATATAAAAGGATAGCATATTATATATAATTGAACTTGCTTAGTCTCCCTAAGGATAAATTTGCAATAAAACGGAGTTATTAAAAAAAAAAAGAAAACAATTTTGTACCACTAGACTAGTTGTTAACTAGGAGCAAACAAAAATGCGTCCGCTACTGATAGAAATTGTTTGGAGCAATCTTTATATATGAAGTACAAAACTGTGCTGGCAATCTTTAAACTAACATATTCATTTTAAATTTTCGAATACATAATTTCTGCTCAGTAAATATGATTTGTTTCATTCCACCAACATCTTAAATAGTAATAAATATCTCAAATACTTCCGCATTTACATTTCAATTTCATTGTCTTTATACTATGTTATACTTCATTATAAATTTAAAGACCCATCAACCAACCATCACATTACCCCTATCCGTTATGTTATGAAAGAAAATATTTTGTTTTTTAAATAAAAATTATAGTTTTAAATTAAAAATCACAAGTTAAATAAATGTATATGTATATTTCTTCTAGGATTGGCGCTACTTTTATTGTTCAACCACTGGATCTGGTTAAAACACGCATGCAGGTTTCTGGAATCGGTAAAGCAGCGAAAGAATACAACAATTCTTGGCAGTGTTTAAAAACTGTTATTTTGAAAGAAGGTCCATTAGCTATATATAATGGTTTAAGCGCAGCAATTTTGCGTCAAGCTTCTTACACCACGACCAGATTGGGTGTTTATACTTACCTTAACGACATTTATAAAAGGTAACGATTCAGTTATTTGTTTTTTAAATAGTCTTTATTGATGATGTTAGTTTTTATATTTGAAATATTTAATTATACCTCACATATTTATTTATTTACCACACTTTTTTTCCTTACATATTTTTCAATGTAATAATAAAATGCTATTCAAGGATTTTGCAATATTTTTATATTATTATAATGAGGCTTGGAAAGATTAAAAATCTAAATCTGGCCTCAATGAAGTTGGATGTGGCAACCCACGTTAAATGCAAATACTTAAATCAGTGATATTAAAATATCAAAATAAATTGTACTTATGCATAAATGCAAAAACTTACATCTTACTTACTTTCATGGCCAATCGCAGAATCTGTAAAACAACCAGCTATCGGTTTACGGCCGAATTTAACAGCACTCGTCAGGCGCCTCTGCTTTGCACGCGTCTTCTCCAATCTGTCATACCATACGTGGTTAAGGTTTCCTCGACTTGGTCCTTCCATCGGAAGCATGGTCGTCCCCTACGTCGTCGTCCAGCGGCTTCTGCTTCGAAAACCTTTTTCGCTGGAGTTCATTTCGTTCATACGCACGACATGTCCAAGCCAGCGCAGACGATGTATAGTGATGGGTCTGGCTATGTCAATATCAGCGTAGAGCTAGTACAGTTCATGGTTAATCCGAATACGGTAGTCGTCGCCAACAGGAACATGACCGAGGATTTTGCGAAGAATTTTCCTCTCGAACACCCCAAGCGCGGCTGCATCAGTCTGCCACACGACCCACGCTTCGGCGCCATAGAGCAGCACGGGTAGGATGAGCGTCTTGTGGTGTGTCAGTTTTGTCGGGTGAGAGAGGGCTCTACTACACATTTGCTTACTGAGCCCATAGTAAAACCTATTAGCAAGCGTGATTCTTTGTTTAATCTCCAGGCTAACGTTTTTTTCTGTGTTAATGGCATAGCCAAGATATATAAATTCCTTGACAACTTCAAAAGTACAGTTTTCCGCTGTAACATGGGATCCTAAACGCCGAGTATTCATGTTGGTAAACAGCATTTACTTTGTCTTACCCTCGTTCACCGTCATACCCACTTTCGCTCATTATTTTTCAGTTGGGGAAAATGCTGCACTGAAATCTCGACATGATGGTAGTTATACTGTAAATGAGGAAGAAATAGCTATGCTTCTCCTGAAAACTCACTTTCGTGGGTTCTTTGTACGCAATGAAGAAAGGGGTAGTGCTGGCACAGTACACAGACTCAGAAATGAGGACTGGGCTATAGCAAAATCTATATGCACTGGTGATCGGCTAAAACGGGCCATTCACACATTAAAATCATTTAAGTCACCAGCGGTGGATGGTATCTTTCCAGCCTTGCTACAAAAGGGATCTCATCTTCCAACCACTACTAAAAATTATTAGGAGTAGTCTGGCACTGGGCTACATACCAGCACCATGGAGGAGGGCGAAGGTAGTTTTCATCTCGAAGGCTGGGAAGAAGGATCCACTTCATCCCAAATCCTTCAGGCCAATAATATGCCTAACCTCATTCATCTTGAAAACAGCTGAAAGGGTCTGTGAAAACTTCATCAGAGCACAGATTTTGGCGTCTGCACCCCTCCATCCGAACCAACATGCATATAGGGCAGGCAGATCTACTGAAATTGCTCTGTATCAGCTGACGGAAACACTCCGGCAAGCCCTCGAGGACAAGGAGGTGGCGTTTGGGTCCATTTTGGATATTGAAGGAGCCTTTGGCAACACCTCACACAAGGCAGTGAGTAGGGCTCTTGTTTGTAAGGGGGTAAACTCTACCCTATCTAATTGGATAGAACAAATGCTGAAAACCAGAACAGCCGAAGTATCCCTCACCTCAACAACCACAGTGGTTAATACTGTTCGAGGATGTCCGCAGGGTGGAGTAACATCTCACCTGCTGTGGTGCCTTGTGGTGGATGAACTTCTCTGGGAATTAGCGAACATGGGGTTATGCTGTCAGGGATACGCTGATGACATAGCTATTAACGGGTCCGCCAAATACATTTTTTTTTTGAAAATTCTATAAAAAAAAACTACTGGATATTTTCTCAAATTTCTTTTCTTATTTGAAAGTACAATCCTTCCGGTTAATAATGGAAAATAATTTCATTCAAATGGCTGCCTCGGCTGACCATGCAGTAGCCTACACGATCGGTCCAATTTTTAAGCACATTATCGATTGTGTGCAGCTGTATTTCACCAATGGCTTCACGAATATTGTCCTTTAAAGCGTCAATTGTCTCTGGCTTGTCGGCGTAACACTTATCTTTGAGGGCACCCCACAAATAATAGTCCAACGGTGTCAAATCGCAGCTCCGAGGTGGCCAAACGACATCAGCTCTGCGGCTGATAATGCGATCTTCAAAAACAGGGCGCAAAACATCGACTGTAGCTTCGGCTGTGTGGCACGTAGCGCCGTCCTGTTGAAACCAAATGCCAATATCCTCCTCTTCAATTTTTGTGAACAAAAATTCGTTCAACATGGCCCGATAACGATCGCCATTGACTGTAACGGCCACTCTTTGCTCATTTTCGAAGAAAAATGGCCCAATTATGCCTCTGGACCAAAATCCGCACCAAACGTTACTCGTTTTGGGTGCATCGGCTCTTCAATGTATGCGTGCGGGTTTTCTGTGCCCCAAATGCGAAAATTTTGCTTGTTTACATACCCGCCAAGATCAAAATGAGCTTCATCTGAAAAGATGATTTTTTGGCAAAATCGGCATCTTCTGTAAGTCGATCGCAGGCCCACTTAGCGAAGCGAAAACGCATTGGATGGTCAGTTGGCTTCAACTCCTGAACCAATTGGAATTTGTATGGCGTCATACCAAGGTCTTTATGCAAAATTCGTCTCAATGATGTTTCCGAAATGTTCAATTGTTGAGAACGACGGTGAATTGATGTTGATGGCGCTTCACGCACACTTTCTGTCACAGCAGCAATATTCTCGGGTGTACGCACTGTTTTTGGCTTTTCACGCTTTGGTTTATCGATGAGGATGCCAGTTTCTTTCACTTTTTCCACAAGATAACGAACATACGGAGCTGACGGTGCTTCTCTTCTTCCAAAATCCGTACGCAATTTTCGCACACATTCTGCAACATTACCATGATTTTAATGTAATGTCGCAATATTTCCCAGCGTTGTTCAAGCGTATACACAACCATATTCGTTTAGCGGAAGGATAAAACTAATTATCTGTCAAATCAGACATGAGCTAAGTGTTACCATTCACGAAATAAGCACTAGTTGACAAAAAAAACGTTAGATGGCGGACCCGTTATATGCAAGGGAAAATTCGAGAGGACACTATGTGAACTACTCCAATGTGGTTTAAGAATTACAGGTGATTGGTGCAACAGGATGGGGCTTAAAATAAACCCCATAAAAACTACTGTTGTCCCTTTCACGAGAAAATATAAACTCAAAACCTTAAACCTATTAAACTAAATGGAGTGGACATCAATGTGCAATCTGAAATTAAGTTTCTAGGTATCATACTAGCTAGTAAACTATTATGGAGGTCTCACATCAATGAGACAATCAGTAAATCGAAAAGTTCTCATGATATGTAGACCAATCGCGGGGAAAAATTGGGGATGCAATCCTAAGATCCTGCGATGGATGCATATCATGCCCAATGATCACTTACGGAGCGGTTATGTGGACTAAGAAAGCAAGACAACTAAACTTTGCGCAAGCACTAGCTAAGGTGCAAAGGCTTACTGGCGTCTGTATAACTGTGGCTATGAGAACCTGTCCTACAGCCGCCCTGAACGTGATACTGGAACTTACACCCCTACACATATTTCATCAGTCCACAATCGCCTGGTATACCAACGTATCTCTCACAGAAGAGGGGTATTTGGACCAAGATACAAATACTATGAATCCCTAGGCAAATATACTAGCATCTTCCAGGCGGAAATCCACGCCATTGAGAGATGTGCACATTTTAACATTGAAAAAGGTTACAAGCGCAAGAAAATTGCTATCTTATCGGATAGCCAAGCGGCCATTAGGGCACTTACCTCTTATCAGGTAAATTCGAAACTGATATGGGAGTGCATCAAAAACTTAATGCTCTTAGCTCACGCAACAAAGTTGCCATTCTATGGGTACCAGGACATGCTGCCATAGAAGGGAACGAGATTGCCGACAAACTTGCAAGGAAGGGGGCTGCAACACCCTTAATTGGCCCGGAACCCTTCTGTGGTGTAGGCAAGGGCAAGCTGTTCAACCAGCTTAGGATCGATGAGGGACCACCATAGGCACAAACACTGGGTTAAGACACCAGGCCTAAGGGTATCAAAGAATCTGCTAGGGACATACCACCTAAAAAGTTTCGAATCACTCATCAAACTCTCTAAGAATAATCTTTGGATGATGACAGGCCTACTCACAGGACACTGTAAACTGAACTCGCAGACACTGTAATCTGAAGGCTCCTGCAGATTCTGTATGGAGGAAGAGGAGACATCCTTGCATGTATTGACAGAATGTCCGGCTGTCATGCACACCTGCAGGAAATACTTGAGATTCTTCCAGGGCTTTGCCAGTGATGTGAAACCTATGGAGCCAAAACTTGTCATAACGTTTATCCAGAGTATAGGACTCAAAAATGTACTTCGAACCTCTGATAGGGGGCACAATAGATCGAAAGGTCGCGGTGCTTTAAATCCCCTACACACACAATAACAACAAACATCTCGTTTGAAACGTCCAATGTTGGGGATGTCATCAGCATATGCGAAGAGCTGTAGAAAATAGTGTCATTCCGGCCCTCCGCAGTACCCCTTCCATGGTGAAATTGAAGAGGTCGCACGACAGTGGATCGGCTTGTCTGAAGCCTCGCACGGTATTAAATGGTTCAGAGAGGTCACTTCCTACCTTGACAGAGCTGGACGTATTGCTCAATGTCATTTTACAGAGCGTTATTAGCTTTGTAGAAATACCGAACTCAGACATTGTGGCATATAGGCAATCCCTCATCGGGCTATCGAAATCAGTTTTATAGTCAACAAAGAGATGATGGGTGTCGATCTGTTTATCGTGGGTTTTCTCCAGAAATTGGCGCAGCATGAAGATCTGGTCAATGGTGGACCTTTCAGGTATAAAATCGAACTGATAAGGACCAATCAGTGCGTAAGCATATGGGTTTAGTCTATCACTCAACAGGCTAGACACAACCTTATAAGAGATGGCAATAAGACTGATTCCCCGGTAGTTGGCGCATATCATCGGGTCACCTTTCTTCAACACAGGACAGATAGGTAGGTAGGTAAAGCGGCCATCCGAAAAGGGCGCACTTAGGCCAACATTGACCCTTTGTGATACCGCATGGGACAGCAGGTCCCATCCCTTTCAAAGGTCCAGCCATTTGGAGCTTTTAATGAAGCTGTTGATGGAGCTAATCTTTTTTTTTGAGATATCTTCCAAGGAGTCCAAAAAGTAGTCGCCTAGGAAAGTGCGCCTCCTTCTGGACAAAGCTGGACACGTGCACAACAGGTGAGCAGTAGACTCTTCCTCCTCCTCGTCCATGCAACTCCTGCAGAAGTCATTAGAGGCGATCCCCAGCCTACACCCGTGTGAGCCTAGAGTCCAGTGTCCCGTTAAGACGCTAATCACGGGACCTATGCTTTGTCTATTTAGAGCCAGTAGGTCCTTAGAGCGCTTGACATTTATCTCTGGCCAGGTTTGTCTAGCTATTTTACATCCTGAAAGTTCAGACCAGCGCCTGCCCGTTGTTCCTAAGGATATTGTATTTACTAAGAGCTTACATGTGGCAATAGGAATACCGAATTGCGACCTATCTGGTTCCATCGGTATGGTAGTACCCTCACGGGCAAGTTCATCCGCCTTGCAGTTCCCTGGAATATCTCTGTGACCGGGAACCCAGCACAGATGCAGACGGGTCTGCTTAGCTATCTCGTCTAAAGATTTGCGGCAGCTCTTGACGGCTTTTGAGGTGATAATAACCGAACCCAGGGAGCGCAAAGCAGCTTGGCTGTCGGACAGAATGCAAATATCAAGTCCAGATATCTTCTTCTTCCTTAGCCAAGACAGTGCTGCCTCTATAGCCGCGACCTCTGCCTGAAAAACACTGCAGTGGTCGGGCATCCTAAAGGACATGTTAATATCAAAATCTTCTGAGAATACACCACCTCCCACCCTACTCTGTAGTTTGGATCCATCTGTGTAGTTGTGAACCCCTTCTACATGAGTGGGGATGCCATCCTTCCATTCGTCCCTGGAGGGAATGGAGATCTTGCACATACCATTGAAGGCGTACATTGGTGTGATGTAGTCGAAAGAGTCAGGAATACCCTCAAAATGTCTTAAAATGGACGCATGACCTATATTCCTGGCATCCCATTGATGCGTAGCTTTTAGCCTGATAGCTGAGTTTGCAGCCATTTTTTCGCCAAAAAGCCTAACAGGCAGCAGATTGAGCATAATATCCAATGCTGCCGTTGGAGTCGTTCTAATGGCACTACTTATGAATACCTCTGCCGTTCTTTGTACCTTTGTTATCAGCCTATTGTATGTGGACTTACTTAGGGCTGTCCACCAAGCAAGCACCCCATAGAAAAGGACTGGTCGTACCACAGCTGTATATATCCAATAGGCTACCTTAGGCTGTAACCCCCATTTTTTGCCTATGACTCTTTTGCAAGAGTACAGAGCTTCCTGAGCCTTCCTAATGCGCTCGCTTATATTGGCCTTCCAATTCAGCTTCCTATCTAGGATCACGCCCAGATATTTAGCCACCTCGACAAGGTCAATATCTACACCCATTAGTTTTGGAGCAATAAATTGAGGAATTTTATACTTCCTAGTGAAGAGTACCAGCTTAGTCTTGGTCGGATTAACCCCCAACCCACAGTCAGTAGTCCATTTAGAGAGAATGTTCAGCATGTTTTGCATCAAGTCCCTCAAAGTAGATATATATTTACCCGAGATACTAATATCAACATCATCCGCATACGCAACCACCTTGCACCCTTCCCTCTCCAGTCGAACAAGCAGCTGATTACCGCAAGATTCCAGAGTAGGGGTGAAAGAACTCCACCTTGAGGTGTGCCTCTGCACACGGACTTCTTGGCCGACGCCGCCCCAGCTGTGAATTGATTATCCTGCTACTAAGCATGTTTTCAATCCACCTGCTAATGGCGGGTTCCACTTCCAAGTCTCGCATCGCACCGACTATTGCGTCTGATTTGATATTGTTAAAAGCGCCCTCAATGTCCAGGAAAGCCACTAGGGAGAACTCCTTGTTGTGCAGGGAGCACTCAATCCTAGAGACTAAGGAGTGTAAAGCGGTCTCCACCGATTTACCCTTAACGTAGGCATGCTGAGAGACTGACAGCTTCTGTCTGTCTATAGTGACCCTCAGATGAATATCTAACAACCGTTCCAGGATTTTTAGACAGAAGGAGGACAGACTAATGGGTTTTAAGTCCCCTGGAGCTGTGTGCGAGCTTTTGCCGGCCTTGGGTATAAAAATTACCCTCACATGCTTCCATGAGTCTGGAATATACGCTAATTCAAGACAACTATTATAGATCTTTAACAGCCACTCTATTATAAGATTCTCTGACTGCTGAATTTCAATTGGAGCTACACCATCTGGGCCAGATGCTTTAAATGGTTTGAAGCTATGGATAGCCCATTGCAATTTTGGCTTCGTGACTATGTCTGAGTTGACTTCAACTACATTCCCGCTGGGATTCGTTCTCCGCGGAATGGTACTCGAGCAACTAGGGAAGTGAGTCTCCAGAAGAAGCTCTAGAGTCTCATTACTATTAGAAGTCCAGGATCCATCCTCCCTCCTCAGGTAACCAGGTACCATTGGAGCAGTTGATAGGATCTTCCTCAACCTGGACGTCTCAGAGATATCTTCTACGTCACCGCAAAAGTTCCTCCACGATTCTCTCTGTGCGTTCCTAAGCTTACTTTTGAAGGCTCTGAGTGCTGCCTTATATAAAGCCCAGTCTGCACTATCTCTAGACTTCTTTGCGCTGTTGAAAAGTCTCCTACAGTTTTGTCTGAGTCCCCTAATTTCCTCCCCCCACCATGTGGGTTTTTGTTTCCCCCTGGGTCTACTGAGGGGGCAAGAGACCAATAGAGCCTTATTAAGAGCAACCGTTAGAACCTCCACAGACCTATCAATTTCGTCACACGTGCTTGGGCTTGTGGGGTTCTGAGGTAGTAGTCTAGCTACAGTCACCTTGTAGAGGTCCCAGTTTACTTTCCTGACATTTCTAAAAGTCTTAGGGCTAGGTAGACTATCTAGAAGATCAAACTGAATTAACCTATGATCCGAAAAGGAATGTTCCTCTAGAACTCTCCAATTTGAGATCCGATCAAAAATTGATTCGGAGGCAAGGGTTAAGTCTAGGACTTCTTGCCTATTAGCAGTAATATAAGTGGGTTCTGACCCCTTATTGCATACAGAAAGGTTAGTCGTTACAATATATTCATATAATGACTCACCTCGTTCATTGACATCCGTGCTTCCCCAGATGTCATGGTGCGCATTGGCATCGCATCCAATAATAACAGCCCCCCGTTGAGCCTTTGCATCCACAACAAGCTTCTGTAGGTTGGCTTCTGGAAGGATCTCATGGTCATGCGCCATATAGGCCGAGACCAACCAGTACCGTCCCTTGCCAGTTTCCAGGCAGACGGCGGTTAAATCCTTGTTGCTGTAATTGGGGAGAATAAATGAGCTAACATTATTCCTAATGAGAATACAAGACCTACGTCTTCCTTCACTTACGGTATACAGCTACTATAATTTTCAGTCCTGAGACCACATATCAAGTCCCCGTGTGTCCAGGGTTCCTGGATCAGGACAACGTCTACTCCGCCTTTTGCAAGACGGAGCTGAAGGCTGGCAGACGCCGCCTTCGAGTGATGGAGGTTAATCTGCACTATTCGTAGCATCTCTGCTACTTGTAGCGCTGGTCACCTCCCCCACCGTGACATCAGCCTCAGACTCCGAGTCTGACTCCAGAAGGACTTCCTCCTCACTGAGTGTGGTTGTCCCTAGGAGACTCTCCAAACCCCCCACAGTTGACATAGAGTCACTGCGTTTCGGGTGCATGGCGGAGTCCTCAGCAGCAGCAGGATCAGCAGTTACCCCTGAGGGATTCAATACCGCTTGATCCGTGTAAGACGGTTGCTCGTCCTTTTTGTAGACCTTAAGGCTTGTGGATGAGAAGCCATAGCCCACGACCCAATTGGATTTCGCTAGAGTAGTCGGCGTTCACCACAAGGGTTATTGACCTGTAATCCCCTCTTGGTTCCTCTACCTTAGTAACCTTCCAATTATTAGTCGGGAGCTGCTGGCTCAACCTAAACATCTCCAAGATAGCCTCATGGTCAGACGGTTCGGCTGGGATCCACGCGCGCGCCTTAGGCCTTGCGCCTGGCCATGCTTCCCCTATCCTGGAGATCGCAATCTTATAAAGGTCGACTGACCTTTGATCCGCGCAGGCAATCAGCTTCACGTGGCCCTGATGCCATCCGCTGTCGCGAAAAGAGGGAAAACCACCTGGGAATTCCTTCAAAAGCTGGAGGTAGAGCCTTGAAAGGCTTACTTCTACCTTTTTCCAGCACTCAGGAGCGATACTGCCATCCGGGTCATTACGATCTATGAACGCCATGACCTGGTGTCCTTTCAGCACTTCGCTGAAGGACTTCGTGGTAACAGTACCGCGCTTCTTAAATTTCTTTGGGTCCGGGTGGGTGGTCTCTTCGTCGCCCACTCGAGGGAAGCCTTCTGCTTCACCGTCCTCTCCTTCTCTGGGATCCGCGACAAGCGTTCCACCGTCCGGGGAGCACCCCTTTTTACCTTGTAGAACCTTTTGGTACCCTGTTTAGCAACACTATCGCAGCACGTGGCTTTGCTTGTGCCAGGCTCGTCGTCCTTAGCTACAATAGCCGCCGCAGAGTGTGCAAAAGATTTTGGATTCCCATCCGAAATAGCGTTTAGAGACCGCACGTCAGTTTTTTTTATTTTTAAATTATTCATCTGGTTCTTACGGCCACCCGCTCGATTAATCAAGCTAAGGCAGCCAAAAATTTGAAAGGGGAATGGGCTGGTCAACTGTGGCAGCGCCCCGTACCACAGCAAGGCCACCGTTACTGCCTGAGGCGGCCTGGTGTCAGGAAGGGGAGCTCCGTTAGGATACAGCCTAATTAACCTCCTGGCTGCAAAACAACATCCAATGGGCACGATCCCAAGAACACCCTGGATTAGGAGGGAGACAGTTCTTAGTTGGATTACTCCGCAGTAGTCAGTCCGGCTAGGGTAATCCCATTAGAGCCGAAACTCCGCCATCCTAACCCATTGCGTCATTGCAATCCCTTAAGCCTTCGTACCCCGACAAGGTGACTGCTCTTCACGAAGGCAACACAGGACAGAGGACAGTGAGATTCCAATCGTCGGCATGTGTTCTTATAGCCTTATTGATGAGCTGCATGCACCCTATCACTGGCCTTGAAGAATGCAGCAGGTAGTCAACTCAACTGCTTTGTTGTTATTTATTCGCTGAAGAGCAACTCGGACCTCATCGTGGCTAGGTGGTGGAAGAAACACTCCGTCATCGTAAATTGGTGGTATCGGGTTGAATTCTCCAGAGGCGGTACTGGTGGCATCGTCGCCTGCCAGTAATTTAGAGAAATGTTGCCTCCATAATATCAGTGTGCACTGCGTATCCGTAACCAGATTCCCATTTTCATCTCTACAGGTAGATGCTCCGGTCTTAAAACCGTGGGTCAGACGCCTGGCCTGTTGATAGAATTTTCGAGCCTCATTTCTGTCCCGGTACATCTCGAGTTCCTCGCACTCACGGCTTTCCTGCTCGCGTTTCTTTCGTCTGAAATCCGTTGTAATTGCAGCTTAGCGACGTCTAGCTTTCCTGGGGTACCAGATCGTACGTTATGCGCATTGTAAAATCGCATTCGTATTTTGGCTGCAACAAGATAATGGTCAGTCAATATTGACTCCCGGAACGTACGAACCTCTAGCACGCTGGGAGCATGCCTTTGTTGTGAGTCAGAATCAAGCTACCTGCGCGCAGTTGACTCACAGCACCAACTACTAATAGACACTACACATTGGGTGTAGTTAACATTTAAGTTATTTATTTATTATTAACAGGCTAAAAGAACACCGCGACCTAAAAGATCTGTTGTGCAGCCTCGTACCCAACTAAAACAGTCCTAGACTGTTTATAAATCTCGTAACTTCTGTGGGCTTAATTTTAACTAGGTGATTTGGAGATATGAACCCACTACCTGTGGTGTTAAGAGTCATCTGAGCTCTTCTTTGGTTTACTTTTGGCCACCATACCAACAACGCGTAGGTAATCATTGGTACTATTATTGTTTTATATGACCACGCCATCATTTTTGGCCGTAGTCCCCATGTTTAACCGTACAACCTCTGGCAAGCATAGGTTGCTCTTAAGGCTTTACTAGTTATGTATGATAAGTAATTTTTCCAAGTTAGAGTTTTGTCTAGGATTACTCCCATATTTCATTTCATTGGACATTGTTAAGTTTGTGGTCCCTAAACTTAAGGTCCCCAGATTCAGTTTCCTTCTTTTGGTGAAGGGTACCACGTTTGTTTTATTCGGATTTATCGATAGTCCTTTCTCCTGACACCAGTTGCATGCGATCTGTTATGGTAAAGTCAAACTTGCCTCTGACCATAATTACCAAATCATCCACAAAGCCCTGAACTTCGTATCCGAGGTCATTGAGAGTTTGTAAGAGCTCGTCGATAACCAATAACCATAGAAGTGGCGATAGGACGCCCCCCCTGGGGACATCCTTTGGTTGACCTGACAATTTGCCTTGCTGTCCCTGTTTCAAAGATTGTTGTTCTGTTTTTCAGCATATTGAGAACCCATGTTATGATCAGTCTTTGTATACCTTTCCTGTTCATCCCCTCCTCAATTGATCTGAAAGTAGGTTAGGTTAGGTTAATGTGGCAGCCAGTTCAAGGACCAGCTCACTCAGACCACCATGGGTCCATTGTGATACCACCGCGCCACAACGCACCTCCGATTCACTCGTCGAACCATTTTGAAGCCCTAATAAAGCGCAGGATTTGTTTGATCTTCGCGCTAGACACCTCTGTAAGAGAGCTAAAAGCGTATTTGCCTAAAGAGCCCGCTCTGCTTCTGGCCAGAGCGGGGCAACTACAGAAGAGATGTTCCACAGTCTCCTCCTCCTCCTCATCCCCACAGTTTCTGCAGTATTCATGAGAGAATACTCCCAGCCTGAGAGCATGTATGCCGAACAGGTACTGACCAGTTACACAAGCCACGATCTTAGAGATATTCTCTCTCGGCAGGGCAAGCAAGTCTCTAGTTTTCCTACTATTAAGTTCCGGCCACATTAGCCTAGTCGTTAAGCAAGTGCCCTCTTGTGCCCAAGACCCGTTGGTCTCACGCACGACCCTATCCTTCAGCATCAGTTTACAGGTGGCAATTGGTATTCCAATCTCACATCTGTCCGTGCACAAAGGAAGGTTGGTACCACGTCTGGCTAAGTCATCAGCCCTACAGTTCCCCTCAATATCCCTATGCCCCGGAACCCATATAAGGTGTACCTTGAAAACGGTACTGATATCATTTACAGCTGCTCGGCAGTCCTGAGCAACCTTTGATTTCGGTGCCACCGAATTCATTGACATGATGGCCGCCTGGCTATCCGAGTAGATATTTATAATATTTCTTGTTACGGCATGTCTAGTTAAGTAGACGGCTACCTCCTTTATGGCTACGACCTCTGCTTGATAAACACTGCAGTGGTCGGGGAGACGGAAATAAAGTTCCAGTCCGTTCTTTTGAGAAAACTCCAAAACCGACTCTATCGTCAAGTTTGGATCCGTCAGTGTAGAAATTAAGTCCCCCCCTTCTCCATGGCATTGGTGTTTGCCACTCTCTTCTAGACGGAATATATGTCTGGAAGTGCCTATCGAAGTTGAGATTAGGTATGCAGTGGTCAATGTGTTGGATAGAACTACTCCAGGTATGCGCAATAGTCGAGTGACCAATCTGCCGATCATGCCATAACGCCGCACATTTCAGCCTTAGTGCTGATGTGGCGGCCACTTGTTTCCCTACCAGCTCTAATGTAGGTAGGTTGAGTATTACTTCTAAAGCTTTAGTAGGCGTGGTCCTTAAGGCACCAGAGATACATACAAAAGCCGTTCTTTGGACCTTGCTCAGAAGCTTCAAATAGCTTTGCTTCTGAGTGGCTGGCCACCATACCAGTATTCCATATAGCAATATTGGTCTGACCACCGAAATGTATAGCCAGTGCATAATTCGTGGGGATAGCCCCCACCTGATTCCGACCGCTTTTTTACATGTGTACAAAGCAATATTGGCCTTCCTGACTCTTTCTTCAATATTGGTGTATCAAATGCAACCATGCGTTTGAGTTTCCGCACATAGCGAAAATAGGTTCAGCGAGTATTTGAAAGTTTAGTTCGTTTCTGACGATGGAACTGTGCTGTTGTGCCAATGGAGCAGTGCGAGAGATCGCAAGGAGCAGTGCGGTGGTGATGTGCAGTGCACACATATGTATAATATACATACTTATATTTTAAGTGCATATGGGCCGGAATCCATGTGCAGGGAGCTGAGCCAGGAGAGCGGTGCAGAGCAGGAGCCTATATATATATATATATATATATATATATATATATATATATATATATATATATATATATATATATATATAAACAAGAGCAAGTATGAGCGGTGCCACAGGTATTCCTAGAGCCAATTTCTGTAAACATACATTCGCTGAATATATGTCTTTCTATATATTTATATACATGTATATCTGTATGTGCTAGTAATGTTTTGTTTCCAATTATATTTTGTACACATGCATCCCATACATGCCGACTTATTGTTGAGCTACATATGTATGTGCATAATTATAAGAGCAATAAAAAGTGGTTTTTCGTATGCTTTTCCACTTAAAACAATTGTGTTTTTATTTAAGTCGGATTGCAGTAAGTATTGCCATAGTTTCATTGTCGATTCGATACATTGGTCCATGTCGAGCCGGATCGTACCAGTGATCTATGCAATACAGCAAGTATGGTGCGATGCATGTGAATATGTACATATATTAAGTAGAGCTATAAGTAAATATGTGCGAAATGAAATTGCGTCTTTAATTTAGGCATTCATTTGAGATGACGTCAGAGCCATGTAAAAGAAGATCGCATATACATGCGTATGTTTGTAGTATTAAGTAGCTATGTATATACATAAATTAAGTGCAAAACTTAATTGCGCCTTTATTTTAAGCGTTCCTATGAAATCACACCAGACTCTATGTAAACGCAGATCGTATATGCATGCATGTATGCATGTATGTGCGATTGTGTACTGGCAGGGTAGGTAATAGCTATTTCTTTCCTTTGAATTCCTTTGATCCGTTGTGCCTGCGGGAAGGAAAAAGAGAGCAAGTGCAAAGCGCTAGAGGAGCATCAATTGCTGAATGCGCAATACGCATTCGGAACTTATAATATGGTATGTGAGCAGAGCGATGAGAGCACAGGCAGGTACAGAAAGAAATAGACTAAATTTCAAGAAACAAATAAATTATAGAACAATAAGATAAAATACAGTCCACGGAGTTATAGGAGCAGAGCCAACACTGCAATGCTTAAAAATAATAGACCAAGGGCGTATGTGCTCAAAGCACATACGACAAATTGGTACAGGCATTGGGCATTGGGCTTCAAGAAAGCTAAAAGAATTTAGGGGTGGGTACAATATGCGCAGGCAAGCACTATGCGACGCAGTCATAGAGATGCGCAGTATGCTGCGCTATGGCTGCCGCCTTGCTGGCGGCCGACAGTGAGGTGGCATGGCTGCGTGTGCGCGTGCTTGGTGCTGAATATTATGTGCAAATGAGCGAATGAACCAGTGCGGTTATTCTTCTCAAAATTTAAATATGAGCGAGCGAAAATTATGTGCAAATGAGCGAATAAACCAGTGCGGTTCAACTAAAAAATTAAAAATGATCGAGCGAAAATTATGTGCAAATGAGAGAATAGGCCAGTGCGGTTATTCGTCTCAAAATTTAGTTATGAGCGAGCGAAAATTATGTGCAAATGAGCGAATAAACCAGTGCGGTTATTCGTCTAAAAATTTAAAATTTGAGGGAGCATTGGTGCAAATAATTTCGTGCTAGTGAGCGAATTAACCAATGTGGTTATTCGGCTCAAAAAATTATATAAGAGCGAGCATTGGTGCAAATAATTTCGTGCTAATGAGCGAATTAACCAATGTGGTTATTCGGCTCAAAAAATTATATAAGAGCGAGCATTGGTGCAAATAATTTCGTGCTAATGAGCGAATTAACCAATGTGGTTATTCGGCTCAAAAAATTATATAAGAGCGAGCATTGGTGCAAATAATTTCGTGCTAATGAGCGAATTAACCAATGTGGTTATTCGGCTCAAAAAATTATATAATAGCGAGCTTTGTTGCAATTAATTGCGTGCTAGTGAGCGAATAAACCAATGTGGTTATGCGGCTCAAAAATTATGTAAGAGCGAGAATTGGTGCAAATAATTGTTTGCTAGTGAGCGAATAAACCAATGTGGTTATGCGGCTCAGGAAATTAAATAAGAGCGTGCTTTAGTGCTGAGCTTGTGAGCTAAGTGGGTTAATAAACCAGTGCGGTTATTCGACTCAAAAATTTTAAAGCACAAAAATGCAGTGTTGGCACGGCTGCAGAAGGAACAAGGAGGAAACAGTTTTTTCTTCTTTCAAAATTAGTTAATTTTTCTTCTTTTCTACAACAACAGAGCAACAATAACAGAGCAACACTAACAGAGAAAAATAACAGAGCAACGACAAGATGAGCTACGGGCAACACCAGTCTGCCTACAAAGCCATCCGAAGAGCAGCAGAGTACGTCATAGCTGACGAGTTTGGGCGACTAGGGTTTGATGAAGCCAAGGTGCGTTTGATTCGTTTGGAGCAACAGTGGGAGCGTTTTAATCAGCTGCGTGAGGAGTTAGCATCCCGAGCGAAGCGCGATGAGAGCGCCGATCTAGACAGATCGATGGAGCGAGCAGAGCGGCGGTACTTCGAAGCGAGCGGTGCTCTGAAGGGTAAAACTGAGCAAGTGGGCACAGCAAGGAGCGCAGAGCAGAGTGCAAAGCTGCGGATCTCACTGCAGCTGACCATGTCATTCCAACAGCATGACCTCCAGAACACTTAGGGGGAATTTGACGGCAGCGTGACCAAGTGGCACGGTTTTCGCGATTGGTTCGCCGCTGCGGCGCATAGCAATGAGCAAATAGCGGCCTCTTACAAATTCTCATATTTGAAGAAGTCACTCACCCATAAGGCAGCGCGCACGTTGGGTGATTGGGAGCTCACTGACAACGGGTACAATGAAACGTGGGAGCGGCTCAACCAAATATATGACCGCAAGTACCCGGTATGCCTTCCTGGAGGAGCAGGCCTCTGCTCTACCAGCACGGGAAGCGAGGCGAGCGCATCAATTGGAGCACGGGCGCGATCGAGCAACGGGCGCAGTACCCAAGAGCAGGGAGAGAATGGGTCACGGTGTGAGTGCAACGGGAGCAGCACCGATACGAGCAAGCCAAGACAAGCTGTGCGAGATATGCAGCGCAGATCACGCAGTGTCCAGAATTCGTGTCACTCAATTTGAGAGCTAGGCAGGAGCTAGTTGGCAAACGCAACCTGTGCCACAACTGCCTGAAGAAGGGGCATAAGGCGTCGGAGTGTTTTGCGGGGCCATTTTTACGGTGCCCAGAGGCGCAGAAGCACAATAGCGTGCTATATGCAAAAAGGGAGCCACAGCAGCAGGTGTTGGTGGCACAGCAGCCAGAGCGGGGAGCCGCCGCAGCAACAATGCTGAAGGCTAAGAGCGATTGACGGTACAGCAACCTTGTAAAGAGCGCAAGGGTAGCAGAGCCGGGGCGAAGTGCCAGCTTTAAGAGCTTTTTAAACTTTAAATTAAAAAAAAAAAAAACATAGTAGAGCATTAAAAAAAAGAGCGAGAATGATTATTTAGAGACAGAGTTTTGGGGGCTACCAAGAGAATGTAGTGGTGCCCAGTTTTGCCAGCAAGAGATTTAGTGGAGATACCCATGCATTTTAAGAATGAGGGTTTATGGGCGGATCCTGAGTTTTGGAAGGCGAGACCAGTCGAGCTACTGTTAGGAGCAAATTAAGGCGATAATGCCAAATGAGGTGCAAGGCATTGCCATACATGAGAGCATGTTTGGGCTAGTCATTTTCTGGGCACAACCCTGTGAGAGAGATGAGGAGCAGGAAGTGGAGCAAAATTTTATGGAGACTTATACTAGAGATGAAACAGGGCGTTTTATTGTGACAATTCCAGTGAAAGAGACGGTGCAAGGTTTAGGCACTTCAAAGGCAATAGCATTGCGCAGGTTTATGTACTTGGAGCGGAAATTAGAGAAAGACTCAGAGCTGAGAGAGCAATACGTAGAATTCATGAGAGAGTATGAGAGATTAGGGCATATGAAGTGCGCTATACAACCACCAAGAGTGGACGAGCCAGTTTATTATATCCCACATCACTGTGTTACCAAAAAATTTCTGGTGGTTTTTGACGCTAGCTGCCAAACGAATCGTGGCATATCTCTGAATCAAGTGCAATGTTTAGGCGATAAGTTACAAAAGGATCTTTACGAAATTGTCATGAGATTTAGGCGTCATAAGATTGCGATATGTGCAGACATCAAGAAGATGTTCCGGCAAGTGCGTGTTGCCGAAAGGGAATGAAATTTGCAAAGAATCTTTTGGCGAGAGCATAGTGGTGAGCCATTACGACAATAGGGTTTAACGGTTGTAACGTAGGGAATGTCCCCCGCTTATAATGCTGTGCGAGCTTTAATACAATGTGCTAGGGAGGCGATAGATGAATACCCAAGAGCAGCGGACATCATAGAGAGTGACTTCTATATGACTGTGCTACAGGCGCACTATCTGAGCAAGAAGCAATTGTGCTCGCGAAAGAGACAGACACTGTCTTAAAAGGCGGCGGCTGTGCCAAAAAGACTAATCAGGGCAATGAGAGCGGAGAGAGAAGAAGAGATGTTATTCCCGAGAGAAGACGAGATGTCAGTGCTAGGGCTGAAATGGCTGATAGAAGAAGACAAAAATTCACCCTTGTGATGAAGACTCCTGCATTGCGAGAGAGCTAGTTTGTAATAAGCTCTGGTTATATGGACCGGAGTGGTTACGTAAGTCAGAAATCATTTGGCCAGCCAACATTTTTGAGCCGGAAAAACCAACGAAAGGGCTTAACGAGCTGGGAGCGTATCACGTGAAATACTCACGCGAGTTTTTGCAAATATTTATACCGAGCAGGGGCAAGAGCATGGCGCTGATTGACTATGCGCGAAGTCTAGAGAAGAGCATCAACATATTGAGCTACATCATCAGGTTTGTGCGAAGAGCAAGGCACAGAAAGAGGAGGCGCAGAACTCGGCACAACAACCGAGTAGTGCAAGCGCCAACAGTGGAAGAGAAATGTGAAGCAACGGACTTCCTGCTTAAGCAGGCGCAGGAGAGCGATTACAGACAAGAGATAGACAAACTAAGAGAGATTGGGTAGGTGCAAGAAGGGAGCAAAATTAGTGCGTTGAATCCAATAATGGACAGCAAGGGCCTATTGAGAGCGGGCGGGCGATTGGGGAGATCAGAAGAAGCCTATGAAATGATGCTTCCGGTGATAGTGAAGGATGGTTCTCGAACAGCATGGCTGATAATGGACCACGCTCATCGTATGACTAAGCATGGTGCTGTGCAAGTGATGATGCAATTCAGCAGACAAAAGTTTTGGATTCCAAAACTACGGAGCCAATTAAGAGCTTTTCTCCACAAGTGCGTGGTGTGCGCGCGCTATAATCGCAGACTTGAGCAACAGCTGATGTCTGAATTGCCAGGCGACAGGGTGCAAGTGGGCAAGCCTTTTCTATATACAGGTATTTATTGCGCAGGTCCTTTTAGAGCAAAGGGAGTGCAAAGAGCAGGAGAGCGAAAGAGGGAGCGTAAGTGCTGGGTGGCTATATTTGTTTGCCTAAAAACAAAGGCCATTCATATTGACATTGTTTTTGATTTAACCTCTATAGACTTTATTGCTTGTTATGAGCGCATTATTTGCAGAAGAGGGAGATGTGAGCGAACATAAAGTGACAATGGTACATCATTTGTAGGGGCGGCAAGGGAGCTGAGAAGAGCACGAGAGAGCTGCCAAGTAAGATATGTTTTTGAGCATATGAGCAACAAGGGGACAGAATGGGTATTCATGACGCCAGCAGCACCGCATTATGGCGGAATATATGAAGCTACTGTGAAGTCAATGAAGTACCACCTCACGCGCATTGCTGAGCAAAAGATTTGAACACAAGAGTAGTTATCTACCCTCCTAGTAGAGATCGAAGCAATTTTGAACTCAAGGTCTTTGACACCTTGAGTGATGATGCGGAAGATATTCAGGCCTTGACGCCAGGGCATTTTTTGATAGGGGAGCCATTGATCATTCCCGTACCATTCGTGAGCGAGCAGCAGTCAAACATGAAAGGAGCAAGTTTATGGAGAGCACGTCAGAAAATAATTGAGCATTTCTGGAAGAGATGGAGAGAGGAATATTTGACGGCGCTGCAAGAGCGTAAAAAATTGCGCAGAGAACGAGAGCCAATGAGCCTGGATCAATTAGTGCTGATCAAGAGTGAACTTTTTCCACCAGCGCAATGGGTTTTGGGCTTAGTGAGCTAATAAGGAGCCGAAATGGTATATGTTCAGTCATTGTGCAGACGGCCACAAACCGTCTGACAAGGCCTGTTCCGAAGATACGTGTGCTTCCAATTGACCCGAGCGAATAGAGGGCGGCTTTATGAAAGCAGAGACAAGAGGTCCTTCTCTTGCTCGCGGGGACTGTATCAAATGCAACCATGCGTTTGAGTTTCCGCACATAGCGAAAATAGGTTCAGCGAGTATTTGAAAGTTTAGTTCGTTTCTGACGATGGAACTGTGCTGTTGTGCCAATGGAGCAGTGCGAGAGATCGCAAGGAGCAGTGCGGTGGTGATGTGCAGTGCACACATATGTATAATATACATACTTATATTTTAAGTGCATATGGGCCGGAATCCATGTGCAGGGAGCTGAGCCAGGAGAGCGGTGCAGAGCAGGAGCCTATATATATATATATATATATATATATATATATATATATATATATATATATATATATATATATAAACAAGAGCAAGTATGAGCGGTGCCACAGGTATTCCTAGAGCCAATTTCTGTAAACATACATTCGCTGAATATATGTCTTTCTATATATTTATATACATGTATATCTGTATGTGCTAGTAATGTTTTGTTTCCAATTATATTTTGTACACATGCATCCCATACATGCCGACTTATTGTTGAGCTACATATGTATGTGCATAATTATAAGAGCAATAAAAAGTGGTTTTTCGTATGCTTTTCCACTTAAAACAATTGTGTTTTTATTTAAGTCGGATTGCAGTAAGTATTGCCATAGTTTCATTGTCGATTCGATACAATTGGGTTTCCAGGTAAGTTTTCTATCTAGTACTAGTCCCAAACATCTAACTGTCTCCTTCATCGGAATTTCCACACCTTTGTATGTTAGCGGGGAGACCTCAGGAGATATATTTTTCTTAGAAAAGAGGATTAATTCCATTTTATCAGGGTTTAACCCTAATCCCCTTCTTCCCTTCCAACCAGTAAGCGTGGCCATGCTAGAGCGCAAAATATCCATAAGAGTGTTTGGATATTTCCCTCTGATCACAATTGCCAAGTCATTAGCGTAGGCGACGACATGGCAACCCTCCCTCTCTGGGGCTAGCAGTAATGAATTTACCGCCAAATTCCAGAGCAGGGGGGAGAGGACTCCTCCCTGAGGAGTGCCTCTGCAGACCTGTCTGTTTAAGGTGTGGGAACCTAAGCTGGCAGTTACCTTTCTACTGACGAGTATCATTTCTACCATCGCTACCATATTAGGATCGCCCAGAGCTTCTAACGCTCCCGTAATGGCGTTCGCATTTATGTTGTTGAAAGCGCCTTCTATGTCAATGAACGCCACTAGTGCGAAATCTTTCTGCTGGATGGCTTTTTCCACTATACCAATAAGTACGTGCAACGCCGTCTCTATCGATTTGCCCTTCGTGTATGCATGTTGTGTCGAGGAGATTCTACCAGTTGGTATAGCTTCCCGTAAGTGTGCATTCATCAATCTCTCCATTGTTTTGAGGAGGAAAGACGTGAGACTGATCGGTCTGAAGTCTTTAGGATTTACATGAGAAGACCTGCCTGCCTACGAAGATTTTGGCCTTTGGCACTTTTGCCTCGTCCACCACCTTCAACTCAGCCCCCTCCCATGGCTTCATGGCTGGTATCCTTTCTTCAGTCCAGGCTATGGATTCGTCGTCCAGACAGTTGATCGTCAACCATCCAGGCTTGAAACTACAGCCTGCTAAGTGTGGCTTCACTGGGCCCCCACGAGTCTCGACCATCTTGTCAAGAATACAGCGTTGTACCTTTCCAGTTTCTTCAGTGGACCATATGCCCTCCGGGAAATTGGTAGGTATAACCCCTATCTTTTTGGAGCAGACTGTCTCCGCTAGAGTAGGCTTTGAACAGGGAACCCCCAAGGAGGTGCCCTGCATGCCATGTCTTTCAGAGACACTCGCCACCTTCTTCCTGGGACCAGGTTCGCCCCCAAGTAAGGTCTCCACCTCCTTCATCTCACCACACACCGGAGGGTCCGCTGGGGGCACTATTGACATTTTATCAAATGTTTTTGTTGCCCTCATGTGCAAACCGCTTTGTCGGCCTGGAGCTCGATGTCGGCGTGGAGCCATCTGAACGGGATCTTTTAGGGGTCCATCGCGCAGACACGTTGGCGGGATTTGCCGCCAAGGACCGAGCTGTTTCCAGCGATATGCCCCTGGCAAGCAAAGCCTTAAAACGTTTACGTCCAGCGCCGGACAGCTTCACCCTAAGTTTTGGAATCTTCTCTGGAGCAGGTTCAAGAAGATTTCTCTCCTGTTCCGAGGAGATAGACACCCCAGCCGATTCCTGGCTAAGTGGGATGTCCATCTCATCCGGCCTGTCGGGTAAGCGACCGGGTGCCCCCCCCCAACAGGTCGTGCTCCATGCTTTCATTGTCGATGGGACCAGATGCCCCTCGGCCAATGATGGCTGTTGGCTCATTGTAGCCACACTATGCACATTTGAAGGTGTGCAGTCCATTTTTGTTTCATACAGGCTTAAGTTTTCCATATATTTTTCTTTAATTTTCTTTTGCGTTTTGGTCACCCACGGGCGCCCCCGTGGTAAGGCTAATTAAAAGCGTAGGTTCGCCGGACCTCGTACGGAGTTCGCTATTAAGCTTGACTCTACCCCGTCAACAAGCTCACTGGCATAGCTGTTCCACAGTGAATTTAGGGTGTTTTTTTTTTTTTTTGGGTCAATAGGTCTGGTGAACCTTGCCCCAGGGAGTTTTCTCTCTCCCCCGCCCGGCAATCGGCGACCCAAGTCCAGCAGAGACATGACCGTACTGAAAGTGGGCCATTGGTCTGTAAAGGAATTGCCGCACTTCCCCGAAGGGCTGACCAATTGTTAGCGTCTAGGCGATCCGGCGGTCTCAGTGAGACGTTCGATATTTGCCAGTACGACTACTAACTAGTCTTAACGACTGAGCAGGAATCGTAGAAAACTACTTTCAACCTATGCGTTGAAGGTAGTTCTTAGTTTGCGTAACTGGACCTTGTCACCGTCTTTCATGTGCCATGTTCCAGCACACAGTAAGCCCCTACACCGTAATAAGGTGACTACCCAGCGTAGGAGTTTAAGTTATATTCACGCACATATTTTGAGGGTGCGTTGATTATTATTTCATTCATTATGTAAACTTTTAGGGTGTCACAGTTTCGCAATCAAGTTGACGAAGGACATTGGAATTTAGAATGCACCATCGACATGTTTATATCAACAGGTGCGTAACTGGAACACCAGAAAGGTGCTTACCCAGACTGTAAGTGCTCATTGTAAATAGTATATAAGACTTATGATTTTAAGAATAAAACGGCTTGTCTTGTTAGATATTTAAAAGAGAACAACAGGTTGCTTGACTTAAATTGGAACCACTAGTTACTCGTCGACACCGTGCCTATTACCGGCAGCAAAAGGGCGCTCTCGACTAACGACGACAAATACGGACCTTCCGTCTATTACAACATGATTAATTTGGTTGCGCGTGTGTTGATCGGAGGAAAACCATGTGGCTTTGTGGATATCAATATGTCGGTATCTGGTGCCAATAACTATCATGTTTTGCCCCGAGCGAAGTCGATCAGCCTTAGACCATTGTTCGCTGTGGTCTCGTGAAGGCTGAACTGGCCGACAGTGGTGCCAAAGCTCCTTTCTCGTCCGACCTTTACGTTGAAGTCCACGAGGATAATCTTCACGTCGTTGGTCGGGCAGCGGTCATATATGTCCTCGAGTCTCGCGTTGAATGCATCCTTAACATCATCGCCCTTTTCCTCCATCGGGGCTGGCGCGCAAATCAGGCTAATGCTGAAGAATTTAGCCTTGATGCGGATCGTGGGAAGCCTTTCGTTCACGGCCTTTAACCTGGAGACCATTGTTCGAAGCCTGCCGTGTACCACAAATCCACATACGAATTCGCGACTCTCCGAATGGCAGCTATAGTAGATATCATAGCTCGTTCGCTTAGAGCAACCATCTCCAGTCCAACTCTTTTCCTGGATGGCGGTTATGGCAGCCGTTATTTTTCGAGGACGTCCACCAATTGCATAGACACCTTCCCTATTGAGGGTCCGGACATTCCAGGTGCATCTCCTTAAATCATTGTCCTTTTTCCGTTTGCGGTGGTCATCAACGTTAAGAGGATTCTCATCCGAGACTTGTTTTTTGTCTTAACTGTAATTTTTGAGTGGTGGGTCCTAAACCCTGCGCACAACTCTGTTAGCGTCGGGGAAGAGTCGCTGCACACATTAGCTCACTATCCAGCGGATGCTGAGATAGCTACCCAGGTGGCGCCACGTGGAGGTTTTGTGTCAACCTGCTAATGTTTGAAACAGAGGTCGCTCTGGCCATCACCAAGTTGAAGGCAATCAGAAGCTTTACTGTGCTCAAATAAAAGTTAGGCCAACCAATCAACTTAAATCACTGATATTAAAAAACTAAAATAAATTGTACTTATTTGCGCAAAATAAACCCGAAAGCATCGCACACCTACTGTACTCAGTGCATACTATCACCATCATCTGAAGTTCTCACTGGTTTAAAGGAAGGTAAATACTTATTAGTTACTTTGAACCGTGTGAATCCATTGGATCCAAGCCACCAACACCTACGCTTTTTAGCAGTGGCATAGGCTTTTCGTAGCCAACAATGTGGAACCGTGGAATCTTAGCCACCAACATCAAAGCTTAATGAAGCCATAATAGGCTTATCGTAGAGAATTACAAACCGATGTTGGATGCGCTGATAAAGCTCTCCGTTCTCTATTAGAGAGTCTGCAAAATAGATTGGGTCAACAACTACCTCGGCTGTAAGCTTTTGCCACCAGCCACAGCCTTCACAATACATTTAGCATATCTTTGAGGTACTGTACATCTAACAAATTATACGGTAATTCAAGTGCCCATCTAGATATGCGTCTTAAAGGGTTTTCGGTTGAATCCTCTTTGTCGGTTAGAGAGAAGTTCAGCTTTGGGAGGAGCAAAATTTTGCAAACTTTTTGCTCACACAATTACAAAACGAAAATCCATAATTGCCTCTCAACTGCTGCGTTGGTATCCCTGGTCAATAAAGTGTGTGAATCTATCATATCCAATTAGAATGCGGGGTCGCCGCTATAAATCATTAAAACATAAGCAACCATCACACACAAGTCTTATACATAGAGTTGTTGTAGGAATCTTGAAGGAATTCAACGTTTTTAGTGCATTTTAAGAGTGCGAGAAATTCCATTCCTGAATGTCTTCCAACTTCCCAAATTGCTGGACCCCAAACATTTTAAGCGAGTTCTAGATAACGCGGGGCATATGCATAAGAGATGTTTCAAATTCTCCTTTGTTGCCACATTCCTGCATTTCCTGCATGTGTCGTCATTTGCGATTCCCATCTTGTGTGCATATGCCGCTAGTAAAATGTGGCTTGTTAGTATACCCAAGACAGCTCTGAGGTCTTACCATGACAGTGTCAGTGCAAATCAAGTACTGTTTCCTACGATTGATTTTATGTGGATCTGCCCTTATTGTAAGCGTGCTGCGTCTGGCATCATATATTACCTGGCATCATATTGTCTTTCATATAAGCGTCCAGAAATTACTCAAGCGTTTTCAGAAGTAACGACGTCAAGCTAACGTGTCTATAATCATTCGAGTATAGATGGTTGCTTTTTCAGGCTTTCGGTATAGATATAACTCTAGCCTATCTCCAGAAAACAGGCACATACTTCCTTTATTTATCGCTTGTAGCTAATGTACCACTAGAACAGTAACCTTTTGGAGCATGGCTGTAAAAATTCCCTTTATTCCCGGCGACTTAAATGCGTCAAAGGATTTGGTTGCAAATTCTACTTTGTAGCTCCCAATTTTCATTGTAGGATTCAGATCTACAATGTACTTACAGCCTGGAAAATTTGTACTAACAAGGTCTTCTTATGAACCCTCACAACTGTTATTTTTACATATTAAATTGGCACAGATAGATATATAGATAGAAGTGGGGTAGGCCGGAGAGCCGCAGAAGAAGGAGGTCTCCAAACACTCAAGCATTGATGTCCATTGTACTGTACGCCTGGAGCAATATTTACGGGGAAGGGGGAGATAGAGGATTTTGGAATGGAAGTTACACCATTTCAAACTTCTTTGACTCTTTTATGAATCTCAGAAACCTTTTCAGGGATAAGAAATGTACATTATCCATTCCGAAAATATCTGCCCCTAATATGCACCTCCTCATTCTGGCAAAGTCAGGACAATCGCAGAGAAAATGATCTGTACCGTCCTGTTATTCCTTCAGGCAGTAGACGCAGGTCGAATTCTCGCTGATGCCTATGGTCGCCATATGATGGCCCTATATATATATCCCGTGATTACCCCAACCAACGATCGAAGATCTATCTTTCGTAATGTTAGAAGGAAATCTGTAAATCTCCTGTTTGGTCTGTTTGGAAGCACTTGGTTGTTTTGCAGGCAACTAAACTGCACTATCTGTCCTTGCGAATACTATTCACATGGCTCCTGATACAACCTATACCCTCTGCTAAACTTACACCGATAAATGGCTTTGGTCCAATGGAATACCCGCAGATCCACAGTTTGCCAATTCATCAGCTAATTCGTTCCCCCGAACACAACAGTGTCCCAGAACCGAAATAAGTTCAAGTAAATTCCATCTTGCGATGAAGTTAAGTATTGACTTACATTCTTGGATAATTTTTGAAGTGGTAAAGGCGTTTTCTAGGTTATTCAGTGCAGCCTGACTGTCACTACAGTCCCTAATCTCGTTACCAGTCCATCGCTTCTCAATTATCCATTCCACTACCTTCAGTATAGCAAACAATTCCGATTGGAATACCGTTACCATAGTTCCCTAACAGCAGCTGACATTTTCATTCAGATGTCAGCAAGCTCCAGTTCCCTGTTCTGTTTTGGAGCCATCAGTGAAGGAAGTTTTCGCCGGGTCCCCCACATGTAGTTCTGGATCTCTCGATTGCTCTCTTGTCGGGAAGGTGACTATGTACTCTCTTCGAAAAGAAACGCTAGGGATCCTTCGGTGCCGGAAGCATTGCGGATTGTTCCGATACCCCCTTGAACATCACTCTATGCCCGAAGTTGTTGTCGTCGAGCCAATATTCATAAGAATATAACCAACATATTGATTTTATCACATCCTGTTGAATCATAAGATCAAGTGGTGCCAAGTTTAACAAAATATTCAGACTATCACCAGATACGGTACCCATGGTGCCCGTAATACTCAAACATACACGTCTCTGGATTCTGAAATGGATCAAATTGACAGCAGTTTCGTCCACCCCATGTCTTCCAGCAGCTGAGGACATAGAGTCAAAGGCAGCGTTATCAAATACCTCAACAATATCCACAAATACCCCCATTGTGTATTCACCAGTTTCCAGCCCTGTTTCAATCTTACACACTAGGTCATGCAGAGTTGATTTGCATGACTTTCTACTCTGGTATGCATGCTGATGGATAATAAGAAGGCTATTCAACATTAAACCCGCCCTCCACCATACGCTCCATATCTTTAAACATGAACGATCTCTAACTGATCGGCCTGAAGCTTTTCGCTAAAATGTAGTCATACTTTCCTGCTTTGTGAGTGAGGACCATCCTAACCTATCGGCAAAGATATGGTACGTAACCTAGAGCAAGACAAGCAATGTAGATATTTGTCAATGCCACATTGAACTTATCCCCTCCGCTCTTTAACATTATTGGGTATACATTATCAGGGTCAGGTGAAAAGGGCAGAGTGAAAACCTCCGTCACAAATTTTGACCGTATACCAGTTTCGTCTCGTGATTCCACCATTCGACCTGTCAACCTCCACCCTAGTTCCTGCGTCAGTAATGATTCTGCTACCCGGGAAGTGGAATTTCAGGAGGGTATTGTAGGTTTCAACCATTGAATTGGTATAAGAACTTGTAGACATAAGAAGAGAATCCAGCCAACTGCACATTCCCGCTTAAGCACCCTTCACAGCGTAGCCGTGCTATCAATTTCACTACAGAAGTTTCTATAAGAGTCCAATTTGGCTGACCGAATGTTCTTCTTAAATATTCTCAGAGCTATTTGATATTCAGTCCAGTATTCTTCTTTTCGGGGTTTTAAAGCCCTATTTAGATGTTTTCTGGACCTTTTTTGGAGCTTTGAAAGTTAAGCTTTCTACCGTGGAACTGTTCATTCTTAACGGACACACTTGTTCATAACCTTCTATCGAAGTACTCGTTACCCGTTCGGTCGCTTCCTCGATTTTCGATATGGTTTTGACTTTAGTAAACCTGGGAGTCCTCTTGTCAACAAGAACGTCAACTTGCCCCAGTCTGCTTTTTGTGGATTTCGACCTTCCGGCACTATTTTCTTTTCAACGTCAAGTCGAAATTCTATCAAATAGTGATCCGAGAGAGATACCTCTACCAGAACTTTCCACTGTTTTATTTGATCTGTAAGAAACGTAGAAGTTAGTGTTAAATCAATCACTTCTTGTCTTCTTTGCGTCATAAAGGTCGGTTAGTTCCCCACATTGTTGTATCACTAAATCTGAAGACAGAATAAAAACAAACATCTTGTTACCCCATAGGTTGCATTTAATGCTACCCCATACATCCAATAAACTGTGGCATGATAATATATGCGCGCGGCCTATCTTTCTCTTCACACTGAGGGATATTTCCCAATTTTTTTGCCCCACGCCCACAGATACGTTTATAACATACCCATGGTTCTTGGATTAATATTATTTGGCGGCATTAAAGCAGGAGGAGGCCGACATGCAAGCACCTGGGTCGAGCATACGGCCAGGTCAGATTCCGGTCTTGCGACATTCGTCCTCTTTGCCATTCTGCTATTCCCATATTCCTGCACAGACCCCCGATTAACACTCGAAGGAGTTTTCCATGGCAGACGTGTTATCTGTTCTTTCAAGCTTCCCGCTTGGCGTCGAAGTCGATCGAGTTCGAGTAATTACCCCAGCTGTTGCTGCGACTTTCCTCTTCCTCTGTAGACTTCTTTTGTGCAGTCTTGCAGACAGCGTTCCGCCTGTCTCAGGTGCACCAATTCCCTCCTCTTACCGATGACCTCCTGGTTCGCACCAGGTTTGACCGTTATCGAAGACGTTCTCGGTACCAGTCTCCTGTAGGAGTTAGGGGAACTCTCTTCTTCACAGCTTTAGCATATGTTGCTTCCAACTGGTTCGATGCCAGATCGCCTCCGTTTTCCTCCAACTGTAGGATTTCCATTGAACTAGTCAATGAGCCGTTTATTACATAGTCAGATGCTTATATAACAGTTTCTTGAGCGTAGCCACCTCATTTGTTTTTTCATATCGCCACGAAAATGTTTTCACGACTCATTTTTGTATTGTTTTAGCAGCTATGTTCAGTCTGACCAACAGAATTCGAAATGGAAGCAGAATTCGAAATTTGACAAGCAAGGGCATGGAGACGACTTGCAAACAATTTAAATTATAACAAAAAAAGTGCTCGATTGCTGATCCTGTGGACTGTATTTTAGGTTTTCTGGGTGATGAAGAAGTACCTCTATTTATATGTTTTGTCAAAAGTTTTCTTATTTTTTATTTTAATATCCTGATGTGTGGAGAACTCCAAGTGTTTGATAGTCGAACCTGTGTAACTTTCTGTTTTTTTTTTTAAGATAATAAATATATCTCTTTATATGTTTCTTTCCAATTTCCAAAAATTTCTGTCTGATTTTTCATTTTTATATTTTCTGTATTTTTGATTTTTTCACAGAGCACAGCTTACTCAGTTGTTCTGCCGGTTTCAATAAAAAGACTAAGTGAAGAGTCGAAAGTGAAGAAGAAAAGTAACACGACATAAAGAAGACGTTCAAAGCAGACGACTGTGCGGACACCGCAAAAAGGAGAGCTGCAGAATCTGATGGTGAAGCACAAGAAATAACAACAGCGATGTTACATGCAGCGAGTTCAGCGGCGGCATCTTGCAGGCAAAACTAGTAAAACAACAAACTACAGCAACATGCCTAGACAAATGGAGGATCATCACTTGTTGACTCCAGCTACAGATTAAGTTACAGACAGAGAGCCAGTGGTTTAAGTTTTTTCCGACTCCACTGGGACACAAGACTACACAGAGAGACCCAGCGGCTTGAAGTTTTTGCCGACAGAACTTTTCCCAGACAGTGCCAGTCGATAAGGTTTTATCGACCCACTGAGACATTAGCTGAGGCAGATAGAGCCAGTTATTTATGGGGTTTACTGGTTTTTCCGACTCCATTAGGATATTAACTTAGGCAGACAGTGCCTAATGATTTTTCTCAGGGCACTGGGACATCAACTTACGCAGACAGAGACAGTGGTTTAATGTTTTTAACGACTCCACTGGTACATCTTGACACATGGCTAGAGACTGTACAAGAAGAAGATGGCAATCTACCCGCCGCTGAAAGTGAAAACAAAGGGGAAAATGGCTGTACTGAAGTGGCACGATAGATTGCGGAGGACGTAATGTCCATTCGGACATTAAACGAAAGGCGGCGAAGATCCGTGACATTTGCCTAGAAGTGGCACAAGAACAGGATGCCGATAGTACGGGGACCGTTAAAGCCCCGTTACTGCAGCGAGCCGAGAAGCAGGTGCAAACATGCAATGCGCAGATGCAAAGCTGCACAGCACCGGAGGACACGGAAGTCCAAGTCAGCGATTCGCTACTGGCTTCCTTGGTAATGCGAAGCGTCCCCGCGAAAATACAGAAGGCCACGGAAACAGCCCGACGAGCCGAGTGGAACCCAAAATGGATACGGCGGATCCGTCCAGGGTGGCCCTGGTGAAGACTGCAGTTAAGAATACCATCAAGCCAGATGTGAGTAAGTGGGGCTGCTGCTAGAATTAGCCATGACAGCGGATCCGAAGATGGTCATTCTCGGGAAATCAGTAGCAAATACGCTGGAAACTAGCGCCAGGAGACCCTGCTGAAGGTAAAGGACCTAGACGAGATTACCATGGTAGGGGAAGTGCATGAAGCACTGTGCAAATAAAACTCCCCGTGATGGCGATCTGGTCCCTTCGCAAAGCGTACGGGGGAACACAAACGGCAACCACCAGTTTGGCCGCGGCGCCACGATGTACAGTTGATACATGGCACCAAGCCTATCTATGGATGAGTTTGAGTCGGCATTGGGCAGAATAATTCCAGATGCCCGCGGCAGGAACCCTGTAGTAATTGCTAGCTATTTTAATGCATGGGCAACTGAATGGGAGCTGCGACTGGACACCCCAAAAGGGACCCATCCTCATGGACACATTCGCAACACACGCGACAAGTGTAGAAGAGCAGTTGGCATTTGTCAAGCGGAGGACCTTTCAAGAGTGAGAAGCCCAGTGGATCACATCTTCAAAAGGTTGCTGTACAAGGAATAGTTCGAGATCGCTGATCATACATCTTCATGCAGGCTTACACTAGTTTGAGAAAAGAACCAGACGTCTGAGGGATGTGAAGAAGTTTTCCCCAACCGTACTGAAAATATAAAATGCGACACAGGCGAAGATAGCAATCTAGGCTTTGTAGGGTGCGAAAATTCACGTTAACAGGTGCGTAAAAATCGATGCCACAGCAAGCGAATTGACGCGATGGTGTCAAGCGCTCCACATATTTTTCTCATCTTCTTGGAACAGTTTTAGTTTGTACCGAACACAATGGATACATGATTTGATGATGCGCCTAGCTGCCTAGGATCTGCGTGGTAATTCTGGGCAAATGCCGAACGTATCGCGTGACGAATTCAGATTTCCTAGGCAACAGAATAGGATATTTTGGGCTTTCTGCTATTTCAAGTCGCTCGCCGACCTTCAACAATAGGAATCCAAAAAAGGATTGAGGTAACTTAGCGTGCCCTTTGTCGTTGACACTTTCTGCAAAAGAGAAATATCCTCAGCAAGTTGTTGTTGTTGCACTTTCCAACTGATGCACAGCACCGCGTGGTGTAATTCATCAGAAGAGAATAGTCCTGTCATGTGGATTTTTGTTTAATTTTTTTAAGCTTTTTACAAAAACAAAGCGTCCAAATAATCAGTCGAATTCCGCGGATGTAGGAACTGCACCTATTGAGGATGTAGTTACTTGTCACAGTTAATTTAAATACTGATTTTCCAATTTGCGAATTTACTACTTCCGTGTCGATATAATCCCTCCATTGTCATTTGTTTATGTCCTTAGACTGAAACGGAGGACCAACCGCCAACGCTGTGCTTTCTCTGAAAACGATGTCTGATGGATTGTTGGTTGTTGGCACATGTGTCTAAGCGCCAGCCGTTTAGTCTTGTATTTCCGGCACTATGTTGCCGACGAAAGCACAACGCGTAGCGGAGTGCATTTTGAGTCATTACAGTACAATCGGAGAATATGTCTCAAAATGAACTTCAAAATTATAATTTTTACCAAAAGTGGAGTAATAAGTAGAGCACCGCAAAGCTCCAGTTTTGGCAATGATTGCCTTTTAATGGGTGCAACTCTAGACCTGGCTGTGAGAAGGCGAACGCGAACAATACCCGTGCGATCTACTATGCGTGTGCAAAAGGAAGAGCAGCAGCGATAAGGAGAATAATGAAGGACTATTACTGTACAGTTATTTAAAACTAATATTTCTCCAACTTTACTGCAAGTACCCCAAACACTTAACCCAATGCTCCGATGTAGGAGGATCACCACCATGAGGGTCGAACGATGAGGGTTTCCAGCTATGAGGTAAATGATTATGATGCTACGGAGTCTAATGATTACCACCAGGAATGAACCACGATTTAGTTTTATATTTTATTTAAATGCACTCTCCCTACTTGAAGCCCAAAAATGTGGGGTGTGATGACCATTTTTCTCAACTGCATCGCATATCTAAAATGCGAAAACTTAAAAATTACTATGGCCTCTGCCTTTAATAATAGCAAGAAATGCGTGCGACGGTATGTAGTGCAGGGTGTCTCAAACGGTGACCATACAACATCTAGTCAAGGCAAGGCAAGTGTAACATTTTTGAGTAGATGAAACTAATCGACGAATTGAAGGAACAAATGCATATCTTCGAAATAATAAAGGGACCTCACGGGCAGTTGGCAAATATTAAAAATTGTTAAATCGTCGAAGTCAGACGTTAAACCAGAACAACGTCAGACGTGAAACAGGCACATCTAGCTTGGTTGGGTACATATGCTTCAAATGGCACCAATTCGGACATAGTTTGAACGATTGCAGGTGTGATACAAGGAAAAAGTGAACACAGAACGATGTAAAATCATACGTCTCACAAGATATGGATATCTGCATCTAAAACTAACAGAGTATTGCCAAATGTTCTTTCTCTGTGGTTGAGTACTTCTCATTTTAGTTTAAATCCCGGTTAGTGTAACTTACAGTGTGTTCGTTCTCTACAGCCCTATAGCCTAGTCGCTTGCATCCACAGTTAACTGAACGGATACCGATTTCAGTTTCTCGAAAACATTTATGTATTCAGGGAAGTTTTTATTAATTTTAATGGTTTTTTTGAGGTATTTTGCCATTCCTTGCGTTACCTTACCATAATATTTTATAACTTCCTATATTATCTTGACATACCAAAGAAGAATTTAATCTGCTTTGTAGATTCTGGTAAATTTAAGTTATATATTTTCTCAGTATTCGTCATATTAGGTTTAATTCCCTCGGTAGGTAAAATATAACCAAGATATACTGTTCTTTTTAAAAAAATACATTTATCAATTTGCATTTTCCATTCATTCCATATTGAACATTTCTTAATTGCTATTTACAGGTTCCTGGATGTTTGCACTGAAAATAATAATATCGAAAGTAAAACGACTCATGTACGGTTTATGTATTCTCTAAGAACTGAATTAATTAATATTTTGAACGTTGAGATCAAATGATAGCCTTTTCAATTCACAGTATTCTAGAGGGGTCGAAAATGCTGTATTTTTTCAATCGATCTCATTTACTAAGGCCTGACACAGTGTCGTTAAATTCTGTCTTTGTTTTTTATATTGGTGATATGTTTTACAAGAAAATGTTCATCATGTAGAGACTTTTTATTTCATCCTTTGTTGGTTCAATTACCTTGACCAAAACTTCTACTTTGTTTTTTATATTGGTGATATTTCTTACAAGAAAATTTTCATCATGTAGAGCGTTTTTATTTCAACCTTTATTTGTTCAATTAGCTTGACCAAAACTACTAGACTCTAACTGCTCTTCAGATGGTAAGTACAGTATTTTTTGTTCAATCTGTTCCGAAAACATTCGTCATTAAATTCCTGTATTTCGTTTTATATTATTACTAGCTCTTACCCGGTGCGCTTCGCTACACCTAAATCGATTAAAACTCTTAAGGGGTTTTACTTTGTGTTTTATTTATTGTTGTAAAACTATTACTTATTTATATAACATTTTGGTATACAACATTTTTGGTTTTTCCACCTGGCGCGTAAATGAATAAGCACCTTGGTGTTCCCACTCTCGAACATGCGACATACAATTGGCCGTGGGAGATGCACGATTCCTCCAAATTGACGCCGCACACTCGAAACGTTTGCCCTTGCGATTTGTTTATGGTCATCGCAAAGGCAAGATGTACTGGGAACTGCAAGCGCTTAAATTCAAACGGCATGTCCGTTGGAATCATTGGAATGCGTGGTAAGAGTACAACTTCACCTGCTGCCTTGCCATTTTGTATGGTTTTTATTACTGAAAGTCTTGTGCCATTACACAAAGTCGATGGCTTCAGATTTCGTAGAAGTATAATAGGTGAACCGACTTTCAGGACCAAACGATGCGGTGGCATGCGGTAATCCTCTTTTTTGCCATTCGATAGAGTACATCCAGCATCGAACTTCTCCAAAAACACGAAGTTTCACAATTAAATTCATCAATGCTTTTTGCTTTTCCCTGAATACACGTGCTGATATGTCGTGACGATCAGTTGTTGATTGACCGGGGAACAAATGGTCTTTGATGTCATTCCACTGAGGATTGCACGTGAACGTTATGAACAGATCCGGTCTGCCGTAATGGCGCACATACGACATCGCATCTTGCGCATACTCGTGCATATGGCGCGGACTGCCGATGTATGTTGCTGGCAATATTGTCAGACGTCCAATGTTATTCACATTTGCATTATTCATTACGGCATCTCTCAAATGGATGTACTCTTCAGATCGCAATTTCGCTTGGTTGAATCGAATAAAGTTGAGACGTTCGGTCTCGATCTTTGCATACATGTCAACCAAATACTGATGGAAAAGCTTGCGACATTTGAAGATGTAGTTGTCTTCTTGCGGACGAATCATTATTCTGTACGAATATAAGTTCATCGCACTGAGTTTTTTCGGTGTTTCTTGGCCTATAAATGAACAATACGCAAAATGTTGAATCGTAAGAAAATGTACTTTTTAAATTTAATGATTATTTACCAGTAGTTGGATTTATCAATCTCATATTGATGTGATAGCCGTCATCACCTCTCCAGAATAATATCGGATACTGTAATGCATCATAACTACGGTGTAGCTCGGAAACACGCTTAGATGTGGGCGATTCTCCAGTGAGCAAGGAATGTAATAGTTCTGGTGGCGGTTCCAATGCAGGCAGTTTCACTTTGCCACCGGAGCAGCACATGCCAGCTGTTTCTCCTCGAAACTTCGCTGCATTGCAATGCGTACAAATAATATCCATTGCTCCAATGGAACCATGCAGGCTGTAGTCGCAGTCAGGATCGTAGTGAAATCCAACATGTTCCATTTGATCGCGAAGACGAAGCGGAACTCTGCCTTGGTGATAATTTGGCCGTTGATTGTCTGCGGATTCAGCTCTAAACTGTGCACGCCGCTATCTGTACACCGCTCTACCTCGGGCATTCACTTGAGCGCGTTGCTCTTCGCTTTGATTTCTTCTCGATATTGACATTCGATGTGAATCACGCGTATGCCTGCCAACCGTATTACGTCTGCGTAGTGGAGGCATTTTCTAAAGTATTCTTTTCGAATAAATGTAGCAAATCGATTGAATTAAATCTGGAAAAAACACACAATGTTGCGATGTCAATGTTTTTTAATAATTGTAAACATTCGCCAGCTGTTTCTGTTTATTTATTAGTAAAAGTCAGGACTGCCAATCTTGCGGAGTAAAAGGCAGGACTGCCAATCTTGCGGCAAAACAATAATAAAAATCCCAAAAAACACGTAAAGCCAAACAGAATTAATTGGAAAACGTGCAATGATACACACATTAAATTTCTTATGTGCACCCTCCACACAGACCCCAATCACTTCTGAAAATTTCATTTTATGTGCACCCTCCACACAGATCCCAATCACCCCTGAAAATTTCATTGAAATCGGGCTAGCCGTCTAGGAATGATAAAAATCCGAAAAAAACACGTAAGCCAAACAGAATTAATGTATTTTTTTTTTTTGTTTTTGCAAAACGTGCAAAGATACACACATGAAATTTCTTATGTGCACTCTCCACACAGACCCCAATCACCCCTGAAAATTTCATTGAGTTTTCTTCTTTATTTACTTCTTTTTCATTAATTATCTGCTATGATTTTTGATTTGATGAAGCATGCGTCTATGTCAAAGATCATTGCATCAATTGCTTTGTCACAAAGGGTCACAGCTTCAATAACTTTAGCCCTACTGTTACTTTCATTGCAGCGCCAATGGAGTCTCAAATTATTAAAATCATTGTGTTGTATCCTTAGTAATGGTCCAAACACAAGGATTTGAACCTGGATTGAAACTAAGCTCACTAATTTCTTACAGGCACATGAACTTAAAGAATTGTCAAATGAAAAGACACTCCATTGTGGTCTTGAAACAATTGACGCAATTTTGAAATTAATTATTGCAATCAAGTATATACACCTAATTCTGTTTTTACACGGTCTTTTTTACACGGTTTTGATTTAACACGGTTTGAAAATAAACAAATTTTAAATTTTTTACACGATTTTATTCCATTTAGCATGATTTAAAATCTTTTGGGCTTACATTTTTTTTGGTTAAATTTAATTTTTACGAAATATGTTCATATCACAAATTTAGGGGAATTACCTTTTTGTGGATACAAGCAAATTTACTGGTCAGAGCAATTGTAAATAGAATAAATTTAGGGGAATTCCCTTTTAGTGCATACAATCAAATTTATTTGTGACAGCAACTAGAATGTGTTCATATTTTCTGAACTATCCATGCAATCAGAAGTAAAAACACATTATATATGTGATTTAAAAAAATAAACCTGAATAGTTGTTCTTAAAAAATCCTTGTTTTTCATAATTTCAATAGGTTTTAGAGATAAGGAACCAATCACCTATTTTGCATACGATCAATGTCTTTTTTTACACGGGTTTTCATGGAACCAATTACCATGTAAAAACAGAATTAGGTGTACTTCATTTCGTAGTTGGTCCAACTATACATCTATGGTGAAAAATTGCGATTGTCGACGCGGCATTGCTTGAGGTGCTATGCTGACATCTTCTTGATGTGCTCGATGGGGCATTGCCACTCTATTTTGTTGTGTTCTTCGGTAATTATGCTTCACCAGAATGATGATGATGAGGACAAAGCTTAGTGATAATGACAAGTATCCAACTGAGAAACTATGGTACCGTTGTGATTGAAGTTGTTCGGGACGATCACTTATTTTGAGTGATTCCAATGTCTTTTGTAGCGATGTGAGCTCTTTCAAGTGTGTGATGTATTGATTGTCCAATTGTGTTGAATGTGTGTTGTTCGAGATAATGTCTAGTAACGGGTTTAATTCTTGCTGTCTCGAGAGTTCAGAACTGTTACCTAGACTGGTGTTAGGAGACCTCAAAAAGTGTTGGATATTGACGGTTGCCCTTTTACAGAAATTTAGTTGTGTTTGAGGAAACAGTCTGGCTGAAGTGTCAATCAGCCAGAACCCTTCAAGGGCTGTATGATGATTTCTTATTCACATAGTGCTGTAGCTCGTGAGGATAATAATGTTGCATACATCCACTGATTTTTGTGGTTCAACGGTAACCAGGTGACATTGCTGGCAATTTTCTTTAACTGTCAATTAAGCATTGTGTTATTAAAAAAGCTTATTTCGCATGCACATATTTCGGAGCCATAATTATATCGAATTCGCATGTTGGACCAAAGGAGGATGCTTTCCTTTATGATGTCGGACCTTGTCATTAGAAAGTATTGACCACGAGGTACATTTATGGCCACGATAGAGCTACATAGCTCTAAAGCTACCATAGTGCTGTTAATCCAGTTGGGTATGGGAAGCAAAAAGATTTCGGATCGGTCATACTCAACCAACGGTAAGACTATATTGAAACAGCATGATGTTGAGTGAGTCCGCCTTTTACTTTCATCAGTTTGTATAGCTCTAACATATCTTCTTCTGGAGTATGTTGTTCTAGTGATTAAGCCAAGTTAAGTTTAATCAGAGCGACCTCACTTTGTACTTGCTTGGGGGTCACCAATAACGGATTTTATTTACCATGGTGCATGTCTGTGAGGGCATCTAAGATTGATGCTTGCACTCTCTGCAAATTGTTGGCGGTAAACGTTAACTGGATGGCTCCTGAATTGAAAAGTTGAATCAGTTGGAGTTGATATAAATCGTTGTTGATGTCTCGTATGTTGTTCAGTATGATATTGATTTCTTCATAGAGTTGATCAAATCTAGCCATTGCTGCGGTCTGGTCTTCTTTTATAATATTGATTGTGGAGTTGACAACTGAAGTTTGATTTTTGAGCAGCCTTAGTAGGTAGGTAGCTTGGTAAAGTGGTCGCCCGAAGAGGGGCACTTAGACCAACATTGACCCCTTGTAATACGGCATGAGACAACAGGTCCCATCCCTTTCAAAGGTCCAGCCATTTGGAGCTTTTAATGAAGCAGTTGTTGGAGCTAATCTGTTTTGAAATATCTCCCAAATCGCCCAGAAAAGTGCGCCTCCTCGTCCATGCAACTCCTCGTCCATATAACTCTTGCAGAAGTCGTTAGAGGGAATCCCGAGCCAACACCCGTGAGTACCAGTGTTCCATTAGGACACTAATTACGGAACCTGTACGTAGTCTTCAGAGACAATAAGTCCTTTGAGTGCTTGACATTTACCTCTGGCTAGGTTTGTCTAGCTATTTTTCATTCTGTATCTTCAGACGAGCACCAGCCCGCTTTGCCTAAGGAGATTGTATTTATTGTGGCAATAGGAATACCGAAGTTCGACCTATCTGGTTCAATCGGCATGGTAGTAACCTCACGGGCAAGTTCATCCGCTTTACAGTTCCCTGGAAGATCCCTGCGGCCGGGAACACAGCACAGATGCAGACGGCTCTGCTAGCTACCTCGTCTAAAGATGTGCGGGTTTTGAAGTGATAATACCGAATCCAGGGAGCGCAAAGCTGTTTGGCTGTCGGATAGAATGCAAATATCATGTCCAGATACTTTCTTCTTCTTTAACCAAAAGGACGAGTTAGTGTCCAAATCTTCTGAGAAAACACAACCTCCCACCCTATTCTGTAACTTGGATCCATCTGTGTAGATGGGGAACCCCTTCTACATGAGAGGGATGCCATCCTTCCATTCGTCCCTGGAGGGAATGGAGATCCTGCACATAGCATTGAAGGCATGAATTGGTGAGATGTAATCGAAAGAGTCAGGAATACCCTCAAAATATCTTAAAATGCACGCATGACCTACGTTCCTGGCAACTCATTGATGCGTAGCTTTTAGGCTTACAGCTGAGTTAGCAGCCACTTTTTCGCCAAAGAGCCATACAGGCAGTAGATACACCACCCCCACCTTACTCTGTAACTTGGATCTATCTGTGTATATGTGAATCCCTTTTGCATGAGGGGGGATGCCATCCTTCCATTCGTTCCTGGAGGGAATGGAGATCCTGCACACGCCATCGACGGTGATGTAATCGAAAGAGTCAAGAATATTTTCAAAATGTCTTAAACTAGACGCATGACCAGCGTTCCTGGCAACCCATTGATGCGTAGTTTTTAGCCTTATGGCTGAGTTTGCAGCCGTTTTTTCTCCAAAATGCCTTACAGGCAGCAGATTGAGCATAACGTCCAAAGCTGCCGTTGGAGTCGTTCTAATGGCACTACTTGTGAATACCTCTCCCGTCTTTGTACCGTCGTTACCAGCTTGTTTTATGTTGGGTTACTTAGAGCTGTCCACCAAGCAAGCACTCCATAAAAAACGACTGGTCGTACCACAGCTGTGTATATCAAATAGGCTTTGGCTGTAACTCCCATTTTTTACTTATGACTCTTTTGCAAAAGTACATACCTACTTGACCTCCCTAATACGTTCAGTTATATTAGCCTTCCAGTTCAGCTTCCTATCTAGGATCACGCCCAGATATTTAGCCTCCTCAACAAGATTAATATCTACACCCATTAGTTTTAGAGCGATAAATGGAGGAATTTTATACTTCCTAGTGAAGAGCACCAGCTTAGTCTTGGTCGGATTAACCCCCAACCCACATTTAGTACATTTAGAGAGAACGTTCAACATGTGTTGCATCAAGTCTCACAAAAGTAGATATGTATTTTCCCTAGGAACCGGAAAGAAAAACTGAAAGAACACCACCTTGAGTTGTGTCTCTGCACACGGATTTGGTATGCAGTGAGTACTCAATACAAGAAGCTAAGGAGCGGTCTCAACCGATTTACCGGTGAAGTAGGTATATTGAGAGACTGAAAGCTTCTATCTGTGAGCCTCAGATGAATGTTTTACAACCTTTCCAGAATTTTCTGACAAAATGAGGACAGGCTAATTGGTTTTAGGCCCACTGGAGTTGTGTGCGAGATTTTCCCGGCGTTGGGTTTAAAAATTACCCTCACATGCTTCCATGCCGCGATTTTATCTAGGTTGGTATGTATGCCCTTGTCGCTGACCACTTATGCATACTTCTCTAGGTTTAGTTTTAAGTTCGCCTCCCTCAACCATCGGAACACCAGCAGGTTTCTCATATGCTCCTTTAGGTCTCTCCCTGTGACAATGATGTCATCAAGGTAGGTAATCGTGTGTGACTCCATGTCGTGGCCAATAACTTGATCGAGTGCTCTCTGAAACGTTGCTGGTGCGGAGTGTAGTCCGAAAGGCATAACATGCCAAGAGGCCTCTGCCAGGTGTCGTCAATGCGGTATACTACTTGCTGCGCTCCTCCATTGGTATCTGCCAATACCGCCCCGCTCGTTTCCCACTACCGTTCTAGAGCATTCAACTGTTCTAATTCCTCTCTTTCCGCAATCCCGACAGAAAAGTACTTAAGCATTGCGGCAGATTCGAGCTATGTGGCCAGAATGACCACATCGTCTGCATGCTGTTCGTGGATTTATAAGAACGACTTTGTTGGCACAGTTGGCCGGTGCTACCTGTCGGTTCTGGCTTCCCGTGGGGATGTGCGCTTGACACGTGGTTGCATCTCGTGGCGTGTTCGTGGTGGTGCTGCTCGTGAAGTTTCGCAGCCACCGCGTATACCTTCGAGGTCTTCAGCCATTTCTACCAGTTCCTCCAGCGTATCGAAATCCTTTCTCCGGGCATACCACTATTCCTCCAAGCTGTTGCGAAAGATTCATTCTAATTTTTGGTCCTCCGTGTATCCCACGTGACGCATCAGGTTTTGGAGTTCTACCACGTACTGCTTGGGGAACTTTGTCCTCCAGCTTTTCGAAGTACCTGGTGGGTGGGCCTCAGCCAAGGCGCGAATATTATTCCGGACCCAGAGGAGTGCACGATCCTTTAGGAGTTCCGGCATAGTTCGTGGAAGCATGTTTATGCTGAGCGCGGATACGTCAGAGAGCTCCTCGACATGTTCGACGAAGGCCAGGGGTCTCGCTCTCCGTCGAATTTTAACGACCACTTTTTTACCTGGTCAATGACTGTGGGGTAAGAACTAGGCGAATTCCTGTAGAAATCAGGAACAGTTGTGCGTCGGGCGCAACCGAGGTCCTGGCCGGTTCGTCAGTAACTAGTGATAACGGTTCTCTGGTGGCCATCTTAGGTTGCCCGGAAAAAGTTTGTGGTTCCAAACTGTGTGGAGCTCGGGGAAACGTTCCTGGAACAGGCGAGAAGCTCTTTATATCTTGATCCTGGAGTTCGGCCACGCGACGCTCCTGCTCTACAGTGAGCACTGTGGAATTCAGAAACTCAATGGTTTCTTTCGCAATTCTTCTACAGTTCCTGAAGGATCCAAACCGATCTCGGTACTGTAGGCTACCAGTTGGTCCTTTCGAAGGATGTATACCCAACTTGTCTTCTCCATCCTGTTTAGACGATGTTGGTTGTGCGTTGAACGACGAAGGATTTTCCTTGTGATAATAATAATCTTAAACCAATTCTGCTCAAATATGAGATAATACCTGTTAATTGCATTAACAGTTGATGTGCAAGCCTCATTGGGAGGTATTTAACATTCAAACTTTTAATGCATAACATCTTCTTTTGCATACAATTAGGCTTGCCAGCTTAACGATGAAATTTGCATTGTTGACAAAAATTCCAATATATACTACATCAGCGAAGTCATTGCACTAGATGAAACATGATATCAAGTGCAATACTCTGAAGAACTCAAGTCAAGGCCAGCTTGCAAATTTGTCAATAATGCACATTTCATGGTTATGCTTTAAATTCAATAATACCTAATATATGTATAGACAATTTATATGTAACGTATGTAGAGAGAAAAATGAATAAATACCCACGATTGACACAGCAGAAGTCAGTCAATCAGTGAGAGTTAACTGTGAGTCTTTTCATTTTAGCATTGATTGATTCTCCTTCTCCGACACCAAAGTTTATGTGCCTGTTGTCAAACCCACCATCAACTCGGTACAATCACCGCTGTTGACATTAGGTCTTTCTTTAACGACACCAAGGTTTACGTGCCTGGTATCTACATTATCATCAACTTGCTACAAGAACCGTTGTTGAAATTCAGCTGTTAAATTTAGTTTAACAATACCCAATCATCAATTTGGAATTAGGGAACACCATGCCACAACAGAATAAGTGCACCGAGTGTACTGCATAATAAGAAACGCTCTTGAGGAAAACCGTTATTGTACAACTGCTTTCCTAGATATAACACAGGCGTTCGATAAAGTATGGCACCCTGGCTTACTATTTATTTAAACTGAAAAAGTTACTACCTCAGACGTTTTATGATATCTTAAGATCATATCGGGAAGAGCGGCATTTCTGAGTAAAGGCCAATGAAGAAGTCACTGAACTGTTCTCTATAAAGGCGGGTGTACCACACGGCAGTGTTCTAGGTCCTGTGCTCTACATTATCTACACGGCTGACCTTCGACTGACGGAGAATACTAAAATCGCAACCTACGCGGATGATACTGTCATAATGGCTTCAAGCAGCAACAACATAATCGCTACAAATTATCTCCAAGAAAGCTTGAATAAGCTCCAAATCTGGCTAAATAAATGGAGGATTAAGGTGAATGCAACTAAGTGCGTGCAAGTAACCTTCAGCTTAAAACAGAAGACTTGTCCTTCAGTAATAGTAAATGATTGTCAACTGCCGCAATCCGAAGACGTCAAATATTTAGGGCTACATCTTGATCGACGTCTGACATGGCAGAAGCATATTCTTACGAAGAGAAAACAACTTGGAATCAACCTTACTTCCTTATATTGGCTCTTGGGATATAAATCCCAGTTATCGCTTGACAATAAACTGCTCGGTTATAACACAATCCTAAAACTCATATGGACATATGGTATACAGCTATGGGGTTCAGCGGCAAAAACTAATATAAAAATCATTGAGAGATTCCAACAAAAACTATTACGCATGATAGTAAAGGCTCCATGGATTGGGTATTAATACGTCACGACCTAAACATCCCTACTGTCGATGAGGAAATAACAAGATACAGAATTAAATACCGGGAACGACTAAGCAAGCATCCTAATATACTAGCTTCAAATCTTCTGGAGGGGACAGGCACAACACGGCGACTGAAGCGAACAATACCACTCAATTTATGATAATAGTTTTCTAATGGAATAGTTCGGAACTAACCTTATGGGAGATTAGTAGTGGCTCCTCTTCCTCGTGTTGTTTTAAATAACTATTTTAAAAAATAAGTTTTTATTTATTTATGTAGTTATTGTTATTGTTATTTAAATTGATTATTGCCCCAAGGGGTAGAATGCAAATAAAATTGGAGTTAAAAAAGAAAAAACAGTTGTTGTAACAGTGTATCAGGGTCAATACATTGAAAATCTCTTAAAATAGTACGGTATGGAAATTTGCTGTAAAGCTTCAACACCGTTGCCACCAAATTTTCCAGTAAGTTGCAAGAACGAGTCTTGCAGATAGGTAGTTGCAACGAAATACCAATCTATGGTTGGTGCTCTCGTGTATTTATGTTTATCAACAAGGCCAGACATACTACATTTGGTCACAAAACTAGCTCAGCGTAACATTGACCCACACAGCGATCACGAGGCAGCGTTAAAACAGATTTTACGCTACCTAAATATTGTGAATGATTGCATTATTTTAATTATGGTTTGATGTGGTTTCAGCTCTATTATACCAACATATATTTAGCAAACAATTCCCAATTAAATTTAATATTTATATGGTTTTCTAACGCATTTTTTTAATTTATGTTGTTTAATTTTTAATTGTCTTAGAAAAGTCTTCAGGAATTAAATTTTCTTTATCTTTATTTTCAAATGTAAACGTTTCAATGCGATTATTAAAACACGATGTTTTAAATTGCTATTATCTCGTACACCACAATTTTCTTTATGTTTATTTGTGCGTAAATGAAATTATTAGTAAAGAAATAATTCACGCGTATGGTTTGAATGAATTTCACAATTATTTCAAAGTATACAACAAAACGTTTTCGAGTAAATATTAAATGAATGTAGTGGCAGATTGATCAAGAAAAAATATTTCTCACTGATTACACTGCAACGGGTGTTACAACTTACATCTAGTACATTTAGGCTCCAATAAATCATAGTAATAATAATAATCAAATTCAACATAAAGATATTTGACATTGTATTTTGACATGATATTTTGACAAATTAAATTTATAGTAATTATTATGAAATAATTAATTTTAAATATGCTATTGTAGAAAATAAAAACATGAATGTAAATATTTATGAACGATTAAATAACGTTTATTTATATGCTCTCGCGGAGTAAACACGTATTTGACGCTCTAGTCAAATTTCATAGTTTTCACAATTCACATTATTATTAATAACAAAAATAAGCGAAAAGACGCTGCCACTTGGCTTACAGAGTGATTGAGATAATTTATATTTAATTCAAATATTAAATAGTTGGTCTCATTTAAAATAAGTGAAACAGTAATAATTTAATAAAAGTGCGCAAAATTAACATGTTACGATCTCCCCGAGGGAGCGCATACCGTCTCAACAAACGGTCGCTCTCTCTGAAGGCATAAAGGAGAAAATACGCAGTGGTACCCAATATTCAGATGTGGATAACTCAAAATCAGTGAATCCCATGTATAGCCCACTCTCGCTACAAGCAACTGCGACTTCATTAGCTCGTGCAGCCCGAGCTGGAAGTGCACATATGAACCAGCCGCAATCACCTACCTAAGTCCAGCTTGTGCAAACTATCAAAGTACTCAACCCCTGCTTTCTACAAAAACTGCGTATGAACAGCCACAATAACTAGTAAGCACCTCCACACTAGTTGCACCTGCAAAATCAACAGTAACAAAAAAAAAAAACTACCAAAGCGTGCGAACAATACTACACTCTGCTCTCACGTCCAAACACAAATGGAACCATCTAAATCTTGCTCTCAGATTACATGCTCTCTCAATACACAATACCCAGTAGGAAATATGGAGGCGATTCCATCACCGAAAACTCAACACCCAGTAAGAAATGAGATAAATAGTAAAATCCAAACTGTTATGGACCGTTACAGAGAAGTCATAAAACGAAAACGTAGCCCAAAATCTGCCAAAACCAAATAAAGTTACAAAACTTCTAAAGACTGATTACGGATCCAATACAAATCGATTTGCTTTACTTAGCAACGATTATGATAAGGTGGTTCATCGAAATCCTTTAGGCCGCCACCCATTTAACTCCGAGAAAAAAGTTCAGCTGCTTTAGTGAAAAATCGAATGCAAATTAGTGGCGTCAACAGTTTCCATGTCGTTCCACGTACCAAGGGCGATATCCACGAAACAAAAATCCAGATATACTCAGAAAATAATTACTTCCTCGACATGAACAAGCAAAACTACCACACTTACCAAAAAAACCGGAATAATGTTTCGGATCGAATTAGAACCAGAGCTAAAGAAACTCAAAAATGGAGAATTTCATCCCATTTACAACATGCGCTACCTAATGCACCGAAAAATAACGGTAGGAGAACCCCATAAACGCAAAGGCCCTGTTCAGTGCACAAAGCGCCAAGAATTTTGGCACACTAAATTATACTGCACTCTACGTAGTGTTTGTGTCATCTGCGGAGATGTAGACACTTCATCCAAGTGTCCATCTAATAAAATGGATATATCTGTGAAGAAATGCAGCAATTGCGGCGGCAACCACACTGCCAATTATAGAGGTTGCGCCGTATACAACACCGTGAAACAATAATATTTCAATAACATCGGTCAGTACAGCAACCCAAAGACTTCAGCTTACACTGAGCGATCACTATTTCCTACTACAACCCATTCTGCACGACCATTGCAACCTCAACTGGCATCATATGCAAGTATTGTAAAAAATACCACCCAGGTCGAAGCCGCAAATATCCAAGCCCAAACCGACGAACCAAATTCAGTAGAGGAGTCGCTCAAATCACTTGTCCAAACCATGAACCAGTTCATGGTCTCGATGCAGAATATGATGCAGGAAATGATTACAAACCAATCCCTGCTACTACAAATCCTTTTATCCAAACCATGAGCTCGATCAAACTTTGCCATTGGAACGCAAACGGCTTAAGCCAACACCGATTAGAATTAATTCACTTCCTAAACATCCATCAAATACACATTATGGTTATTTCAGAAACACTTTTCACGGAAAAAAATAGTTTTAGAATCCCGCACTACAAACTGTATACCACAAACAATCCTCAAGGCAAAGCCTGTGGAGGTACCGCAATACTAATAAAAAGCAGAATAAAACACCATTCACTAACAAGCTTCAGTAAAGACTATTTGCATGCAACGCCCATATGCATTGAAGAGTACATCATGAATTGATCAGTCACAGCGATTTATTGTCCGCCGCGGTTCAGTATAACAACAGCAATAAAACGACTTTTTTGCATCCCTCGGGACTAAATTCATAGTTGCCGGGGACTTCAATGCGAAACACACATACTAGGGTTCCCGCCTGATCACACCCAAAGGCAGAAAACTATGGTCGGTGGTCAGTAAACTTGGCCTGGACATAGTATCTTCCAATCAACCAACATACTGGCACTCAGACAGGCGGAAAACACCAGATCTGATAGATTTTTGGATATTCAAAGGTCGTGCTAGATCGAACATATCTGCCAAACCGTGCTATGATCTATACTCATAAACTACATATAAACAGGATAAACTACAAAAAATTCATAAGTACTCACCTTCAGCATGACTGTAAGCTGACAAACTCCCATGACATAGATTGTGCGATTAAAACATTAAATCAGCTGATGCTATTAGGGGCTAAAGTAGCTACTCCTCTAAAAAAAAACCAATGCAGAATTAGAAACTCAATCTTCAGTTCTAATTAGATCGAAGCTCTAGTTAAACAGAAAAGGAATCTGAGAAGGAAATGTCAACAATCCAGATCACCAAACCTTAAAAATCAGGTGTCATGCTGCTCCAGGAAGCTTAGAACGATACTTAAAGCGACAAAAGTGAAAGAACTTCAGCAGGATCTTGAAAACTTATCCACCCACTATATCTACTGATTATTCCTTCCGGAGAGCAGCGAGAAACTTGAAGCGTCGCGTCCTCTCCGACCCGCCTCTACGTTTAAGTGACGGAAGTTGCAGTCAAAAGGGTACTCTGTTCGCCAGCCACATTAAAGGAGTTTTCACCCCAAATCCGCCAACAACGAGCTTCCAGTTTCCGACCTTGATTTCGAAGCACACACAAATACCTCTCGTAATAAAGAAGAAAAATGTATTTCAAGCGGTGTACAAAGACCTAAACATTAAAAAAGCCACGGGACATGACCAAATAACAGGTAGAATGATAAAAGAACTACACCATTCAGCTTGTACTCGTTTAGTGCATCTCTTCAACGCTATCCTTCGATTCTGTTATTACCCAATAGACTGGAAAATGTCCAAAATCATTATGGCAGCGAAACCCGGCAAGGACCATACGCTCGTGTCGTCTTAGGCCTCCTACCTCTGCTTTTTTTCCAGCTTCCATCGGGACAAAAGTGTAAGTGTCAGTGGCTCAGCCCGACTATCTACAATGATCGTGAGTTCAGGATCACTCCGACTTCTACGACGACTGTCTCTAGTTGTTCATACGTCAATGATGCTGTTGCGATACTTCGTAATAGTAGCTGTTTTGCGGATTTGACTGCAGCTTCCCATAAACCTCCGATATGCGGAGCCCTGGGTAGAATAAAATGGAATCATATGCCCTTTTCGCTGCATGCGGATAATATTGCGTCTTGTCCGTTATCAGAATAAATATTTTGAGCTAGTTCGAACAGTGGATTTCTGGCACTTACGAAAATTGTTTGCATTGTCGGAATAGGTGTTTTGACCATTGGCGAAGAACATATTAATTTTAAATTAGTTCTTTAGATTCGAAAACTTATTGTGAGTTTCTTATATTCTAAGAAAGATTCAATAAATAATATATATGGAAGAAAAAAAAACATTCCGTCATTGCAATCATTTAAGTCTTCGTACCACCACAAGGTGATCGCTCATCAGGAAGGAACAGCCTTAGTAAGTGAACTTCATTTTCCCTCACTTTCAATATTGTTCTTGACATCTGTTGTGAGTACAGTACTCCAAAAAGTGAGTGCGCTATGTTGCCCACCAGATCCAAAGCTCTTCTCTTGTGAGTACTTCGTAAAGCAATTGGTTATCCAGCTGTAATTCGGCTTCCACTTGCTTAAAATTATCAATTATATTACTGCATGAGTGTTTGTTTTATTTTTTTGACTTAGAGATTGCGTTCCGCTAAAAAAGGTTGTTGCCCAATAGGTTGTCAAATCATAATATACCAAAAGATTCCATTCGCTTGATGAAATAGCAGTTGAACCTATTATATTGAACCTATGAGTGCCGAAATTTGATCCAAACTTCTTATTTTCAACTAGGGTTCCCAACATTGTTGGGAAAATTATTAGTGTCGTGAATAAAGTTAAAACTAGATGACTGATCATTCTTTTTATCTTGGGTTCCTGAATTAAAACAGGTTCAACTGTGAATTTAGTATTGGGCTGGAGAACATCACTTGCATTTTGATCTGGTTTTGGCTGGTTGCCAGTGTCAACGGGTAGTAGACCAGCCGGTGGATTGCACGTTTAAAAACTCCCGTTGCAGTTCTTACATCAAAAACTCGTGCAGATTCCATCTTTTTCCCTATATACACTTGGACTATTCGTCCTAGAGGCCACCGCATAACTGGGACGTCTTTCTTGATGATCGCCATGTCTCCTGATCTAATGTTCGCGGACTGCTTCTTCCATTTGTGACGTTACTGGAGCTGGATCAAATATTCACTAGACCATCGTTTCCAAAAGTCATATTTATTTCAGCTGGGACACCAGCTTCCATCGGGACAAAAGTGTAAGTGTCAGTGGCTCAACCCGACTATCTACAATGGTCGTGAGTTCAGGATCACTTCGACTTCTACGACGACTGTCTCTAGTTCTTCATATGTCAATGATGCTGTTGTGATACTTCGTAATAGTAGCTCTTTTGTTGATTTGACTGCAGCTTCCCATAAACCTCCGATATGCGGAGCCCTGGGTGGAATAAAATGGAATCTTATGCCCTTTTCGCTGCATGGGGATAATATTGCGTCTTATCCGTTATCAGAAAAGATATTTTAAGCTAGTTCGAACAATTGTTTTCGGTCACTTACGAAAATTGTTTGCATTGTCGGAATAGGTCTTTTGACAACGCCCTCTAAGGCTGATGAAGCATTTCAATGCTCCAATGAACGCATCTGTCCACAAATAACTTACCAACTCGAGGTGAGCTGCCTTGGTAGCAAAGCAGTAGAAGTCAGCAATGTATGCATTTGTTGCCTTTTACCCCTGATCCAGAATGGCCCGCAGTAGTCCACGCCAGTATTGAGTTTCCCTTGATTGGCCAGAAGCGCTGTCTTCTTATTCCCAATAATACCTGGGAACCGCAGTGTTTGTTTTCTTCATGCCCCATAAGGAACAGCAGTTTGGCCGAAGACTCGTTATATAGAATCAGCATTAGATGCTTAGAATCGTAAGGCTTCGCTGAAGCTTCTAACCTTCCTCCTACACGAATGATACCCATATCTTCTATGAAAGGAGATAGACTGCTAGTCGAACTTCATCTTTCAACTTCATGATGTTTCTAATTTGTTTTGTGTCTCGACCAATACCCGAAGACTGAATGGTTCTTACGCTGACGAATAGTACTAAATCCAGCTTGCCTTAACTTGGTGACATGTTTTGGGCTAGAGTCTCTTGATATTTTTGCATTTCTAATGAATCGGAGGACGTATGCTACGACTCTTTGTAGCTCCTTGAACGAGTTTTTATGGTATATCTTGTATACAAAGTCATTATTGGAGCTGACTGTTGCGTATCATTCTTAACTCGAGCTGAGAGATGCGCTGCTAGAACTGCCGCACAGAGTTTGTCTTTTGAGTGGAGCTACACGAGATTTTGCACATAATAAATGTACTTATCACCCTTCCATCTCCTAATGTTGCTCGAATGTATGCAGCAGCACCAAACGCCTTTTCAGAAGCGTCAGCAATAATATGGATCTATGTCGATACTGGGACCTCACCATTGACTGTGTGTCTTTAAACTCGGAGATTGTTCAAGCTGCCCAAATGCTCTCGGAAAAATTTCCATGTTGTTGTAAGGTCTGCTGGTAATGCTTCATCACAAGATAGCTTTAACTGCCACAGCTGTTGAATGAACATCTTTTCCTTGACATTACAGATGCCAATAATCCAAGTGTATCAAACAACCTTGCGAGATCAGAGCTGACGGTTGGTTTTGTGACAACTTTCACTGGGTCTAGTTTGACTTTAACAAAAAAATGGTCAGCTTTAGGTATCCATAGTAGTCTCAGTGTTTTTATGGAATAATTGTTGTTATTATTGGTGAAGTGCAGATTAACTTCTTGGTCACCTTATGGGATGTTTTGAAGAAGCTGAGGATGATTTGAACACCATTTGCTCAAATTGAAACTATGCTTCCTTAAGATGAGGATGAGCTATCGTCGAGCTTCGATGGCAGTTGTTAAAGTGAGCCTCCTAGGCCATCGTCGACGTAAAAATTATCTCTCAGAATCTGAGCTGCCAATGGATAATTAATGATATTGTCGATTGTAACTCGTTGAAGCCATTTCGTGCCGAGATACGGTGGCGCTTGTGTTCCGTATGAAACAGTGTTCAGTTGATAATAATTTTCGTTGGATTCTTTCTCCATATGATGATTTGGTATTGCTGATCTTCTGTGTGTATTAAGATCTGACGATACATCTTCTCAATATCAGTGGTGAAGACAAAACGTGGCAAACGAAAGCGAAGGAGTATGGAGAAAAGTTCACTTTGAACTGTGGGCCCTGTGTACATTAAGTCACTCAAAGAATATCCTGACGAGGTTTTGGCTGACGCATCAAATACCACTCGTAGTTCAGTTGTAGTGCTATCTGGTTTCAGTACACAATGATGAGGTATGAAATAACTATTGGTCAATATAGAATCTATATTTACTTCCTTCATGTGCCCCAGTCATTCATACTCTTCCATGAATTGAATATACTGTATTATCACACACTTATTTTTCAGCAGTCTACGTTCGGGGCTTATGAACCTGTTGTGGACCATTTCTCACGAGTCTTGTCCTATGGCAGATGTGTTTTCCTGGAATGGCTGTCGTATGACGAAGCAACCCTCTGCATTTGTACGGACATTTTGAGAAAAGTGAGACTCGCACCGTTGTTCTGCCGGCGATAACTTTTTTCACATTTTTCTACTTCATTCATTCTCCACAACCGCTCAATCACTTCTTTCAACGAATAATTTTTGTCAATATGTCAATGTTTATACGTCTGATGGTTCTGTATTTTTTTAAGTCTAATCTTTCCATTGATAATCCAGCCAATTGTTATATTTTGCAGGACTGGAAGGTCATTGGAGAGCTTAATTTGCCCGGTTGCCATAAGGCTGAAATAGAGTTCGGCATCAAGCAGGACATAAATTTTTCCTTGTCAGTGAAACTCTGGATCAGCCAATTGAATGTTGGAAGCAATCCGCTATGTGGATACTTCAAGGTGATGATTTGGTTGGGTGGGAAGGAGGGTGGAAATACAAACGCTTGCAAATTGGTTACTAGGCTGTTGTTCATGGATTACAGCTTGACATTTACCCGTTGCGTCCTTTCTTCTGTGCCTTTCCGATCCCTTCAATGCATGGCGAGATTTCGGTTTGAGAGAAGGCCGGTCTTTTAATGAGACGTTCGGAGTCTAAGTTTTCTTGCGAACCCGAATATAATATTGCTCTGATTTCACCTAAATTGCCGTTAGTCGCCATTATTTTTACTGTTGCTGTTGGTAAAAAAACATAACCCTAGCACAGCGATAGAGTGTTTGCTGCTACTGAGGTTGCTCCGTTGGATGCAGTTGCCCGTAGATCTACGCTGGGTGGTTGAGTTGACCTTGAAAGCTGATTTTATTGATTGATATGGCTTTGGAAATGGATTATTATTTCCCAAAAGCAACAACATATTGTGTTTCGTATCACATTTACAGCAGCATCTTGAAGTGCAGCCTTTTGAATTGTGATCATTCTTGAAACATTTGAAGCACAGCCTTTGTTTTTGAACCCAATTCAGCCTTTCTGTTGGTGACAATTGTAAGAATTCTTTAGAATAGTATAATGGATGTTTTCCCCTGTTGCATAGTCTGCAGATACTGCTGTTCCTATCTTTTGTTGCAAGTGAAGAAACAGTTCTGGATGCAAAGGATGTCTGCAGGTTTGTCCTTGTAACCAATTGCTTCCATTGACTGGAATTGACCTTCCAGGAATGTCAAGAAATCTCTTAATTTCTACAACTTTTTTGGTTTTGAGTGGAAGCTGTTTCAATTTCGAGGTTATTTACTGCTAATATGCAGTCTCGTGTTGTATCATGCAGGCCCTTAATTGTGGTGCTTGTTGACGTGCCTGAAGGCTGATTTACTAGTTTTTCTAGTAGCCACCAGTATAATTTTGATGCTGTACCGTTCCTGCAACAGTGTCCAGGCGGCGTGATATTTTCAGTTAAAGGAAAATGGCTTAACAGTTTCTCGGCTTTTCCAGACAAATTACCCTTTAGACACCACATTTTCTGTACCGCTGGTAATGGTTGTTTGTCCACCATTTCGGGAAACAAATTCAAATAATCGCCATTGAAATGGGGGATCATCACCTTTGGCAGTGGTAACGAATTCCGTATCTCAGGTTCTCCTACTATTGCTGAAACTGCTGCACTACTGTTTTGAAGCAGATCTTCCCTGAAGGACAGGTTTACTAATTTTTGCTGCACCATGTCCCCTATTTGATCATATTCATCCTGATCAAATGTCACACGAGCAAATATTTTTCGTATGAGGCCACGCTTGGTGGTACCCTGTGCGATAGTTGGTGCTATGAGACTATGAGGTTCGCTTTTAAAGATGTTTATGTGAGTGTTGGCTACATCATTCATTCTGTCGTAGTAGCCTGCCGTGTAATACTCATGATCCATTGGCTGATTATTGAGCGTTCGTAACTTGGTGTCCGTCTTTTCGAACTGCTCTCAGGCTTCGCTGTGGCGTCGAAATCGGTCATTGTAGTAGCTAGCAACGCTCTTTCTTTCTACAAGATCCTTTTGGTAATTTTTTTTAATCCGCTGGATTTCTTCATCTGTTTCCATCTAATATTCCTTTAGCTCGTTAAATGTCATTTCGTCGATTCTAATGGCTGAAGCTGCATGGCTTATAGTTAGCTCGACGTACTTGGTGGTGAGTAGCTGGGTGCTACGGTGGACAGATCAAAGTACTGGAAGATGAGTAGCTGGATGCTACTGCTGGATAGCTCGAAGTACAGGGATGTATCGCATTTCGCATCGCAAAATTTTCGAAATCGTTAAATCGGTGCTTTGTAATGCGATATTCGCATTTCTTTTTTCCCCTTTCGCATTCGTCTTTCCCCTCTCTCGCATTTTCGGCACTCTGTAACTCAAAAGAGAATACTGTTTTTCCAGGGACAACAAATGCAAAAATGCATACACAAAACCAGCTCAATTTGAAATTCTTGTCGAATTTATGGTAGAGCATCCGAATTTAGCAAAGGGGCTGCTCAATACATTCAATGCAAAGAATGCAGCAATTAATTTATGGAAAAGGTTGGGAGAGGACTTAAATGCATCCGGACCAGCATTGCGTGATGTTGTTGGATGAAAAAAAGTGAGTAATGAGCATTGGATGTTTAAAATAATAAACTTACAATTGAATAATTTAAGGTATGGGAAGACAACAAAAATCATTTGAAGGCAAAATTGTCCAAAAATAAACGAAGTATTGCCGATACCGGTGGTGGACTATCAAAATATAGCCACTTGACTCCATTAGAAGAACAAGTGGTGCAGTTGTTCTCAATGGAGGAGGCCATACAGGGCAGTAGCGTGACACGAAGTTTTGGCGCAGCTGAGTGTGAGGAAGTGTTGCAAGATTTGCCGGTGGGAGCAATACTAATAACTGCGAAAAGCTTAAAAACACGCCGCAGCGTTCACGATCCGCATCTGTTCTCATTGGAAAAGAGCAGCTTCTAAAGAAGCAAGTCGAAAATTAAATAGCTTATCAAGAAGGCTCAATGGCGAAGCTCACAGAAATATGTGATAAACTAAAGGACATATCAAAAACATTAAGAAAAACTCAAGAAATAGAGGAAAACAAACTAAGACTAAGCAAAAGAAAATTTGAACATGACAAGGAAACAAATATGAAAAAACTGCAGTTAAAAAACAAAAGCTAGAAATAAAAAAAAAATTCTCGATTTGGAGTCGAGTCGAAAGGACTTAGCTGAGCGCTGTGCACAAACTTCTCAGAAAGAATGTTAGGAAGGTTTTAATTTATTTATTTCTATGCAACGGAGTGCCTTATTTTTGTTTTATTAAGTACAAACCATGTGAATTTTTTTATATTTTAAGTTTTAAGCAACGGAGTGCCTTATTTTCATTTTATTAAATACAAACCATATGATATTTTATAGTTAAGTTTTACGCAACCAAGTGCTTTATTTTTAATCAGTTAAATACTACATATATACTATAGCAATGAAGTTCCTTTTTTTAAATACATCAAATTAAAAACTATATCATCGCGTTTTTTATTTCATCCTTAATGGTTCTAGCAGTATTTCTTTCATTTCCATCACTATTTTGGCAAACAGCCAATAAAATCGGTTGCGATGAATCGTCATTTTCGCTTGGTAGCAGGGAGGGTTCCTCAACGTTGAACGCCTTACAAATGTTGTGCAGAGCACAGCACACGTTCATTATGCGCACAACTTTGTCTGGAGCATAGTGCAGCTCCCTCGCTGCCAAAAGGCATCGAAACCGCGCTTTCAACACACCAAACGTCCGCTCTATTATTGATCGCGCCTTACAGACTTTGTCATTAAAAATAGATTCTGGTGTGCTTTCGGTGGCATTCCGATATGGTGTTAATAACCACGGTTCCAATGGATACCCAGAATCACCTTGAAAGGAACAATCGAAGGGGAACTATAAGGAAGTTTGAAGATGACTTGTGCAAAATATACTCACCGAGAATTCATGTTCCCCTGTCGCCACTTTCGAAACGATGTTTGAGTTTTTGCCTTTCGTTAGAGATATTCCAAACATGCGAGTCATGGCACTTTCCCCCAAATCTAGCATCAACAGCTCTTATGACCATTTTATGATCACATATCTTTAAATAAATTTACTTTTATTAAAAAGAAGTCTGTTTTGAATGGTAAAAAAAATACAACCATGGCGTTCATACTGTGTTTCAGTTTTCTATTAAAATACAAATGCTCGTTGATGGTAGGCGTAATCATCTGTATGAGAGTACCATCTACTGCTCCAATAGTTCCCGGGATGCCGTATTTTTGGTAAAAATATCTCTTTGCCTCATTTTCTTCCTGTTGTGTTATTTGAAACACTATATGCGTCGCACAGAGAGTTTTTTCAATGGCGCAGCACACATGCTGGCAAGTGGACATCGTTTGCTGCGCCAAGCCTACATATTGGTCTTGTACAATTTGGGGCTGGTAACCACCCTGGCCTAGTATTTTAAGCACCGCAGACAGCTTAACCATTACTGGAATAGAGACCGGCTGTCCGGCTCCTAATTCTGACTTTATCTTCTTTGCTGCGGCGAAAATTTTCCACAAAGCTGCAATTTTGAATATTAGCCAAATCTTCAATCTCAATATGTTTTCTTACCTTTTGCCACTGAGACTCATAACATTGGTATGATTTCGAATAATTTGTCGCCGCACTCTTTAGTTGCACTCAAATGCTTGGTCATCCCATAGAGACACCGAATTCATTTTTAGGAAAATAAAATTACAATCACTTGAATAGCTGTTTACTGCAGCTTTTTGTTTACTTTTCCACAGCTGTTTTAATATTTTTTGACGTTTCCCATCCAGTATTGCTTCGTTTTGCAAAAATTTGGGATAGCCCATGCGACCGCGGTACAGAGTACGAAATTACTTTCGTATCGCATTTGGAGTTCGAATAGCATTGCGATGCAAAACGCGATACAGAGTGACCCCCCTGGATGATGAGTAGCTGGGTGCTACTGATGTCCTTTGATTTAAGGGTTATGTGTCTTGACCACGGAGTCACCAAAATGTTCGTATCCTTAGTATTGGCCCAAACACAAGTACTTGAACCTGGATTGCAACTAAGCTCACTAATTTCTACAAGCACTTGAACTTGAAAAATTGTCAAATGAAAACACTCGATTGTAGTCTTGAATCAATTGGCGCAATTTTGCAATCAATTACGGCTTAAATGATAATAACCTTCACAATGCATTGTCAAGATTAATTTAAAATAATAAATAAGCAAATGAAACTAAACACATTGGTTCACAGTATTTGTCTCCGTAATCCTCAAAAGTTTGGAAAAAGATAGATAGCAGATTGTATGGGTATATTCTATTTTACTTAAGTTTTCTTACAAGTAAACTTTATCCGGCTTTTCTGCAATATTAAGAATAAAAATGGATACTACGAAAAGTATACTGTCGATTCTGTATAGGCTAGTTACAAAAAGTTTGCTAACAAAGAAGTAAACCGTAATTATGTATGGCTTATTATTAATTTGAATGTTCAATCATTTATATTTTTGTGATTATATTATTAAAGTGTATTATTAAAATCTTTTTTTTTGCAATATCTAATTATCAATAAAAATCCCAAAAAGCACCATCGTCGTTAGCCAAGCTCGAAATCAAACGGAAATATCTGGCTGACGCCTACAAATCCTGGGCTAACGAGGAATCCTGCCACACGGCTAGACTAACTTGGGCAAGCATGGACAAAAACAGAACCAATCAACTTCTTCGACTTGATCGCGTATCACTGTCGACAAATGTGTCGGTTTTGACCGGCCACTGCATAATGGGACAGCACGCAGAAAGACTGGGCCTACCCTCAAATGACTTTTGCCGAGGCTGTGGCTTCGAGGAAGAGGACGAGACGGTTTTCCACCTCTTATGCCACTGCCCATCCTTGAGCAGAAGAAGAATTCGCACCTTTGGTGCCCCATTTCTTACAGGCCTGACAGAGCTGTCATCCATTAATATTAGGGACATAGCCAGGTTCATCAAAGTATCAGGATGGTTTCCTGAAACATGACGGGGGAGTCGTGCCTTTCCAGGCGCTGTCCTTGCGCTGACTATCACCATCCCAAGTATGGGAACTTTAGTCAGTGCTTGAACGGCGCCACACCGAGGTATCACAATGGGCCATTATGTGTGCTCAAGTGTGCTTTTGGCAAACTGGGCGGCCACTCCTACCTACCTACCTACCTACCTACCTACCATCGTCACCGCAGAGAAAGTGTCCATACAAAATTCTTGAAGTTTTGTTTCACATGAAGTTCCTGTATTTCTTGTATTATATATGTGATAATTGGATGAAATATTAAATCTGCTCAAATTGATTCAAGAAAGATACCCTCCTACAATATAGGAACGAGATCATTCCAAAACGTTCGTATTTGAAAATTCCAAGATTGATTTCAGAAATCTATTTACAGTGACATCGTATATGACGCTGGTTATCTTTGGCGAGAGGCACAGAAGAAGCCATTCATATGATTAGTGAACAGGCAGAGACGACTTGCTTTCACCAACGATTATATTAAAATCCTACAAAGTTATGGGAAATAGTTGTTTTTCATATTTTTGATTCTCAATGTAGAGAGAATATCTCACCTACAGCTAAGCAGAACGGAGGTGATGTAATGGGTTCTGGTGGTGCTGGGCAATTAGGAGGAAGGTAATATTTTTGTATATAGTGAAAGCCAATTTATACATTGTGTTTGGGAAATAGGTTCTCATTTCAAAAACACAGCGTAAGATCCGTCAGAGCTATATTTCTAACGTACAATTTCTGAGGAAACATCAAAATTTGTAAAATAAAGTCCCAAACACTTGGCACAGTTTGTAAGGAATAAAGTGTGACCGTCGAGTTATTAAATGAAAAAAATATTTCCAATAAATTCGATTTTATAAATTTTGTATATTATATTATTGCAACCAAACTTTTTCAGATGTGTTTTTCAAATAGAAGTTGTCACGTTTAATTTTTTTATATTTCCAAAAATTTATAGAAACAAATTATTTTTTTATTTTTTCTTCAATTTATTGAATCTTTCTATATACGAGGGCGGATTGATATTGAAGCTACCTAGCGCTAGATGGCAGCACGAACACAAAAACTTTTTTTTTTAGAAATTGCGATCTGTCAAACGTCAGCTGTTAAAATTTCACCCAAATTCATCGATTAGTTTATTTGTTGTAGTCGTTTGAAGTAAGCAACTTTTGTGCTTCTTGAAAAATGGAAAAAGCGAATTTCGTGCAGTGATTAAACACTATTATTTGAAAGGGAAAACAGCGAAAGAGACAAAAGAAAACCTCGATAAATATTACGGCGAGTCTGCTCCGTGAGCTTTATTGGATTGCTGAATTTAAACGCGGCCGAACAAGCACTGCAACAATACCATTAACAGGAAGGCCAAAAGAGGTGGTTACTGAAGAAAATATCAAGAAAATCCTCGATATCGTTATGAATGATCGCCGAGTCAAGATTCGTGAGATTGTTGAAATGGTAAACATATCATATGAACGTGTGTTCAACATTTTGCATGAACATTTGCATATGAAAAAGTTATCGGCAAGATGGGTGCCGCGTTTGCTCAGTGTCGAACAAAAACGAGTTCGACAGACCACTTCACAGCGGTGTTTGGACATGATAAAGCGTAATCCTGTTGATTTTTGGCGTCGATTAATAACTGTTGATGAAACGTGGATCCACCACTACACACCTGCAACCAAAAATCAATCGAAACAATGGTTGGAAGCTGGTGGAAGTGCTCCGAAGAAGGCGAAGGCAGTGAAATCGGCTGACAAGGTTATGGCCACTGTATTTTGGGATGCACACGGAATATTGCTCATCGATTATCTTGAAAAAGGATCCACAATCACAGGAAAGTATTATCGTGCATTATTGGATCAATTGATTGATGCCATCAAGGAAAAACTACCACATTTAAAGAAGAAAAAAATTCTCTTTCTTCAAGACAACGCATCGGTTCACACAGCATTAGATACGATGCTAAAATTACGTGAAATACACTTCGAATTGGTTAATCATCCACCTTATAGTCCAGATTTAGCTCCTAGTGACTTTCCTGTTTCCAAACTTGAAAAAATGGCTCGCAGGAAAAAGATTCATCTCAAACGAAGAAGTGGTTACCGAAACTAACGCGTATTTTGAGGGGTTCCGTTTTATTCAGATGGTATAAAAAAGTTGGAATATCGTCTTACTAAGTGTGTCGAAGTAAAAGGAGACTATGTTAAGAAATAAATAGTGTTTGAAAAAAAAAATGTTTTTTTCCTACTTAGGTAGCTTCAATATCAATCCGCCCTCGTAGTAGAATATAGTCTTATACCAAGAACTATTGTATCTTTGCTTTTTAGTTTCTTAGTATACATACGTCTTAATAGTGCTCTTTCTAAATTATTTGAATGAAATTTCAGTTTCATTACATTTTTTCCCTACATATTTTTATTTCATATACTAATATGGGCATCCCCAAGTCTTTGTGGAAATTCGAATTTTTAACAAACCATGGAACCGCTGTATTTCTTCTTAATATTTTAGATTGCACAAATTTGAATTTTCTCTATTAGAGGGTGATGCAGTGCCCCACAGTTGAAAGCCATACGCCCATATAGGCGTGAGAACTGCTCTATATATTAAAAGTTTATTCTCCAGGGTGAACCTTGAATGTCTGTTTAAATGTAGTTTGAGAAATTTTAGTTTCGTTAACCTTGATCCTCCATCTTGCTAGCCATGTCTCCACTAATTTTAGATATTTTTGCAGTTTTTCCGATGCAGATTTTGGGTCAGCATTAGAGCTTAGAATTGCTGTGTCATCTGCAAATGTAGATGTTACTAACCGAGCACCCGTTGGCAAGTCCGAGGTGTAAATCAAGTAGAGAATTGGGCCAATAACACTTCCCTGTGGTACACCAGCTCTGATAGAGTATTCAGTGGACTGAAATACTTAAGTAGTTTTTAAACAGTTTATGAATATTTGTTGATAAAATATTTTGGAAGAGGCCATCATACCACACCTTGTCTTGGGCAACATCTACAAAAATTGCTATGCTTCTCTCTGAAACCAATTTGATGAGTGGGTATTACATTCTTCCAATTCAGAATAGGCGAAAATTGCTGGATCAAGAGTGTCTCAAAAATTTGATCAGTAGAGGCAGCAGACTTATGGGTCTGTAAGAGCTCACTGTTGATGGATCTTTCCCGGGCTTTGGAATTCGTGATAATTTCCAATCACCTGGAAAGGAGCTGGTGCTCAAGATACAGTTCATAATGTGCAAGGTATTTAACTGTAATTTGTGGGAACTCTTTTTATCATTTTCCCATTTTTTTTGTCAATGCCTGGTGCTTCCTTTATGTTGACACTTTTTATCGCTGCATTTACATCTTTAAATTGTAGTTGTATTTGCTGCGTTCTTTCAGGGATATCAGTTGGCTACAATGGACTGAATTTAGTTTCTGTGTTGGGTGTGCAAACATTTTGCAAGTGCTCAGTGAATGCATTACCTTTTTTTGAGTCACTTCTAGCCCAAGTACCATTAGATAATCTAACAGCTGCAACCAGAGCGATCGGCATTTTTAGTTTTCATGTTGCCTTCCATATTGAATAATCAGAACCCTATATGTTACTCATAAAGTACTGCTGAAGTGAAGCCTTCGAGTGAAATCTGCCAATTGTTGTTTAAGTTTTGGGGAGGAATGGGCCATTCTCATCTTAATCGGTTTTTTCAGTGACTAGCTCGATGATTCTATATTGTATTTTTATTGAAAAACCGTTAGGTTTGGGAGTAGGTGTAGCAATGTTAGCCGCTCGAATTAGCAATTATGTGATTGTTTTAACTGCAGACTCTATATATAAAGGGGTTTTTAAGGGTATGTGAAGTTGTATATGTGAACTGATGTATTTCCGATATTTCAATCAGACTGTGTGGCTATTTGTTCGGCTTTGGGGTATATCTCTTTGCTTGTGGGTAAATATGAGTGTGAGAATTGAAGGTGAGTTATCTAAAGAGAGATCGTATAAATATGCGACTTTAATCTGGTGTTTTCTGATATTTTTTGTGACACCAAAATCAATCAGATCTGGAATCTTATGAGGATCAGTGGGCCAATGAGTCGGTTGACCATGGGTTGCAACGTCCAGATTTTTTTTTGTAATTGCTAACCAGACTGAGTTTCCTTTTAAGATTATGAGTCTTGAACTTCAGAAGGTGTGCTTTGCATTGTAGTCTCCAGCAGTTGTAAAATTTGTACCCAATATGCTATGCTAAATTTCGATGGGAAAACTGCATACACAATTAAGTCGTTTATATGGATGTTTATTCTTTAGAATAATTTTCAAGAGCATAGTGTTTTATTCTATTTTTTTTAGAATAGCTGTTCGTCACATGTCTTGTTATTATGGTGTTTGGTGTCATGAAATGGGTACCTTGGCATCGTGAAATTGTTTTCTCCAGTTAGATCGGTTCCTGATATAAGCATAACATATATATGTTTATTTCCGAGGAATTTTTATAGTTTTAATTTGAGTTAGGCCATTAATGGTTTAGCTAACATTGCTTGTAACAGCATTGATTGGTTTTTCATAATTTGTTCATATTCTGTATGAATGTTTGTAGCATAAGTTCTAGTGCGTTTGATTGCTGTTGGTATGTTAAAAAGTTCTTGGTTGTGTGTGTATTAACTGGTTGTAGAGGATTTCTTTTTAGATATTTGCATATTGTGAATTGATTTGACGGAATAAGTATTTGTCTTACATTTGCGTTAATTTCTTGAGTTTTATGGGTGGATACTTTATTTGTGCGCGCAAACAATGCCCAAATTCGTGGCAATTGCTGCATTGGGGAGGACTAATGCGTTTATTAGGTTCTTCTAAACTGAATTTACGATTGTATATAGGGTGAACCCCTTGTTGTTTGAGGGTTTTGAATTCAGAATGGAGTTCAATGGGGAATAACGGCAGCGGTATTTTATTTTTTTTCATATATTAAATTCAGGCTTGACTTAAAAGGCTTTTTTTAAGAGCTTAATGTATTCAATTGCGACATTGTGTTCTACACCATTTAATACGACTGAGAGGCTTTGTTACTTTTTAATTAAAGGTGTAGTAACTTTTGTTCATGCTATCAAGATGAATGATTGTCTTTCTGTATTCGCCCTCACTATAAATTTGTATGTTGGTTTCTAGTATTTGACCTCTGCGAATAGATACTAAATTAAAACTGTTTTCTACAATACCTTTAGTTAAATGGGAGACTACATTTTTGAGCTACGTTCTCGTAAATAAATTGGAGATGGTTTGAAGTTGTGGGCTTTGAATCGACTTCATTTTCACCCGTTGAGAGTAGAGCGTTTCTGTTCTCAGAACTCTTATTGGATGTATTTTGTTTGTGTATTTGAGGTGTATTATTTTCTTGTGTTTCATTATTGTAATATATCGGCCAATTCCGGTCTGGATAGTTTCATTTTTATTACTTGTGATGGTACATGTTTTTCTAACAGGGACTTCGAATTTTTTCCAATTGGGTCTTTTATAAAATTTGATAACACTGCGGCCACACGATCAATTTCTTGACCATCAAGTCGCAATACACTTATACTTTTTACAAACACATACATATTTTTAGTACTTGATCGTCGACTTGATTATCAATTTATGTTTCAAGACGAGAATCAATTCGGCTTTCAATTATCTGTCAGCTGTTTCATGTGAGTACTGAGTAATAAAGGAAAACCCAGATTAAATTTAAAAAAAAATGTAACAACCTTTTTTTAAAATACATCCAATAAAATAAAAATATAGATATTATAATATATCATAAATGTATTGTTACAAAGTAGCACTTGCTGCCACAGCACAATATTTGTATAAGTAGGCTGTGCAGCAGAAAATATAGTTAAGTATTGTTAAAGCAGCTCGACTGGCAGTGAGTTTTAGGAGGATAATAAAATCCGATCTTTTCGACGAGTTTCTTTTGTTGTATTTTATTAGTGCTTATTACGCAATCCAGAGGTCGGACCAAGCAACGTAACAATTGGTGTCAGAAGTGGGATTGCGCAAACACACCTGAAGAGGGAGTTGGAACTGCGAGAGCTCGACAGCAGGCACTAAGGCAGAGTTGCAGGCGCGGCTACGAGGCGTCATGGAACAAGAAAGCCTCAATGTAGAAGACTACCTTTTCTTGGAGGAATCTTGTGAGGAAGCAAGGATGGCCGGGTTCACGGAGAACATCGGCGACAATGTAACCGAAGTCGAGGATGCACGGAAGAGCAAAGCTACCTCCGGTAGTGAGCCAACATTGGCGGCCATACTGGCAGCGATGGCGGACCAGGAGCAACGTCAACAGGCAGCAAATTCAGTCTTGATGGAAAAACTGGACGCTGTTTCAGGATCAATCGCCGGAAGACTGGAAGGAGTTAAAAAGGAGTTGGGTGGCGTGAAGACGCGCCTTGATGATTCTGACGACAGGATAGGCGGCAATAGCGATGATGGTTACACGGCGCAAGTGCGGGAGAAATTCCAGCTGAGAACTGATCATGCGGCATTGACATGGTTATTGCGATTTAAGAATCCAGAAGGTCAGATTGCGCGCTGGATCGAACAACTCCAGAGTTATGATTTCTCTATTGAACATCGCAAGGGAAGACAGCATGGCAATGCGGATGCCCTATCACGCCGGCCCTGTGCAGCAGAGTGCACACATTGCAGTAAATCCGAACATGACGAAACGGTGGTAAATGTCCACCGCCTAGGCGTGCTACCTGATGAGGAGTGGTCTCTTGACCAAATACGGGCTGACCAGAATCATGACGTTGATTTAGCGGTCCTGATGACAGCTATGGAGCAGGGCAGAAGGCCAACGTGGGAAGAGATAGCAGGAGAAAGCCCGATAGCGAAGGCGTACTGGACAAAGTGGCAGAGCTTAACGCTGGAAGACGGTTGTCTACTTCGGATCTGGGAGAACGCAGATGGCAAGGCCACGCGAAGATTGGTTATCGTACCCAAGGACAGAATTCCACAGATATTAAAGGCCTATCGTGATGACACGAGTGGAGGGCATTTTGGTGTATCAAAGACGGTCGAGAAAATCAAAGCGAGGTTTTATTGGATCGGATGCCAGGAGTCAGTGGCAGAGTGGGTTCGTACTTGTGATCGTTACAGCAAGGCGAAGGGACCTCAAACTAGAAGCCGTCGAAAGATGCACCAGTATAACGTGGGTGCACCATTTGAGCGGGTAGCAATAGACGTGGCCGGACCGTTTCCTACTAGTGAAGCTGGTAATAGGTTTCTGCTAGTAGTTGTTGACTACTTCAGCAAGTGGCCAGAAGTCTACGCCATCCCTAATCAGGAAGCTAAGACAGTCGCCGGAGTGTTGATTGAAAACTGGATATCCCGATTTGGAGTCCCTTTGGAGCTGCACTCGGACCAAGGTAGAAATTTCGAGTCTAGATTGTTTCAGCAACTATGCGCAATGCTGGGGATAAAAAAAACACGCACAACGCCGCTTCATCTGCAGTCAGACGGTATGGTCGAGCGTTTTAATCGCACGATAGTGGAACATCTCCGGAAGGTTGTAGACGGTCATCAGAGCGACTGGGATCAGCACATCGCAACGCTCTTATTGGCCTATAGATCCGCAGCACACGACACAACGACGTATTCCCCGGCGAAGGTGCTCTTCGGCTCGGATCTGAGGCTGCCAGCGGATCTACAGTTTGGCGTAAATTCTACAGAGCAGCTTGGAGTAGACGAATGCGTAACTAGAAAACGAAGGGAGTTGGACGAAATCCATCAGCTCGTGAGAGACAACACCCTCCTAAGGAGCAACAAGATGAAAGCAAGGTACGATCTGCGCGCAAACTCCAAGGGCTTCGAGGAAGGCGACTTGGTTCTGCTCTACAACCCACAACGAAAAGGTTTGTCCCCAAAGTTACAAACTCAATGGGAGGGGCCATACATAGTCATAAATAGGATCAATGACGTGGTGTACAGGATTCGCACCCAGGAAACAGAGGGAAACTCAAAGTAGTGCATCTGGACAGATTGTCGGTTTACGGGAGCAGATAAACGTTATTGTTCGGGATGAACAAATCTAGGTGGAAAGTAGTGTTACAAAGTAGCACTTGCTGCCACAGCACAATATTTGTATAAGTAGGCTGTGCAGCAGAAAATATAGTTAAGTATTGTTAAAGCAGCTCGACTGGCAGTGAGTTTTAGGAGGATAATAAAATCCGATCTTTTCGACGAGTTTTTTTGTTGTATTTTATTAGTGCTTATTACGCAATCCAGAGGTCGGACCAAGCAGGCCCGAAAAACTTATGATAAATAAAATATTTTATTATTCATACATATGTGACGACGGCATTTTGAAAATAAATTGAATACCATCTCTCCCATCAAGTTGAATGCAGCCTACGTCACAGACGCAACTTGAACAGGTTTTGACAGACAATACATGTGAGAACTTGATGGGCAAGAAATTGATCGTGTGGCCGCAGTGTTAGAGAACGTTATTCCTGTGTTGATGTTTTTCGATTGATAGCTTGATAATAATTCTGGAAAGGGCACTTCGGGGAGAGTGCATTGTGCTTACCTGTGTTTGTTGCATTTTTGATTTTAGTTTGTGTGAGTGATTTATTTGTTGCAGCACACATGTTGGCAGATTGAGTGTTAACCATGGTCAATCCACTTGCATTTCGCGATGCGGTGAGCTGCTCAGAGAGCGGACATTGTAAAGTTGAAGCCACGGCTGGCTTTGAAGCTGCTTCTGACACACTTTGAGACCGCATGCGCTGTTTTTTGAGTGGCAGACACCAATACGCTCATCGACTGGCTTCTAAAATTCCCCTACTAGCACAAATTTTATAGTTAAGTTAGTTTAAAACACTATTAATCATTAAAAAGAACTATTAAAAAATATTAAGAAACTTTTACATTTACAGTTTCTGATTTGTGTTTATTTTCGATTTTAACTAAATATGTACATAAATTAATTAGCACTTAATTCTTAAGAAGTGTTTATAAGTGACTGACAACGACTTCTCGGTCTAAGTGGCTTGCAATATGCAAATATTATAGCAAATAAAGGAAAATCTCCAGAAATATTTATCCATTTTTTAATGAGATATATATAGACATTACCCTCTATGCAAAATTTTTCTGGTTAGTGTATATTATGGGTCTGCAATATATCAGGCTCAACTTCTTTGGTTGATATTCGCAGCTCGGCAAATTTATTTATATCATATTATTTTTAATAATTGATTTTATAAAGAAAAAAATTAAAATGTGGACGCTCACATTAGCTTATATTCGAAGGTGAATTGGCCACGGCAATTTCAAAATATGGAGAAATATTGCACCTAAGAGAATTTTGTATTAAATTACCTATCCCATACCTATTCTACGATTTTATTAAAATACTGAAACATAAGTGGTTGCATACTTTTAGGGTATACTCTATTCGTGTTTTGCAAACCCCAAATACACATCAATGGAGGCATGCTCCAGCATCTTCTCGAAACTGGGTTCGAAGTGTAATGAATATTCTGGCACACGAGAGATATACGAGGTGTGATCAAAAGATAACCGTTATTTTCATCTTTTCGTGAGTTACGTATGTTCGATGTTCGCATTTTTTTTTTTTTATGTTGGTACACATGTCTGTTATATATGTTGGCAATACCAACCATTTTGGATTGTCAGTTTGTTTTTGACAGATAGTCAGTAGTAGGTTAGTCGTGTTTTGGTGTGCTCTTCGATTTTGTACTATTCGAAAAAAATGGATCAAAGAAACTGTATTCAGTTTTGTGTAAAAAATGAAATTAAATGCGCAAGGACATTTGAAATGTTGACTGTGGCCTTTGGCGAGTCTACTATGAGCAGAACACAAGTTCAATTGTGGTATAACCGGTTTAAGGAAGGCCGAGAAGATGTCAATGACGATGCTCGTCCTGGTCGCCCGAGCACGTCAACAACCGATGAAAACATTGACGCAGTGAAGAAAATGAGTTTGGATAATCGTCGAATCACTATCAGAGTGGTTACGCATGAAACGAAGATTGTTCCAAAATTGCTAAATTTTGAGCAAAAACAATGTCGCATGGACATCGCTCAGGAGCTGTTTTTGGCCAAAAACAAAACCGTTATCATGCCTCAACCACCGTATTCACCGGACTTGGCCCCCGCTGACTTTTTCTTCTTTCCAAAACTGAAGACACCGATGAAAGGAAAGCGTTTTGCTACGATTGAGGCGATAAAAGAAAAATCGAAACAGGAGCTGTAGGCGATACCAAAAAAAGCGTTTCAGAAGTGTTTCGAGGATTGAAAAAAATGCTGGCATAAGTGTATTATATCTGAGGGGAATTACTTTAAAGGGGTCAAGATAGTTGTTATTGAATAAATAAATACTTTATTTTTTGGTCACACAATAACGGTTCTTTTTTGATCACACCTCGTATAAGCCGCTACACAATTGAAGTCGGGAGAGTTGAACAGTTATTATAGCAGTGTGTACATCGTGATAGTAACAGTATAAAGTGCTTTCATAAATAAGTTCAGTGCAAAATTGTATAATGTAAACTTTAAGCCATCATTAAGAGTGTGAATAGCAATAACTAAATAGAGCTAATTGTTCTAATTTAAACAAGCGGTGTTTGATTATTTCACAGGCCAGCGGTACGAATCCGAGTACTGAGAACCAAGACCGTTGCTGTGAGCTAACCGCGGCCACCACACTGTATCATGACAAGGGGGGTTCGCAATAATTGGTTTCCTCGGAACTTTGATTGAAGAGCCGCAACTCAACAGAGATTAATTGGAAAAGTTCCTGAATTTAAAAAAAATATTTATTTTTCTGAATTGTGTTTCTAACTCAACACATATAAAAAAAGAAAATAAAATAAAAGACAAAAAAATACACATGAAAAAGAAAAAATAATTGATAAAAATTTTATATATAATGAGGAAATATGTTTAAAGTAGAAAATAAAAATACTAATCTGAAATAAAAAAAGATTTAAATTATTTGCTAGAAGGTAGTTGACCTACTTTCTTCTAGAAAGAGGGATATTCTGAGTCAAAACTATGGCGCCGAATTTAATTTTGGTATGCATAATAACGTCGTTTTATATAAGTCCATATTATTTTTGTTTTTTTTTTTGTTTTACATTTACAAAAAACATTTAGAGTGGGTTTTTTGTTGTTTAATGGTTGATAAGTTTGTGATCACAAATCACGTATCTCATCAGTTATTTCGTTTCTTGGTGTAGTGTGATGCAGGCCTTTCAAAACGAAGTTAAAATTTTGCTCTTGTTTTGGTGTGTAAGTATTAAATCCTGTATTTCTGTCTACGTGATAATTCTGTATTTATCAGTTGTCATTGGTTGAATTCCGAGTTCATTTTCTTTCAAAAATTTTAACTCATATTGCTTATCTGCAATTGAACGGTTGCACATAGTTTACTCCAGAAACATAGATTGGAGGTGATTTTGAAACTTTAGATTCTTCAATGTGAGCGCTATTACAGTCGTTTTCATATTCGCTTAAAATAGAAAATCTGTTCGAATTTGAAGGTAGATCCAGCCAGTAGTCGGCTAACCTGGATTGTTTTGATTTAGTTTGATTTGCGGGTTCTGGAATCGATCTAGCGAGTTTTGGTTCCTTTAGTCTGGGATTTCTTTTGATTACCTAATTTAAATGTTTTGGCTCCTACTGGGTCTTGTTTTTCTTTTGGTTCCTGCTGGGGTTTGCTTGTAGTAAATTTTTTGAGCTCAAATCTTGATTTGCATTGTTCGTGCTTATTGACATTCTGATCAAGTTTGAAATGACCGATGTTATTTTTGTACTGTTCGACGAAACAATAGTCGCAAGATGGGTTTTTATGTGAAAACAATGCTCTGTGGTCTGTTACATGTGAACATAGAGGTAAGGCTTGAAAAAATTTATGCATCATTGTATTGCTAAAAGTTAATTTTGAATTACTGATTTATTCATCTCATGTTTATTTAGAGTCTAGCTTGTATAAGAGATAGGTAACTCTTGTCCTATTTCTCCCTGTGAAAGTATTGCACCTAATGCAAAATTTGATGCATCAGTAGTTAAAATGAAATTTTTGTCAAAATTTCGGTATTTAAGTATTGGCGGATTTATTAGTTTCTTTTTGAGAATTGTAAATGCAATTTGGTATTCGTCTGTCCATCAAAATGGTTAATTTTTCTTTAATAAATTATTCAAACACTTAGCTATTGCCGAGAATTTTTGAATGAATTTTCTGTAATAGTTGCAGAAAGTTGGAGTTGTGTACTCCTCGATTACCTTATACTTATTTGGATCTGTTTTTACGCCTTCACTAGTTATCAAATGGCCCCAATATACAACTTCTGATTTAAGAAAACTATGTACATTTTTGGGGATTTAATTTTAAATTGTTTTACAAATCAAATACTTTAGTCAAGTTCTCATTGTGGTGTTTTATACTACAACCGAATATTATAATATCAATAACATATATAAATGCTTTCGAGTCCAGACCACTGAGTGGTATATTCAGCATCCTCTGGAAACTATTGGAATAAATCTTTAAACCAAAATGTTGTCTTTTCAATTGATAGTGTCTATTGGATGTGGATAATGCTGTCAATGGACTCGAATTATTGCATAGCTCTATTGGATGGAAAGAACTCGTCATATCAATAGTTGAAAAATATATTGCTGTTCCTAGACGGTCTAGAACATCTTCCATTCTTATTAATGGGAATTTATCGTCAAAGATTTTTTATTCAGTTGTCGGAAGTCTACAACTTATCTCCATTTCTTTTCACCTGATTTTGGAACTATGAGTAAAGGAGAGTTGTATGCACTCGTTGATGGGGCTATCAAATCTTCTTACAACTGTTTGTCTACTTGTTTTTCTATCTCCTCATGTTGTGCTTGTGGAAATCTCTGGTATTTTATGTATACTGGTGTTTTTGGATAACTGTAACTGCGGATCGTCATCAATATTAAAAATTTGTTGATATTTCTGATATATATCAATTATTGAGTTTCTGTCATTCTCATTTATTGTTTCAATTTCAAGTGTTTGTAACAATTTTTTAAATTTAGACTTGTCATTTTCACTATTAAGTTTTGTGTAATTTATAATATTGTAATTGTCTAACGGTTCAGTTCGGATTTTGGAAATGTCCAATTCTGTTAAAGGAACTGCAAATACATTGGTATTTAAAACTTTCGATGGTGATAGAGAATTTTCTACATAAATTCCTTTTGCAATTTCTTTATTTAAAACTACGCTATCTTTATTTAAACGTAAATCGATTTATAATACCATTATATGTGTAGCAGATTGAAATATTTGCACCTGTGTTTGTTTTAGATGCCTCACAATTTAACGTGATGTAATTCATCAAATTGTGGGAAATTGTTTATATATTTTTACGTTTCTTCTCCCGGAAAGTCGTTCTGCAAATTCCCCGGGTGTTGCTCGTTGGTATTGTTGTAATTTATATGTCTAAAATTTGATTGGTTATTGTCTCTTTGTTCTCCGTTTAAATTGTATCTATTGTTTTCTCTAGTGGTGTTTGTTCCACTATTGCTTTTGCCGCCACAGATTATTTTGAAATTGTCTCAGATTTCAAAAATTTACTTTATTCTGTGTATTTCTACTAAAATGCAATACACTTGCTGTTTGTTGGTTTTCCTCTAGTTCTAATGCTAAGGTCACTGATTCGGATAGAGTTTTTGGTTGTACAGAAAACACTGTTGCTTTATACTGTAAGCACCGTCCATTCTTAAATATGATCAAAGCATAATTGTCATTCATATTGCTTATCACTTGTTTTTGACTATCGCTTGCAGAAGGATCCAATTCGTTCATTCACCTGTGAGAGTTAATAAGTTGTCACTGTAATTAGTTATGGAACTATTACGCTGAAAAAAAATTTTTTCAAAGTTATTAGAATTTGTGCGATTGATTTAGTGCTCTCGTATCGTTCCTGCAACGTAGCTTTTAACTCATTGAAAGTGTTTGGTTGAGAAATCGAATTTGCAGCTGATTTAACACTGACGGACAGTTTAACCTCACAGACAAATTATATCCGAACTAACTTGCTTTCTCTGTTCAAGCTTTCATCTATTAGTTCTACCTCTTCTGAAAATGCTGGCAATTCATTATAGTGCCCAGAAAAAGTTAGTATGACTTTTAGGGCCACTTCTAAATTGAAATTATTCATAATTGTGTTCTGTTTAACAAATTCTTCAGTTAATATTTGCTCTTCAGACTGTAGCTTTTCAGTGAGTAAAGCTTTAGTTATATGATATGCTTCCTTGCGGTTGATCAATAGTTCTGCACTAACTTTGTGATCACCTGGTGGATTACCCTGTAATTCCACCAATCTGTTTTTCAATTGATCTAATTCTTCTAACTTATCCTATATAGTTTCTTTTTCATATATTTTATTAGGAATTTTTTCCTCCATAGATATTTAAAATGACTTAAATCTTTCTTATTCGACAAGAAAGTTTATTTAGATATTATACATTTAACCTGCTGATATCGAAATCTTCCTGTGGCTGAACTTCCGTTGCTTTTGAATTCTTCTTGTGATCGAACTTCTGCTGCTATTAAATCCTTCCTGTGATTAAACTTCTGAAATTTTGTAAAATCAATGGAAACTGTGTTTGCCGCGTTTGTATCTTGGTACCTTGGTACCGAACGTTTTTATTCCACCTTTCTGAAAGATTTTCAATCAACATTTAACCTAGTGAAAGTTTAACGTGATTGAGAATTGTTTCATACAAAAGAACGTAATTACCGAAGCCAAAATCTGGTTCGCCTACTTTGAGTTCTTTTGTATTTTTAACAAAACATTTTATGTAGGTGAAATTTGCAGTGAATAAATTTGATCTTCACAAATTTGACGCTGCACCTGCCAAAATTCCTGGTGTCGTAAAGTTGCTATTATTGGTGGTGGCAAAGTTTTCCGTGATAACAGTCGTCTCTTTTGATTAAGGAGACCCCATGATTCTTTTTAGTTACCCAGCTCAGTTTCAGTTGTTCTTCTTCAGTCTCATCTATCCTTTGCCACAGTTTTGTCGCCTCGTTCGAAGTTGGGTTGTTTTTGCCGTCGTTCACTATAAATAAGAGATGGGCGTGCTCAAGAATACTTGCCTGCCACCTCTTTGGCGCTTTGTGTGTGGTGTGGCAATGTTTGGGATTTCTGTTAATTTGTCTTCTCTTCTTATTAACTTTACAAGGCACTCCTGTAGAGATAGTAGCTTAGGGCCATCCTCTGGTAAATCAGCAATTGCTTCGTTGATATTTGACATCAGATCAGAAAATAAAAATAAATAAAATTACAGGAACGTATGTAGGCAGGATCGCCATGTAGTTAACGTATCGTGTACCAAAAATCGTTTTTATATCAGAACGTCACTCAGCAAGACGCCATTGAGCAATACTAAATAAGCCGAAGAAAGGCTGCTTGCAGAAAAAATGCAAGTGGATTGAGCTGCCAGTTGGTTACTGGATTTTTAATTCCCAAACAGGGTTTTCATATGCTAATTCTGAGTGACATTTTTCGATAAATATTTCGATTATTTACATTTGTTTATATCTAATCCCTTTCCCTTAAAAGTAAACTCAAATTCTACTCAAACACAAACAATGATTCACCAATGGCTGCACGCTAGGATTCTACTACATGCCTTACATATTACATGTCAAGTGTGACAGTGTTGAAGTACAGCCGATGGGTGTGTCTTATGAATTGCTTTGGTTTGGATGTGTAGCGTTTCCGTAGTTTTTGTGATACACTACGTTTATACGCAATAGTGTACATGCACTACACTATGCTTGATTGGCGCTGATTTCTATATTCTGTTATGTTTTCAGTTCCTTCCTGGGCATCAGTGTTGATTTGGGCAAGGGTGCGGTTGCTCTTATTGCCTCCTTGGAATAATTATTTTATCTCTAGTTCGTGAATGCGACCGACACTTTGATTTAATTTATTACGATCGTCACTTTGATTTAATTTACTATCTGATGAAGAATATATCTTTAAATGATTTTATCTGTCTTTATTGCGGGCTAAGCAAGAGTAGACTCTGTTTGTCTGGTCGTGAGTAAAACCTCACAGTAGAGAATGTGTTCATTGATACGGATGAAACTTTCCTAAATTATTATTTTTCTTTTTATAATTTTTTGTATTCTTCTTTGTTTTATATGCATATTATCTTTCAGTAAGGCGGTCGCAAGAAGGTTTCCAGGACTCCCGGTTTTTAAACGTATCGATGCTTCTCTGGCCACTAGCTAGAATATCGTTGGTAGGGTAGGATAAATGATTTGTATTTTCCCCCTGATCCCCTTTCCGCTATTGTTAGGTGACTTATGTCTTGAAACTGGTGATAACTACCGAGCTAGTATTGCGCTATATTTATACACCAACTTTGAAAGCTGATGCTGCTTCACAAGTTGGCGCTCGGTAGTCCTTGCTGCCCGGTAGTCATTGTCTCATTGTGCCTGACGATTTGAAATATTTCCTGAAAAACAGTGTACATCTCCTCGGTAATTGGAGTTTTTTTGCCTCTATCTGGGATATAAAAATCGTAAGATATTTGAGTAATAGTATTTCTCGGCATGATCCTCACTTGCTGCATCGTCTGTTTAATTACTTTATATACTTTGAAATTTTAAGGCACTTGGACACTTTATGGTTAAAGTTAACAACAAAGTAACTACCCTTTATCCTATCAAAGCTGGTGTTCCAAGGAGGGTTGGATCTGTGATCTACACACTATTCACGAGTCTGAGAACAAAGAGAGGCTGGAGTCTTGTTAGGCAGCTGTGTCTATTGCTATGCTGGTACTTGTTGTTGCTATTCCTCGCATTGTTGTTGTATCAATTTGCCCTTGGGCCACCTTCAGTGTTTGCTGCTATTTATTGTTATCAGTTGAAGGTTAATAAATTTCAAATTGGAGAACTGTGTTTAAATTTTATTTCTCACATTTGTCTTTGTGCTATGTCCTTGCCGATTATATCCACGACGATCGTTCTGTCGTCGTCTCTTTTGTGCTTTGCATTCGACTTTCCATGTGGTTAGTGTTATATTTACCAAGCTAATGGACTCGGTAAATTCTTCCGAAACTTCTGGTTGTGGTCTTATGCGGACTTGATTTTGTTCTAATCCGCCGCTTGCATATTTGTTAGTGTAATCTAAATGTAATTTAAAATGTTGCAGTAATTTTCATACTGCGTAAATTTTATGTGGTCCTGTTTTTCGCCGTGGTTTTAACTGGTACGTACGATGGTTACGTGTGATGGTTTCTTTTGTTTTCTGTATGATGATGGCGGCAACCCCACATGCTAATTGGCAATGGATAACTTAGAAACTTTATCGGCCAGTGTTAGCAACGACGCCATTATCGGGGAAATTACGGTTTCAAGGATTTTATTGTGACCTAAATTAGTTTATAATTTTCCCGTACAGTATGAAATACCTCGAGAGCTTCAACCCATTTACAGGTGAATCTGAAACAAACTATATGGCATGTGGGTGGACAAGTTGCGAATACAATCAAAGCGAAGTCACTGCGATTAATATAGACTTGATATTCCGTGGAGCTGCTGTGGAAACAGTCTCTCTTCTAACTGTCATCCACACCAGGGTTTCTAGACGAGTGATAAAATCCTTGTATCTTTCATCTGGTACGTACTCCGGTCTCGTCGTCTATGTTCTTTGATAAGGTGTTTAGCATAGTCCGTGGCAATATAGCAAAATTCATGCCTTCGCTAGATATACTTGTAACACCGTACGGAGACGAAACATCACTAGCTGTTGGGGACGAACAAGCTAAAATGGCTGAAGAAATCATCATATCATGAGTAAAAATTAACATAACTTTAATCAAAATTATAAATATTATTTTCCTTGATTGTTATCTGGTTCTCTCTAATGCTACTTTTAATTCGTAATCCGTTATTTGACATGGTAATTCTTGTTTTCATACTATGAGGATGGTGCTATTTCTTTTGCATTGCATTGCTTATCAAGCTATAAAGTCTATAATAAAACAACAACCGATAAGTCTTAAGTTGCAGTAGTGATAAGAAGTCATGAAGAAGTAAAAGTAAAACCAAGTAAATTTAAATTTCTGAACTATTTCCTAAGTTTATTGCTGTTATTTTAACTGCTTTTATTTTATCTAATTATCAAATAAACGTTTTGTATTAATTCAAACGATCCAGCGATTCGTATTAAAAACTTGTATTAATTATTATACACATTTCTAATCTTATTTACAATTTTTTCATATTCACAGTCGATATTTGGGTGAACCTATATTAATAGTAAGAATGGTAATGGGAATGTCCGCAGGAGCATGTGGAGCTATAGTTGGAACACCTGCTGAAGTTATTTTAATTAGAATGACTGCTGATGGGCGTCTACCGTTAGAAGAAAGAAGAAATTATACCGGAACAATAAATGCATTTGTTCGAATTTTTCGGGAAGAAGGCATTGTTGCACTTTGGCGTGGCTGCATACCAACTGTTGGTCGGGCCATGGTAGTGAATATGGCCCAATTATCATCGTATTCTCAATCAAAAAGTTATTTTCAAGTAAAGTATCAATTTAAGGAAGGAACTCAATTGCATTTCTTGTCCAGTATGATATCTGGATTCATAACCACTGCTACTTCCATGCCAATTGATATTGCCAAAACAAGGTAAGTGTTTTTTGAAAATCTAATTTTTTTTAAAGCAAAATTTAAAGCTGCGGATGTGAATAATTGTGCTCTAAATCCAAGCATTTCTTTAAGATGATTTCTAGTCCAAGGATATATTCTTTTATATATTAAGTGCGATATTGTAGTGATCGGTCAAAATTAAAACGAGATCTCTACCTGGGACATATTACATATAACTTTATGCTACAAATATCTGTTCGTCGCTTCCAGCCCAAGTGAATCCAACGAAATGAAAGTGAACTACTAGCTAATTAAAATCGGACTGTTGCGCTGTGTAATTAAACAAAAATAAACATGGCAGAGACAAGCATGAAAGATTTGTATTCCACATTCTGCGCGCTAACAAAAACTCCAAACGTATAAAATGAATTTTTCAATTTTAATGCTCTAGGTGAGGAATATCAGGCAAATGCAATACAAAATTCATCGCGAATAATATCGGATTCCTTTCCAACCTCCAATCATTTCATTTATAGAGAAACAGCGGGAGCAATCAACAGAACAGCGGTTGATCGACAAGCATAGCAAAACAGGCAAACCCCCACTACAACTGTATAATCTAAGTACTAAACACAAGTAATTATTTTGTAACAAATACAACCACAATAACTTATTCAAACTCTCTAACTGTGCCATGAAGCGCAAGTATTGAAGTCGAAACTTGTCCCAGCCCTAACAATTAAAACAACTAATAGTACCCCATCACAACCAAAGAGATATTCGATCTCCGCGAAAAATAGTAACAAACAACATAATACAATAAACCAAAACCAGAGACAAAATACATTAGAATGTGGCTAAGCAAGCAAACCTCCTGAAACAGTTTTCACTTTCGCTATAGATTATGAAAACGATTTTACTGAACTTAAAAGGAACTATAATGAATAAAATATTAATGGCCATCCAAAAACACCAAAAATACCTCCTATATAATATATATATAAAAGGTGTCTAAATAATAAGTATATTAATAAACTTAGCGATATTTCTTGAAACCAGTATAAATTGAAGGCATTAAGCAATGAACAACAATTAAAGTGTTAAAATATATAAACCAGCAATATTACACATGCAAATCTGAGGAATAGAGATAGGAGATTTATAGTGGATTTAAGCAACATGTATTAATCTTCAGATCAAGGCCAAACTGCCAAACTTAAGCAATTCTGGTTCCATTATTTATAACATTCACCACCGAATTACTAAGAAAACTCCCACCATTATCTTTTTTATATTGGACTCAAGTTAAGCTAGAAAAATACATAATAGTAGACAATGCTATTAACTACAACTCAAAAGTATATGGTTTGTGAGGCTCAACAATAACATGGTAAAATTCGCACTATTTGGTGAAAATCAAACTGAATGTTACTAAAGCTGTGAAATAATAGGTGTAGTAAATAAAAATCCATTATTTTTCCAATACATAGTTTTCGTAATCTGTATCTCGCTATCGGGTTACACTAGATGGTGCTAGAAATATAAGATTTCGTACTAAAAAAATTTTCAAGCTGGTTTTTTGATTTCTTGACTCAGTTTTGTTTGAGCGCGCGTCAAAGATGCACACCAGCAAGGAGAAAATACGCCATATTTTCAGTTTTTCTTCGATAAAGGCGAAAATGAAAGGCACGGGGCTGGAAATGTGAATAGTGTTTATGTTCCTGAAATTATAACAACGAAACACGCGCAATTTTTCTTTCGTTGATTCCGTTGCGGTAATCTTGATGTCAAAGATGCACCACGCTCTGGAAGCCAATTGTCGAAAATGTCGACTAAGGAAATCGTCGACTCCGACTCCGTAAGCACTGTTTCGATTGCCCAGGAGCTAAACATTGCACAAAAAACCGTTTGAACCACTTTGATAAGGCTGGATATAAAACAAAGCTCGAGTGAACGTAAAAAACATCATGGATCGAATTTCCCTCTGCGAATCGCTGCTGAATCGGAATCAAATCGGCCCATTTCTGAAGCGGATGGTGACTGGTGATTAAAAGTGGGTCACTTACGGCAACGTCAAGAGAAAATCGTCGTGGTAAAATCGTGGGATTACGGCGCAAACGGTGGCCAAGCCCGGATTGACGGCCACGAAGGTGTTGCTGTGTGTTCGGTGGGTTTGGTACGGAATCATCTACTATGAGCTGCTCCCCTCCGGTCACAATCTTAATTCAAACCTGTACTGTCAACAATTAGACCTTCTGAAGGAAGCAACTGCCCAGAAGCGGCCAGCTTCTGCCAATAGGAGAGAAATTGTGTTCTATCAGGAAAATGCCAGGCCACGTACATCGATAGTGACTCCCCAGAAGCTCAGGGAGCTTGGTTAGGATGTTATTAACCATCCACCTTATAGTCCGGACCTGGGACCAAGTGATTACCACCTGTTCCTGTCTGGCAAATAATTTTGCTGGTGAAACATTTGCCTCAAGCGAAACTTGTCAAAATTGACTGCCCCAGTTTTTCGCCAATAGGGACGAGGGTGAAATTACCTTTAATATGTTATTGAAAAATCGTATCATTCTGTGCTAAATAAAGCCTTTAATTTCATGTGAAATAATGGATTTATTTTTACTGCACCCTATATATGAGTATAAAGCTCTAAAGTTTCAATACTTCTTACCTCTGAGAAAAATTGAAGTTCCCAAAATAAAAGGACTCATTCGAGGACCACCCAGAGATATTTGTGCCCTAAAACCCTACGTACAACTTCTATAAAATAACCCTCAGCATGTAAATAATGAGTCTTTTTTAAAAGTGTTTCCCCAATGTTGGAACGCAGGTACCATCACACTAAATACCACGTCCATCGTAGGATATGATGATGTCATCTGGCAAAAATGCTAAGGTTTTCATAATTACAACCTTGTTATCTAATATTAATGGACAGAACAAGAAACATATAAGTCGGTCACTACAGCACCACTCTGTTGATGATGTCATTTTAAATTTAAAGACACTTTACAAAGATGCTTACGGATGTGAAGTTTTCCGCTAAAGACACAAGAAAAACCCCGGTTGTCATTTCACTTCCAGTGACGTGGCCAAGAAATGTACCACCGGTTTATTTCTTTTCCAAAAATCTCGTTCCTAATTGACTCGAGTGCTTAGATATATAGATGTGGGGTATACTCCGTAGAAGGATGTCTCCAAGCACTCAGGCATTGATGACCATTGTACGCTTATCCTGGAAATATTAGGGGGCTGATAGAGGAATAGAAGTTACTCCTTTTCAAACTTCTTTGACGCTTTTATGAATCTCAGAACATTGTCCAGGGATAAAGATTGCCCATTCCCAAAACATCTGACCCTAATATATATCTACTCATTCTGAAAAAGCTAGGACAGACGCAGAGAAAATGCTCTGTGTGGTTCTGCTCTTCTACAGGACGGGATATGTAGTGGGGTCTTGTATAGGGAAGGCTCCTCCTAAGCAGTTCGAGTGATTTTCCAATTTAAGAGCGTAGGTTTTGTAGGAGCTCACGATTTCTATTTCAATCGTCACGACGCATATGTAAGTTTCTGAAGCACCGTGGAGAACAGGTGATGATTCTCAGATTTTTCGATTAGAGGCGTTGGAGTTTCTCCCTGTTTGACGGACACGCGGTGCCCCATAATTAAATCCCATATGTAAATATGGGCTTATTAATACTGGTATAAATAAGTTTCTTGTATTCTACGGCAAAGTAGGAATCCATATTTAGTTGGCAGTTCAAGTTAGGGAGCTTCAATTTGATCTAAGCACACTTTCAATCAATGTGTTTAGTCCAAGTTAATCGTCTGTCTAAGTGGACTCTGAGGTACTTTATGTCAGAGTATTGTGTGAATATTCTGACCGTTGATGCAAATAAGGGGGCACATATCTTTCCTTAAGGCAAATGTTAAGTGGATACATTTAGCCTCATGGACCTTTATCCTCCATTTGTTAAGGCATTCAATATACAGTAAGTGGTTATGTATCCAGTGCGAGGATTTAAGATGGTAGCTGCTTGTATGGCAGAAGTTCGCATGCCAGCTTTAAAGAGCAATTACAGCAGTGATCCAAGCACACTGCCTCGAGGTACTCTTGCTTTTATCACATTGTATTCAGAAGTAGTATCACACTGTCTCACCATGAATATTCTGCCTTCAAAGTAGGTTTCAAATATTTTGTGGTATTACTCTGGAAGTATTTCTTTAAGCTTATTTATGACTCCTTTGTCCACACCTTATCAAAGGCTTGCGTAATGTATAATAATGTAGCGAAGTAGTACCTCTTGTCGAATGATGCGGTTATATCTCTTACTATGTGATGAATTTGCGCTATCGGACCATGTTTTTCACGGAAGCCGAACTGGTATTATTTATTTGAATACTAGAAGACTTGCCGATGAACTATTTTTTCGAAGATATTAGATAAGATTATGCAGTAGCCTAAATAGGAACAAATCTGTGTAACATCCTTTTTTAGCTTCGGGATTGTTATTATTTTCGAAATTATCCATCTTTGCGGATAGTGCCCAGCGCGTTAAATAGTATTGAATACTGTTACTAAGTGATGTACATCTATATTAATTAATTCTTTTATGATAGGTATGATAATCCGTAATGATATTATTTACCTTCCTCCTTGACGTTTTCAGGTGCTCAATGTTTCCACTATTCGGTATGAGTGCTCATTGTCGCCATGAGGACTCAAGCTTCCAATATAATCTGCAACTGATTTTTTGAGCTTCTGCTTTAATGTGTTCTCTCTCTCTCTTCAATTTTTGTGTTCGATGAATTTAGTAGGTACCCAAGGTACCTATGGCATCATAAAGTTGTCTACTTCTCGGTGAAACAAGGAGCGGTCCGCAGAATGTATGCTTAGCATTAAAATCGCCGGTTATAAAGAGCTTCTTCCCGAGTGACTTAAAAAGGGGCTTTCCAACCGATCGATTCTATTAAAAAGCTTGGTAGACTGTATATGGCGAATATTCTGAGTCAAAGTCCAATATTGCTGTTCTTCAATCAAAGGTTTTAGTGTTTGGATCGTCATTGTTATGTGGTGAATTATGCATCCTGGTGCTAGGCTGATGATGTCGCTGCCGGTGATTTTTCTTGCTTCATGTTGCATTTTGCAGACCAGATTGATGACGGACGTTGTTGATACCGAAAATGTCCATTGCCCGGGAGCCCTAAAGTAAATCCAATATTGAGAAGGAATCGTCGACATAACTCTGCATAGAGTTAAATCCGATTTTTTGTCATTGAGCATGCTGACCTCACATTGGGAGACTGATGAATCTAAGGGCCGCCTTTGACAATAACTAAATTTGCTATTTTTGATGTGATAGCACGAGTTGAGCTCCATTGTATTTATCGGAAAGTAAGCGTGCCTGTGTAAGTCGATAACCAAATACTCCATTGTTGGTTGAATAAGTTAGAAGTTCGGCTTGTCATTTCTCAAAGTTGTTCGTTAGTATGAGTGAGTATCCTGATAGAGCCATTAATATTTCGACTTGAAGTGATTATTGTACTGACTTTCAATATGTCGGTGGTCTTACGAAAAAACTTTCGTGTTGTTTCAATCACAGAATCTTGTCTTTTAGCGAGCTCAAATAAATTTTTTTATTTTTTTACACAGTTCGTTTATTTATTGAATTCACTAATTTCGAGCCTAACAATAAATAATTAAATCTTAAGAGCTAAATTAACTATATTTATCCCTCACCAGTGTTAGGGCATAGTATTCAATTTAACTACATTTTTCCTTTTAATTTTAATTCAATTTAAATTCATTTGATTTTAGTATCTTATAGTAATTATTTAATATTAAATACTTTTAATATATAGGTAAGACCAATCTTTTGAGTCGTGTTGCTGTTTTAATTCTAAGTCGATTTTTTACCAATGGATTTGAGTGCTCTCGTAGTTTTTCTTTGTGATTGAGCATAATCTCTGTGAGCTCACTTTTATAAAGAGGAATGTTGAGGTCTTTATGGATGTCAGCATTTCTAACGAACCAAGACGAACCCGCGATTTCACACAAGATTTTCGATTCCACTCGTATCAGCTCGACGTTCTATGAACTAGCATTTCCACAAAGCTCAGCTCCGTATCCCCAAATTGGTTTGATCACTGCCTTGTACAATAGAATGTATATGTATATTAATGTTCTAAACGAAGCTTTGACTTATAGTTGAAAAGACACTTTATTTTATGGGCCTTTATGTTTATATGCGTTCTTTTTGCCTCAATATGGTTCCGCCAAATTAGTCGTCTGTGTACATGGACTCCTAGGTATGTTACAGTATCCAATTGAGGAATAGCAACATTGTTTAGTATGATCCAGGGCTTATTTCTTTCCTAAGTATAAACGTAGCATAAATGCTCTTGGTCTCATTTACCTTAATGCGCAAATTTGCCAGCCACACTTCGATTTTCTTCAAATGCTCCTCAAGGCGATTCGTAGACACTATTGGATTGCTATGTATACTAAGAATAGCAGTGTTCGCAGCGAATGTTGAAGTGACTAGATGACCGTCAGTAGGGAGGTCTGCAGATGAATAATGCATATAGTACAGACCTAGAACACTACCTTGTGGAACCCCCCAGCATTAATATCAAAATCTTTTGGGGTGTGTTCTCCATATTTTACTCTGAACTTTCGGTTATCTAAATACGATTTCAGTAGCATGAGCACATTAACTGGTAACAGTTTTTGAATTTTATATACTAACCCTGTATTCCAAACTCTGTCAAAAGCCTGTGCAATATCTAAAAATATAGCAGAGCAGTATTTTTTGTCTTCAAAATTATTTCGAATTGCAGTAGTAATGCGGTTAATTTACTCTATGGTTCTGTGATATTTGCGAAATCCAAATGGATGGTGGGAAATAATGTTAGTTTTGTATATGTGCGGCTGCAGCTTTAGAAGAAGCAGTTTCTCAAATAATTTGGAAATTACTGGGAGCAAGCTTATGGGCCGATAAGATGACGGTTGGTTTGTGTCTTTTCCTGGTTTTGGTATCATCGTAATTTGTGATAACTTGCAGGATTGCGAAAGATACCCAATCCTTAGTATTGCATTAAATAACTGCGTCACTATTTTGATAGCCATTTCAGGCAATGCCACAATCCTTTTGGGGTAATTAATTAAAATCCTGGTGCTTTTTTCGGGTTTAGCTGGGTTTTAATTGCAAGTAGCACTTCCTTCATTTCAACCTTCATCGGGACTAGTGGTTTTAGGGGCCAAAAATGGAATTTCAAAACTGTTGGTTGCTTGGTTAGGTTGAAATACGGATTTCAGATGATTTGCAAACGCTGAGGCTTTCTCTTTGTCACTTCTTGCCCAACTTCCACTATTTTGCCTGAGTGGTGGATGACAGTCTTTAGGAGTCTTTATATTTTTATAGGCTTTCCATAAAGAGTAGTTAATATTTTGTGTTGGAGTTAGCGTTTCAATATACTTTTTCAAATTGTTCTCTACCTCGCAGTTCAGTGCTTCTCGGAGGCGTTTTTTTGCTAGTGCTAATTTCTACTTGGCGTAGGGTGATCTATTTTGTGGCCACTCTCTTCATAAGCGAGATTATCGATAACTGCAGATGTTGTACAAGTTGTTGCGGGGTAGGATAATGAGGCTGCTGGAGATAAGTGTGTGGCTGCAGATGTAAGAACTGAGTTGATGGCCAAAAGTGCCGAGTCAATATCGCTTGCACTCTTTAGTCGAGGTCCAATGTTTATATGACTACTTACATAGTGACCTGAGCCAGTTTGTTCTTTTATTGGTTAGGTGACCTGTTTTCTTACCGAGTTGGGCTTGTTTATGTAGACATATAATAACTGATGAATGATCAGAAGCGAGCTCTAAACACGATTCAGCAGATAGCAAGTCTCGATCAATACCACTGGTTATGCCGAAGTTGGTGAAGTCTAGGTTAGAACAGCGATTCAGTAGCGCAGAGAACAATTGTTTGCCTTTGGGATTTATTAATCTGGAGCCCCAAAAGTTATGTTTCGCATTATAATCACCTGCTGCCAAAAATTTTGTCCCTAATGATGTGAAGAATTGTGTGAATTGTAATTCAGTCACTTCGTATCTTGGAGGACAATAGACTGCGCTTAATACAATTTTTTCCTCCCAGCATTGAAGACATATTGATGTTGCCTGCAGATAGTCCTTTACATACTCTTCTAGTGCATGATGCTTAAATCCATCTAATATACCTGTACCACCATGAACTTTATTATCAGGATGGTTTGTCTTGTAGAATTTATATCCTGATATTACAAAATAATTTTAGTTTGTCAAGTGCGTTTCTGATAAAAGCATAATATCAATTTCCCTAGTATGCAAGAAGTGTTGAATTTCAAGTTAATGTTGGCTGATGCCGTTTGCATTCCAATGACATATCTTAATATAGTTCATTTTTTAGAGATCAACAATTACATAAGTTGGTTTTGAGTTTTCAACAACTCATGCAACATGCTTTGCATTGATGTCATAAATTCTGTCATACAATTTGTTAATTTTGATATCATGGATTCTACATTATGCATAGGATTTGTAAAGCTAGAAAATTCTTTTGATCCAGACTTAACTACGTTTGCTATGACCTTGATGTAGAAGGGTGTCACTGATCAGTTGCTTACGGGGTTCGATTGATTTGCCAATATCTGTGTAATGAAAAGCTGGTTGCTGTTTCTGATTTGAATTTATTTTTGAGAGCTAAATACACTTGGCAGCCTCTGTAGTTTCTCGTATGGTTTTCCCCACAATTTATGGATTTTTTTGTATTTATGTTTGATTGGTTAGACAAACACTTGGAGCAATAGTGAAGGTCCCCACAGCCAACACAAACAGTGCGTAAACTACAATACGATTTTTTGTGCCCGTATTCTTGGCAATTGAAGCACTGGACAGGGTATTTTCTTTTGTGCGGCTCTTCAACGGTTATTTGTCTTTGTAAAAAGTAACGCAAATGGTATATTGGGTGTGTTTCGCTACTTTTTAATTTTCTGCCATTCGGTTCAAGTTCTATTTGAAATAGTGGTTGTGGTACTTTCTCTCTGTTTTTAATATTGAATTCCGTTTTATCTTCTTCTTTGATTTCATTACTTATTACTTACACTACTCTCAATACCTGTAATAACAACTACTAGGCCGTTACTGCTATACGAGTATATCAGTTGATATGTATAGTAGTTTTTACCATTTTTATCAAGATAGGATGCAATTTTGCATTAATTGCTTTCATTGTATATCTTGTAACGACTCTTTTTTATAGCTGGGGTAAAACTCAGCGGCTCCAGGGGTCGTATACAGAAAAAATATAAAATCCTGCGAGTTAAATTAATTTCAACGTCTTTATTTACTACAGTGTTGGTGAGCTCTTGCTCGAAACAATTTTATTTTGTTAATTCTATGTTTATTTAAATAATTTATTCAATGTGTACTTGTTTTCATGTCTCTACGTCCCGGTAAGTGTGTGTGTCTCTGTGACTCAGTGGGAGAACGATTAAAAAACCAGGGGCTCTCACTGAGTCCCTATCGTCTCTGTATGACTTAGTGGGAAAACGATTAAATAACCAGAGGTTCCCCCTAATTCCCTAAGTCTCGGTGGCGTATGTGTCTCAGTGATTCAGTGGGAGAACGATTAAGAACCAGAGGCTCTCACTGAATCCCTGTAGTCTCTGTAGCGTATGTGTCTCAGTGATTCAGTGGGAGAACGATTAAGAACCAGAGGCTCTCACTGAATCCCTGTAGTCTCTGTTTGTCTATGGCTTAGCGAGAAAACGATTAAAAAACCAGATGTTCTCGCTAAACTTTTGTGTTCGTATTGTCCTTGGTATGGCGTAGAGCTGTTGTTAGTCAGGATGCTGGTGTCCGAAGAAGAGAGCTGCTGCCTGGGCTACGTGGTTTATATAGTCCCAGGTCGCAGCGGCTGACACATGTTGTTATTGGCAGGCCACCGTTGTGTGACTTTACTTCCGTTGGCCAGTAGTCGATTGTTGTTGTGGCAGGATTGTTGTTGTTGCAGTCAGGCTTGTTGGTGTTGTAGTCTTTTGCCCTTGGGCCACCTTCAACTTCTGGCGGTCAACCACCTCACTCCAACGGTCCCTGGTTAGCCTGCAGTATTGTTGCCTGCCAGCAGCGCTGTCTGGAATCCTGTAGTGGTGTTGTTGTTAAATATTTAATTTAACTGACAACCAGCATTTCATTTGTATTCCTCCTTCTGCTTTGTACGTGCTTGTCGTTTGGCGTGGTGGTTGCTCTGTCGTTGTCCCTCTTGTGCTTCGCTCTCGTTTCTTCGTGTTGTTAGTGTAAAATTTCCAAGCGAGCGCACTCGGCAAATTCCACCGCTGAGTTCGTGCACTCACCTTCTTTTCTCCTGCATGTATTTGTTGTATTCCTCGTCGCTGTGTTTTTCCTCGCTCTTCGCAAGCATAGCGCTGATTGGCAAGATCGTTGGCTGTGGTGGTCGGTTTTTTTTGTTGTAATTGCTATTATTCCAACTGGTCTAATATGCTGCTGCTGATCTGCGCTCCTACCACGGCCGCGCTAATTGGTTACAATGCTTGTAGTTCTTTTCGTTAGGTTCTCACTGCAGTTGTTTCGGTTGGCATTGTGGGCGTTTCCAAGATGCAATTATTCGGTCTGTTATTCATGGTGTTTGTGTGTATATAGCGACTCTGTCACCTGTGGTGTGGGCCAAAATTTCCCACAGAAGATTTTGGTTCTTACAATCTACAGTTTCATTTATTTTCTATTCCCGTTTGTTATGGACGTTACGTGGAAATTGTTATTTCCGACAAAACTAGCTACACTTGCAACTAAAGCATTTAAGCATATCTCTCGCAAGTAGAATGGAGATGGCTTAGAAGTTTTGGCAATGGAGTTGTTTGCAGGAGTTGAGTCAACGTTTTCATTTTCTAACAGTGCAAATCTGTTCTGACCCAAAGTGCCACTACTTATTTGTTTAGGAGAGGCCGCTTGATGAGTTGGTCTCGCATTTTTTGTATGTCTTTTTTCCATTTTTTTGTGGAATTAACTTTCGCTTTACCTGTATATACCCAGTCTGTATATTTGCAACATTTCTTGTCACTTTACTTTTTCCACCACCTGTTGTTGTCGGTTTAATTTGTCCATCAACTGTTCTTACACCATGGTCTGTTTCATCTTCTAAAGAGAGAGAGAGGCATTTTCTGATAAATTTGCCGTTGAGTAATTTATCAGTGCTGGAGCTGCAGTGAGTGGGCTCGTACATATTGCTTGGCTGTATAAAAAAGTTGTTGTAGTGGCTGCATTCAATGAGGCAAGAGTTGTAATGACAATTGTCAATTTGAGATGGGCCTTGCATTTTTACGCATTTTGTTCTTATGTTCTCTTGTAAGTTGTTTGGCTCACTCAGAACGTTAAAAACAGAATGAATTTTTTGTTGATCGTGAGCGTGCGCTATATTATGTGACAGTTCCCCACAGCCACTGCGTTTCGTTTGATATTGCGGAGAGAGTGCACAGGAAGTACCTCTCAGCCTCAAATAGAAGCCAAACCAGACGATTTAACCAATCGATTACCAAACTGGTTGAAATTTACGAAATATGTCAGTTCCCACATCCAGCAAAACGTAGCCCTTAAAACCATACCCGATGTCTAACGCTACAGACTTTTACCTAAATACTTACCACTGCAAATAAACTCGCCACACCAGCTGTTGAAATTGCTTCCAATACCATAATATGATTATTGTTTAAGGATCCTTTTCCTTAAACGGTTGCCAGTTCGGTGCTTGTACCAAAATGGCTGATGATTTGTTATATGGTGCTTGTACCAGTATAACGTAGGTTAATCACAAATTGATTATTTAGGTTGCTATTTCAGTGCTTGTACCAATATAGCTGTTGCGATTGTTATATGGCGCATGAACCAGTATACCTTAGAAAGAACACAAATTCGTGTGGTTGATGGAGTCAATTATTAAAACTGACTGCTTTATTTCATAAAGGTGTGAAGTTATATACTAATTGATACACATATAATTACAATAACAATTAAGTAATTTAACTAATGCTTACGTACAAAATAAAACGGAAATATCATGTTACTTAAAAGAAATAAATTGACAATAAATTTTCACACACATAAAAATGCTAGCTTGCAAAATTGAGCATTACGTATGTGCAAATATAACTAACTGCAATTTGATGGGCATATTCGTTCGTGGAGCAGTGGGATCGCTACGCTCGGCATATGCTTAAACATCCTCCCGGCCTTGAGTTGCAGTCGCTCTACCCGATCTATCGTAAGTCGTAACGAGCTCCAGGTCTTCTGATTCAGCTGCATCGTTATCGTTGCTCGTTTTGTTGAATTTTGAATGGTTTCTGCGGCGTTTTTAGCATATTCTGAGTCAAGAACGCCAAACAGTGCGTGTGCAACATTACCTATGAAGTCAATGGCGCCTCGTTTCGTACGTGTATTGTGACTGGCCTGCAATAATTGATTTCTGGCGTCCAATTCATTTGCCAATCGCTGTATTATTGTTATTGTGGTGGAGCATGCTTTCGGGTCATGGGTTGATTCACACGATCGCTGGAGTATTTGTGGATAACCTTTGAGTTTGTCAAACTCCTTCCAATATGATTGCATGTCCACCAGAGAACGACTTCGAGTACTCACCCAAAGAGAGTACTTCGTTATTTCTACATAATTTCCATGCATATGCGCATCGGAATTTCGGCTGGAACAAATTTAACTCATCGAGCATGTGCCGGTAGTTATGATAACGTTGCGTCTTAAATTGATACTCCACACACTCGTACACTCGTTGAAATTTAATTATGTTGGAAAATGAACGGTACTCTCTATTAAAAACACACTTCACATCGCCACCTAATGCATATGGACGTAACTAAGAAAAAATTCATCATTGTATAAAACAACAACAACAAAAGCTGCTTTCAACGTCGTCGTATTTTATGTGTATGCTTTGAGTAACGACATTTTCTCGTTATAAATAGAGTGCATTCATGCTTGAGTATGATATGCATTGGCGTCTCTATAGTTACGTCGAGTATGGTGTCTTGATCTTTACTCTTCACACTCTACCTGTTTTTTCAGTTTTACGTTTTGAGTACTCGAAATGGGAACATTTGTCCTTCTCTGATGTCCACATAGGTGATGATACTCCATTGACTGATTACAATATCTGCCTTGCCAATGTTTTCGAAGTATATTCCGGGTTCGGAGGAAAATGGTTGAGTTTGTTTTGTATTGATGAAGGCGAACAAGCAGGCAAAAAGAGAGTCACCAACAATACTGCTATAATTGATGACGTGGCTGTGATTCGCGTACGTTTGGTAGGAGGCGCTCCATTGATTGGCCCTCTTTCCTTCGAAGCTGGTTTTTTGAATTGTCTTCCTCAGGTACAATGGGAAGTGGGGCTAATTTGTGAATTGGTCGCCACAGAATGCTTGTGGCAGTTCTTATATCTGCCACTCTGATTAGGCCGTCATCTCCTCGTATCACCTCGGTAATTCTTCAGAAAGGCCATTTCAGTGGTGGTGCATTTTCATCCTTAATTATCATTCCAGGATTGACACTGTCACAGGCGCGCTTCCATCTGTATCGATGTTGCAAGGTGTTCATATTCATATTCATTTGTCCACCTCCTCCAGAATTCTGTACGTAAGTGAGACACAATTTGCCATCTTTTATGGTAATTGGCATGATTTGCTTGTGCTCCTGGGCCGACTATTGATGTTAAACGTTCCCCTATCAACAAATGACCGGGCGTGAGTGCTGCTAAGTCGTTTGGATCCGATGATAAAGGAGTTATTGGGAGAGAATTTAGGATTGCCTCAGCTTCCACTATCACAGTCTCCATTTCTTCATACGTTAAAGCCGCTGCAGATAATGGTCACTGTAGTAAATGTTTAGCGGATTTGACTGCTGATTCCCATAAACCGCCAAAATATGGGGCGCGGGGTGGAATGAATGAAAATTCGATGTGCTGCTTACTACATTCGCTGATAATGTGCTGCTTAGCGTCCTTAGCTAGGATAACTTGTTGTAATTCGTACATAAGATTTTTTGTGCCAACAAAGTCAGTGGCATTGTCACAGTAGATTTTCTTGCAGTGTCCTCGTCGTCCTATAAAACGCCTTAGGGCTCCAATGAAGGCCTCTGTTGTTAAATCACTGACTATTTCCATATGTACGGCCTTAGTAGCGAAGCAACAGAATACAGCTACGTATGCCTTAAGCGGCCGCTTCCCGCGCAGCTTGAAGTATGTGTAGATTGGTCCAAAGAAGTCAACGCCGGAAATTATGAACGGTCTGGTCGGATGCACTCTGTCCTTAGGAATGTTTCCCATTATTTGTAGTAGCATTACAGGTTTCATTCTCACACAGCCCTGAATTACCGACCTGGCTAACACCTTTACCTTGATTGGCCAATATCTTTGCCTGACGATGGATATTAATGTCTGCGCGCCTGCGTGAAGATGTACTTTATGTAGATCACTTAACAGGAGTTTGGTTAATGGATGACGGTAAGGCAAGAGCTTTGGGTGTTTGGCTTCGTAGGTAAGGCTATATGACTGTAACCGCCCCTCTACTCTGAGAATTCCATTTGTGTCAATGAACGGGGAAAGAGAGCTGAATGAGCTATTGTTACTCACTGTCGAATATTCCGCTAATTGCGTGAATTCCTTGTTAAATTCTTGCTGCTGCATTAGCCTTACAATTGCTATTAGAGTACCTTCCTGTTCATCTGCAGTGGCGCAAGTTGAGTCGAACCTTTCATACCTTTTGAATCTTTTGAAGCGTTGTATGTATGCTACAATCCTTTACAAGCGGTGGAAAGAGTTACCATGATTGATGCTTGACAAGAGGTTAGATTCTTTGTTGATCGTTGCTACTGCAGACCCCGATACTATTGATTCCTTTGCCTGGCGTAGTTCTAATTCGCATTTTCCTAGAGCTGGTTGAAGTGGCCAGATTGTGATTGCGATCCATATAAAAAACGGGGCCCGTAAAACCTGAAACTGTTATTATGCAACTTCCTGGAGTCAGGCCTCTTGATATTAGATCCGCTGGGTTGCCTTGTGATCGGACATGGCGCCATTGTCTTGAAGATGACCATCGTTGAATTGAAGAGATTCGATTGGCGATGAATGTATGATCATGTGCTGAGTCAGCATTGATCCTGCCGAGGACTGCTGTGGAATCTGACCAATAGAACACTTCAACATCGAGGAATTTTGCTCCTTGTTTTAGCTTCTGCATTAATTCTACCGCAAGTTTAGCAGCGCAAAGTTCTAGTCAAGGCAGCGTAATTTGTTTTGTAGGAGCTACTCTAGATTTTGCGCAAATGAATCGTACTATGATGGTATCGTGGACATCTGATGATCGTATATATGCCACTGCACCATAGGCCCACTCTGATGCATCTGCGAAGATATGTATTTGGAGATTTTTGGGTGATGCTCCACTAAATATGTATCGTGGGACACTGATTTTTTGTAGTTCCCTTAATTCAGTGCGAAACTGTAGCCACGTTATATGAAGATTTTGTGGCAAGGATGCATCCCAGTCTACGTTGAGCTTCCAGAGTGTTTGAAGAAATATTTTGGCTCTGACGGTGACTAGTGCAATCTTTCTTGCTTCTGTAGTTACTATCTTGAGAGTGAATATATCGCTTATTGGTTGCCAGATAAGTCCCATTGTCTTAATGCTGTCCTTTCCGGGTTGACTACAGTTTAATGCTAGCTCTTGATCACTAGGTGGAACATTTTTTAATAGATGATGGTGGTTGGCGCACCACATCCGTAACTTAAATCCGGCCGATCCAAGCATATTTTGTAACTGTGTTTGAATGTCGACTGCTGCAGATAATGTATTGGCTCCACTCAGTGCATCGTCTACGTAGAAATTGGAATTGATTGCTGGTGCTGCTAAGGGAAATTTGTGAGCTTGTTGGTTTGCTAGTGTCCGCAATGTTTTAATGGGCAGGTATGGAGCCACTGATGTGCCATATGTGACTGTAGCTAGCTGGTAACATTTTGACGGCTGCGACGAGTCTTCTCTCCCCCAGATAAGCTGGTACTTCCGATCCTCCTTAGCAACCCAAATTTGCCGATACATTTTCTCAATATCAGCGGTAAAGGCATATTGTGACAACCAAAACCGAAGTAGTATTTGAACCACATCATCTTGTATACTGGGGCCAATTAACAGAATGTCGTTGAGCGATATATTACCTGAAGTTTTGGCTGATGCATCAAATACGACCCGTAATTTTGTTGTGGAACTGTCTGGTTTCATCACCGCATAGTGTGGCAGGAAATAGTGCGGACCTTTGCTGGTGTCAGTTGATACTTCCTCCATATGTCCCAGGGATTCATAATCTCTCATAATCGCGACATACTGGTTCTTAAGCTCGGGATTTCTTTCTAATTTGCGTTCGACTGCGAAGAACCGTTGAAGGGCTATGTCCCTTGACTCACCCAAATGCGTAGGATCTCCTTGGAAAGGAAGTTTTACAATGAAGCGGCCATCTGTGCCTCGTTGGGTATGATGGTTGTAGTGTTCTTCAGATTGTCGTTCAGCTAATGTGAGAGTAGACTTGGTTACATCACATTCTTCTAAGCGCCAGAATTTCTTCAATGATTCTTCAAGATTTTCATCGTCCGTGCAAACTCCACAAGTTGCAACTGGACTTGATGTATCCTGCCTGTTGTATGCACCACCAACTACCCATCCGAAGAGTATTTTGTAAAATTGTTCCCCCTTCTCCTGGTGATAGTTGTCCGACACATAATGTTTGGCAGAAAACCCTGCGCCTATCAGCAAATCGATTCGAGCTGATTCATTGAATGATGGATCTGCTAGCTTAATGTTTTTCGGAATTGACCAGTGTGAAATGTCAATAGTTTTTTGCGGCTGATCAGACACGTTATTAGGAAGAATTTGCGCTTCTATGTGTGTCGTGAATGGAGTGGTCGTTGATTCCAATCCGACGATCACCGTCTCTGTGGTTCGCTTTTTGCTATTGCCGATTCCTTCAATGGAAGTTTCGCCTTTTCGCTTACGCAGTCCTAATTGCCTTGCTAGGCTTTGTGTTATGAAATTCAACTGCGAGCCACTGTGGAGGAGCCCGCTACATTTGACTTCCTGTCCCCAATTGGATCTTCACGTAATGGACACGGTACTCAACAGTGCTGGTCCATGAATAGTTGGTTGCATAGGCAACGCTGCTAACGAAGCTGCTGATGATGGCTTAGTTGTGTTGGCGATTTCCTGTTTTTCTTGGTCTGATGCTAAGTGCAAATGCAAAAGCGTATTGTTTTCTTTGGACAATTGGTACATGCTCTTGATGAGCAATTATTTGAACCATGACCAGTTTTCAAACAGTTGACGCATCGTTTTAGGCGTTGAATTGTGTTCAACCGTTGACGCATCGTTTTAGGCGTTGAATTGTGTTCAACCGTTGACTTGGAGTCATCTTCGGAAACCTTGGGCACAGGTAGAGTGCGTGTGACTGCTTACATATGTCACACGCTTGAGCTGATGTGGTGGCACTTAAGGCGCTGTAGTTGCCATGGTGCTTGCCCCTTTCGCTGTTAGGCCTGTTGCTCTTGATTCCCAGCGCTTCCATGGTTTGGAAACGTATCCTCAAAAAGGCCAGGAATTCCTCCAGTGATGGCATTTTAGTTGGGTCGTGGATGGATTGTTCCCATAAAACGTGCGTTGACTTGCTGAGCTGCTGAACTAGGATGAATAGCAGAATTGGGTCCCATGATGAAGTGTCTAGACCCAAATTTTGAAGGCTTAAAATGCACTCTCGGGTTGTATCATGCAGTAATTTGACGTTCGTAGCACTCTCGAGATTTGATGTAGTCTGCGTTAATAGTCGACATAATGCTGCGTTAACTAAATGCCTCGAGTTTTCATACCGTTCGTTGATCACTTGCCATGCGGTCACGTAGTTGTCTGCCGATGTGAGATGACGAATGAGGGCTTCTGCTTCTCCTATAAGGCTGGATTTCAGCTACCACACTTTTTGGCACTGTGGTATGGGCTGCTTGTCCACCAGTTCCATGAATAAATCTCGGAATTGTCGCCACTGGAGATAATTACCGTCAAATTTTGGTAACTCCATCTTTGGCAATTGTATTTTGGAGATGCATTTGTTGGCGTGCTTCTATCCACAGCATTGCAACTGCTCGATTGTTGGCCCATGTCCAAGAGGAGGGCCAATTTGTTGTGAAACTGTTATTCGCGTTGGAAGAAGCCTTCAATGTCGTACGTGATGTCTCCAGCTTCACACAGTAGTTTGTGCAGACCTCGTACTATCTGCCAATGTTGCTCTAGATTGCTTGCCTGACGCGTGTAGAAACTGCCTGGGTGTATTGGCTGGTTGGCAAGCAATTGATCAATCGTCTTAAAGATGTTAGTGATGAGTTGTCCTTGTCGATGAATATGCGACAGAACGGGTTGGGAACGGGACTGTTGTTGCATAGCCCCACCTTCCTGAGTTAGTGGTTGTAGCCGTACTAGTCCAGGTGATTGTGCTCTTGGCACTGGTGTTGTTGTCTTCGGGAGTATCTTCGATGCCTTCAGCGTAATGATAGTGCCTTGCATTTCCTCGCGAAGCTGGTAATATTTGGCACCCACCATTGCGTGTATGTCCTTCGCAAAGTATGGGTGAGAAGTGTCATCCCCATAGATTTTCCGGATCACAACGTCAGATTGGTTGAATTGTTGCCATTGATAATCAAGTTCTGGCAGCCTTTTTTCCACGAATTCTAATGTCCTTCGTTCGTGAGCTCTTTTCTTATAGCTTGATATCAGTGTTTGAATGGTCAATGCTCGGTCGTCTTGTTGACGAACCAGCTCTTCCATTGACATGTTGTCGGAAGTCATGATGAATTGATAGGCTGTATTCAGCTGTTGTCCTCAGGAATGGTAGATGTGCCGTGTCCTGTTGATCACGTCGGGGTCACCAAAAATGTTTAAGGATCCTTTTCCTTAAATGGTTGTCAGTTCGGTGCTTGTACCAAAATGGCTGATGAGTTGTTATATGGTGCTTGTACCAGTATAACGTAGGTTAATCACAAATTGATTAGTTAGGTTGCTATTTCGGTGCTTGTACCAATATAGCTGTTGCGATTGTTATATGGCGCATGAACCAGTATACCTTAGAAAGAACACAAATTCGTGTGGTTGATGGAGTCAATTATTAAAACTGACTGCTTTATTTCATAAAGGTGTGAAGTTATATACTAATTGATACACATATAATTACAATACCAATTAAGTAATTTAACTAATGCTTACGTACAAAATAAAACGGAAATATCATGTTACTTAAAAGAAAGAAATTGACACTAAATTTTCACACACATAAAAATGCTAGCTTGCAAAATTGAGCATTACGTATGTGCAAATATAACTAACTGCAATTTGATGGGCATATTCCTTCGTGGAGCAGTGGGATCGCTACGCTCGGCATATGCTTAAACAATTATATCAAATCACATTCAAGCATTGCTAAAAGAAAAGCGGAAACTGAGAAGAAAATGACAAAAGTTCAGATCCCCTTGGTTAAAACAAAAATTGACAAGTGTCACAACAGAGCTGGAAAATACTTTAAAGAGGGAACATGAGCTGAGTCTACAACATAACATAAAAAGTCTTTCAGTGACTGCAGATACCAACTACTGGCTATGGAAAGCTGTAAGTAAAATGAAGCGGCCCCGGTACTTGGAACCGCCTATAAGACTTTCCGATGGTAATTGGGCAAAAAGCGATGCAGAAAAAAGCGAAGCCTTTGCATACCATCTCCAACTTGTATTCACACCAAATTTAATGCAGACTGAAGTACCCCTAACACCCCTCAATGTACGTCAACCGAAACGACGCCCAAATATTAGGAAGTGAAATTAATTTTATGAAAGGAAATAAGTCCAAAAAATCTCCGGGTCGCGACCTTATCACAAACAAAATGCTGAAGAAACTACCAAATATAGCAATTGTTCATTTTACTCATATATTAAATGCTCTGCTAAGACTAAATTTCTTCCCACATTTTTGGAAATTGCCCGTTATTATAAAGATTAATAAACCAGGAAAGCATCCAACACTAATAACATCATATAGACCATTAAAGCATGAGACCATTAAAGCAGAGAAGCACGGTACAATAGAGCAGATGCACAGAATATCTGCAGAAATTACAGACATTGGAGAATAAAAAATATTGCTCTGTGATTTTTCTCAATGTGGCACCAGCGTTCGATAAAGTATGGCATTAGGGTCTCATCTACAAAGTTCAGAACTACTTCTCCGTCCTACCTTTTTGATCCGAAAATTAAAGTGAAACATAAAATCCATAAGACAGACACCCACAAAATCCTAGCTGGAGTCCCACAGGGGAGTATAATTGGACCGCTTTTGTACCTCTTATACAGAATTGATTTACCAAAAAATAACCAGCTGACTAAATTTACGTTTGCAGACGATACCGCAATTTTATATTCCCCATAAAGATTCCAACATTGCCTCACAAAAATTACAGAATCACATCAGATGTGTAGAAGAATGGTTACTAAAATGGAGAATTAAGGTTAACGAGTCGAAAAGCGTTCACATAACGTTTACTATAAGACATGAAGCATGCCCTTTCTTTATCTCTAAATGGTGTAATGATTCCACAAGCAAACGGAGTGAAATATCTTGGGATAGACATCTCTCCTGGTGAAAGCACATCGAAGCGACTACAACTAAAGCTCAAGACTAGTACACTCTATTGGCTCCTTAATAGCAGGTCAAGTTTGAGTATGGAAATAAAATCCTCCGATTCACAGTGGTAATTAAATACATCTGGACCTACGGCATTCAACTGTGGGGCTCTGCCAGAATTTCAAACATCGAGTTGATTCAACGATTTCAATCTAAAATACTACATACAATAACCAATACACCGTGGTATTTTAAAAATGAAAGACTGCATACGGAACTAAATATTCCAACTGTTCTAGAAGAAATCGTAAATTTTAAAACAGCCTACAAACTAAAATTACACTTCCATCAGAATAGTCTTGCTCAAGGAACCAAATTCATCTCGTCTCAAACGATTTAATTTTAATTAACTTTAATAATTTTTACTTAAAGTTAAAATGGATTTATTATGAATTTTATGCAATATTCTTTTATATATATTATATAGTATATTCAATTTATTTACCCTAAGCTAAGTTTAAATATAAAATGTAGTTAAATAAGATTTTATTATTATTATTATAATTTGTACAAAAATAAATTTGTGTAAAATTTGGAAGCGGAGCGGCTTTCAGCTCTAATGTAATAAATATGCTATACATGTTGTGTTATACTAAGTTAGTATTTTTAAATGAAATAAATTAAATTAGGGTTTCTATTTTTTTTTTGTCCGAAAGAAGATTGCTCCTTGCAATATGAAAGTGCTGGCATTCGTCCAATGAGTGGATTATTTAAACTGTTGCAATGTTGATTATGTTGATTTTATGAGATCTTTTAAACAGGGTTAATAATTCATTGTTCTTGTTTTACAAATCGGATACATTTATCGATGGTACTAAGAATTTTTACCGGTCGTTTGTCATTTAAACATTTTGTGGTCACTTTGTGCAAGATAGGGCTAAATCCGGACCATAATTTGGTATTAAACGTAGGGTGGCGTACTCTTTCTTCTATTGACGGCATTCCTGCCTCAGCTGGAATATTTTTCGTAGGTTTTGGGAATGCGCGTAGGCTTCTTCTTATACCAGTATGGTATGGTGCGGCTAGAAGTCGAATATTGCTAGCTGCACAATGTCCGTATATAGAGAGTCCGTAGTCAATTTTTGACAAGATAAGTGACCTAGTAATGCTGAGTAAGGTTTTAGGATGGGTTCGAAAGAATTTAGAAGAAAGGAATTTGATAATATTCAGTCTTATGTCAAGGCTTTTCCTAATGTAACAACAGTGTTCCTTAAAAGTATATTTACTGTCTATGATTATGCCTAAGATTTTCAACGTATTTGCGTTTTGAATGATTGCATTTCGAAAGCTTATATCAAAACCGGCACATGATTTCTTCTTGCAAATATGTAGGGTGCTGCATTTGTTAAACGCTACATTCGCTCCAGAAATATTTGACTATTTTGATAGGTCTTCAATAATAGCGGTGAAAGTACTGCGTATGAGGTTGTTGTCTTGGCAACTTGAGTAGATAAAGACATCATCGGCATATATGTAGTGTTCTACATATTTTTGCTTTGAAATAATTTTGTTGACTTCGTCGATGCTATAATGAACATAACAACAGAAAGCGGTGATCATTGGGCGATCCCGTTGGCGAGAGGCTCAACTCCCGACAGAGCAGAACCGATCGTAGCTCTGATTTTACGATTTCACAAAATTAAATATCTTTGGTCCGATTTTCCATTTGAGCAATTGTTGTAAGTACTATGATATGGTTTCTGTATGAAAGTGCTCTCGTTACGTAATGGCCGAAATAGAGTAGAGCGTCCATGGTACCCTGTCCCTTTTCGAATCCAACTTGATGTGAGTTTATAAATTTACCCCTTTCGATGAACCACATAAGCAACTATTTTTTCCATAAGCTTACCCATACAGGGGAGTAATGAAATAGGGCGGTATCCCGATAGTTCTATTTTTTATTGTTTCGGTATAGGGATAATATTCCCAATTTTCCAGCTTTGAGGATAAATGCCATAATGCAAAAAATTGTTGAAAGATCAATTAATCTAGATGTCATCTCTTGTGGCAAGTTTTTTAACATTGGGTACGATATTCTGTCAAGTCCAGGCTTGAACATGGTGAAGCAATGGAAAGCTGCTCGCAGATCTGTCTAAATTAGTTCCAATTTGCTATATCGGTTTAGAATCTCGACTTTGGTTTATTCTTGAATATTGTTGTAGAAGAATTTATCTCAATTGTTATTGGGTAGTGGTCACTACCATGTAAGTTATCTAATGCAGTTCAATTACATTTGGGTGCTAGGTCTGAAGAACAGAGTGTGAGATCTTTTTCCGTGAGTGTATTATGAGTAGAAAAATTAGTAGGAGATGCATCATTCAATACTATGAGATTTGATGAGAGGATTAAATCTTCAATCACTTTGCCGCGATGATTAGTTGATGTAGAATCCCAAAGTGGACTCCACGCATTAAAGTCACCAATTAGTATGTTTGATGTTGGGAGGGCTTCTAGAATTTGGAATTAATCTCTTGAGCAAAAATTTTGATTGGGAGGAATGTAGAAAGATACTATTTTAAGTTTGATTATATGGTTAATTTCTATGGCAATGAATGAGATATTAGAAGGAATTTGAATTATGTTGTGCGAGATAGTTTTTTTTTTTATCAGCAGACCTATGCCTTGTTTGCTGGTCGTGTTTTGGGAAAGATTGGGGAAATACGCATCGTACATTAGCCAGTTGGGTATTTATTAAAGGGAATATGAGTTTCTTGGAGAGCTATTATGGCTGGTGAGATATCTTTTATTAATAATTGTAATTCTTGTAGATTGTTATAGTAACCTTTCATGTTCCATTGTAGTATGTGAATCATAGTAAATAAAGTAAATTTGAGAGGAAATTGTTATTTTTGAGGACTTAAGAAATGTGAGTAAATTGCTGATAATCCAAGTGGGTTGATATTAAAATTGAAGACTTAAGAAATATGAGTTAATTACTGTATGGTGATATTAGAAATTATTTTATTATTGAGGAGCTGATAATCCAAGTGAGTTGATAATAAAATTGAGTTTTGAGGATCCTTATTGTAGGTTTTTATGCTCGTCTAATTGATAAGTTTTTGTTGAGGAAGTGTTTAAGTGCATTTCGTAGTCGTTTTGTAAATTGGTTTTGTCTTTTGATAAGTTAATTTTCGTATATATTTCTTCATTTCTTTGTTGTTTTTCTTTTATTTGTTCTTCTGTTATTTGTTGTACTTTATTTTTTATTTAGATTGCGATTACTGTATTCTTATTTTCCGTTGCATTATTTTCGTTTGACTTTTTATGGAAAGCGGGGGCATCATTGTTGCTTGTTGATTCTGCTATTAAAGTTGTTTTTCTATTAGTGTCTGCTCTGTTTAGGTCAGTGGTTTGACGGTCTATAGATACATAGGAGGACGTAAGAGTTGATTGCTTACTGTTTGAATTATGAATTTTCATCCCTTCTCTGAGTGTACATTTGTTTTTTATTTTGATTTGTAGTATTTCCTTTGCTTGAAAAAATTTTGTGCGGCATGTTCAGGGGCACAGTTCGCGCAATATGTGCAGGTGCATGGCTGCGGGGAATGTGGAGGTAGGATACAGTTGTTGCATGCTGGTGATCGTTTACAGTATATTGCCGTGTGGCCTAGAATTTGGCAGTTATTGCATATCATCGGGTTTTTAATGTATTCACGCACATGTGTATTATGCCAGGAAATTGTAACTTTTTCTGGTAGGTCGTATAAGTTGAAAGCGAGCAAAACAACTCCGCTTGGAATTGACACAGATTCAACGCCTTGAGATTTCATTTCTTCTATTATTTCCGATTCGCGCACGTTGTTCAGGAAGGGGTCATACACTGTGCCTTTTATCAAATTAAGGTTTTCATGGAACTTTGTCTGAATTGGACAGTATATATATATATTTATATATTTATTTTCCAGAAATTTTTTGACGGTTTTTTAATCTTTTACTAGAAGCAGCAAGGTACTGTCGCTAAGCTCCTAAATTTTTATTACGTCCTTGCTATTCAAGTTTAGTGCTTTATGCACTGCAAAGAAAGAAAAATTTTGTAGTGCTTTGTTGGGGTCTAAAGAGGAGATCACTAGGAATTTGGGATATGGTAGATTTATTGATTGTACTGTTGGAAAAAATTTTTTATAGGGGCTTTCGCTTAGCAAAACAAAGCGATTACCCTCTAAATTTGGCCTAGATTTATTGACTCCCGTTAGTTTTAACACAATATCACACTAAACACTCAGATAAATTGTCCGATTAGTTTTCACACAGGCAATAACAAAAATTAACACTGCGTATAGCGAGATAGTGAGATAATTGGATTGTATATATAGAAATAGACTTTTGATGTGTTAGATAATATTAAATAAATCTAGCTTTATTGGCAAAGAACGTCTTATCTCTTGAGCTTTAGAAAAACGGAAGGGTCGATGTAAAAGGAAATAAAATTGACATTACAAAAATATGATAGTTTGATGGCAATGATATAGAAACGTCAAAAGATAAACATATGATTGATGATGTTGCCATATCTTTAGAAAGAGAGATGTAATTCTTGATGAAATGGTTTTATGTCGATGTGCTTCATCCTAGGACCAGTGACATTTTCTCCGAAATCCTGAAGAATTTGCTTTAACCATAAAGCTTCCTTAGCGGATTCAGCAAGCGCGATAAGTTCGGCTTCTGTTGAAGACAAAGCCACACATGTTTGTTTACGGCAAGCCCATGAAATTACAGCGCCATAAACCTTGAAGATATAACCGCTATTAGACTTTCTGTTGTTTCTGTCTTCGCCCCAGTTGGCATCCGAATAGCCGGTTAAAATTGTCTCATCATCTGGAATGATATTTAATTTTATGTTAATACTACCTTTTAAATATTTTGCAACTCTTTTGAGCTCTGCCCAATCTTCTTCATTCGGATTGCTTGTCTTCTCACTAAGAATGTTGACTGCTGCTGTGATGTCAGGTCTAGAATTAAGTGATATGTATAATAAACATCCAATTAATTTCTGAAAATTCTTGTTGTTATTTAGCAAATTAAAAGTTGTTGATGATTTTCCATACGACATCTCAATTGGAACAGCTGACTGTTTTGCATTTTCAAGACCGGTTTCCTATAGAACCTTTTCAATATACTGCGATTGCGAAATAGAATATAAACCTTCTGTTGAGCGCTCTATTTGTAATCCAAGAAAATTTTTAATTGGACCCAAATCTCGAATTTTGAACGAATTTCCCAAAATATTTTTTACTTTATTTATTTCCGCTGCATTACCGGAACCAATCAGTATGTCATCAACGTAAATTAAAATGAAAGTAACTGCTTCCCCTTCTGAAGATATATAAAGGCATGGATCTACACTGCTTTGTTGAAATTTATAGTTGACCAATACGTTGTGTAAGGTTTGATTGCACGATCGTGCTGACTGCTTTAGCCCATAGATAGATTTTTTCAAGCGACATACCATTTTTTGATTTTCACCTTCTTCGAAACCTTTTGGTTGCTCCATGTAAATTTCTTCCGACAATTTACTGTTTAGAAAAGCTGTTTTACAATCTATATGATGAACCAAATATTTATGTTTACCGCAAATAGCGAACAAAGTCCTCAATGTAGTATGGGATACGACTGGTGCAAAAACGTTTTCGTAATCAACTCCGTATTGTTGCGTAAAACCTTGTGCAACAAGCCTAGCTTTATACTCTACACCACTTTGGCCTTGTTTTTGCTTAAACACCCACCTTGAATCAATGACATTACGTCCCTTCAGTCTGTTCACAAGCTCCCACACATCGCTATTTTTCATCGACTGTATTTCACTTCTCATAGCTTTTATCCAATTTGCACTTTCTTTATTTTTAATGGCTTCTTCATAACTTTCTGGCGTATTTTCAACTGCAGTACATAAAAATCTGTTTGGAGTTTTACCTTTTGTTCAACGATCTGATTTCATTACATGTGTTTCATTTTGATGAACAGTTCCATTTTGCTCCAGACCATTTAAATCTTCATTTTCATCGCTTTCTGGATTGCTAATAGAATTGTAATCTTCTTCTTCTTCTTCAGACTCGTTTACAGTTTCATCAGCATCTTCAGTTTTACAGCTTTCTTTGAATACTACTTCAATAGCCTCTTCTTTATCCAATTTAGAGTTGACAGTGATTTCTTCTTCTTCAATGTTTGTGAGCTTACCAGTAAATGTTACATCACGGGATATGTGATTTTTTCTGTCTTTGTCACACATTCTATAGGCCTTTGAATTTAAGTCATATCCGACAAAAACCATTTTTGTTGACTTTTCACACAGCTTTCTCCGCTTTACTTTTGGGATGTGTACAAAACCTGTTTCACCAAATAAACGAACGTGACACAAATCTGGGATCTTACCAAACATTTTCTCGTACGGTGTAACTCCTGTAACTCTGGTAATAATTCGATTTTGAAGATAATTTGCTGTACATACTGCTTCTCCCCATAACTCTCTTGGTAACTTTGATTCAGCTAGCATGCATCTGACCATCTCAATGAGCGAACGGTTTTTGCGTTCTGCTACGCCATTTTGTTCGGGACTGTATCCAGCTGTGTATTGCATGTGTATACCTTCTTTATTTAAATATTCCACTACGTCTTTGTTTACATACTCCTTGCCTCTGTCTGAACGGAATATCTTTGGCTTTTTCTAAAAATTATTAAAAATAGATGCTACATAATTTTTAATTTTATCACATACATCAGTTTTGTTCTTTAAAAGATATATTTGGCAATTACGACTGTAGTCGTCTATGAAAGTAAGTATGTACTTATTTTCACTTGGAGTAGGCATCTCCATAGGACTGCACAGGTCGGTATGGACCAAGTCAAATATTGCTTTTGAGGTTAATCCTGACTTTTTTGGAAATGGTGAACGTGCAGACTTACCAAGTGGACATATTTCACAGCTCTCATTTTTGTTGCATTTTTCAATGTGAATACCTTTGGCCAAATTACTTTTTTTCCATTACCTTTATAGCTTCCATATGCCGATGACCCAATACTTTATGCCAATGATGAATACACTTTTTTTTCACATGATACGAGATTCAGATGTTCGTTTTCATCGCAAGAATACAAACCAGATTTTATTTCAGCTGACATAACTTCGTTGTTCTTTTTTACGATGCATCTGCTCTTTTTGAAAATTAATTGACAGCCATTTTCTGTCAGCTGTTTTACGGATATTATGTTGAGGCTTATGATGGGAACGTATAAAACTTTTGAAAGATTTATGATGTTAAAATTAGTTTCGCTTTTCTTGAATTTAATTTTTACAGTTCCTTCACCACATGATATCATTTTTTGACCATTTGCCAAAACTATTTCTTTTTTCACTTTTTCATTTAGCTCCGTAAATACTTGCCGATCATTACAGATATGACACGATGCACCTGAGTCTATTATCCAGCTTTCAGACCCATTTGTGGTTATCAGACAGAACTCGTTTGAAACCATATTTGCCTTCTGCCTATCATGCTTCCTCTTCCAGTCTTTATAATTGCCACAATCCTTTTTTATGTGACCTTTTCTGCGGCAAAAAAAACACTCAAAATTATTGCTCGATCTGTTGAAATCACATTTTGCTGCAACCATAGCTTTCTGCGAGACACCACTGTCACCATTTTTTCTTCTTGTGTACTCCTCAATAATTTTTGCTTCTACGTACGTTATAGTAAGCTCATCTTCAGTTTGAGATTCCAACGCTGTAATTAAATTGTTGAAACTTTGTGGCAGGCTACTTAAAAGCATGGCAATATTCCAGTTTTCGCTAAATGCATCTTCGCCTAAATTTTTTAATTTTAAAAACAGGTCCCTCATAACTCCAATGCGCAATTGAACATTTAATATATAATAAAATATAATATACTCGTATATAATATACATTTAATATATAATAAAATATATATATATTATTTAAATATATTTTTTACTAATGGATTCGAGTGCTCTCGTAGATTTTCTTTGTGTTTGAGCATAATCTTTGTGATCTCACTTTTAACGAGAGAAATGTTGAGGACCTTATGGATGTCAGCATTTCTGGCATTTCTGACGAACCAAGGCGCATCCGTGATTTCACACAAGATTTTCGATTCCACTCGTATCAGCTCGACTTTCTATGAACTAGCATTTCCCCAAAGCTCAGCTCCGTATCCCCAAATTGGTTTGATCACTGCTTTGTACAATATAAGTTTATGTTCTAAACGAAGCCTTGACTTGGATTTTATGGGCCTTTAACTTTATATGCGTTCTTTTTGCCTCAATATGATTCCGCCAAGTTAGTCGTCTGTCTAGATGGACTCATAGGTGTTTTTTGTCTTAATTCCCAATTTATTAGTCGTCTGTCTAGATGGACTCATAGGTTTTTTTTGTCTTAATTCACAATTTATTTACATTCTGTTTTTCAACAATAAGTAAACTTATTGGTACAATTTGGTTATACTATATATTCTGGCCATTGTCAGATCAAATATTATTTAAGCAAGAAAAAGTATTTGTTTTTACCTCAAATTATCATCAAAAGACAATGTTAAAACCAATGTGGAGTGATTCGCTTTAGTCTTCTTTGTGTGAAATTTTCCATTCCCGATAATTGTCGCATATGAGGATTTTTATACTCCATGTTTAAATTTTTTTAAATACTCCATGTTTTTTCCGCTACATTTTTTTTGGTTTCTTCAACCGTGTCAAAGTTGAAGTCATTGTGAATGTCTTCATTCGTCATGTACCAGTCAGCCTTCATTATTACTCGGAGAATTTTTTATTGTGCTCTTTGGATCAGTTGTATGTTGGTTTTGCTCACAGTCCCCCCGATTTCTATACCGTATTTCTTATATATTTTTGGTTTATTATGTAGTGATAATTTGGAACTTCTTCCTAGTAGCCAACTTAATTGCCTGAATTTGTTTCTTATTTCGTATTGTTTACTTTTTTGTTTGTTGTCTCCAAGTTAGTTTGGCGTCGATAATTATTGTCAATGTAATTTGCGCGGCTTTGAATTTTAATTATTTCGTCTTTGATTGTTAATATAAAAGTGGTTCTAGTACACTACCATGGGGAACTCCCGCTGTCATTTGTAATATATCTGAACATTTATCGTCGTATTTTATGCAAAAGTGTATGTTGCTTCTAAAACTTTTTAATAAGTAATACTAGTTTAAAGTAGTGAACTATTTATTTTATTTAAAAGTCCTTTATGCCAAATTCTATCAAACGCTATAGCAATGTCCCATGTCCTGTGGACTTGTTGCACGGTTGAATGATGATCTAAATCCGAACTGGTGGCGCTGAATAACTTTTTGTTGTGTCAAGATAGGTATTTTCTCAAATACCTTTGAAAGAATTGGCAAGAGGCTGATGAGTCGATAAAAGCAGTTTCTTGCTACGTCTTTGTTAGGTTTCGGTATTGCTTTTATGACTGGAAAATGATTTAGTCTAAATATAGCATTAAATATATTTCTAATATATATTATTATAGAATCAGGTAGTTCTGTTAATATTTCCCGGTCTTTTTGTTTTTCACTTTCGAGATTTGTGTTTTAATTTCAGCTATTGTCGTCATTTTTGTTTTGTTATATCGGACATTGTGTAGGTTGTTAATTTGGATATTTTGAGTGTCCATGTCGTTACTGAATATGTTTGTAAAGTGTTTTGGGAGAGTATTTTGTTTTCTGAATGTTCGTATTTGCTCAGGTATTATTTTATGTTTTTAAGGATGGTTTGTGTATTATTGCACTTTTTAGTTGTTTAGTATCGTTCCAAAGGGAATAATTTAGAGCGGTCGTTGTTCCTAAATTGTTTAGATAATTTTCTAGTTTGCAATCCTTTTTCAATTTAGCTTTGTCTTCAGGGTGTCTAGTAATTATCCATTTTTTTCCTGAGTCTTCTTTTTTGGCCTATTTTATACTAAATGTCAGCTGGGACAGTAGTAATTTGTGGTGGGATTAGAGTTAGTGTTGACTGAATTGCTGCTTTGACGATTTTGTCATTTAGGTATGCTATTGCTGTGCCAATTTTTTATTTGATTTTAATGAAATATTTGTTGTCATGTTATTTTCTATCATTTGGCGAAATAAGGGGCAGAAGTAAAGGGTTTTTCAAAAGAACCGCTACAAAAGTAAATCGATAGTGACAGCAAACGATGCCATATGTCTGGACTTCTGCAAGCGTGCCCATGGTGGCCATGCAAAAGAAATCGAGTTCCATACATAATGGCATCGAACGTACTTTCACAGGAATAAAGAATTTCATTGATATCTAAAACCGGTTTTGTTTTATTTAAAAAAAACTTTTGTAGTGCTCTTATTGAAAAACCCGATATTTATTTTATTTATTATTTGTTTTTTTATTTGCTCTGAAATTTCGATGATTGGAGATATGACTGCTTACATAATATTGATACCTGAGGCAATTTGTTGCTGATGACAGTAAGTAATGGGATTCTCAGACTAGATCTGTTTCAAATTATTGAATAGTTATCGGTGAATGATCTGAAGATAAGTCTAAGCATGGTCCACTAATACCATATTTCTATTACCCTTTATTATCCAAAAGTCAATAAGACCTAATCTCTTCCTAGAATCTATAGGTCAGAATGCTAGATGATTACAGGGCAGGTGAAGAAAATAATTGATTTCTTTGGGATTAATTAGTCGGGAACACCATATGTGATTCGAAGTAAAATCTCCTGCTGACAAAAAATCTTTTAAAAAAATCAATCAACTGGAGTTCAGTGACTAATTATATTCTTTTTATTAATTTAAATTTTTTGCTAATTATATTCAATTATTGTATTTTTTCAGAATTCAGAATATGTCATATATACAAGGAGTTCCTCAATATCGTGGGTCTATTGATGTTCTTCTTAAAGTTTCAAAAGAAGAAGGATTTTTATCTCTATGGAAAGGGTTTACTCCATATTATTGTAGACTTGGTCCCCATACTGTTTTAACTTTTATGTTTCTGGAACAATTAAATTACTTATACTGCAAACATATTTTGGGCGTAAGTAATGTGGAATCAGGTCTTTAAATATTTTTGGTTACGAGCCAATATATATATATATATATATATATATATATATATATATATATATATATATATATATATATATATATATATATATATATAATATATTAAAAACTCTAATTTCAAATAACATTTATAACAAATTTTAATTATTTATATTTGTGTTATCTTAATAAGCCAGGAGCACTTTTGAATTCATATATGGGTAACGCTTTCACCTGCAATTTTTCAATCAAATGGTTAAAATTAATAAATTCACAAAAACATTACTTTTCATTTAATGTTGTTAATGAAATATAATAAACATAGATTCCTGTAAGGTTTCATTCTATTCTATTTACTATCATCGGTGTTTCATTAGTTCAACGAAATTGCCAAATTTTAATAACCTATTGGAATTTCAACGGGTGAAAGAAATATAACGGACATCAATAAATACAAAAAAGACATCGCAGAGAGAGCGAGAGAGAAGACCAAGCTGTTTAACTTAGTAGTATAGTGCTGTCACCTACAATTTTCAGGTTACTTTAACTTACTAAATTTGTACTGGAGAATTAATTTTTGCGGAGCGAGTTTAAACACGTCCGCATTGTTCACTATCGAACTTAATTTATATATGATTAAAAAATTATAATAAACTGTAGTTAGATTCCTGTAAAGTTTCATTTCACCTATTTACTATTAACATCGATACTTCGTTATTTTAACGAAATGACCACATTTAAAAACTTATTGGAATTTCAACAGTTGAAAGAAATCCAGCGAATCACTAAAAGACACAGAAAAGTCCTCGCAGAGAGAGAGAAGACAGAACTTTTTTCACTTATCGATTGCGGCACTTCAAAATAGTTTGAGCCCCGTTGGAGAAAACGGAAAGCAAGTTACGACCGCTCATTAATCAGCTAATGTATAATGAGTATTACACTACAAGCTTCTTTGTCTAAATCATCGCAGAATCAATATAGCATGTTTCTTTCTATAATTTTTTATATGTATATTATATTCTCAAAGAGTAAGACTAATATTTGTCTGTTGTCGAAGAGTGAATAAACCGGTTGGAGAATAAGAGGCAGTGATGGTAATGAAGTGATTGCTGTAACTGAACAGATAGTTCGACCTACTTGACTTTGCGGAGGGTAAGGTTTTGAGAGTCATAGAATCATATCGGAGATAGACTATGCTAGAGTAAAATCGAGGTAAGTTTGCACTCGGGTTACTGTAAAGTGAAGAAGATACAGTAGAAGCTGTTTCGGGTACGTGGAAAAAATATTTGATGTTGGAAAATTTAGTTTGATTAAAAAAAAGCAAGAAAAGAAAATTAAAGGAACTCCTATTATGTTTGTCGAGTTAAGAAGAAATGATAGAGGGAAAAATAAAAGTGAAGGTGAAAGGATACCACAAACCAAGTATCCCCATGTATACTACCTCCATCCAATCAAACAGTCAGCGAATTAATAGATATAAATGTATATTTTCTTTATATATATATATATATATATATATATATATATATATATATATATATATATATATATATATATATATATATATATATATATATATTTATATTTATATTTGTGTTATCTTAATAAGCCAGGAGCACTTTTGTATTCATATGCCGGGTGACTCTTTCACCTACAATTTTCCAATCAAATGGTTAAAATTAATAAATTCACAAAAACATTACTTTTCATTTAATGTTGTTAATGAAATATAATAAACATAGATTCCTGTAAGGTTTCATTCTATTCTATTTACTATCATCGGTGTTTCATTAGTTAAACGAAATGACCAAATTTTAATAAGCTATTGGAATTTCAACGGGTGAAAGAAATCTAACGGATCATCAATAAATCCAAAAAGGATCTCGCTGAGAGAGCGAGAGAGAAGACCAAATTTTTAACTTAGTAGTGTCCTCTACGTTAGGTCACCTTGTTGAGGTGTAGGGGCTTACTGTGTGCTGGTAGATGGCACATGAAAGACGGTGACATGGTCCAGTTACACAAACTAAGAACTACCTCCATCGTACAGTTTGAAAGTACTTTTCTACGATTCCTGCTCAGTCGTTAAGGCTAGTTAGTAGTCCTACTGGCCCATATCGAACGTCTCATTGAGACCGCCGGATCGCCTAGACACTAACGAATTGGTCAGCCCTTCGGGTAAGTGCGGCAATTCTTTTTCAGACCAATGGCCCATTTTCAGTACGGTCTGCTGAGTTTGGGTCGCTGATTGCCGGGCGGGGGAGAAGGAAAGCTCTCTGGGGCAGGGTTCATCAGACTTATTGACCCAAGAAAACACCCTAAATTCACGGTGGAACAGCTATGCCAGTGAGCTTGCTTGATCGGGGTAGAGTCAAGCTTAATAGCGAACTCCGTACGTGGTCCGGCGAACCTACGGTTTCAATTAGCCTTACCATGGGGGCGCCGTCGGTGACCAAAACGCAAAAAAAAAAATAAAAGAAACTGTATGGAAAATTTAACGCTAAAAAATTTAACGGAAAATTTAAAAAATGGTCTGCACACCTTCAAATGTGCATAATGTGGCTACAAAGAGCCAACAGCCATCATTGGTCGAGGTTGCCTCTGGTCCCATCGACAATGAAAGTATGGAGAAGGACCTGTTGGGGGGGCACCCGGTCCCTTATCCGACAGGCCGGATGAGATGGATAGCCAGGAGTCGGCTATCTCCTCGGAACAAGAGAGAAATCTTCTTGAACCTGACCAGAGAAGAAGATTCCAAAACTTAGGGCGAAGCTGTCCGGCACGGGACTTAAACGATTTTTGGCTTTGCTTGCCAGGGACATATCGCTGGAAGCAGTTCGGTCCTTGGTGGCAAATCCTGCCAATGTGTCTGCGCGATCGACCCCTAAAAGATCCCGATCAGATGGCTCCACACCGACATCGAGGTCCAGGCCGACAAAGCGGTTTGCAAAAGAAGGCAACAAAAACATTGATAAATTGTCAATAGTGCCCCCAGCTGACCAGCCGTTTTGTAGTGAGATGAAGGAGGTAGAGACCTTACTTGGGAGCGAACCTGTTCCCAGAAAGCAGGTGGCTGTGGTTTATGAAAGACATGGCGTGCAGAGCGCCTCCTTGGGGCTTCCCTGTTCAAAGCCTACTCTAGCGGAGACAGTCTGCGCTAAAAAGGAAAGAGTTATACCTAGCAATTTCCCGGAGGGCATATGGTCCACTGAAGAAATTGGGAGAGTTGGTGGAAATTGGAGGCTCCTTCGAAATAAGAAATGTTAGGAAGACCAACTGGTCGATATGTAACTTTACTTAGAGAAATATTGCGTGCCCTAGTGAAAAAAATTGCAACTCTCGGGAACTAGACCTTGAAGTTAACAAATTAAATAATATAATAATTGAGGCTTTTGAAAGTAGTTGCAATTTAGTTGTGAAGAAACGTTCTAGGAACGTACCCTGGTTAAGTGGGGAGCTAAATATTTTGCACAAAAAAGCCCGCCAACTCTTTAATAGAGCCAAGTGTAATGGTGACTGGGCATCCTATAGAAGTGCCTTAACGGCCTATAATAATGAATTGAGAAGATCTAAGAGAGACTCGTGGAAAAAGTACTATGAGGAGATTGAAATTCTTCCAGCAGCTACTCACTTTCCAGGCTGCGCCACTAGTGGAGAGGATAGTGAAATCATCGAGAATACTCGTGTTTTGATGCCTACACGGAGGGAACTCTCACTGGCTCGCAGAATCTTTACCGTCAACAAAACCAAATGGGCTATCTCTACTTTTAGACCATTGAAATCCCCACGTGTCGATATAATCGTGTCGATACAACCGTGCCTACTTCAGCAAGGTGTTGATGTATTGGCACCTGTGCTAACAAACATTTTCAGGATAAGCCTGGAACTAGGCATAAGTTTAGGGACCACGAACTTACCTATGTGCAATGAAATGAAATATCTGGGAGTAATCCTAGAAAAAACTCTAACTTGGAAAAACCATTTATCATACTTAACTAGTAAAGCCTTAAGAGCACCCTACGCTTGCCAGATGTTTCACGGTAAAACATGGGGACTACGGTCAAAAATTATGCCGTGGTCATATAAAACAGTAATAGTACTAATGATTACATACGCTTCGTGGGTATGGTTGCCAAAAGCAAACCAAACAAAAGCTCAGATGACCCTGAACAAGATTCACCGTATTGCTTGTTTGAGTGTGACAGGCGCAATGAGAACGAATATATATATATATATATATATATATATATATATATATATATATATTTATATATATATATATATATATATATATATATATATATATATATATATATATATATATATATATATATATATATATATATTGTAACGACTCAAATTTATAGCTGGGGTAAAACTCAGCGGCTCCAGGGGTCGTTACAGGAAATTACTCGGGAGTTGTATTTTCAGTTTTCTTTATTTAATTATGCTTATCACTAGGCTTACACGTTATTATACAGAAATGATGGGCTTTATGAAGGCCGCTCCTGAAGTTGGTGCTGTGCCGTCCTGTCTCCAGTCTCGACGGTGGTGGATTGAAAATCCACTTCCACCGGTTTGACTCTGAGAAGCAAGTCCTTGTTTTCTATGAAGGCGGATTGAAAAACCCAGCGTTCGTAGCAAACTCAGTTCTTCTTAATGTCTCGATCTGTGCCTTTAGTCTTTCGTTCCAACGGTGGTGGATTGACAAACCACTTCCTGACGAACAAACTCTGGTTTATTATGAGAGTGGAGTAAAGTCCAGCACTCGTAGTAAATGCAGCGCTTGTGTGTGTGTCCCCGTTGGTAATGTTTCCTAGTCTCGTGGCGTCTATGCGGCAACGTTTCTACAGTACTTACTTGCGCGATGTCTTAGCAGGAAAAGAGACCGTATGTCAGGGTGCAGGCGCTTTTATAGCCACCTGTTGAACTTCTAGTTGTTGTTCCAGTCCCGCTGGCCGTTGCTCCGACTACCGCTTCCTGTTGCTAAGGCCAAGGCATTGTTGGTGTTTTCCTCTTGACCTTAGGCGACCCTCAGCGTCTTCCTGGAAAAGTCCGGCTGTTGTCAAGCGCGTAGTAGTTGCAGCGGCACGTTGTTGCTGTTGCACGCCCTGTTGTTGTTGTTGCACGCCCTGTTGTTATTGTACGCCTGATTTCTTTCTGCTGGTGGTTGTTGGTACAATTTGCATGTGATTTATTGACCAACGTTTATTATTTTGTGCATTTCATGCGCTCCCGCTTTCGCCGTGGTTTCTATTGGTGCGAAGGTATTCTAACAATTAACAGTGTTGATGGGGCCGCGCAAGCTGATTGGTTAACGCACTCAAAACTTCTTCGCACGCGAGTGATGCTGGCGGTCCATTTGCGCAATGACTATTGCTTTGGGGAACATTTATTGTGCGAGCAAAATTAGTCAATAATTTTGCTCGTCACACGCCCTCCCAACTTCACCGACGAGAAATTTTAACCACGTCATGGCAGAGGGTCACTCGGTACGCGTCTCGCATAAACCGTAATCGTCTTTGTGCCGGGTTCTCCTGTGCCTCTTTAGCTTTACGCAAAATTTCTGCTACTAAGCCCTGTGGTAGACCAGCTCCTTTCGATTCCTGTAGCTCTTCTAAACTTTGGAATGTGACATGGTTCCATTGCATGGCTGAGTCGTCTGTATTTGGCATCCGTTTCTCTGTTGACGGGCCCCCTGTAATCCCGTTCCGTTGTCTACTACTGTTGCTGCGGTGGCTATGTGCGTCGCGTTCGTCTCTCTTGGCAATGCTTCTGCCGTTGTTAGAGCAGCTAATTGCACGCTGTAGGTCCCTGGATCTGTCGTTTTGTCTACGTGGCATTTCTCGGGTTTCCCGGGCTGGCGAACACCTTGCGGAATAACTGGAAGATGCGCTGCTTGTCATGGTCGTTTGACGCCTTAATGGCGTGATCTCACTACCACTTGGTGCGCCCGTGTTCTTCTCCTGAGGCCCCTGTGGTAGTTCGTTTTTGGTTTTCCCTCGGCAGAATCCGTGGCAAGTGAACGCGTTCGTGTGTGTAATACTTGTTCCTGGTGACGTATATTTGCTACTGCGTTGGCTTCCGCTGTATTCTCTGTTGTGTCTCTGTTCCTTAGAATTTCTGACGTTAGTTGGCCTCTTGGAAGGCATTGATGCATTTACTTGTGGGAAGTTCTCAACGCGGATTGTCGTGCACGTTGCAAAGTCTCGTGGTTGCACACAACCGTTATGAGGTCCCAGCGTGATCTCCTGATCGCCGCACTTCAATGTCGTTCCCAGGCTTGTCATGAAATCCACTCCCAGAAGTAGATCATCACTGGAGTCAGGCATGATAAGTAGTTCTATCTGGCATGCCTGCCCTCCAAACCTTACATTCGTCACAAATGTCTCTTTGACCCTCCTAGCACTTCCATCTGCCATAAGCGCTCTGGTATTGGATTTTTCCAATTTGCCGGTAGAAGCGCGTAACTTGTGTGCTAGGCGTCTGCTCATAAAACTGTGCGTTGCACCTGTGTCCAGCGTCGCGGTGACAGTTTCTGTGCCAATAGAAACGTTAGCGCAGATTCGTTGCCCGACACAGTGCAATGCGTTTTTCCATGATAAAGTCTGGTGTCGCTGCTCTGCTCCATGCTGCGTGTCTGACGGTAGTCTTCTGTTGGGTGGTGCTCTCTGGTTGCAGCACTCGATCGTCCTAACTCCCCTACGGCCACACTCCCAACAAAACAGTATTTGCACGTTGCGACATAGTCGCGCTATGTGACTATTTTGGCCACAACGCCGGCAGGCTGTTTTGGGATATATAGGTGCCACTTTGCTCTCTACCGTCACCTGTCGGTTCCTTACCTCTCGAGGTGGACCTTGCTCTGTTCGCCTTTGTGTGGGTGGCGCTGCTAGCTGTTCGCCTTCTCCCCGTATGCTCTCAAAATTCTCGGCCATCTCTATCAGCTCCTGTAGCGATACGAAATCTCTACGGCGCACGTGTAGCTGATATTGTGGCAGACTGTTCTGGAAGATTCTCTCCAGTTTCTGCTCCACCGAATAATCCACGTGTCGCATAAGATTTTGCAGTTCGAGCACATACTGCTTGAATGATTCTCGATGCCTCTGGTGACGCTGTCGGATCTTGTCGTCGAGTTTCTCCATGAAACGGGCAGGTAAAAAGAATTTTAGGAAGTCCCTCCTATATGTGCTCCATTCCCGCCACGCGCGATTGTTGTTTCTGAACCACATGAGTGCTCGTTCTCTCAAGAGTTCAGGCATAGTACGCGGAAGGAAATCTTTGTTTATTCCGTACACATCTGCAAGTTCTTCCACTCGCTCGATAAAAGCTAGTGGGTCACGCCCACCGTCGAAGTTAAGAGACCACTTCCGTACTTGATCAATAACAGCGGCGTACTGTGTAGACCCGTTGTATTGTTGATTCATTGGAGTAGGTGAAACATAAGGATGCTGTGGTATTCCCCGTACCTCTGGATTCCACGCTGGTAGAGTTGCACCTGCGTATGCCTCTGGCCTGTCCACTTCCAGCGTTTCGCTGGGAACTATGGGTGTAGCCGGCCTTGGTGATGTGCTTTTAACATACCTGCGTTGCAGATTCATCAACCGGTATTGTTGTTCCTGAGTCAGTACCATTTCTGTGAAAAACTCAGAAGCCGCTTTCGGAGGTCATCCACGGTGCCTGTAGTTTCCAAACCGAATTCCTCCGCAAAAATCACCAACTCATCTTTCCGTAGCACATACACCCAGCTTGTTTTCCCCATCCTGTGACTTTCCTGGTTAATGGCGAACACTATGGGTTAGCGTCAGATGCGTTGAATTTTCTTGTTTTTATAGTCCCTGCTCGGGCGCCACTGTAACGACTCTTTTTTATAGCTGGGGTAAAACTCAGCGGCTCCAGGGGTCGTTACAGGAAATTACTCGGGAGTTGTATTTTCAGTTTTCTTTATTTAATATTTATGCTTATCACTAGGCTTACACGTTATTATACAGAAATGATGGGCTTTATGACGGCCGCTCCTGAAGTTGGTGCTGTGCCGTCCTGTCTTCAGTCTCGACGGTGGTGGATTGAAAAACCACTTCCACCGGTTTGACTCTGAGAAGCAAGTCCTGGTTTTCTATGAAGGCGGATTGAAAAACCCAGCGTTCGTAGCAAACTCAGTTCTTCTTAATGTCTCGATCTGTGCCTTTAGTCTTTCGTTTCAACGGTGGTGGATTGACAAACCACTTCCTGACGAACAAACTCTGGTTTATTATGAGAGTGGATTAAAGTCCAGCACTCGTAGTAAATGCAGCGCTTGTGTGTGTGTCCCCGTTGGTAATGTTTCCTAGTCTCGTGGCGTCTATGCGGCAACGTTTCTACAGTACTTACTTGCGCGATGTCTTAGCAGGAAAAGAGACCGTATGTCAGGGTGCAGGCGCTTTTATAGCCACCTGTTGAACTTCTAGTTGTTGTTCCAGTCCCGCTGGCCGTTGCTCCGACTACCGCTTCCTGTTGCTAAGGCCAAGGCATTGTTGGTGTTTTCCTCTTGACCTTAGGCGACCCTCAGCGTCTTCCTGGAAAAGTCCGGCTGTTGTCAAGCGCGTAGTAGTTGCAGCGGCACGTTGTTGCTGTTGCACGCCCTGTTGTTGTTGTTGCACGCCCTGTTGTTGTTATTGTACGCATGATTTCTTTCTGCTGGTGGTTGTTGGTACAATTTGCATGTGATTTATTGACCAACGTTTATTATTTTGTGCATTTCATGCGCTCCCGCTTTCGCCGTGGTTTCTATTGGTGCGAAGGTATTCTAACAATTAACATTAAGTGTTGATGGGGCCGCGCAAGCTGATTGGTTAACGCACTCAAAACTTCTTCGCACGCGAGTGATGCTGGCGGTCCATTTTCGCAATGACTATTGCTTTGGGGAACATTTATTGTGCGAGCAAAATTAGTCAATAATTTTGCTCGTCACACGCCCTCCCAACTTCACCGACGAGAAATTTTAACCACGTCATGGCAGAGGGTCACTCGGTACGCGTCTCGCATAAACCGTAATCGTCTTTGTGCCGGGTTCTCCTGTGCCTCTTTAGCTTTACGCAAAATTTCTGCTACTAAGCCCTGTGGTAGACCAGCTCCTTTCGATTCCTGTAGCTCTTCTAAACTTTGGAATGTGACATGGTTCCATTGCATGGCTGAGTCGTCTGTATCTGGCATCCGTTTCTCTGTTGACGGGCCCCCTGTAATCCCGTTCCGTTGTCTACTACTGTTGCTGCGGTGGCTATGTGCGTCGCGTTCGTCTCTCTTGTCAATGCTTCTGCCGTTGTTAGAGCAGCTAATTGCACGCTGTAGGTCCCTGGATCTGTCGTTTTGTCTACGTGGCATTTCTCGGGTTTCCCGGGCTGGCGAACACCTTGCGGAATAACTGGAAGATGCGCTGCTTGTCATGGTCGTTTGACGCCTTAATGGCGTGATCTCACTACCACTTGGTGCGCCCGTGTTCTTCTCCTGAGGCCCCTGTGGTAGTTCGTTTTTGGTTTTCCCTCGGCAGAATCCGTGGCAAGTGAACGCGTTCGTGTGTGTAATACTTGTTCCTGGTGACGTATATTTGCTACTGCGTTGGCTTCCGCTGTATTCTCTGTTGTGTCTCTGTTCCTTAGAATTTCTGACGTTAGTTGGCCTCTTGGAAGGCATTGATGCATTTACTTGTGGGAAGTTCTCAACGCGGATTGTCGTGCACGTTGCAAAGTCTCGTAGTTGCACACAACCGTTATGAGGTCCCAGCGTGATCTCCTGATCGCCGCACTTCAATGTCGTTCCCAGGCTTGTCATGAAATCCACTCCCAGAAGTAGATCATCACTGGAGTCAGGCATGATAAGTAGTTCTATCTGGCATGCCTGCCCTCCAAACCTTACATTCGTCACAAATGTCTCTTTGACCCTCCTAGCACTTCCATCTGCCATAAGCGCTCTGGTATTGGATTTTTCCAATTTGCCGGTAGAAGCGCGTAACTTGTGTGCTAGGCGTCTGCTCATAAAACTGTGCGTTGCACCTGTGTCCAGCGTCGCGGTGACAGTTTCTGTGCCAATAGAAACGTTAGCGCAGATTCGTTGCCCGACACAGTGCAATGCGTTTTTCCATGATAAAGTCTGGTGTCGCTGCTCTGCTCCATGCTGCGTGTCTGACGGTAGTCTTCTGTTGGGTGGTGCTCTCTGGTTGCAGCACTCGATCGTCCTAACTCCCCTACGGCCACACTCCCAACAAAACAGTATTTGCACGTTGCGACATAGTCGCGCTATGTGACCATTTTGGCCACAACGCCGGCAGGCTGTTTTGGGATATATAGGTGCCACTTTGCTCTCTACCGTCACCTGTCGGTTCCTTACCTCTCGAGGTGGACCTTGCTCTGTTCGCCTTTGTGTGGGTGGCGCTGCTAGCTGTTCGCCTTCTCCCCGTATGCTCTCCAAATTCTCGGCCATCTCTATCAGCTCCTGTAGCGATACGAAATCTCTACGGCGCACGTATAGCTGATATTGTTTCAGACTGTTCTGGAAGATTCTCTCCAGTTTCTGCTCCACCGAATAATCCACGTGTCGCATAAGATTTTGCAGTTCGAGCACATACTGCTTGAATGATTCTCGATGCCTCTGGTGACGCTGTCGGATCTGGTCGTCGAGTTTCTCCATGAAACGGGCCGGTAAAAAGAATTTCAGGAAGTCCCTCCTATATGTGCTCCATTCCCGCCACGCGCGATTGTTGTTTCTGAACCACATGAGTGCTCGTTCTCTCAAGAGTTCAGGCATAGTACGCGGAAGGAAATCTTTGTTTATTCCGTACACATCTGCAAGTTCTTCCACTCGCTCGATAAAAGCTAGTGGGTCACGCCCACCGTCGAAGTTAAGAGACCACTTCCGTACTTGATCAATAACAGCGGCGTACTGTGTAGACCCGTTGTATTGTTGATTCATTGGAGTAGGTGAAACTTAAGGATGCTGTTATATTCCCCGTACCTCTGGATTCCACGCTGGTAGAGTTGCACCTGCGTATGCCTCTGGCCTGTCCACTTCCAGCGTTTCGCTGGGAACTATGGGTGCAGCCGGCCTTGGTGATGTGCTTTTAACATACCTGCGTTGCAGATTCATCAACCGGTATTGTTGTTCCTGAGTCAGTACCATTTCTGTGAAAAACTCAGAAAGCCGCTTTCGGAGGTCATCCACTGTGCCTGTAGTTTCCAAACCGAATTCCTCCGCAAAAATCACCAACTAATCTTTCCGTAGCACATACACCCAGCTTGTTTTCCCCATCCTGTGACTTTCCTGGTTAATGGCGAACACTATGGGTTAGCGTCAGATGCGTAGAATTTCCTTGTTTTTATAGTCCCTGCTCGGGCGCCACTGTAACGACTCTTTTTTATAGCTGGGGTAAAACTCAGCGGCTCCAGGGGTCGTTACAGGAAATTACTCGGGAGTTGTATTTTCAGTTTTCTTTATTTAATATTTATGCTTATCACTAGGCTTACACGTTATTATACAGAAATGATGGGCTTTATGAAGGCCGCTCCTGAAGTTGGTGCTGTACTGACTCAGGAACAACAATACCGGTTGATGAATCTGCAACGCAGGTATGTTAAAAGCACATCACCAAGGCCGGCTGCACCCATAGTTCCCAGCGAAACGCTGGAAGTGGACAGGCCAGAGGCATACGCAGGTGCAACTCTACCAGCGTGGAATCCAGAGGTACGGGGAATATAACAGCATCCTTATGTTTCACCTACTCCAATGAATCAACAATACAACGGGTCTACACAGTACGCCGCTGTTATTGATCAAGTACGGAAGTGGTCTCTTAACTTCGACGGTGGGCGTGACCCACTAGCTTTTATCGAGCGAGTGGAAGAACTTGCAGATGTGTACGGAATAAACAAAGATTTCCTTCCGCGTACTATGCCTGAACTCTTGAGAGAACGAGCACTCATGTGGTTCAGAAACAACAATCGCGCGTGGCGGGAATGGAGCACATATAGGAGGGACTTCCTGAAATTCTTTTTACCGGCCCGTTTCATGGAGAAACTCGACGACCAGCTCCGACAGCGTCACCAGAGGCATCGAGAATCATTCAAGCAGTATGTGCTCGAACTGCAAAATCTTATGCGACACGTGGATTATTCGGTGGAGCAGAAACTGGAGAGAATCTTCCAGAACAGTCTGCCACAATATCAGCTATACGTGCGCCGTAGAGATTTCGTATCGCTACAGGAGCTGATAGAGATGGCCGAGGATTTGGAGAGCATACGGGGAGAAGGCGAACAGCTAGCAGCGCCACCCACACAAAGGCGAACAGAGCAAGGTCCACCTCGAGAGGTAAGGAACCGACAGGTGACGGTAGAGAGCAAAGTGGCACCTATATATCCCAAAACAGCCTGCCGGCGTTGTGGCCAAAATGGTCACATAGCGCGACTATGTCGCAACGTGCAAATACTGTTTTGTTGGGAGTGTGGCCGTAGGGGAGTTAGGACGATCGAGTGCTGCAACCAGAGAGCACCACCCAACAGAAGACTACCGTCAGACACGCAGCATGGAGCAGAGCAGCGACACCAGACTTTATCATGGAAAAACGCATTGCACTGTGTCGGGCAACGAATCTGCGCTAACGTTTCTATTGGCACAGAAACTGTCACCGCGACGCTGGACACAGGTGCAACGCACAGTTTTATGAGCAGACGCCTAGCACACAAGTTACGCGCTTCTACCGGCAAATTGGAAAAATCCAATACCAGAGCGCTTATGGCAGATGGAAGTGCTAGGAGGGTCAAAGAGACATTTGTGACGAATGTAAGGTTTGGAGGGCAGGCATGCCAGATAGAACTACTTATCATGCCTGACTCCAGTGATGATCTACTTCTGGGAGTGGATTTCATGACAAGCCTGGGAACGACATTGAAGTGCGGCGATCAGGAGATCACGCTGGGACCTCATAACGGTTGTGTGCAACCACGAGACTTTGCAACGTGCACGACAATCCGCGTTGAGAACTTCCCACAAGTAAATGCATCAATGCCTTCCAAGAGGCCAACTAACGTCAGAAATTCTAAGGAACAGAGACACAACAGAGAATACAGCGGAAGCCAACGCAGTAGCAAATATACGTCACCAGGAACAAGTATTACACACACGAACGCGTTCACTTGCCACGGATTCTGCCGAGGGAAAACCAAAAACGAACTACCACAGGGGCCTCAGGAGAAGAACACGGGCGCACCAAGTGGTAGTGAGATCACGCCATTAAGGCGTCAAACGACCATGACAAGCAGCGCATCTTCCAGTTATTCCGCAAGGTGTTCGCCAGCCCGGGAAACCCGAGAAATGCCACGTAGACAAAACGACAGATCCAGGGACCTACAGCGTGCAATTAGCTGCTCTAACAACGGCAGAAGCATTGACAAGAGAGACGAACGCGACGCACATAGCCACCGCAGCAACAGTAGTAGACAACGGAACGGGATTACAGGGGGCCCGTCAACAGAGAAACGGATGCCAGATACAGACGACTCAGCCATGCAATGGAACCATGTCACATTCCAAAGTTTAGAAGAGCTACAGGAATCGAAAGGAGCTGGTCTACCACAGGGCTTAGTAGCAGAAATTTTGCGTAAAGCTAAAGAGGCACAGGAGAACCCGGCACAAAGACGATTGCGGTTTATGCGAGACGCGTACCGAGTGACCCTCTGCCATGACGTGGTTAAAATTTCTCGTCGGTGAAGTTGGGACGGCGTGTGACGAGCAAAATTATTGACTAATTTTGCTCGCACAATAAATGTTCCCCAAAGCAATAGTCATTGCGAAAATGGACCGCCAGCATCACTCGCGTGCGAAGAAGTTTTGAGTGCGTTAACCAATCAGCTTGCGCGGCCCCATCAACACTTAATGTTAATTGTTAGAATACCTTCGCACCAATAGAAACCACGGCGAAAGCGGGAGCGCATGAAATGCACAAAATAATAAACGTTGGTCAATAAATCACATGCAAATTGTACCAACAACCACCAGCAGAAAGAAATCATGCGTACAATAACAACAACAGGGTGTGCAACAACAACAACAGGGCGTGCAACAGCAACAGCGTGCCGCTGCAACTACTACGCGCTTGACAACAGCCGGACTTTTCCAGGAAGACGCTGAGGGTCGCCTAACGTCAAGAGGAAAACACCAACAATGCCTTGGCCTTAGCAACAGGAAGCGGTAGTCGGAGCAACGGCCAGCGGGACTGGAACAACAACTAGAAGTTCAACAGGTGGCTATAAAAGCGCCTGCACCGTGACATACGGTCTCTTTTCCTGCTAAGACATCGCGCAAGTAAGTACTGTAGAAACGTTGCCGCATAGACGCCACGAGACTAGGAAACATTACCAACGGACACACACACACATGCGCTGCATTTACTACGAGTGCTGGACTTTAATCCACTCTCATAATAAACCAGAGTTTGTTCGTCAGGAAGTGGTTTGTCAATCCACCACCGTTGAAACGAAAGACTAAAGGCACAGATCGAGACATTAAGAAGAACTGAGTTTGCTACGAACGCTGGGTTTTTCAATCCGCCTTCATAGAAAACCAGGACTTGCTTCTCAGAGTCAAACCGGTGGAAGTGGTTTTTCAATCCACCACCGTCGAGACTGGCGACAGGACGGCACAGCACCAACTTCAGGAGCGGCCTTCATAAAGCCCATCATTTCTGTATAATAACGTGTAAGCCTAGTGATAAGCATAAATATTAAATAAAGAAAACTGAAAATACAACTCCCGAGTAATTTCCTGTAACGACCCCTGGAGCCGCTGAGTTTTACCCCAGCTATAAAAAAGAGTCGTTACAGTGGCGCCCGAGCAGGGACTATAAAAACAAGGAAATTCTACGTATCTGACGCTAACCCATAGTGTTCGCCATTAACCAGGAAAGTCACAGGATGGGGAAAACAAGCTGGGTGTATGTGCTACGGAAAGATTAGTTGGTGATTTTTGCGGAGGAATTCGGTTTGGAAACTACAGGCACAGTGGATGACCTCCGAAAGCGGCTTTCTGAGTTTTTCACAGAAATGGTACTGACTCAGGAACAACAATACCGGTTGATGAATCTGCAACGCAGGTATGTTAAAAGCACATCACCAAGGCCGGCTGCACCCATAGTTCCCAGCGAAACGCTGGAAGTGGACAGGCCAGAGGCATACGCAGGTGCAACTCTACCAGCGTGGAATCCAGAGGTACGGGGAATATAACAGCATCCTTATGTTTCACCTACTCCAATGAATCAACAATACAAAGGGTCTACACAGTACGCCGCTGTTATTGATCAAGTACGGAAGTGGTCTCTTAACTTCGACGGTGGGCGTGACCCACTAGCTTTTATCGAGCGAGTGGAAGAACTTGCAGATGTGTACGGAATAAACAAAGATTTCCTTCCGCGTACTATGCCTGAACTCTTGAGAGAACGAGCACTCATGTGGTTCAGAAACAACAATCGCGCGTGGCGGGAATGGAGCACATATAGGAGGGACTTCCTGAAATTCTTTTTACCGGCCCGTTTCATGGAGAAACTCGACGACCAGATCCGACAGCGTCACCAGAGGCATCGAGAATCATTCAAGCAGTATGTGCTCGAACTGCAAAATCTTATGCAACACGTGGATTATTCGGTGGAGCAGAAACTGGAGAGAATCTTCCAGAACAGTCTGCCACAATATCAGCTATACGTGCGCCGTAGAGATTTCGTATCGCTACAGGAGCTGATAGAGATGGCCGAGGATTTGGAGAGCATACGGGGAGAAGGCGAACAGCTAGCAGCGCCACCCACACAAAGGCGAACAGAGCAAGGTCCACCTCGAGAGGTAAGGAACCGACAGGTGACGGTAGAGAGCAAAGTGGCACCTATATATCCCAAAACAGCCTGCCGGCGTTGTGGCCAAAATGGTCACATAGCGCGACTATGTCGCAACGTGCAAATACTGTTTTGTTGGGAGTGTGGCCGTAGGGGAGTTAGGACGATCGAGTGCTGCAACCAGAGAGCACCACCCAACAGAAGACTACCGTCAGACACGCAGCATGGAGCAGAGCAGCGACACCAGACTTTATCATGGAAAAATGCATTGCACTGTGTCGGGCAACGAATCTGCGCTAACGTTTCTATTGGCACAGAAACTGTCACCGCGACGCTGGACACAGGTGCAACGCACAGTTTTATGAGCAGACGCCTAGCACACAAGTTACGCGCTTCTACCGGCAAATTGGAAAAATCCAATACCAGAGCGCTTATGGCAGATGGAAGTGCTAGGAGGGTCAAAGAGACATTTGTGACGAATGTAAGGTTTGGAGGGCAGGCATGCCAGATAGAACTACTTATCATGCCTGACTCCAGTGATGATCTACTTCTGGGAGTGGATTTCATGACAAGCCTGGGAACGACATTGAAGTGCGGCGATCAGGAGATCACGCTGGGACCTCATAACGGTTGTGTGCAACTACGAGACTTTGCAACGTGCACGACAATCCGCGTTGAGAACTTCCCACAAGTAAATGCATGAATGCCTTCCAAGAGGCCAACTAACGTCAGAAATTCTAAGGAACAGAGACACAACAGAGAATACAGCGGAAGCCAACGCAGTAGCAAATATACGTCACCAATAACAAGTATTACACACACGAACGCGTTCACTTGCCACGGATTCTGCCGAGGGAAAACCAAAAACGAACTACCACAGGGGCCTCAGGAGAAGAACACGGGCGCACCAAGTGGTAGTGAGATCACGCCATTAAGGCGTCAAACGACCATGACAAGCAGCGCATCTTCCAGTTATTCCGCAAGGTGTTCGCCAGCCCGGGAAACCCGAGAAATGCCACGTAGACAAAACGACAGATCCAGGGACCTACAGCGTGCAATTAGCTGCTCTAACAACGGCAGAAGCATTGACAAGAGAGACGAACGCGACGCACATAGCCACCGCAGCAACAGTAGTAGACAACGGAACGGAATTACAGGGGGCCCGTCAACAGAGAAACGGATGCCAGATACAGACGACTCAGCCATGCAATGGAACCATGTCACATTCCAAAGTTTAGAAGAGCTACAGGAATCGAAAGGAGCTGGTCTACCACAGGGCTTAGTAGCAGAAATTTTGCGTAAAGGTAAAGAGGCACAGGAGAACCCGGCACAAAGGCGATTGCGGTTTATGCGAGACGCGTACCGAGTGACCCTCTGCCATGACGTGGTTAAAATTTCTCATCGGTGAAGTTGGGAGGGCGTGTGACGAGCAAAATTATTGACTAATTTTGCTCGCACAATAAATGTTCCCCAAAGCAATAGTCATTGCGAAAATGGACCGCCAGCATCACTCGCGTGCGAAGAAGTTTTGAGTGCGTTAACCAATCAGCTTGCGCGGCCCCATCAACACTTAATGTTAATTGTTAGAATACCTTCGCACCAATAGAAACCACGGCGAAAGCGGGAGCGCATGAAATGCACAAAATAATAAACGTTGGTCAATAAATCACATGCAAATTGTACCAACAACCACCAGCAGAAAGAAATCATGCGTACAATAACAACAACAGGGCGTGCAACAACAACAACAGGGCGTGCAACAGCAACAACGTGCCGCTGCAACTACTACGCGCTTGACAACAGCCGGACTTTTCCAGGAAGACGCTGAGGGTCGCCTAAGGTCAAGAGGAAAACACCAACAATGCCTTGGCCTTAGCAACAGGAAGCGGTAGTCGGAGCAACGGCCAGCGGGACTGGAACAACAACTAGAAGTTCAACAGGTGGCTATAAAAGCGCCTGCACCCTGACATACGGTCTCTTTTCCTGCTAAGACATCGCGCAAGTAAGTACTGTAGAAACGTTGCCGCATAGACGCCACGAGACTAGGAAACATTACCAACGGGGACACACACACAAGCGCTGCATTTACTACGAGTGCTGGACTTTAATCCACTCTCATAATAAACCAGAGTTTGTTCGTCAGGAAGTGGTTTGTCAATCCACCACCGTTGAAACGAAAGACTAAAGGCACAGATCGAGACATTAAGAAGAACTGAGTTTGCTACGAACGCTGGATTTTTCAATCCGCCTTCATAGAAAACCAGGACTTGCTTCTCAGAGTCAAACCGGTGGAAGTGGTTTTTCAATCCACCACCGTCGAGACTGGAGACAGGACGGCACAGCACCAACTTCAGGAGCGGCCTTCATAAAGCCCATCATTTCTGTATAATAACGTGTAAGCCTAGTGATAAGCATAAATATTAAATAAAGAAAACTGAAAATACAACTCCCGAGTCATTTCCTGTAACGACCCCTGGAGCCGCTGAGTTTTACCCCAGCTATAAAAAAGAGTCGTTACAGTGGCGCCCGAGCAGGGACTATAAAAACAAGGAAATTCTACGCATCTGACGCTAACCCATAGTGTTCGCCATTAACCAGGAAAGTCACAGGATGGGGAAAACAAGCTGGGTGTATGTGCTACGGAAAGATTAGTTGGTGATTTTTGCGGAGGAATTCGGTTTGGAAACTAAAGGCACAGTGGATGACCTCCGAAAGCGGCTTTCTGAGTTTTTCACAGAAATGGTACTGACTCAGGAACAACAATACCGGTTGATGAATCTGCAACGCAGGTATGTTAAAAGCACATCACCAAGGCCGGCTGCACCCATAGTTCCCAGCGAAACGCTGGAAGTGGACAGGCCAGAGGCATACGCAGGTGCAACTCTACCAGCGTGGAATCCAGAGGTACGGGGAATATCACAGCATCCTTATGTTTCACCTACTCCAATGAATCAACAATACAACGGGTCTACACAGTACGCCGCTGTTATTGATCAAGTACGGAAGTGGTCTCTTAACTTCGACGGTGGGCGTGACCCACTAGCTTTTATCGAGCGAGTGGAAGAACTTGCAGATGTGTACGGAATAAAAAAAGATTTCCTTCCGCGTACTATGCCTGAACTCTTGAGAGAACGAGCACTCATGTGGTTCAGAAACAACAATCGCGCGTGGCGGGAATGGAGCACATATAGGAGGGACTTCCTGAAATTCTTTTTACCGGCCCGTTTCATGGAGAAACTCGACGACCAGATCCGACAGCGTCACCAGAGGCATCGAGAATCATTCAAGCAGTATGTGCTCGAACTGCAAAATCTTATGCGACACGTGGATTATTCGGTGGAGCAGAAACTGGAGAGAATCTTCCAGAACAGTCTGCCACAATATCAGCTATACGTGCGCCGTAGAGATTTCGTATCGCTACAGGAGCTGATAGAGATGGCCGAGGATTTGGAGAGCATACGGGGAGAAGGCGAACAGCTAGCAGCGCCACCCACACAAAGGCGAACAGAGCAAGGTCCACCTCGAGAGGTAAGGAACCGACAGGTGACGGTAGAGAGCAAAGTGGCACCTATATATCCCAAAACAGCCTGCCGGCGTTGTGGCCAAAATGGTCACATAGCGCGACTATGTCGCAACGTGCAAATACTGTTTTGTTGGGAGTGTGGCCGTAGGGGAGTTAGGACGATCGAGTGCTGCAACCAGAGAGCACCACCCAACAGAAGACTACCGTCAGACACGCAGCATGGAGCAGAGCAGCGACACCAGACTTTATCATGGAAAAACGCATTGCACTGTGTCGGGCAACGAATCTGCGCTAACGTTTCTATTGGCACAGAAACTGTCACCGCGACGCTGGACACAGGTGCAACGCACAGTTTTATGAGCATACGCCTAGCACACAAGTTACGCGCTTCTACCGGCAAATTGGAAAAATCCAATACCAGAGCGCTTATGGCAGATGGAAGTGCTAGGAGGGTCAAAGAGACATTTGTGACGAATGTAAGGTTTGGAGGGCAGGCATGCCAGATAGAACTACTTATCATGCCTGACTCCAGTGATGATCTACTTCTGGGAGTGGATTTCATGACAAGCCTGGCAACGACATTGAAGTGCGGCGATCAGGAGATCACGCTGGGACCTCATAACGGTTGTGTGCAACTACGAGACTTTGCAACGTGCACGACAATCCGCGTTGAGAACTTCCCACAAGTAAATGCATCAATGCCTTCCAAGAGGCCAACTAACGTCAGAAATTCTAAGGAACAGAGACACAACAGAGAATACAGCGGAAGCCAACGCAGTAGCAAATATACGTCACCAGGAACAAGTATTACACACACGAACGCGTTCACTTGCCACGGATTCTGCCGAGGGAAAACCAAAAACGAACTACCACAGGGGCCTCAGGAGAAGAACACGGGCGCACCAAGTGGTAGTGAGATCACGCCATTAAGGCGTCAAACGACCATGACAAGCAGCGCATCTTCCAGTTATTCCGCAAGGTGTTCGCCAGCCCGGGAAACCCGAGAAATGCCACGTAGACAAAACGACAGATCCAGGGAACTACAGCGTGCAATTAGCTGCTCTAACAACGGCAGAAGCATTGACAAGAGAGACGAACGCGACGCACATAGCCACCGCAGCAACAGTAGTAGACAACGGAATGGAATTACAGGGGGCCCGTCAACAGAGAAACGGATGCCAGATACAGACGACTCAGCCATGCAATGGAACCATGTCACATTCCAAAGTTTAGAAGAGCTACAGGAATCGAAAGGAGCTGGTCTACCACAGGGCTTAGTAGCAGAAATTTTGCGTAAAGCTAAAGAGGCACAGGAGAACCCGGCACAAAGACGATTGCGGTTTATGCGAGACGCGTACCGAGTGACCCTCTGCCATGACGTGGTTAAAATTTCTCGTCGGTGAAGTTGGGAGGGCGTGTGACGAGCAAAATTATTGACTAATTTTGCTCGCACAATAAATGTTCCCCAAAGCAATAGTCATTGCGAAAATGGACCGCCAGCATCACTCGCGTGCGAAGAAGTTTTGAGTGCGTTTACCAATCAGCTTGCGCGGCCCCATCAACACTTAATGTTAATTGTTAGAATACCTTCGCACCAATAGAAACCACGGCGAAAGCGGGAGCGCATGAAATGCACAAAATAATAAACGTTGGTCAATAAATCACATGCAAATTGTACCAACAACCACCACCAGAAAGAAATCATGCGTACAATAACAACAGGGCGTGCAACAACAACAACAGGGCGTGCAACAGCAACAACGTGCCGCTTCAACTACTACGCGCTTGACAACAGCCGGACTTTTCCAGGAAGACGCTGAGGGTCGCCTAAGGTCAAGAGGAAAACACCAACAATGCCTTGGCCTTAGCAACAGGAAGCGGTAGTCGGAGCAACTGCCAGCGGGACTGGAACAACAACTAGAAGTTCAACAGGTAGCTATAAATGCGCCTGCACCCTGACATACGGTCTCTTTTCCTGCTAAGACATCGCGCAAGTAAGTACTGTAGAAACGTTGCCGCATAGACGCCACGAGGCTAGGAAACATTACCAACGGGGACACACACACAAGCGCTGCATTTACTACGAGTGCTGGACTTTACTCCACTCTCATAATAAACCAGAGTTTGTTCGTCAGGAAGTGGTTTGTCAATCCACCACCGTTGAAACGAAAGACTAAAGGCACAGATCGAGACATTAAGAAGAACTGAGTTTGCTACGAACGCTGGGTTTTTCAATCCGCCTTCATAGAAAACAAGGACTTGCTTCTCAGAGTCAAACCGGTGGAAGTGGTTTTTCAATCCACCACCGTCGAGACTGGAGACAGGACGGCACAGCACCAACTTCAGGAGCGGCCTTCATAAAGCCCATCATTTCTGTATAATAACGTGTAAGCCTAGTGATAAGCATAATTAAATAAAGAAAACTGAAAATACAACTCCCGAGTAATTTCCTGTAACGACCCCTGGAGCCGCTGAGTTTTACCCCAGCTATAAAATTGAGTCGTTACAATATATATATATATATATATATATATATATATATATATATATATATATATAAATATATATATATATATATATATATATATATATATATATATATATATATAAATATATATATATATATATATATATATATATATATATATATATATATATATTCGTTCTCATTGCGCCTGTCACACTCAAACAAGCAATACGGTGAATCTTGTTAAGGGTCATCTGAGCTTTTGTTTGGTTTGCTTTTGGCCACCATACCCACGAAGCGTATGTAATCATTAGTACTATTACTGTTTTATATGACCACGGCATATCGAGAACCCATGTTATGATCAGTGTTTGTATACCTTTCCTGTTCATCCCGTCCTCAATTGATCTGTAAGTAGGATTGTCAAAAGCCCCCGTAATGTCAACCGATGTACAGAGAGCTACTTCTTTACCTCAAACGCCTTTTCAATTCTGCTCGTTAAGCTATGTATGGCTGTCTCAGTAGATTTGCCTGATTGGTAAGCATATTGTTCAATATGAAGAAGAGAATCTTTAAGATAAGTTTCCCTGATATATTGGTCCAGAATTTTTTCCATAACTTTTAGCAGGAATGACGTTAGGCAAATGGGCCGATAGGCTTTTGGCGTGTGGTCCGCCCTTTTGCCTGCTTTCGGTATGAAAGCCACCCTAGCCTTCGTCTAAGGTTTAGGCACTATGCCTAGTTCCAGGCTTATCCTGAAAATGTTTGTTAGCACAGGTGCCAATACATCAACACCTTGCTGAAGTAGGCACGGTTGTATCGACACGATTATATCGACACGTGGGGATTTCAATGGTCTAAAAGTAGAGATAGCCCATTTGGTTTTGTTGACGGTAAAGATTCTGCGAGCCAGTGAGAGTTCCCTCCGTGTAGGCATCAAAACACGAGTATTCTCGATGATTTCACTATCCTCTCCACTAGTGGCGCAGCCTGGAAAGTGAGTAGCTGCTGGAAGAATTTCAATCTCCTCATAGTACTTTTTCCACGAGTCTCTCTTAGATCTTCTCAATTCATTATTATAGGCCGTTAAGGCACTTCTATAGGATGCCCAGTCACCATTACACTTGGCTCTATTAAAGAGTTGGCGGGCTTTTTTGTGCAAAATATTTAGCTCCCCACTTAACCAGGGTACGTTCCTAGAACGTTTCTTCACAACTAAATTGCAACTACTTTCAAAAGCCTCAATTATTATATTATTTAATTTGTTAACTTCAAGGTCTAGTTCCCGAGAGTTGCAATTTTTTTCACTAGGGCACGCAATATTTCTCTAAGTAAAGTTACATATCGACCAGTTGGTCTTCCTAACATTTCTTATTTCGAAGGAGCCTCCAATTTCCACCAACTCTCCCAATTTCTTCAGTGGACCATATGCCCTCCGGGAAATTGCTAGGTATAACTCTTTCCTTTTTAGCGCAGACTGTCTCTGCTAGAGTAGGCTTTGAACAGGGAAGCCCCAAGGAGGCGCTCTGCACGCCATGTCTTTCATAAACCACAGCCACCTGCTTTCTGGGAACAGGTTCGCTCCCAAGTAAGGTCTCTACCTCCTTCATCTCACTACAAAACGGCTGGTCAGGTGGGGGCACTATTGACAATTTATCAATGTTTTTGTTGCCTTCTTTTGCAAACCGCTTTGTCGGCCTGGACCTCGATGTCGGTGTGGAGCCATCTGATCGGGATCTTTTAGGGGTCGATCGCGCAGACACATTGGCAGGATTTGCCACCAAGGACCGAACTGCTTCCAGCGATATGTCCCTGGCAAGCAAAGCCAAAAATCGTTTAAGTCCCGTGCCGGACAGCTTCGCCCTAAGTTTTGGAATCTTCTTCTCTGGTCAGGTTCAAGAAGATTTCTCTCTTGTTCCGAGGAGATAGCCGACTCCTGGCTATCCATCTCATCCGGCCTGTCGGATAAGGGACCGGGTGCCCCCCCAACAGGTCCTTCTCCATACTTTCATTGTCGATGGGACCAGAGGCAACCTCGACCAATGATGGCTGTTGGCTCTTTGTAGCCACATTATGCACATTTGAAGGTGTGCAGACCATTTTTTAAATTTTCCGTTAAATTTTTTAGCGTTAAATTTTCCATACAGTTTCTTTTATTTTTTTTTTTGCGTTTTGGTCACCGACGGCGCCCCCATGGTAAGGCTAATTGAAACCGTAGGTTCGCCGGACCACGTACGGAGTTCGCTATTAAGCTTGACTCTACCCCGATCAAGCAAGCTCACTGGCATAGCTGTTCCACCGTGAATTTAGGGTGTTTTCTTGGGTCAATAAGTCTGATGAACCCTGCCCCAGAGAGCTTTCCTTCTCCCCCGCCCGGCAATCAGCGACCCAAACTCAGCAGACCGTACTGAAAATGGGCCATTGGTCTGAAAAAGAATTGCCGCACTTACCCGAAGGGCTGACCAATTCGTTAGTGTCTAGGCGATCCGGCGGTCTCAATGAGACGTTCGATATGGGCCAGTAGGACTACTAACTAGCCTTAACGACTGAGCAGGAATCGTAGAAAAGTACTTTCAAACTGTACGATGGAGGTAGTTCTTAGTTTGTGTAACTGGACCATGTCACCGTCTTTCATGTGCCATCTACCAGCACACAGTAAGCCCCTACACCTCAACAAGGTGACCTAACGTAGAGGACACTACTAAGTTAAAAATTTGGTCTTCTCTCTCGCTCTCTCAGCGAGATCCTTTTTGGATTTATTGATGATCCGTTAGATTTCTTTCACCCGTTGAAATTCCAATAGCTTATTAAAATTTGGTCATTTCGTTTAACTAATGAAACACCGATGATAGTAAATAGAATAGAATGAAACCTTACAGGAATCTATGTTTATTATATTTCATTAACAACATTAAATGAAAAGTAATGTTTTTGTGAATTTATTAATTTTAACCATTTGATTGGAAAATTGTAGGTGAAAGAGTCACCCGGCATATGAATACAAAAGTGCTCCTGGCTTATTAAGATAACACAAATATAAATATAAATATATATATATATATATATATATATATATATATATATATATATATATATATATATATATATATATATATATATATATATATATATATATATATATATATATAAAGAAAATATACATTTATATCTATTAATTCGCTGACTGTTTGATTGGATGGAGGTAGTATACATGGGGATACTTGGTTTGTGGTATCCTTTCACCTTCACTTTTATTTTTCCCTCTATCATTTCTTCTTAACTCGACAAACATAATAGGAGTTCCTTTAATTTTCTTTTCTTGCTTTTTTTTAATCAAACTAAATTTTCCAACATCATATATTTTTTCCACGTACCCGAAACAGCTTCTACTGTATCTTCTTCACTTTACAGTAACCCGAGTGCAAACTTACCTCGATTTTACTCTAGCATAGTCTATCTCCGATATGATTCTATGACTCTCAAAACCTTACCCTCCGCAAAGTCAAGTAGGTCGAACTATCTGTTCAGTTACAGCAATCACTTCATTACCATCACTGCCTCTTATTCTCCAACCGGTTTATTCACTCTTCGACAACAGACAAATATTAGTCTTACTCTTTGAGAATATAATATACATATAAAAAATTATAGAAAGAAACATGCTATATTGATTCTGCGATGATTTAGACAAAGAAGCTTGTAGTGTAATACTCATTATACATTAGCTGATTAATGAGCGGTCGTAACTTGCTTTCCGTTTTCTCCAACGGGGCTCAAACTATTTTGAAGTGCCGCAATCGATAAGTGAAAAAAGTTCTGTCTTCTCTCTCTCTGCGAGGTCTTTTCTGTGTCTTTTAGTGATTCGCTGGATTTCTTTCAACTGTTGAAATTCCAGTAAGTTTTTAAATGTGGTCATTTCGTTAAAATAACGAAGTATCGATGTTAATAGTAAATAGGTGAAATGAAACTTTACAGGAATCTAACTACAGTTTATTATAATTTTTTAATCATATATAAATTAAGTTCGATAGTGAACAATGCGGACGTGTTTAAACTCGCTCCGCAAAAATTAATTCTCCAGTACAAATTTAGTAAGTTAAAGTAACCTGAAAATTGTAGGTGACAGCACTATACTACTAAGTTAAACAGCTTGGTCTTCTCTCTCGCTCTCTCTGCGATGTCTTTTTTGTATTTATTGATGTCCGTTATATTTCTTTCACCCGTTGAAATTCCAATAGGTTATTAAAATTTGGCAATTTCGTTGAACTAATGAAACACCGATGATAGTAAATAGAATAGAATGAAACCTTACAGGAATCTATGTTTATTATATTTCATTAACAACATTAAATGAAAAGTAATGTTTTTGTGAATTTATTAATTTTAACCATTTGATTGAAAAATTGCAGGTGAAAGCGTTACCCATATATGAATTCAAAAGTGCTCCTGGCTTATTAAGATAACACAAATATAAATAATTAAAATTTGTTATAAATGTTATTTGAAATTAGAGTTTTTAATATATTATATATATATATATATATATATATATATATATATATATATATATATATATATATATATATATATATATATATATATATATATATATATATATATTGGCTCGTAACCAAAAATATTTAAAGACCTGATTCCACATTACTTACGCCCAAAATATGTTTGCAGTATAAGTAATTTAATTGTTCCAGAAACATAAAAGTTAAAACAGTATGGGGACCAAGTCTACAATAATATGGAGTAAACCCTTTCCATAGAGATAAAAATCCTTCTTCTTTTGAAACTTTAAGAAGAACATCAATAGACCCACGATATTGAGGAACTCCTTGTATATATGACATATTCTGAATTCTGAAAAAATACAATAATTGAATATAATTAGCAAAAAATTTAAATTAATAAAAAGAATATAATTAGTCACTGAACTCCAGTTGATTGATTTTTTTAAAAGATTTTTTGTCAGCAGGAGATTTTACTTCGAATCACATATGGTGTTCCCGACTAATTAATCCCAAAGAAATCAATTATTTTCTTCACCTGCCCTGTAATCATCTAGCATTCTGACCTATAGATTCTAGGAAGAGATTAGGTCTTATTGACTTTTGGATAATAAAGGGTAATAGAAATATGGTATTAGTGGACCATGCTTAGACTTATCTTCAGATCATTCACCGATAACTATTCAATAATTTGAAACAGATCTAGTCTGAGAATCCCATTACTTACTGTCATCAGCAACAAATTGCCTCAGGTATCAATATTATGTAAGCAGTCATATCTCCAATCATCGAAATTTCAGAGCAAATAAAAAACAAATAATAAATAAAATAAATATCGGGTTTTTCAATAAGAGCACTACAAAAGTTTTTTTTAAATAAAACAAAACCGGTTTTAGATATCAATGAAATTCTTTATTCCTGTGAAAGTACGTTCGATGCCATTATGTATGGAACTCGATTTCTTTTGCATGGCCACCATGGGCACGCTTGCAGAAGTCCAGACATATGGCATCGTTTGCTGTCACTATCGATTTACTTTTGTAGCGGTTCTTTTGAAAAACCCTTTACTTCTGCCCCTTATTTCGCCAAATGATAGAAAATAACATGACAACAAATATTTCATTAAAATCAAATAAAAAATTGGCACAGCAATAGCATACCTAAATGACAAAATCGTCAAAGCAGCAATTCAGTCAACACTAACTCTAATCCCACCACAAATTACTACTGTCCCAGCTGACATTTAGTATAAAATAGGCCAAAAAAGAAGACTCAGGAAAAAAATGGATAATTACTAGACACCCTGAAGACAAAGCTAAATTGAAAAAGGATTGCAAACTAGAAAATTATCTAAACAATTTAGGAACAACGACCGCTCTAAATTATTCCCTTTGGAACGATACTAAACAACTAAAAAGTGCAATAATACACAAACCATCCTTAAAAACATAAAATAATACCTGAGCAAATACGAACATTCAGAAAACAAAATACTCTCCCAAAACACTTTACAAACATATTCAGTAACGACATGGACACTCAAAATATCCAAATTAACAACCTACACAATGTCCGATATAACAAAACAAAAATGACGACAATAGCTGAAATTAAAACACAAATCTCGAAAGTGAAAAACAAAAAGACCGGGAAATATTAACAGAACTACCTGATTCTATAATAATATATATTAGAAATATATTTAATGCTATATTTAGACTAAATCATTTTCCAGTCATAAAAGCAATACCGAAACCTAACAAAGACGTAGCAAGAAACTGCTTTTATCGACTCATCAGCCTCTTGCCAATTCTTTCAAAGGTATTTGAGAAAATACCTATCTTGACACAACAAAAAGTTATTCAGCGCCACCAGTTCGGATTTAGATCATCATTCAACCGTGCAACAAGTCCACAGGACATGGGACATTGCTATAGCGTTTGATAGAATTTGGCATAAAGGACTTTTAAATAAAATAAATAGTTCACTACTTTAAACTAGTATTACTTATTAAAAAGTTTTAGAAGCAACATACACTTTTGCATAAAATACGACGATAAATGTTCAGATATATTACAAATGACAGCGGGAGTTCCCCATGGTAGTGTACTAGAACCACTTTTATATTAACAATCAAAGACGAAATAATTAAAATTCAAAGCCGCGCAAATTACATTGACAATAATTATCGACGCCAAACTAACTTGGAGACAACAAACAAAAAAGTAAACAATACGAAATAAGAAACAAATTCAGGCAATTAAGTTGGCTACTAGGAAGAAGTTCCAAATTATCACTACATAATAAACCAAAAATATATAAGAAATACGGTATAGAAATCGGGGGGACTGTGAGCAAAACCAACATACAACTGATCCAAAGAGCACAATAAAAAATTCTCCGAGTAATAATGAAGGCTGACTGGTACATGACGAATGAAGACATTCACAATGACTTCAACTTTGACACGGTTGAAGAAACCAAAAAAAATGTAGCGGAAAAAACATGGAGTATTTAAAAAAATTTAAACATGGAGTATAAAAATCCTCATATGCGACAATTATCGGGAATGGAAAATTTCACACAAAGAAGACTAAAGCGAATCACTCCACATTGGTTTTAACATTGTCTTTTGATGATAATTTGAGGTAAAAACAAATACTTTTTCTTGCTTAAATAATATTTGATCTGACAATGGCCAGAATATATAGTATAACCAAATTGTACCAATAAGTTTACTTATTGTTGAAAAACAGAATGTAAATAAATTGTGAATTAAGACAAAAAAAACCTATGAGTCCATCTAGACAGACGACTAATAAATTGGGAATTAAGACAAAAAACACCTATGAGTCCATCTAGACAGACGACTAACTTGGCGGAATCATATTGAGGCAAAAAGAACGCATATAAAGTTAAAGGCCCATAAAATCCAAGTCAAGGCTTCGTTTAGAACATAAACTTATATTGTACAAAGCAGTGATCAAACCAATTTGGGGATACGGAGCTGAGCTTTGGGGAAATGCTAGTTCATAGAAAGTCGAGCTGATACGAGTGGAATCGAAAATCTTGTGTGAAATCACGGATGCGCCTTGGTTCGTCAGAAATGCCAGAAATGCTGACATCCATAAGGTCCTCAACATTTCTCTCGTTAAAAGTGAGATCACAAAGATTATGCTCAAACACAAAGAAAATCTACGAGAGCACTCGAATCCATTAGTAAAAAATATATTTAAATAATATATATATATTTTATTATATATTAAATGTATATTATATACGAGTATATTATATTTTATTATATATTAAATGTTCAATTGCGCATTGGAGTTATGAGGGACCTGTTTTTAAAATTAAAAAATTTAGGCGAAGATGCATTTAGCGAAAACTGGAATATTGCCATGCTTTTAAGTAGCCTGCCACAAAGTTTCAACAATTTAATTACAGCGTTGGAATCTCAAACTGAAGATGAGCTTACTATAACGTACGTAGAAGCAAAAATTATTGAGGAGTACACAAGAAGAAAAAATGGTGACAGTGGTGTCTCGCAGAAAGCTATGGTTGCAGCAAAATGTGATTTCAACAGATCGAGCAATAATTTTGAGTGTTTTTTTTGCCGCAGAAAAGGTCACATAAAAAAGGATTGTGGCAATTATAAAGACTGGAAGAGGAAGCATGATAGGCAGAAGGCAAATATGGTTTCAAACGAGTTCTGTCTGATAACCACAAATGGGTCTGAAAGCTGGATAATAGACTCAGGTGCATCGTGTCATATCTGTAATGATCGGCAAGTATTTACGGAGCTAAATGAAAAAGTGAAAAAAGAAATAGTTTTGGCAAATGGTCAAAAAATGCTATCATGTGGTGAAGGAACTGTAAAAATTAAATTCAAGAAAAGCGAAACTAATTTTAACATCATAAATCTTTCAAAAGTTTTATACGTTCCCATCATAGGCCTCAACATAATATCCGTAAAACAGCTGACAGAAAATGGCTGTCAATTAATTTTCAAAAAGAGCAGATGCATCGTAAAAAAGAACAACGAAGTTGTTATGTCAGCTGAAATAAAATCTGGTTTGTATTCTTGCGATGAAAACGAACATCTGAATCTCGTATCATGTGAAAAAAAAGTGTATTCATCATTGGCATAAAGTATTGGGTCATCGGCATATGGAAGCTATAAAGGTAATGGAAAAAAGTAATTTGGCCAAAGGTATTCACATTGAAAAATGCAACAAAAATGAGAGCTGTGAAATATGTCCACTTGGTAAGTCTCCACGTTTACCATTTCCAAAAAAGTCAGGATTAACCTCAAAAGCAATATTTGACTTGGTCCATACCGACCTGTGCGGTCCTATGGAGATGCCTACTCCAAGTGAAAATAAGTACATACTTACTTTCATAGACGACTACAGTCGTAATTGCCAAATATATCTTTTAAAGAACAAAACTGATGTATGTGATAAAATTAAAAATTATGTAGCATCTATTTTTAATAATTTTTAGAAAAAGCCAAAGATATTCCGATCAGACAGAGGCAAGGAGTATGTAAACAAGACGTAGTGGAATATTTAAATAAAGAAGGTATACACATGCAATACACAGCTGGATACAGTCCCGAACAAAATGGCGTAGCAGAACGCAAAAACCGTTCGCTCATTGAGATGGTCAGATGCATGCTAGCTGAATCAAAGTTACCAAGAGAGTTATGGGGAGAAGCAGTATGTACAGCAAATTATCTTCAAAATCGAATTATTACCAGAGTTACAGGAGTTACACCGTACGAGAAAATGTTTGGTAAGATCCCAGATTTGTGTCACGTTCGTTTATTTGGTGAAACAGGTTTTGTACACATCCCAAAAGTAAAGCGGAGAAAGCTGTGTGAAAAGTCAACAAAAATGGTTTTTGTCGGATATGACTTAAATTCAAAGGCCTATAGAATGTGTGACAAAGACAGAAAAATTCACATATCCCGTGATGTAACATTTACTGGTAAGCTCACAAACATTGAAGAAGAAGAAATCACTGTCAACTCTAAATTGGATAAAGAAGAGGCTATTGAAGTAGTATTCAAAGAAAGCTGTAAAACTGAAGATGCTGATGAAACCGTAAACGAGTCTGAAGAAGAAGAAGAATAAGACTAAAATTCTATTAGCAATCCAGAAAGCGATGAAAATGAAGATTTAAATGGTCTGGAGCAAAATGGAACTGTTCATCAAAATGAAACACCTGTAATGAAATCAGATCGTTGAACAAAAGGTAAAACTCCAAACAGATTTTTATGTACTGCAGTTGAAAATACGCCAGAAAGTTATGAAGAAGCCATTAAAAATAAAGAAAGTGCAAATTGGATAAAAGCTATGAGAAGTGAAATACAGTCGATGAAAAATAGCGATGTGTGGGAGCTTGTGAACAGACTGAAGGGACGTAATGTCATTGGTTCAAGGTGGGTGTTTAAGCAAAAACAAGGCCAAAGTGGTGTAGAGTATAAAGCTAGGCTTGTTGCACAAGGTTTTACGCAACAATACGGAGTTGATTACGAAAACGTTTTTGCACCAGTCGTATCCCATACTACATTGAGGACTTTGTTCGCTATTTGCGGTAAACATAAATATTTGGTTCATCATATAGATTGTAAAACAGCTTTTCTAAACAGTAAATTGTCGGAAGAAATTTACATGGAGCAACCAAAAGGTTTCGAAGAAGGTGAAAATCAAAAAATGGTATGTCGCTTGAAAAAATCTATATATGGGCTAAAGCAGTCAGCACGATCGTGCAATCAAACCTTACACAACGTATTGGTCAACTATAAATTTCAACAAAGCAGTGTAGATCCATGCCTTTATATATCTTCAGAAGGGGAAGCAGTTACTTTCATTTTAATTTACGTTGATGACATACTGATTGGTTCCGGTAATGCAGCGGAAATAAATAAAGTAAAAAATATTTTGGGAAATTCGTTCAAAATTCGAGATTTGGGTCCAATTAAAAATTTTCTTGGATTACAAATAGAGCGCTCAACAGAAGGTTTATATTCTATTTCGCAATCGCAGTATATTGAAAAGGTTCTATAGGAAACCGGTCTTGAAAATGCAAAACAGTCAGCTGTTCCAATTGAGATGTCGTATGGAAAATCATCAACAACTTTTAATTTGCTAAATAACAAGAATTTTCAGAAATTAATTGGATGTTTATTATACATATCACTTAATTCTAGACCTGACATCACAGCAGCAGTCAACATTCTTAGTGAGAAGACAAGCAATCCGAATGAAGAAGATTGGGCAGAGCTCAAAAGAGTTGCAAAATATTTAAAAGGTAGTATTAACATAAAATTAAATATCATTCCAGATGATGAGACAATTTTAACCGGCTATTCGGATGCCAACTGGGGCGAAGACAGAAACAACAGAAAGTCTAATAGCGGTTATATCTTCAAGGTTTATGGCGCTGTAATTTCATGGGCTTGCCGTAAACAAACATGTGTGGCTTTGTCTTCAACAGAAGCCGAACTTATCGCGCTTGCTGAATCCGCTAAGGAAGCTTTATGGTTAAAGCAAATTCTTCAGGATTTCGGAGAAAATGTCACTGGTCCTAGGATGAAGCACATCGACATAAAACCATTTCATCAAGAATTACATCTCTCTTTCTAAAGATATGGCAACATCATCAATCATATGTTTATCTTTTGACGTTTCTATATCATTGCCATCAAACTATCATATTTTTGTAATGTCAATTTTATTTCCTTTTACATCGACCCTTCCGTTTTTCTAAAGCTCAAGAGATAAGACGTTCTTTGCCAATAAAGCTAGATTTATTTAATATTATCTAACACATCAAAAGTCTATTTCTATATATACAATCCAATTATCTCACTATCTCGCTATACGCAGTGTTAATTTTTGTTATTGCCTGTGTGAAAGCTAATCGGACAATTTATCTGAGTGTTTAGTGTGATATTGTGTTAAAACTAACGGGAGTCAATAAATCTAGGCCAAATTTAGAGGGTAATCGCTTTGTTTTGCTAAGCGAAAGCCCCTATAAAAAATTTTTTCCAACAGTACAATCAATAAATCTACCATATCCCAAATTCCTAGTGATCTCCTCTTTAGACCCCAACAAAGCACTACAAAATTTTTCTTTCTTTGCAGTGCATAAAGCACTAAACTTGAATAGCAAGGACGTAATAAAAATTTAGGAGCTTAGCGACAGTACCTTGCTGCTTCTAGTAAAAGATTAAAAAACCGTCAAAAAATTTCTGGAAAATAAATATATAAATATATATATATACTGTCCAATTCAGACAAAGTTCCATGAAAACCTTAATTTGATAAAAGGCACAGTGTATGACCCCTTCCTGAACAACGTGCGCGAATCGGAAATAATAGAAGAAATGAAATCTCAAGGCGTTGAATCTGTGTCAATTCCAAGCGGAGTTGTTTTGCTCGCTTTCAACTTATACGACCTACCAGAAAAAGTTACAATTTCCTGGCATAATACACATGTGCGTGAATACATTAAAAACCCGATGATATGCAATAACTGCCAAATTCTAGGCCACACGGCAATATACTGTAAACGATCACCAGCATGCAACAACTGTATCCTACCTCCACATTCCCCGCAGCCATGCACCTGCACATATTGCGCGAACTGTGCCCCTGAACATGCCGCACAAAATTTTTTCAAGCAAAGGAAATACTACAAATCAAAATAAAAAACAAATGTACACTCAGAGAAGGAATGAAAATTCATAATTCAAACAGTAAGCAATCAACTCTTACGTCCTCCTATGTATCTATAGACCGTCAAACCACTGACCTAAACAGAGCAGACACTAATAGAAAAACAACTTTAATAGCAGAATCAACAAGCAACAATGATGCCCCCGCTTTCCATAAAAAGTCAAACGAAAATAATGCAACGGAAAATAAGAATACAGTAATCGCAATCTAAATAAAAAATAAAGTACAACAAATAACAGAAGAACAAATAAAAGAAAAACAACAAAGAAATGAAGAAATATATACGAAAATTAACTTATCAAAAGACAAAACCAATTTACAAAACGACTACGAAATGCACTTAAACACTTCCTCAACAAAAACTTATCAATTAGACGAGCATAAAAACCTACAATAAGGATCCTCAAAACTCAATTTTATTATCAACTCACTTGGATTATCAGCTCCTCAATAATAAAATAATTTCTAATATCACCATACAGTAATTAACTCATATTTCTTAAGTCTTCAATTTTAATATCAACCCACTTGGATTATCAGCAATTTACTCACATTTCTTAAGTCCTCAAAAATAACAATTTCCTCTCAAATTTACTTTATTTACTATGATTCACATACTACAATGGAACATGAAAGGTTACTATAACAATCTACAAGAATTACAATTATTAATAAAAGATATCTCACCAGCCATAATAGCTCTCCAAGAAACTCATATTCCCTTTAATAAATACCCAACTGGCTAATGTACGATGCGTATTTCCCCAATCTTTCCCAAAACACGACCAGCAAACAAGGCATAGGTCTGCTGATAAAAAAAAAACTATCTCGCACAACATAATTCAAATTCCTTCTAATATCTCATTCATTGCCATAGAAATTAACCATATAATCAAACTTAAAATAGTATCTTTCTACATTCCTCCCAATCAAAATTTTTGCTCAAGAGATTAATTCCAAATTCTAGAAGCCCTCCCAACATCAAACATACTAATTGGTGACTTTAATGCGTGGAGTCCACTTTGGGATTCTACATCAACTAATCATCGCGGCAAAGTGATTGAAGATTTAATCCTCTCATCAAATCTCATAGTATTGAATGATGCATCTCCTACTAATTTTTCTACTCATAATACACTCACGGAAAAAGATCTCACACTCTGTTCTTCAGACCTAGCACCCAAATGTAATTGAACTGCATTAGATAACTTACATGGTAGTGACCACTACCCAATAACAATTGAGATAAATTCTTCTACAACAATATTCAAGAATAAACCAAAGTCGAGATTCTAAACCGATATAGCAAATTGGAACTAATTTAGACAGATCTGCGAGCAGCTTTCCATTGCTTCACCATGTTCAAGCCTGGACTTGACAGAATATCGTACCCAATGTTAAAAAACTTGCCACAAGAGATGACATCTAGATTAATTGATCTTTCAACAATTTTTTGCATTATGGCATTTATCCTCAAAGCTGGAAAATTGGGAATATTATCCCTATACCGAAACAATAAAAAATAGAACTATCGGGATACCGCCCTATTTCATTACTCCCCTGTATGGGTAAGCTTATGGAAAAAATAGTTGCTTATGTGGTTCATCGAAAGGGGTAAATTTATAAACTCACATCAAGTTGGATTCGAAAAGGGACAGGGTACCATGGACGCTCTACTCTATTTCGGCCATTACGTAACGAGAGCACTTTCATACAGAAACCATATCATAGTACTTAAACAATTGCTCAAATGGAAAATCGGACCAAAGATATTTAATTTTGTGAAATCGTAAAATCAGAGCTACGATCGGTTCTGCTCTGTCGGGAGTTGAGCCTCTCGCCAACGGGATCGCCCAATGATCACCGCTTTCTGTTGTTATGTTCATTATAGCATCGACGAAGTCAACAAAATTATTTCAAAGCAAAAATATGTAGAACACTACATATATGCCGATGATGTCTTTATCTACTCAAGTTGCCAAGACAACAACCTCATACGCAGTACTTTCACCGCTATTATTGAAGACCTATCAAAATAGTCAAATATTTCTGGAGCGAATGTAGCGTTTAACAAATGCAGCACCCTACATATTTGCAAGAAGAAATCATGTGCCGGTTTTGATATAAGCTTTCGAAATGCAATCATTCAAAACGCAAATACGTTGAAAATCTTAGGCATAATCATAGACAGTAAATATACTTTTAAGGAACACTGTTGTTACATTAGGAAAAGCCTTGACATAAGACTGAATATTATCAAATTCCTTTCTTCTAAATTCTTTCGAACCCATCCTAAAACCTTACTCAGCATTACTAGGTCACTTATCTTGTCAAAAATTGACTACGGACTCTCTATATACGGACATTGTGCAGCTAGCAATATTCGACTTCTAGCCGCACCATACCATACTGGTATAAGAAGAAGCCTACGCGCATTCCCAAAACCTACGAAAAATATTCCAGCTGAGGCAGGAATGCCGTCAATAGAAGAAAGAGTACGCCACCCTACGTTTAATACCAAATTATGGTCCGGATTTAGCCCTATCTTGCACAAAGTGACCACAAAATGTTTAAATGACAAACGACCGGTAAAAATTCTTAGTACCATCGATAAATGTATCCGATTTGTAAAACAAGAACAATGAATTATTAACCCTGTTTAAAAGATCTCATAAAATCAACATAATCAACATTGCAACAGTTTAAATAATCCACTCATTGGACGAATGCCAGCACTTTCATATTGCAAGGAGCAATCTTCTTTCGGACAAAAAAAAAATAGAAACCCTAATTTAATTTATTTCATTTAAAAATACTAACTTAGTATAACACAACATGTATAGCATATTTATTACATTAGAGCTGAAAGCCGCTCCGCTTCCAAATTTTACACAAATTTATTTTTGTACAAATTATAATAATAATAATAATAATAAAATCTTATTTAACTACATTTTATATTTAAACTTAGCTTAGGGTAAATAAATTGAATATACTATATAATATATATAAAAGAATATTGCATAAAATTCATAATAAATCCATTTTAACTTTAAGTAAAAATTATTAAAGTTAATTAAAATTAAATCGTTTGAGACGAGATGAATTTGGTTCCTTGAGCAAGACTATTCTGATGGAAGTGTAATTTTAGTTTGTAGGCTGTTTTAAAATTTACGATTTCTTCTAGAACAGTTGGAATATTTAGTTCCGTATGCAGTCTTTCATTTTTAAAATACCACGGTGTATTGGTTATTGTATGTAGTATTTTAGATTGAAATCGTTGAATCAACTCGATGTTTGAAATTCTGGCAGAGCCCCACAGTTGAATGCCGTAGGTCCAGATGTATTTAATTACCACTGTGAATCGGAGGATTTTATTTCCATACTCAAACTTGACCTGCTATTAAGGAGCCAATAGAGTGTACTAGTCTTGAGCTTTAGTTGTAGTCGCTTCGATGTGCTTTCACCAGGAGAGATGTCTATCCCAAGATATTTCACTCCGTTTGCTTGTGGAATCATTACACCATTTAGAGATAAAGAAAGGGCATGCTTCATGTCTTATAGTAAACGTTATGTGAACGCTTTTCGACTCGTTAACCTTAATTCTCCATTTTAGTAACCATTCTTCTACACATCTGATGTGATTCTGTAATTTTTGTGAGGCAATGTTGGAATCTTTATGGGGAATATAAAATTGCGGTATCGTCTGCAAACGTAAATTTAGTCAGCTGGTTATTTTTTGGTAAATCAATTCTGTATAAGAGGTACAAAAGCGGTCCAATTATACTCCCCTGTGGGACTCCAGCTAGGATTTTGTGGGTGTCTGTCTTATGGATTTTATGTTTCACTTTAATTTTCGGATCAAAAAGGTAGGACGGAGAAGTAGTTCTGAACTTTGTAGATGAGACCCTAATGCCATACTTTATCGAACGCTGGTGCCACATTGAGAAAAATCACAGAGCAATATTTTTTATTCTCCAATGTCTGTAATTTCTGCAGATATTCTGTGCATCTGCTCTATTGTACCGTGCTTCTCTGCTTTAATGGTCTCATGCTTTAATGGTCTATATGATGTTATTAGTGTTGGATGCTTTCCTGGTTTATTAATCTTTATAATAACGGGCAATTTCCAAAAATGTGGGAAGAAATTTAGTCTTAGCAGAGCATTTAATATATGAGTAAAATGAACAATTGCTATATTTGGTAGTTTCTTCAGCATTTTGTTTGTGATAAGGTCGCGACCCGGAGATTTTTTGGACTTATTTCCTTTCATAAAATTAATTTCACTTCCTAATATTTGGGCGTCGTTTCGGTTGACGTACATTGAGGGGTGTTAGGGGTACTTCAGTCTGCATTAAATTTGGTGTGAATACAAGTTGGAGATGGTATGCAAAGGCTTCGCTTTTTTCTGCATCGCTTTTTGCCCAATTACCATCGGAAAGTCTTATAGGCGGTTCCAAGTACCGGGGCCGCTTCATTTTACTTACAGCTTTCCATAGCCAGTAGTTGGTATCTGCAGTCACTGAAAGACTTTTTATGTTATGTTGTAGACTCAGCTCATGTTCCCTCTTTAAAGTATTTTCCAGCTCTGTTGTGACACTTGTCAATTTTTGTTTTAACCAAGGGGATCTGAACTTTTGTCATTTTCTTCTCAGTTTCCGCTTTTCTTTTAGCAATGCTTGAATGTGATTTGATATAATTGTTTAAGCATATGCCGAGCGTAGCGATCCCACTGCTCTACGAAGGAATATGCCCATCAAATTGCAGTTAGTTATATTTGCACATACGTAATGCTCAATTTTGCAAGCTAGCATTTTTATGTGTGTGAAAATTTAGTGTCAATTTCTTTCTTTTAAGTAACATGATATTTCCGTTTTATTTTGTACGTAAGCATTAGTTAAATTACTTAATTGGTATTGTAATTATATGTGTATCAATTAGTATATAACTTCACACCTTTATGAAATAAAGCAGTCAGTTTTAATAATTGACTCCATCAACCACACGAATTTGTGTTCTTTCTAAGGTATACTGGTTCATGCGCCATATAACAATCGCAACAGCTATATTGGTACAAGCACCGAAATAGCAACCTAACTAATCAATTTGTGATTAACCTACGTTATACTGGTACAAGCACCATATAACAACTCATCAGCCATTTTGGTACAAGCACCGAACTGACAACCATTTAAGGAAAAGGATCCTTAAACATTTTTGGTGACCCCGACGTGATCAACAGGACACGGCACATCTACCATTCCTGAGGACAACAGCTGAATACAGCCTATCAATTCATCATGACTTCCGACAACATGTCAATGGAAGAGCTGGTTCGTCAACAAGACGACCGAGCATTGACCATTCAAACACTGATATCAAGCTATAAGAAAAGAGCTCACGAACGAAGGACATTAGAATTCGTGGAAAAAAGGCTGCCAGAACTTGATTATCAATGGCAACAATTCAACCAATCTGACGTTGTGATCCGGAAAATCTATGGGGATGACACTTCTCACCCATACTTTGCGAAGGACATACACGCAATGGTGGGTGCCAAATATTACCAGCTTCGCGAGGAAATGCAAGGCACTATCATTACGCTGAAGGCATCGAAGATACTCCCGAAGACAACAACACCAGTGCCAAGAGCACAATCACCTGGACTAGTACGGCTACAACCACTAACTCAGGAAGGTGGGGCTATGCAACAACAGTCCCGTTCCCAACCCGTTCTGTCGCATATTCATCGACAAGGACAACTCATCACTAACATCTTTAAGACGATTGATCAATTGCTTGCCAACCAGCCAATACACCCAGGCAGTTTCTACACGCGTCAGGCAAGCAATCTAGAGCAACATTGGCAGATAGTACGAGGTCTGCACAAACTACTGTGTGAAGCTGGAGACATCACGTACGACATTGAAGGCTTCTTCCAACGCGAATAACAGTTTCACAACAAATTGGCCCTCCTCTTGGACATGGGCCAACAATCGAGCAGTTGCAATGCTGTGGATAGAAGCACGCCAACAAATGCATCTCCAAAATACAATTGCCAAAGATGGAGTTACCAAAATTTGACGGTAATTATCTCCAGTGGCGACAATTCCGAGATTTATTCATGGAACTGGTGGACAAGCAGCCCATACCACAGTGCCAAAAAGTGTGGTAGCTGAAATCCAGCCTTATAGGAGAAGCAGAAGCCCTCATTCGTCATCTCACATCGGCAGACAACTACGTGACCGCATGGCAAGTGATCAACGAACGGTATGAAAACTCGAGGTATTTAGTTAACGCAGCATTATGTCGACTATTAACGCAGACTACATCAAATCTCGAGAGTGCTACGAACGTCAAATTACTGCATGATACAACCCGAGAGTGCATTTTAAGCCTTCAAAATTTGGGTCTAGACACTTCATCATGGGACCCAATTCTGCTATTCATCCTAGTTCAGCAGCTCAGCAAGTCAACGCACGTTTTATGGGAACAATCCATCCACGACCCAACTAAAATGCCATCACTGGAGGAATTCCTGGCCTTTTTGAGGATACGTTTCCAAACCATGGAAGCGCTGGGAATCAAGAGCAACAGGCCTAACAGCGAAAGGGGCAAGCACCATGGCAACTACAGCGCCTCAAGTGCCACCACATCAGCTCAAGCGTGTGACATATGTAAGCAGTCACACGCACTCTACCTGTGCCCAAGGTTTCCGAAGATGACTCCAAGTCAACGGTTGAACACAATTCAACGCCTAAAACGATGCGTCAACGGTTGAACACAATTCAACGCCTAAAACGATGCGTCAACTGTTTGAAAACTGGTCATGGTTCAAATAATTGCTCATCAAGAGCATGTACCAATTGTCCAAAGAAAACAATACGCTTTTGCATTTGCACTTAGCATCAGACCAAGAAAAACAGGAAATCGCCAACACAACTAAGCCATCATCAGCAGCTTCGTTAGCAGCGTTGCCTATGCAACCAACTATTCATGGACCAGCACTGTTGAGTACCGTGTCCATTACGTGAAGATCCAATTGGGGACAGGAAGTCAAATGTAGCGGGCTCCTCCACAGTGGCTCGCAGTTGAATTTCATAACACAAAGCCTAGCAAGGCAATTAGGACTGCGTAAGCGAAAAGGCGAAACTTCCATTGAAGGAATCGGCAATAGCAAAAAGCGAACCACAGAGACGGTGATCGTCGGATTGGAATCAACGACCACTCCATTCACGACACACATAGAAGCGCAAATTCTTCCTAATAACGTGTCTGATCAGCCGCAAAAAACTATTGACATTTCACACTGGTCAATTCCGAAAAACATTAAGCTAGCAGATCCATCATTCAATGAATCAGCTCGAATCGATTTGCTGATAGGCGCAGGGTTTTCTGCCAAACATTATGTGTCGGACAACTATCACCAGGAGAAGGGGGAACAATTTTACAAAATACTCTTCGGATGGGTAGTTGGTGGTGCATACAGCAGGCAGGATACATCAAGTCCAGTTGCAACTTGTGGAGTTTGCACGGACGATGAAAATCTTGAAGAATCATTGAGAAATTCTGGAGCTTAGAAGAATGTGATGTAACCAAGTCTACTCTCACATTAGCTGAACGACAATCTGAAGAACACTACAACCATCATAACCAACGAGGCACAGATGGCCGCTTCATTGTAAAACTTCCTTTCCAAGGAGACCCTACGCATTTGGGTGAGTCAAGGGACATAGCCCTTCAACGGTTCTTCGCAGTCGAACGCAAATTAGAAAGAAATCCCGAGCTTAAGAACCAGTATGTCGCGATTATGAGAGATTATGAATCCCTGGGACATATGGAGGAAGTATCAACTGACACCAGCAAAGGTCCGCACTATTTCCTGCCACACTATGCGGTGATGAAACCAGACAGTTCCACAACAAAATTACGGGTCGTATTTGATGCATCAGCCAAAACTTCAGGTAATATATCGCTCAACGACATTCTGTTAATTGGCCCCAGTATACAAGATGATGTGGTTCAAATACTACTTCGGTTTTAGTTGTCACAATATGCTTTCACCGCTGACATTGAGAAAATGTATCGGCAAATTTGGGTTGCTAAGGAGGATCGGAAGTACCAGCTTATCTGGGGGAGAGAAGACTCGTCGCAGCCGTTAAAATGTTACCAGCTAGCTACAGTCACATATGGCACATCAGTGGCTCCATACCTGCCCATTAAAACATTGCGGACACTAGCAAACCAACAAGCTCACAAATTTCCCTTAGCAGCACCAGCAATCAATTCTAATTTCTACGTAGACGATGCACTGAGTGGAGCCAATACATTATCTGCAGCAGTCGACATTCAAACACAGTTACAAAATATGCTTGGATCGGCCGGATTTAAGTTACGGAAGTGGTGCGCCAACCACCATCATCTATTAAAAAATGTTCCACCTAGTGATCAAGAGCTAGCATTAAACTGTAGTCAACCCGAAAAGGACAGCATTAAGACAATGGGACTTATTTGGCAACCAATAAGCGATATATTCACTCTCAAGATAGTAACTACAGAAGCAAGAAAAATCACAAAACGCAGTACGCTGTCTGACATATCTAGGCTTTTTGCCCCTCTTGGATTCATTGCACTAGTCACCGTCAGAGCCAAAATATTTCTTCAAACACTCTGGAAGCTCAACGTAGACTGGGATGCATCCTTGCCACAAAATCTTCATACAACGTGGCTACAGTTTCGCACTGAATTAAGGGAACTACAAAAAATCAGTGTCCCACGATACATATTTAGTGGAGCATCACCCAAAAATCTCCAAATACATATCTGCGCAGATGCATCAGAGCGGGCCTATGGTGCAGTGGCATATATACGATCATCAGATGTCCACGATACCATCATAGTACGATTCATTTGCGCAAAATCTAGAGTAGCTCCTACAAAACAAATAACGCTGCCTTGACTAGAACTTTGCGCTGCTAAACTTGCGGTAGAATTAATGCAGAAGCTAAAACAAGGAGCAAAATTCCTCAGCAGTCCTCGGCAGGATCAATGCTGACTCAGCACATGATCATACATTCATCGCCAATCGAATCTCTTCAATTCAACGATGGTCATCTCCAAGACAATGGCGCCATGTCCGATCACAAGGCAACCCAGCGGATCTAATATCAAGAGGCCTGACTCCAGGGAAGTTGCTTAATAACAGTTTCTGGTTTTACGGGCCCCGTTTTTTACATGGATCGATCACAATCTGGCCACTTCAACCAGCTCTAGGAAAATGCGAATTAGAACTACGCCAGCCAAAGGAATCAATAGTATCGGGGTCTGCAGTAGCAACGATCAACAAAGAATCTAACCTCTTGTCAAGCATCAATCATGGTAACTCTTTCCATCGCTTGTAAAGGATTGTAGCATACATACAACGCTTCAAAAGATTCAAAAGGTATGAAAGGTTCGACTCAACTTGCGCCACTGCAGATGAACAGGAAGGTGCTCTAATAGCAATTGTAAGGCTAATGCAGCAGCAAGAATTTAACAAGGAATTCACACAATTAGCGGAATATTCGACAGTGAGTAACAATAGCTCATTCAGCTCTCTTTCCCCGTTCATTGACACAAATGGAATTCTCAGAGTAGGGGGGCGGTTACAGTCATATAGCCTTACCTACGAAGCCAAACACCCAAAGCTCTTGCCTTACCGTCATCCATTAACCAAACTCCTGTTAAGTGATCTACATAAAGTACATCTTCACGCAGGCGCGCAGACATTAATATCCATCGTCAGGCAAAGATATTGGCCAATCAAGGTAAAGGTGTTAGCCAGGTCGGTAATTCAGGGCTGTGTGAGAATGAAACCTGTAATGCTACTACAAATAATGGGAAACATTCCTAAGGACAGAGTGCATCCGACCAGACCGTTCATAATTTCCGGCGTTGACTTCTTTGGACCAATCTACACATACTTCAAGCTGCGCGGGAAGCGGCCGCTTAAGGCATACGTAGCTGTATTCTGTTGCTTCGCTACTAAGGCCGTACATATGGAAATAGTCAGTGATTTAACAACAGAGGCCTTCATTGGAGCCCTAAGGCGTTTTATAGGACGACGAGGACACTGCAAGAAAATCTACTGTGACAATGCCACTGACTTTGTTGGCACAAAAAATCTTATGTACGAATTACAACAAGTTATCCTAGCTAAGGACGCTAAGCAGCACATTATCAGCGAATGTAGTAAGCAGCACATCGAATTTTCATTCATTCCACCCCGCGCCCCATATTTTGGCGGTTTATGGGAAGCAGCAGTCAAATCCGCTAAACATTTACTACAGTGAACATTATCTGCAGCGGCTTTAACGTATGAAGAAATGGAGACTGTGATAGTGGAAGCTGAGGCAATCCTAAATTCTCCCCCAATAACTCCTTTATCATCGGATCCAAACGACTTAGCAGCACTCACGCCCGGTCATTTGTTGATAGGGGAACGTTTAACATCAATAGTCGGCCCAGGAGCACAAGCAAATCATGCCAATTACCATAAAAGATGGCAAATTGTGTCTCACTTACGTACAGAATTCTGGAGGAGGTGGACAAATGAATATTTGAACACCTTGCAACATCGATACAGATGGAAGCGCGACAGTGTCAATCCTGGAATGATAATTAAGGATGAAAATGCACCACCACTGAAATGGCCTTTCTGAAGAATTACCGATGTGATACGAGGAGATGACGGCCTAATCAGAGTGGCAGATGTAAGAACTGCCACAAGCATTCTGAGGCGACCAATTCACAAATTAGCCCCACTTCCCATTATACCTGAGGAAGACAATTCACCAGAAACCACGGCAAGTCAGACATACTCCACTGATAAAAAACCAGCTTCGAAGGAAACACCAATCAATGGAGCGCCTCCTACCAAACGTACGCGAATCACAGCCACGTCATCAATTATAGCAATATTGTTGGTGACTCTCTTTTTGCCTGCTCGTTCGCCTTCATCAATACAAAACAAACCATTTTCCTCCGAACCTGGAATATACTTCGAAAACATTGGCAAGGCAGATATTGTAATCAGTCAATGGAGTATCATCACCTAGGTGGACATGCAATCATATTGGAAGGAGTTTGACAAACTCAAAGGTTATCCACAAATACTCCAGCGATCGTGTGAATCAACCCATGACCCGAAAGCATGCTCCACCACAATAACAATAATACAGCGATTGGCAAATAAATTGGACGCCAGAAATCAATTATTGCAGGCCAGTCACAATACATGTACGAAACGAGGCGCCATTGACTTCATAGGTAATGTTGCACACTCACTGTTTGGCGTTCTTGACTCAGAATATGCAAAAAACGCCGCAGAAACCATTAAAAATATTCAACAAAACGAGCACCATATCAAAGACCTTTTGCAGAAGCAAACTTCTGTTATTGATAGTACAATCAACATTATGAAAAGAAGTCAGCAAGAGATAGAAGCTGGACTTCATCTGACAAATACAGCTCTGAACCAAATTGATAACCAGCTCAGAGAGGGAGCAGCTACATTAACATTAATTGAGCTCTCACTATGAACTGCCGTGGAGGCCATATATCTAGAACGCGTCCAGGATGCGATCTTTGACATCCTTGCTGATATACGTCATGGAAAGGTCAGCATGACACTACTCACACCTCAACAGCTGCAGACAGAGTTACTTCACATCATGGCAAACCTGCCGCAACACCTCAGACTGCCTATTTCTCAGATGACCTACTCAGCTTCTACCATATAATGACTATAAGAGGGAGAGTGACAATTGACCAAATCATTTTTGAAATTCAAATTCCCTTGAGCATGGCTGACAATTTTGAATTCCTTAAAATGACACCAGCTCCGTGGCAGCTAAATGATTCGTTCGCACAAATTCACAGTAATTTCCAGTACCTAATCATAAATCTTCATCGATACCAGTACATGCCACTACAAAATGCGGAATTGAGAAGTTGTATTCTGATGAAGGAAGACCACTATCTGTGTCGGCAAACCCGACCACTGTTCTCTAAAGGTTCTATGAACGAAGGTTCCTGCGAATTAAATTTACTGAATCATGTCGCAGATGAATCATGTCCCATTATAAGTATCGGCCTAGGACCACATTGGATACAACTGCATGATCGTAACAACTGGATCTGTGCCATCAACGGAGATCAACTGATAAATATAGTGTGCAACAGCGAGCTGACTCAACTAACAATTCGACAATCGGGAATACTGACATTGAACGAAAAATCTATGTCAGACAATCCCGACTTACAATCCAAGGCAATGCAAACCTGAAGGCCATTCGAAGACAATCATACGTGCCAAACTTAAATGTCAGTGATTTCACTCGAATATCAAAGAACACACCCATCCAAAGCAGTGAGATCGCACACTACATTTCCCATCGGCTGGAGTTAGAGGCGTTACAACAGAACATGAGCCGTCTCCGAGGCGAACTATTCGACAACACGAACCCTCACGACGTACATCAGTATGCGGTCGGTTATATATATATATATATATATATATATATATATATATATATATATATATATATATATATATATATATATATATATATATATATATATATATATATATATATATATATATATATATATATATATATATATATATATATATATATATATATATATATATATATATATATATATATATATATATATATATATATATATATATATATATATATATATATATATATATATATATATATATATATATATATATATATATATATATATATATATATATATATATATATATATATATATATATATATATATATATATATATATATATATATATATATATATATATATATATATATATATATATATATATATATATATATATATATATATATATATATATATATATATATATATATATATATATATATATATATATATATATATATATATATATATATATATATATATATATATATATATATATATATATATATATATATATATATATATATAATTTGCCGGTAGAAGCGCGTAACTTGTGTGCTAGGCGTCTGCTCATAAAACTGTTAATGGCGAACACTATGGGTTAGCGTCAGATGCGTTGAATTTCCTTGTTTTTATAGACCCTGCTCGGGCGCCACTGTAACGACTCAAATTTATAGCTGGGATAAAACTCAGCGGCTCCAGGGGTCGTTACATATATATATATATATATATATATATATATATATATATATATATATATATATATATATATATATATATATATATATGTAACGACCCCTGGAGCCGCTGAGTTTTATCCCAGCTATAAATTTGAGTCGTTACAGTGGCGCCCGAGCAGGGTCTATAAAAACAAGGAAATTCAACGCATCTGACGCTAACCCATAGTGTTCGCCATTAACAGTTTTATGAGCAGACGCCTAGCACACAAGTTACGCGCTTCTACCGGCAAATTGGAAAAATCCAATACCAGAGCGCTTATGGCAGATGGAAGTGCTAGGAGGGTCAAAGAGACATTTGTGACGAATGTAAGGTTTGGAGGGCAGGCATGCCAGATAGAACTACTTATCATGCCTGACTCCAGTGATGATCTACTTCTGGGAGTGGATTTCATGACAAGCCTGGGAACGACATTGAAGTGCGGCGATCAGGAGATCACGCTGGGACCTCATAACGGTTGTGTGCAACTACGAGACTTTGCAACGTGCACGACAATCCGCGTTGAGAACTTCCCACAAGTAAATGCATCAATGCCTTCCAAGAGGCCAACTAACGTCAGAAATTCTAAGGAACAGAGACACAACAGAGAATACAGCGGAATCCAACGCAGTAGCAAATATACGTCACCAGGAACAAGTATTACACACACGAACACGTTCACTTGCCAAAAACGAACTACCACAGGGGCCTCAGGAGAAGAACACGGGCGCACCAAGTGGTAGTGAGATCACGCCATTAAGGCGTCAAACGACCATGACAAGCAGCGCATCTTCCAGTTATTCCGCAAGGTGTTCGCCAGCCCGGGAAACCCGAGAAATGCCACGTAGACAAAACGACAGATCCAGGGACCTACAGCGTGCAATTAGCTGCTCTAACAACGGCAGAAGCATTGACAAGAGAGACGAACGCGACGGACATAGCCACCGCAGCAACAGTAGTAGACAACGGAACGGGATTACAGGGGGCCCGTCAACAGAGAAACGGATGCCAAATACAGACGACTCAGCCATGCAATGGAACCATGTCACATTCCAAAGTTTAGAAGAGCTACAGGAATCGAAAGGAGCTGGTCTACCACAGGGCTTAGTAGCAGAAATTTTGCGTAAAGCTAAAGAGGCACAGGAGAACCCGGCACAAAGACGATTACGGTTTATGCGAGACGCGTACCGAGTGACCCTCTGCCATGACGTGGTTAAAATTTCTCGTCGGTGAAGTTGGGAGGGCGTGTGACGAGCAAAATTATTGACTAATTTTGCTCGCACAATAAATGTTCCCCAAAGCAATAGTCATTGCGAAAATGGACCGCCAGCATCACTCGCGTGCAAAGAAGTTTTGAGTGCGTTAACCAATCAGCTTGCGCGGCCCCATCAACACTTAATGTTAATTGTTAGAATACCTTCGCACCAATAGAAACCACGGCGAAAGCGGGAGCGCATGAAATGCACAAAATAATAAACGTTGGTCAATAAATCACATGCAAATTGTACCAACAACCACCAGCAGAAAGAAATCATGCGTACAATAACAACAACAGGGCGTGCAACAACAACAACAGGGCATGCAACAGCAACAACGTGCCGCTGCAACTACTACGCGCTTGACAACAGCCGGACTTTTCCAGGAAGACGCTGAGGGTCGCCTAAGGTCAAGAGGAAAACACCAACAATGCCTTGGCCTTAGCAACAGGAAGCGGTAGTCGGAGCAACGGCCAGCGGGACTGGAACAACAACTAGAAGTTCAACAGGTGGCTATAAAAGCGCCTGCACCCTGACATACGGTCTCTTTTCCTGCTAAGACATCGCGCAAGTAAGTACTGTAGAAACGTTGCCGCATAGACGCCACGAGACTAGGAAACATTACCAACGGACACACACACACAAGCGCTGCATTTACTACGACCACCGTTGAAACGAAAGACTAAAGGCACAGATCGAGACATTAAGAAGAACTGAGTTTGCTACGAACGCTGGGTTTTTCAATCCGCCTTCATAGAAAACCAGGACTTGCTTCTCAGAGTCAAACCGGTGGAAGTGGTTTTTCAATCCACCACCGTCGAGACTGGAGACAGGACGGCACAGCACCAACTTCAGGAGCGGCCTTCATAAAGCCCATCATTTCTGTATAATAACGTGTAAGCCTAGTGATAAGCATAAATATTAAATAAAGAAAACTGAAAATACAACTCCCGAGTAATTTCCTGTAACGACCCCTGGAGCCGCTGAGTTTTACCCCAGCTATAAATTTGAGTCGTTACAGTGGCGCCCGAGCAGGGTCTATAAAAACAAGGAAATTCAACGCATCTGACGCTAACCCATAGTGTTCGCCATTAACCAGGAAAGTCACAGGATGGGGAAAACAAGCTGGGTGTATGTGCTACGGAAAGATGAGTTGGTGATTTTTGCGGAGGAATTCGGTTTGGAAACTACGGGCACAGTGGATGACCTCCGAAAGCGGCTTTCTGAGTTTTTCACAGAAATGGTACTGACTCAGGAACAACAATACCGGTTGATGAATCTGCAACGCAGGTATGTTAAAAGCACATCACCAAGGCCGGCTGCACCCATAGTTCCCAGCGAAACGCTGGAAGTGGACAGGCCAGAGGCATACGCAGGTGCAACTCTACCAGCGTGGAATCCAGAGGTACGGGGAATACCACAGCATCCTTATGTTTCACCTACTCCAATGAATCAACAATACAACGGGTCTACACAGTACGCCGCTCTTATTGATCAAGTACGGAAGTGGTCTCTTAACTTCGACGGTGGGCGTGACCCACTAGCTTTTATCGAGCGAGTGGAAGAACTTGCAGATGTGTACGGAATAAACAAAGATTTCCTTCCGCGTACTATGCCTGAACTCTTGAGAGAACGAGCACTCATGTGGTTCAGAAACAACAATCGCGCGTGGCGGGAATGGAGCACATATAGGAGGGACTTCCTGAAATTCTTTTTACCGGCCCGTTTCATGGAGAAACTCGACGACCAGATCCGACAGCGTCACCAGAGGCATCGAGAATCATTCAAGCACTATGTGTTCGAACTGCAAAATCTTATGCGACACGTGGATTATTCGGTGGAGCAGAAACTGGAGAGAATCTTCCAGAACAGTCTGCCACAATATCAGCTATACGTGCGCCGTAGAGATTTCGTATCGCTACAGGAGCTGATAGAGATGGCCGAGGATTTGGAGAGCATACGGGGAGAAGGCGAACAGCTAGCAGCGCCACCCACACAAAGGCGAACAGAGCAAGGTCCACCTCGAGAGGTAATGAACCGACAGGTGACGGTAGAGAGCAAAGTGGCACCTATATATCCCAAAACAGCCTGCCGGCGTTGTGGCCAAAATGGTCACATAGCGCGACTATGTCGCAACGTGCAAATACTGTTTTGTTGGGAGTGTGGCCGTAGGGGAGTTAGGACGATCGAGTGCTGCAACCAGAGAGCACCACCCAACAGAAGACTACCGTCAGACACGCAGCATGGAGCAGAGCAGCGACACCAGACTGTATCATGGAAAAACGCATTGCACTGTGTCGGGCAACGAATCTGCGCTAACGTTTCTATTGGCACAGAAACTGTCACCGCGACGCTGGACACAGGTGCAACGCACAGTTTTATGAGCAGACGCCTAGCACACAAGTTACGCGCTTCTACCGGCAAATTGGAAAAATCCAATACCAGAGCGCTTATGGCAGATGGAAGTGCTAGGAGGGTCAAAGAGACATTTGTGACGAATGTAAGGTTTGGAGGGCAGGCATGCCAGATAGAACTACTTATCATGCCTGACTCCAGTGATGATCTACTTCTGGGAGTGGATTTCATGACAAGCCTGGGAACGACATTGAAGTGCGGCGATCAGGAGATCACGCTGGGACCTCATAACGGTTGTGTGCAACTACGAGACTTTGCAACGTGCACGACAATCCGCGTTGAGAACTTCCCACAAGTAAATGCATCAATGCCTTCCAAGAGGCCAACTAACGTCAGAAATTCTAAGGAACAGAGACACAACAGAGAATACAGCGGAATCCAACGCAGTAGCAAATATACGTCACCAGGAACAAGTATTACACACACGAACGCGTTCACTTGCCACGGATTCTGCCGAGGGAAAACCAAAAACGAACTACCACAGGGGCCTCAGGAGAAGAACACGGGCGCACCAAGTGGTAGTGAGATCACGCCATTAAGGCGTCAAACGACCATGACAAGCAGCGCATCTTCCAGTTATTCCGCAAGGTGTTCGCCAGCCCGGGAAACCCGAGAAATGCCACGTAGACAAGATCCAGGGACCTACAGCGTGCAATTAGCTGCTCTAACAACGGCAGAAGCATTGACAAGAGAGACGAACGCGACGGACATAGCCACCGCAGCAACAGTAGTAGACAACGGAACGGGATTACAGGGGGCCCGTCAACAGAGAAACGGATGCCAAATACAGACGACTCAGCCATGCAATGGAACCATGTCACATTCCAAAATTTAGAAGAGCTACAGGAATCGAAAGGAGCTGGTCTACCACAGGGCTTAGTAGCAGAAATTTTGCGTAAAGCTAAAGAGGCACAGGAGAACCCGGCACAAAGACGATTACGGTTTATGCGAGACGCGTACCGAGTGACCCTCTGCCATGACGTGGTTAAAATTTCTCGTCGGTGAAGTTGGGAGGGCGTGTGACGAGCAAAATTATTGACTAATTTTGCTCGCACAATAAATGTTCCCCAAAGCAATAGTCATTGCGAAAATGGACCGCCAGCATCACTCGCGTGCGAAGAAGTTTTGAGTGCGTTAACCAATCAGCTTGCGCGGCCCCATCAACACTTAATGTTAATTGTTAGAATACCTTCGCACCAATAGAAACCACGGCGAAAGCGGGAGCGCATGAAATGCACAAAATAATAAACATTGGTCAATAAATCACATGCAAATTGTACCAACAACCACCAGCAGAAAGAAATCATGCGTACAATAACAACAACAGGGCGTGCAACAACAACAACAGGGCATGCAACAGCAACAACGTGCCGCTGCAACTACTACGCGCTAGACAACAGCCGGACTTTTCCAGGAAGACGCTGAGGGTCGCCTAAGGTCAAGAGGAAAACACCAACAATGCCTTGGCCTAAGCAACAGGAAGCGGTAGTCGGAGCAACGGCCAGCGGGACTGGAACAACAACTAGAAGTTCAACAGGTGGCTATAAAAGCGCCTGCACCCTGACATACGGTCTCTTTTCCTGCTAAGACATCGCGCAAGTAAGTACTGTAGAAACGTTGCCGCATAGACGCCACGAGACTAGGAAACATTACCAACGGACACACACACACAAGCGCTGCATTTACAACGAGTGCTGGACTTTAATCCACTCTCATAATACACCAGAGTTTGTTCGTCAGGAAGTGGTTTGTCAATCCACCACCGTTGAAACGAAAGACTAAAGGCACAGATCGAGACATTAAGAAGAACTGAGTTTGCTACGAACGCTGGGTTTTTCAATCCGCCTTCATAGAAAACCAGGACTTGCTTCTCAGAGTCAAACTGGTGGAAGTGGTTTTTCAATCCACCACCGTCGAGACTGGAGACAGGACGGCACAGCACCAACTTCAGGAGCGGCCTTCATAAAGCCCATCATTTCTGTATAATAACGTGTAAGCCTAGTGATAAGCATAAATATTAAATAAAGAAAACTGAAAATACAACTCCCGAGTAATTTCCTGTAACGACCCCTGGAGCCGCTGAGTTTTACCCCAGCTATAAATTTGAGTCGTTACAGTGGCGCCCGAGCAGGGTCTATAAAAACATGGAAATTCAACGTATCTGACGCTAACCCATAGTGTTCGCCATTAACCAGGAAAGTCACAGGATGGGGAAAACCAGCTGGGTGTATGTGCTACGAAAAGATGAGTTGGTGATTTTTGCGGAGGAATTCGGTTTGGAAACTACAGGCACAGTGGATGACCTCCGAAAGCGGCTTTCTGAGTTTTTCACAGAAATGGTACTGACTCAGGAACAACAATACCGGTTGATGAATCTGCAACGCAGGTATGTTAAAAGCACATCACCAAGGCCGGCTGCACCCATAGTTCCCAGCGAAACGCTGGAAGTGGACAGGCCAGAGGCATACGCAGGTGCAACTCTACCAGCGTGGAATCCAGAGGTACGGGGAATACCACAGCATCCTTATGTTTCACCTACTCCAATGAATCAACAATACAACGGGTCTACACAGTACGCCGCTCTTATTGATCAAGTACGGAAGTGGTCTCTTAACTTCGACGGTGGGCGTGACCCACAAGCTTTTATCGAGCGAGTGGAAGAACTTGCAGATGTGTACGGAATAAACAAAGATTTCCTTTCGCGTACTACGCCTGAACTCTTGAGAGAACGAGCACTCATGTGGTTCAGAAACAACAATCGCGCGTGGCGGGAATGGAGCACATATAGGAGGGACTTCCTGAAATTCTTTTTACCGGCCCGTTTCATGGAGAAACTCGACGACCAGATCCGACAGCGTCACCAGAGGCATCGAGAATCATTCAAGCAGTATGTGCTCGAACTGCAAAATCTTATGCGACACGTGGATTATTCGGTGGAGCAGAAACTGGAGAGAATCTTCCAGAACAGTCTGCCACAATATCAGCTATACGTGCGCCGTAGAGATTTCGTATCGCTACAGGAGCTGATAGAGATGGCCGAGGATTTGGAGAGCATACGGGGAGAAGGCGAACAGCTAGCAGCGCCACCCACACAAAGGCGAACAGAGCAAGGTCCACCTCGAGAGGTAAGGAACCGACAGGTGACGGTAGAGAGCAAAGTGGCACCTATATATCCCAAAACAGCCTGCCGGCGTTGTGGCCAAAATGGTCACATAGCGCGACTATGTCGCAACGTGCAAATACTGTTTTGTTGGGAGTGTGGCCGTAGGGGAGTTAGGACGATCGAGTGCTGCAACCAGAGAGCACCACCCAACAGAAGACTACCGTCAGACACGCAGCATGGAGCAGAGCAGCGACACCAGACTGTATCATGGAAAAACGCATTGCACTGTGTCGGGCAACGAATCTGCGCTAACGTTTCTATTGGCACAGAAACTGTCACCGCGACGCTGGACACAGGTGCAACGCACAGTTTTATGAGCAGACGCCTAGCACACAAGTTACGCGCTTCTACCGGCAAATTGGAAAAATCCAATACCAGAGCGCTTATGGCAGATGGAAGTGCTAGGAGGGTCAAAGAGACATTTGTGACGAATGTAAGGTTTGGAGGGCAGGCATGCCAGATAGAACTACTTATCATGCCTGACTCCAGTGATGATCTACTTCTGGGAGTGGATTTCATGACAAGCCTGGGAACGACATTGAAGTGCGGCGATCAGGAGATCACGCTGGGACCTCATAACGGTTGTGTGCAACTACGAGACTTTGCAACGTGCACGACAATCCGCGTTGAGAACTTCCCACAAGTAAATGCATCAATGCCTTCCAAGAGGCCAACTAACGTCAGAAATTCTAAGGAACAGAGACACAACAGAGAATACAGCGGAATCCAACGCATTAGCAAATATACGTCACCAGGAACAAGTATTACACACACGAACGCGTTCACTTGCCACGGATTCTGCCGAGGGAAAACCAAAAACGAACTACCACAGGGGCCTCAGGAGAAGAACACGGGCGCACCAAGTGGTAGTGAGATCACGCCATTAAGGCGTCAAACGACCATGACAAGCAGCGCATCTTCCAGTTATTCCGCAAGGTGTTCGCCAGCCCGGGAAACCCGAGAAATGCCACGTAGACAAAACGACAGATCCAGGGACCTACAGCGTGCAATTAGCTGCTCTAACAACGGCAGAAGCATTGACAAGAGAGACGAACGCGACGGACATAGCCACCGCAGCAACAGTAGTAGACAACGGAACGGGATTACAGGGGGCCCGTCAACAGAGAAACGGATGCCAAATACAGACGACTCAGCCATGCAATGGAACCATGTCACATTCCAAAATTTAGAAGAGCTACAGGAATCGAAAGGAGCTGGTCTACCACAGGGCTTAGTAGCAGAAATTTTGCGTAAAGCTAAAGAGGCACAGGAGAACCCGGCACAAAGACGATTACGGTTTATGCGAGACGCGTACCGAGTGACCCTCTGCCATGACGTGGTTAAAATTTCTCGTCGGTGAAGTTGGGAGGGCGTGTGACGAGCAAAATTATTGACTAATTTTGCTCGCACAATAAATGTTCCCCAAAGCAATAGTCATTGCGAAAATGGACCGCCAGCATCACTCGCGTGCGAAGAAGTTTTGAGTGCGTTAACCAATCAGCTTGCGCGGCCCCATCAACACTTAATGTTAATTGTTAGAATACCTTCGCACCAATAGAAACCACGGCGAAAGCGGGAGCGCATGAAATGCACAAAATAATAAACGTTGGTCAATAAATCACATGCAAATTGTACCAACAACCACCAGCAGAAAGAAATCATGCGTACAATAACAACAACAGGGCGTGCAACAACAACAACAGGGCGTGCAACAGCAACAACGTGCCGCTGCAACTACTACGCGCTTGACAACAGCCGGACTTTTCCAGGAAGACGCTGAGGGTCGCCTAAGGTCAAGAGGAAAACACCAACAATGCCTTGGCCTTAGCAACAGGAAGCGGTAGTCGGAGCAACGGCCAGCGGGACTGGAACAACAACTAGAAGTTCAACAGGTGGCTATAAAAGCGCCTGCACCCTGACATACGGTCTCTTTTCCTGCTAAGACATCGCGCAAGTAAGTACTGTAGAAACGTTGCCGCATAGACGCCACGAGACTAGGAAACATTACCAACGGACACACACACACAAGCGCTGCATTTACTACGAGTGCTGGACTTTAATCCACTCTCATAATACACCAGAGTTTGTTCGTCAGGAAGTGGTTTGTCAATCCACCACCGTTGAAACGAAAGACTAAAGGCACAGATCGAGACATTAAGAAGAACTGAGTTTGCTACGAACGCTGGGTTTTTCAATCCGCCTTCATAGAAAACCAGGACTTGCTTCTCAGAGTCAAACCGGTGGAAGTGGTTTTTCAATGGGTGTGGTAACTCTAATCACTTATTATGGCCAGAGTCCACTGTGGCAACACCACACACAACCGGGATTATTCTATTTGTTGTCTCTTTCGAACTTTTAACTCATATATGTATATAACAGTTCCTTTGTTTGTTTGATTGTTTATTAATCACTTTTAATAAATTTCAAATTAGTTATTATAAGTATTTAGATTATCTAAATAGAACTAGACACTTTCTTCGAAACTTGCACTTTCGTTTAGCATTTCCGAAGATTTTCCAATTTCAGCCGGTGTGCCCCAAGGTAGCGTTCCAGGCCCTATATTATATGTAATACTCACATCTGATACTCCTATAAGTGAAAGCACGCTAATTTCAATATTTGCGGATGATACCGCCGTACTTAGTTGCAATAAATGTTCGATAAAGCCGTCGAGGGCACTACAAGAGAGCTTATTTAAGGTAGAAGAATGGCTACGAATGTGGCGTATAAAGGTCAATGAACAAAAAAGCAAGCACGTAACATTATCTTTGAAGCCTGGTACGTGTCCAGCTATTCGGCTCAATAATATCGAGATTCCACAAGCTAATGAAGTTACGTATCTCGGCATTCATTTAGACAGGCGCTTAACTTGGCGTACGCACATTTCAGCTAAAATTTTATATATGAAGCTGAAGGTCCCCCAGATGCATTGGCTAATTAACCACAAATCTACCAACAATTATCACAGAAAAAAGACTAGAAAGCAGAAATACATAGCAAAACTGGAAATCACCCGAATTCAGTAGCTAAATCCCTCGCAAAACCGATAAGCCGATCCCGCCTGCAGAGAAGAGACTTATTTAGTTACTAGTTTTAAGATTTGATGTACTTATTGTTAGGCTTAATCTAAGCAGATTCAATAAATAATAAATTCTTGAAAAAAAAAAAAAATTATTTCTGTCGAGTTAAGAATAAATGATAGAGGGAAAAACAAAAGTATCCCTATGTATACTACCTCCATCCAATCAAACAGTCAGCGAATTAATAGATATAAAAGTAATTTTTCTATATAGTCTGCTCAATATAAATTTTCACAGAAGTACCGGTGTATAAGCTTAAATCCGCTGGTTTTTTTTGGTCAAAAAACACATTTTTTTATAGAAAGAAAAAAATAATTTATTCAAAGTATTTGCCCTCGCTAGCTATACATTTATCCCATCTCTCGGGCAATTTATGTATACCACGCCAAAAGAATTTTTCACCTTTCGAGAGAAACCACTCGTCAAGCCATTTTCCGACGTCTTCGTACGAATCGAAGTGCTGTTCTCCGAGCTCGTGTCCCATCGATGAAAACAGATGATAATCGGAAGGGGCCAGGTCTGGTGAATAAGCGGGATGAGGTAGCACCTCCAAGTTGAGTGTCTCCAAGTAGTTTTGGACCATTTTTGACTTGTGCGATGGGGCATTGACGGGGAGAAATATCAGCTTCTCATGTCTTTGTTCATAACCTGGCCTTTTTTCACGCAAAGCACGGCGCAATTTGATTAGTTGTTGGTGGTAGCGCGTGAGCATTGACAGTTTCACCAGGTTTCAACAGTTCATAGTAGACGACACCTTGATGATCCCACCAAACGCACAGCATCGTCTTGCGTCCAAATCGATTTGGTCTTGGGGCAGAAGTTGATGGTTGGCCGGGATCGACCCATGATTTTCTTCGTTTAGGATTCTCAAAGTATATCCTCTTTTCATCGCCAGTAACCACAAGATGCAGGAACGACTTCCTTTTTTTGCCTAGCAATCAATATATCACATGTGTTTTGGCGTCGCTCCATCTGCCTATCGTTCAGTTCATGGGGTACCCATTTTCCGATTTTTTGAACCTTTCCCATGGCACGTAAACCCATGGAAATGCCTGGTTGAGTAACACATAACTGCTCGGCAAGCATTTTTTGCGATTGGGTATCGTCCTCATCCAAAAGAGCCTGTAATTCATGGTCCTCCACTTTTCTGGATCGATTTTCACGCTTCTTGTCACCAGGTCAAAATGGCCGTCTTTAAACCGACGAAACCAGTCTCTGCAAGTTGTTTCCGATAACGCACTGTCACTATAGGCCTCCACAAACATTCGATGCGTTTCGGCAGACGATTTCTTCAAATTAAAGCAAAAAGTAGAGCTTCTCGCATATGCTCATTTTGTGGCACAAAATGTTGTTATAGGAAATCATTGATGGTGTGCAATGATTGATGTAAACAGGTGTCGAACTCACACAAATAAAAGTATGACGTTTCTATAGTAGCTAAATATGGTCACTAACGCCATCTATGAGCAAACAGCGGATTTAAGCTTATACACCTGCATATTCTAATAACATAGTCATATACGTATTCGTCTACATATAGCTTGAAAATGTATACTGAGACGCTAACTCCAACACAAAATACTCACTACTCTTTATGGAAAGCCTATAAAAATATAAAGTGTCCTAAGGACTGTCATCCACCACTCAGGCAAAATAATGTAAGTTGGGCAAGAAGTGACGAAGAGAAAGCCCCAGCGTTTGCAAATCATCTGAAATCCGTATTTCAACCTATCCAACCAACCAGCAGTTTTGAAATTCCATTTTTGGCCCCTAAAATACCACTAATCCCGATGAAGGTTAAAATGAAGGAAGTTCAACTTGCAATTAAAACTCAGCTAAGCTCGAAAAAAGCACCAGAATTTGAGTAAATTACATAAAAAATTATTGTGGAATTACCTGAAGTAGCTATCAAAATAGTGACGCAGTTATTTAATGTAATATTTAGGATTGGGTATATTCCACAACCCTGGAAAATATCACTAACTACAATGATACCAAAACCCAGTCGTCCCACTTCTGATGCCGTTGACTCGCAAATTGGGCCACCATAGTCTTGATGGTGCGATTGGTGCGTTCCACCGCATTTTCCTGCGGAGTGTAGGGCGCCGTGAACTGGTGTTTGATGCCATAGCCCTCGGTAAACCGGCGGAACGCTCGACTACTGAATTGAGACCCATTGTCCGTCACTAGGATTTTGGGTACTCCAAAACGAGACAGGATGAGTTCCCGGAAAGCCCGTTGCAGTGTCTCGGTGGTGGTTTTTCGGAGGGGGGCCATCTCGGTCCATTTGGAGAATTTATCGAAGAACACGACTAGCATGGTGTTACCATGTGTGGAACGGGGTAAAGGTCCGACAAAGTCGGCGCACAAAACAGACCAAGGCTCAGTGGGGATGTGGCTCAACATTTTCCAAGCTGGTTGCTGGTGGCTGCTTTTATATCGTTGGCAGGAGGAGCATTGACGCACGTATCGACTTGTATCGCGGAATAGCCCCGGCCAGTAATATCGGTTGGCTATCCGTGCTATTGTTTTTCTGATGCCTAAGTGCCCTGCCGTAGGTGCATCGTGATTTTCCTGTAGGACCCGGTTCCTGAGCGTTCTTGGTACACACAGTTTCCACGGGATGCAATCTTCGTCGCCACGATAACTCGGGATGTGCCTGTATAACTGTCCACCTTCCAACTGGTAGTCAGCATATTTCTCCGGCCTAGCGATGATCTCTGCTTTACGTTTCTGCCACCAGGGGCAGTCTGGTTCTGTTCGGTCCTCAATGGTAATGGTGCAGGCGGCTTCTGTTGGCTGTCTCGACAAGGCGTCGGCTAACACGTTCAATTTTCCCTTCCGGTATTGCACGTCGAATGTGTACTGTTGTAGTTCAAGGGCCCATCTTGCGATACGACCTGCAGGGCTTTCTATGGAATTCAGCCACTTCAGTGACAGGTGATCCGTAATGACCGTGAAGTGGTATCCCTCAAGGTAAGGTCGCATCTTTCTGATACCCCATACGATGGCTAAGCACTCTTTTTCTGTGGGTGAATAGTTTCGCTCTGCATTATTTAAGCGACGGCTGGCGTAGGCTATCACGCGCTCCACCCCATCGACTTCTTGGGTGAGCACCGCGCCCAGTCCGTAGTCGCTTGCGTCGGTCTGAAGCACAAACTTCCTAGTGAAATCCGGACACGCCAGGACTGGTGCCTCTGTCAATTTCTGCTTCAACTGTTCGAACGCGTCTTGCTGCTCTCCAGCCCACTTGAAGTGTTTACCCTTTTTTAGTAATAGTGTTAACGGGTGTACCGTCTTGGCGAAGTCTGGGACAAAACGCCGATACCATGACACTACTCCCAGGCAGTGTCGCACCTCTCGTATATTTTGGGGTGGTTTTAGCTCTCTGATGGCCGCGATTTTATCTGGGTCAGTGTGGATGCCTTGGTCACTGACCACGTGTCCCAAATACTTCAATTTCTTCTGGAAGAACACGCATTTGTCCTTATTCAATTTAAGGTTGGCTTTTCACAGGCGACGGAATACTTCGGCTACATTCTGTTGGTGCTCTTCCAGTGTGCGCCCTGTGATGATGATATCATCCAGGTATGCGAAAGCGTGCGGCTCCATTTCGGGACCTATTACCTGGTCTAACGCTCGTTGAAATGTCGCAGGTGCTGAATGTAGCCCGAATGGCATTACCTTCCATTGGAAGAGTCCGAGGCCTGGCTCCGTGAATGCGGTATACTCTTTGCTGTGGTCATCCATGGGTATCTGCCAGTACCCATTCTTCAGATCGAGGCTGCTGATGTATTTCGCCTCCCGTAAGCGGTCCAGTATGTGCTGTATTCTAGGCAACGGATATGCATCGGGTATAGATCTGGCATTCAGTTGTCTGTAATCTATGCATAATCTCCACGTCCCATCTTTCTTGCGCACGAGGACAATTGGTGAACTATGTGGAATATGTGAAGGCTCTATTCATCCCTTTTTCAATAGTTCGTCCACTTCGGCGTTGATTACTTCCTGCTGTGCGGGGTTCCTGGGGTAATAACGTTGCTTTATTGGCCTGTCATCGCGCATCACAATTTTGTGTGTTGTAATGTTGGCTACTCCAGGTTTGTCTTCAAATTTATCTAGCTCGGTCTTCAGAAATGCTTCGATAGTCTCTTTCTCCGTGATGGCCTCTTCTTGGATGGTCGTGCACTCTGTAAAGTCGCTGTTTTGCACGCCCCCAACCTGAGGTCCCAGCATGATATCTTGGTCACCGCATTCGATTTTTGTTCCCATTGTCGACATGAAATCGAGTGCCAGAAGGAGGTCGTCTGTGGCGTCCGGCATTGTGAGTAGCTCGAGGTCGCAGTTTCGCCCCCCTAACTGTATGTTCACTTGAAGCACCTCCGTGACCTCTCGGGTGCGTCCGTCGGCCATACGTGCACGTATGTGTGTAGATGTTACCCTACCAGTGGTTGCACGTAACTGGCGGCTAAGGCTTTCGCTGATGAAACTTCGAGTGGCTCCTGTATCGATGGTGGCGTTGGTGGTGTAGGTGCCAATGGAGACAGTGGCACAGATGCGCTGCCCATCGCAGCGCAACGCACTTATTGTTGGTGAGGCCGGATGCTTGTGGGCTGTGTCGGGCCTCGTTACTGACGACAGCCTTGCCAGTTTCCCGTTTGGGCTCTGCAGCACTCAACAGTCCAGGTTCCCAGCTTGCCACAGTCCCAACAGAATAGAATCTGTGCATTACGGCAGTAGCGCGCGACGTGTCCATTCTGTCCGCAACGCCGACAGGCAGTGCGTACGTCTATCATGGTGTTAGCATTGGTTTCGGTCGTTGGCAGGACCTGCCGACTCCGAGTCTCCCTTGGTGTGGTATGCTCGATTCTGATTTGTGGAATAAGTCCTCTTGGTTGTGGTGTAGGTGCTCTTGGTTGTGGCATATGTGTTCTGGGTTGTGGCGTGGGTGTTCTGGGTACATCATGGTCACTGCGTATGCCCTCCATATCTTCCGCCATGCTCACCAGTTCCTCCAGCGTCGTAAAGTCTTTTCGGCGCACGTACCATTGGTACTCCTCCAGACTGTTCTTAAATATTCGTTCTAGCTTCTGTTCTTCTGAATACCCAGCGTGTCGCATGAGGTCCTGGAATTCTACCACATATAGTTTGAATGGTTCCCGGGGCTTTTGTCTTCGCTGGCGAATCTCGTCATCGAGATTTTCAAAGTACCTCGCTGGTACAAAGAATTTCAAGAAGTCTTTCTTGAACGAGTCCCAGTAGCTCCACGATCTGTTGTTGTTTCTGTACCATAACAACGCACGCTCTTTCAATAATTCTGGCATGGTACGCGGGAGGAGATTCTTGTCGAGCCCGTACACTTCCGACAGCTCCTCCACTCGTTCCAGAAACGCCAGGGGGTCACGGCCACCATCATACTTAATGGACCATTTCCTTACATGATCAATGATAACGGCGTGTGGTGCGGCTACATGGCGTGGCTGTTCCACGGCCGTTGGTGACACAGCGCGATTAAGTGAGGTCCTCCGAAACTCTGCCTCCCATGCCGCTGGTATTTTACCTGTAAATATATGGCCTGGCCTATCCACGCTCAGCGTATCGCGGGTACCTATGGGCGTAGCTAGCTTGGGTGAGGTACTCCTGACGTACCTGGATTTTAGCTTCTCTAAACGGTTTTGTTGTTCTTGAGTCAATTTTGTCTCCGTGAAGAACTCTGAGAGTCGCTTACGGAGTTCTTCCACGGTACCTGTAGCTTCTACATCGAATTCCACACAGAAAAGCACTAGCTCCTCCTTGCGTAGCGAGTACAGCCAGCTTGTTTTCGCCATCCTGTGCTTCACTTAGATGATGATGAAGACAATGGGTGTGCGTGTGTGTTGTCAGCAGGTGCTAAATCGGCATTCCTCTGTATGACTGCGTAGATCGACGCAGTTCTCTGGCACTCTTTGGATTTTTTACGTAGGAGTTTTATGCGTTGAATTTCTTTTGTAAGTCCGATGCGTTAAACTTCTGTGTTTTTTTTTTATTAGTCCCTGCTCGGGCGCCACTGTAACGACTCAATTTTCCGCCAAGGTAAGCTCGCCGGATAACCAGGTATCGTATACAGAATTTATACCCAGAAACCTCAAGGATCCTTGAAGTTCTTCGTGGGTCCTTGAAAGTGCTTAATCGCAACAAGTCCTTGGATTATCCTTGGATATTATTTAGTCCTGCACTTGGATTATCCTTGGATATTATTTAGTCCTGCACTTGGATTATCCTTGGATATTATTTAGTCCTGCAACGCACTTTCCAGAGCTGAGGGAAAACTCAGCAACTTTCAGGGGTCGTATACAAAAATTATTAATATAAAATCCTGTGAGTTAAATTTGCTCGGTGTCTTTGTTTAAAATACCGATTGTGGAGTGTTTTTTTATATTTCCCACTCTCTATTCTTGCCAATCCCCTCACTACTGCGCGTTTAATCGACTTTATAGCTTTCTTTCGCCTACTAGTGTTTTTACAGGTTTTTGTGTGAGTGAAATTTGTCAGTTGGCAAATTTCATCTTCACAATATACATATAAATATAGCCATACATAAACATATGCATATACATATACAATAACTATAAATATATATATACTCGTACATATGCATATATATACATATATATGTGCATATAGTCAGGTATACATGTATAAACATATGAAATAATAGCAATAACAACATTAATATATATAGACAATAATGTTTAATTGGTATGACGCGCATAGTTGTCGAATAAACTAGTGTACATATAATCCAAACAATTGTTATACATACATACATATGTACCTGATCTACCCACTTACTTATATTAAGCTTAGAGTGATATAATCCAAACAATTGTTATAAATACATACATATGTACCTGATCTACCTACTTACTTATATTAAGCTTAGAGTGTTTAAGGTTTTTATGAATAAAGTTAGTCATTAGAAGAAATACTGGAGTGCAACGTCTATTCAGACTCTTAATTGGCGACGAGGAAAACAAAATAAGATCATATAAAAACCACATGGCTTACCTTTGCAAAGAAAAATAAAATAGAAAAGCTATTGAGGAAAAAGAATAAAAACATTAATAATTAAAATAAATATAAAAGTAATATATAGTTAAAGTGGAAAAGTTAGTAGTAATCGTTTAATTAGTCGCGGATTTAAAACGTTTCACTAGTGTTTTGATGAAAAAGTCAGAAAAAAAACAATTAATTATTGTAAACTGAAATAAATGTATTAAAATAATTTAAACAAAAAGACATTGACTTGAATAAAAAAAGGAAAAACAATAGTAGTGTTGTAATAGAAAGAACAGTTTTCCAATGCCACGCTTTATTTGACCTTGAAACGAGAAAAACGGAATTAACATCAACTTTAAATTCGGCTCACAGTTCAAAGAGAGCATTATCAACCACAAGCAATAGCCCCGATAAGACTGATTCCGACGTCACGTAAGCACATTCGGCAGCAGAAATAAGGCATCAGTAGTAGAGATCTACAACAATAACATCTCCAGCATTTATCACCTACTTTTCAAAATATGGAGAGTAATACAATTGCCAGCTATAATTTAGTATTAAGTTGTATAAAAAATATCGATAATTTTGATGGTACTGATTTTAAAAATTTTGACATGCCCTTATGAGGAAAATGATAATCTAACATTTACTAATGAAGTGAAACACGAAATTGTTACAAAAAATGATATCCCTATTCACTCTAAATTATATAGATACCCAGAGATTCACAAGGAGGAGGTTAAAAGACAAATTAATAATAAGTTAAAGCAAAATATAATCCATATAACAGCCGACACTCGATTATCCCCAAAAAATCTGACAACCAACCGATTTAAAATGGCGCATAGTCATAGACTACAGAAAACTCAATAGTAATACCATAGAAGATAGGTATCCAATACCGAATATGGAAGACATATTCGACAAATTGGGAATATGCCATTAATTCTCGGCACTCGATCTGGTTTTCACCAGATTGAGATGGACAATAATGATATACATAAGAGAGCCTTTTCTACGGCGGACGGACATTACGAGTATTTACGAATGCCATTTCGTCTACGTAAGGCTCTCGCTACTTTCCAACGCCTTATGAATAATATGTTAAAAGAGTTTATAGGCAAAATCTGTTTCGTTTACCTTGACGACATCTTAGTTTTCTCTACCAGCATAGAAGAACATATAGAATTTCTAAGCAAAATTCTTAATACTTTGAGTAAAGCCAACCTGAAAATTCAATTGAGCAAGTGCAAATTTTTAACAAAACAAAAATAATTTCTTAGTCACGTCGTTTCAGCAGAGGGTATTAGAACAAACCGCGGTTCTTATACAGAATTGCAAGATGATATCTTACTCTAGCAGATCACTTAATGGTCACGAACAAAAATATAGCACAATCGAAAAAGAATTGCTAGGGATCGTTTAGGCAACTAAATACATTCGACCTTATATTTATGGTGGTTAAAGACCGACCATAAACCACTTATTTGGCTTAACGGTTTAAAAGAGCCAAACTGCAAATTACAGCGTTGGAAAATAAATCTCAATAAATTTGACTTTGACATCGAGTACATTAAGCGCAAGGAAAACGTTGTAGCAGATGATTTAAGTGGCATTGTCTTTGATGAGAATAAAAATACAGAGAACCATTCCTTTTTAGACGTAAATCTAAACGATATTTTTGAAATTTCAGATAACGAAGAAAACAGTTCGTCCTCACCAAATCAGGAAGAGAATTTGGATTGTGATGATGGAGACACTATCCACAGTGCACACACTGATAGTTTGAACCTTATCCCAATTAACGTTTTCAAAAACCAACAAACTTTCGATCTTACCCAAAAGGTATCTAAAACTTCAAAAATCTTATATAGAAATAAAATTAGATATACAATACTAATAACTCCACAAAGTGGTCTTTTGTCGATAATGAAAAAAATGCTTTCAATTAAAGGATTAATTGTTTTTTTCATTCAGAATCGTAAATTATTTTTAAAGTTTCAGGACTTGTACTCAAAATACTTTTCAGCAAACAAAAACCTTAAAGTCTTGCAATCACACACATTTATTGAGGATGTAACAGATACAGAAAAGTTACTGGAGTTAATTGGAGAAGAAGCATAGGGAAAACAACCACAGGGGAATTAACAAAATTTTCGAAGAAATGAAGAATAACTATTTTTGTCCAAACTTAAAAAAAATTATACAGAAATATATAAATAACTGCGAAATATGAGACATAGCAAAGTACGGTAGAAACCCTATTAAGCACACCTTTAACATCACTGCCACACCCCAAAAGTACAATGATATAGTTCAGGTTGAAATTTGTTATCCTCAAAAGAAAGTGATGGTTTTGACCAGTTTAGATATATTGACAAAGTATGCTACCGCTCACGTTCTGAAAGACAGAACATGGCCATCTATTATAGACGCCCTCAAGAAAAGATTCCAATACCTAGAGAACCATTCCTTTTTAGACGTAAATCTAAATGATATTTTTGAAATTTCAGATAACGAAGAAAACAGTGCGTCCTCACCAAATCAGGAAGTGAATTTAGATTGTGATGATGGAGACACTATCCACAGTGTACACACTGATAGTTTGAACCTTATCCCAATTAACGTTTTCAAAAACCAACAATCTAATAACAGCACTACTAATAACAGATAATAAACTAGCCACTGTAAATATAATACAATTTTTAATCGAGCAAAGTATCATTATAATACAACTTATCTTAAAACAGGTAATGCGGATGTTGAGAGACTACATGGTAAGCTGAATGAACACGAGCCTTTTTAACGCCGACCCCAATAACAAAGATGACCTGCAAGACAAAGTTTGCAAAGCTATAATAGCATACAATAATACGATTACTTCTGCGACAAAAAAACAGCCCGATCGACTTAGTAAACAACTTAATTACTAAAGAAGAAATGACTCAATTTTCAAAGCAGCTGCACTTACAAAAAGTATTCCACATTAATTCTTAAAACATAAAAAAGGAAAAAATGTATAGTCATTTTGACCCCATATTTATTGATAATAATAGTGTAACCAAAGCTCAGCAAATATAAATACCAAAATAATAGCAATAAACATACCGTAGAAATACATAATTTATAAGGAACCAATGGATGTACATTTCGATAGACCAACATTATTGTAAAAGAAAGAAAATCTTTGTATAAGAAAAAAATTATAAGTAAATTGTTGAAGAAATTAAACACCTTACTTCAGCAGGTACTGCTGTAGCTAGGGGTGGAGAAGTCAGGTACACATGTATAAATATGAGAAACAATAACAATAACAACATTAATATATAAAGACAATACTGTATAGTTATATATCTAATTTCAAATAGGTAGGTAGGTAGGTAGGAGTGGCCGCCCAGTTTGTCAAAAACACACTTGAGCACACATAATGGCCCATTGTGATACCAAGGTGAGGAGCCGTTCAAACACTGACTAGAACGTTCCCATACTTGGTATGGTGATAGTCAGCGCAAGGACAGCGCCAGGAAAGGCACGACTCCCCCGTCATGTTTCAGGAAACCATCCTGATACTTTGATGAACCTGGCTATGTCCCTAATATTAATGGATGACAGCTCTGTCAGGTTTGTAAGAAATGGGGCACCAAAGGTGCGAATTCTTCTTCTGCTCAAGGATGGGCAGTGGCATAAGAGGTGGAAAACCGTCTCGTCCTCCTCCTCGAAGCCACAGCCTCGGCAAAAGTCATTTGAGGGTAGGCCCAGTCTTTCTACGTGCTGTCCCATTATGCAGTGGCCGGTCAAAACCGACACAATTGTCAACAGTGATACGCGATCAAGTCGAAGAAGTCGCTACTTGGGAATGACTATTGACGCCAAACTAATTTGTAAACAGCATATCACACAAAAAAGACAAGAAATTAATAATCGTTTCAGACAACTTTATTGGCTTTTGGGCAGACAATCCAAGCTCTCAGTTACAAATAAACTGCAGATATGTAAATCAATAATCATGCCTATCTGGAAATTCGGTATCGAAATGTGGGGCATTGCAGCAAAATCGAATATCAGAAAAATTCAAAGAATACAGTCCAAAATTCTTGCACAATAATCAATACTGAGTGCTATTATGGAACGAAGACATCCACCGTAACCTATACATTGACTCTGTTGAAACAACCATCCAAACATGCACCCTCAAGCACATACACCGCCTATTAGCATACACAAATCCAGATCTGAGAGAAATTCCTTCACTAGAAACTTCACAACCAAGCAGACTGAATCGTTGCACACCAACAGAACTACTGAATAGATACTTATAAATCTAGCCTGAAATTAAGCGAAAATCTTAGAAAGTCAATGTAAATGTAGTTTTAGATATTGGTCTAAGATTACCTCTATTTCCTAACTTTTAAAAATTATTACTTAGTTTTAAATAGACATCTGTAATATAAACGAGATACAAAAAAAAAAAAAAAAAAATTACTGCATTTCCAAGCTTCATATCCTCCATTATGAGTTTCTGTAGTGTCATGTCATTCTCACATTCGCATATTTGTAAGTGCAGACCGTTTCGTTCCCTTTCCTTGTTCTGATATAAAACACCATAGATCGTCTATCCCAGGCAAGTTTTAGTTGCAGCAAGTTCGTTGATTTTTCTCGTCGGAGCCTCCACCACGTTAGCTGATTCAGCTTAAACATACTTTCGGTATAGACATACTTTCTTGCAAGCTGACCCATTAACATATTTATATGAATTTAACATTCTTTGTTGCAAGCTGACCCATAACATATTTATATCACATTTCAGACATCGCATCAATGTTACTCCATAAAAATTGTCTATTAATTTCATTTTCGGCTGCTCTGCAATAAATTTCGGGTCATAATGTAAACATTGAAACAAAGTGGTAATAACTGCAAGCAGAGCAAAAGTCTAACAATAACAGAGTGAATGAGTCGCACAATGAAAGGAAGAATGTGTAAGAAGAAGTAAGAATTTGGAAAATAGTCTTAAGTTGATTTTTGGAAAAGGAAAAATATCATTAATGAATACACTTTCAAACCGACAACACACTATTTTAATTTGTCGGAAATTTGCGCGATATTACATCTCGATACAATTGTACTTGTAGCCTTCTAGAGTGATTGTACTTCTGGATCAGCTCTTCCACACAATGATTGCGTAGGTAGGTAACTCGAGTTTGTTTACCATGCGAACGTTATTAATGTTGAAAATTTTCTTTTTGATACTTGCAGATACTCGCACATTAACAATTGCTGAATTATATTCAGTACGGACAGATTCATCTGGATAACTCAAACAGAGTTCGGTTGCATCACCATTCAGCTGTAGTTTCTTCACGATATCGTGCTAGAAGATTGTCGGGCCAAATTCATCATCGAGAAGTGCATAAATATCTGCAGTACCATGTTGGCTATGACTTTTAATAGACACAATTCAATACAAAATATTGGATGTTCTCTGAACATTTAAAGCGATAATATTCTGAGCATTGTTGTTATTGATCTATGCCTTGTGTAGTAAAGGGTTATGCCTCGCAGTGCAGTTGTTAAGACCACAATCTGGACGATCCCTGTAAAACTTGGGATTGCGTACCTTAAGGCACGAGCGACACAACTTCATGCGATGAACAACAACTCCATTATAAGTCATCGCCTTGAATTTGTTGCAATTTATCATGAATGATTTTCAGTGCACACTGAGAATTTGCTGATGCTGAGTTCTTTCCATATCACGTTTTTCTCGGGTATTGTTACAACAGAACTTGCAGCCTCTGCTCTGACGTATAACCATTCACTGAAAGTCATCCGGTTAACAGTTGCGAAGGCAGCTTTCGACTCAAATATTGGTTAATTTAAATGGAGCATAACTCTTGCCGCAGACATTGTAGTAACTAAATTGTTCACCCTTAGTGTGAAAGTGATAAGTGTTTCGCGTTTATTCACATTTACATCTGGTGCTGAAAGTATCTTCTTTAGCAAGCTGTCTATTATTTGGTCAGGCTTGGGAAACATCATTTGCAGAACATCAAATATTGCAGTATTGCCAGTGATCTGAAATGTACAAAATCATTCATCATTGCACATCTAATGTTATAAAACTATCTGAAGCCAGGTAAATGCTATATAATTTACTAAAATGCATATATACAATGGAAACTCTTTAAATATTTTATTTTATTTCATTATAATAATAAAAACTGAGCAACAACAACCAAAATGTACCTGTGGCGAAGCTGAACCAGCCAACTCTCGAGGTTGCGTCGTTGCGAAAGAGCTCGAAAAGATAAGAAAGAAAAAACCGGTCAACATCTAAACAGCGAAACTTTTAGGAATAAGATATAAAATTGCAAATAATCAATAGCAAACAATTTAAAGAAGATCTCAATAGCAGATTAACTTATGCTCAAACAGTGAAGAATAATAATTAAAGTGAAAGCGAAATACTTTCTGAAATACTGCATAAACTGGATAACCAGGAAAACTGTTATGCTTCACTAGAGAAGCGACTTACAAAATTAGGACAATCAATAAATTCAGACATGCCTAAACAATTAAGGATTATGCTTTGGCACGCAAATGGGGTGATCCAGCACCATAGGGAACTAGAACTCATATTGCATCACAGAAATATTTATGTGTGTCTGTTATCTGAAACTCACTACACAAATCATTCATATTTAAAAGTTAATAATTACCATACATTCCACACTATACATCTAAGCAATTGTGCAAGCAATTGTATTTGAGTAAAACAGCTCTCAAACATTTTGAAGAACAAAAAACTTGCAGAGAGGAATTCCAGTCAACTGCTGTTACCATTAATACCTGCCAAAAAGTTTCACTGATGGCTGTATATAGTCCTCCAAGACAAAATATCAAATGTGGACTGTATGTACATCTTATGAACAAATGCAAAAATTGTTTTATTATAGGAGGAGACTTCAATGCAAAGCATACACACTGAGGATCGAGGTTAATAACTACTAACGGTAGAGAACTTTTAAAAGCTATTTAAAATAGAGGCTGTGACTGGTAACCAAAAATATTTGCCAACAGATCCCGAAAAATTACTGATTTGCTCGATTTGTACATAATAAAGCAAATTTCTCCATCCAACTTGTTAATTCAAGATGAATTAGAAATTAATTCTTACCTTAAGCGAGGCGAAAAAATCACGTTTTTTGTTTCAAACAGGAGGTAGGTAGGTAGGTAGGAGTGGCTGCCTAGTTTGCCAAAAGCACACTTGAGCACACATAATGGCCCTTTGTGATACCTCGGTGTGGCGCCGTTCAATCATTGACTAAAAAAATTCGCTTACTTGGGATGGTGATGCAAGGACAGCGCCAGAAAAGGCACGCCTCCCGGTATGTTGCTGATAGTTTGATGAACCTGGCTATGTCCCTAATATTAATGGATGATAGCTCTGTGAGGCTTGTAAGAAATGGGACACCAATGGTGCGAATTCTTCTTCTGCTCACGGATGGGCAGTGGAATATGAGGTGGAAAACCGTCTCGTCCTCCTCCTCGAAGCCACAGCCTCGGCAAAAGTCATTTAAGGGTAGGCCCAGTCTTTCTGCGTGCTGTCCCACTATGCAGTGGCCGGTCAAAACCGATCGAAGAAGTTGATTGGTTCTGTTTTTGTCCATTCTTGCCCAAGTTAGTCTAGCCGTGTGGCCAGGATTTGTAGGCGTCAGCCAGATATTTCTGTTATATTTCGTTATATATATATATATATATATATATATATATATATATATATATATATATATATATATATATATATATATATATATATATATATATATATATATATATATATATATATATATATATATATATATATATATATATATATATATATATATATATATATATATATATATATATATATATATATATATATATATATATATATATATATATATATATATATATATATATATATATATATATATATATATATATATATATATATATATATATATATATATATATATATATATATATATATATATATATATATATATATATATATATATATATATATATATATATATATATATATATATATATATATATATATATATATATATATATATATATATATATATATATATATATATATATATATATATATATATATATATATATATATATATATATATATATATATATATATATATATATATATATATATATATATATATGAGAATGAGTGCCCCCTGTGAGTCAAGATGCGAACTATTCGAATAAAAGCTTATTCAAGAACCATCTGTCGGTAATATCAAAAAGAATATTCTCGACTTCTGTCGAACTGGATCGAAAATTCTAGAAAATACGATAATGACGTAGAATTTTCTACTCCAACCATTCGAATACTATAAAAGCGACAAGACTGTTCAAAGTCGAATGCAGTAGATCAGAGACCGTAACTGTGTGTACATCTATATAATCAAAACAGGAGTATTTGTGATTTACAAAGTGATGAAATTCATTAGTAAATAAAGTGACTAATGGTTTGTGAAGTGCAAATAATAACTAAGTAAACTTTAAGCCTAATATTAAATGTGTAAATAGCAATAATTAAATAAAGCTAATTATTTTAATTTAACCAGCGATTGTTTGATTACTACACAATCCAGTGGTACGAGTACGAGTACAGAGAGTTAGAGGAATTGTCAGGAGGGCAATTTTGTAACAGAGTAAATTGCCAAGAGGGCAATTACGTAACAATTGGTGTCAGAAGTGGGATTGTGTATCTGTAATAAACAATGGTTAAATTTGAAAAACTGCGATTGGAGCAGCTCAAGAAGGAGCTTGAGCGCTTAAATTTGCAAACATAAGGGCTTAAAGCGGAGCTGCAGGTGAGACTAAGAAGCGCTTTAGAGGAGCAGGGTATAGATGTCGATGAGCATGAATTCCAATGTGAGGAGCCAACGACACCTCGACACGAAGAAATCCCCCAGAAACTAATACGGGTAACTTTGACATGAGTGCACTTATCGGGGTAATACAGCAACAGTTACAACAAAATTCTCAAGCAGCCGATGAGAAGATACAGTTGCGAGATGAGAGGATGCAGCAGCAATTACAACAAAATGCTCAAGCTGTAAAAGAGCATTTACAGCAGAGTGAAACACGACTTGCTCTACTAGCAGAACAAAACTCACAGCAGATGAAAGAAATGTCCGATATGGCAGACAAGAAGGTTTGTGAAATTGAGACACGGCAAGAATCATTCGAAAAATCTGTAGAACAAAAATTCATTGCGAGCGAGCAAAAGCAGAACGAATTTAAGCAACAAATAGAGCAAAAAATTCACCTACTACATAGCGCAAAACCATAATAATGTTCTATTTCTTAATTTTTTCCACTTTTTTTATCCAAAAATATAGTGTTTTTTTTTGTTTTGTTCAATATTTATTTTGAAAATTATGAGAAATTCATTTAAAGTACAAAGTAATTGTATTGGTAGAGACAAAGTATGAATCAAGAAGGAAGCAATTATTGTTTTAAACGATTTCACATCAAAAATTCCAATTCAGTGTAATAGAACATTTTTATGATTTTGCGCAATGAACAACTGAAAATGGTAATTTATCAATATTTATATTGAGTAGACTATATAGAAAAAATACATCTATCATTTCTTCTTAATTCCCCAAAAATAATATGAATTCCTTTAATTTTCCGTTTTTCCTGTTTTTTAAATAAAATAAATTTTCCAATATCATATCTTTTTTCCACGTACCCGAAACAGCTTCTACCGTATCTTCTTCACTTTTTTTTTTTAATCGGGACGGCGCGAACGCTTGACAGAAATTTTATATAGAGCCTGGAAGAGACGGAGCAGCTTTTGTTGGACACTCACTTTCCAGGCTGTGCCACTAGCGAAGAGGATAGTGAAATCATCGAGAATACTCGTGTATTGATGCCTACACGGAGGGAACTCTCACTGGCTCGCAGAATCTTTACCGTCAACAAAACCAAATGGGCTATTTCTACTTTTAGACCATTGAAATCCCCAGGTGTCGATATAATCGTGTCGATACAACCGTGCCTACTTCGGCAAGGTGTTGATATATTGGCACCTGTGCTAACAAACATTTTCAGGATAAGCCTGGAACTAGGCATAGTGCCTAAACCTTAGACGAAGGCTAGGGTGGCTTTCATACCGAAAGCAGGCAAAAGGGCGGACCACACGCCAAAAGCCTATCGGCCCATTTGCCTAACGTCATTCCTGCTAAAAGTTATGGAAAAAATTCTGGACCAATATATCAGGGAAACTTATCTTAAAGATTCTCTTCTTCATATTGAACAATATGCTTACCAATCAGGCAAATCTACTGAGACAGCCATACATAGCTTAACGAGCAGAATTGAAAAGGCGTTTGAGGTAAAGAAGTAGCTCTCTGTACATCGGTTGACATTACGGGGGCTTTTGACAATCCTACTTACAGATCAATTGAGGACGGGATGAACAGGAAAGGTATACAAACACTGATCATAACATGGGTTCTCGATATGCTGAAAAACAGAACAACAATCTTTGAAACAGAGACAGCAAAGCAAATTGTCAGGTCAGCCAAAGGATGTCCCCAGGGTGCGTCCTATCGCCCCTCCTATGCTTATTGGTTATCGACTATCTCTTACAAACTCTCAATGACCTCGGATAAGAAGTTCAGGGCTTTGCGGATGATTTGGTAATTATGGTCAGAGGCAAGTTTGACTCTACCATAACAGATCGCATGCAACTATCTCTTGACATCACTCAAAACTGGTGTCAGGAGAAAGGACTATCGATAAATTCGTATAAAACAAACGTGGCACCCTTCACCAAAACAAGGAAACTGAATCTGGCGACCTTAAATTTAGGGACCACGAACTAAACAATGTCCAATGAAATGAAATATCTGTGAGTACTCCTAGACAAAACTCTAACTTGGAAAAACCACTTATCATACATAACTAGTGAAGCCTTAAGAGCAACCTACGCTTGCAAGAGGTTGTACGGTAAAACATGGGGAGTACGGCCAAAAATGATGCCGTGGTCATATAAAACAATAATATTACTAATGATTACATACGCGCCTTTGGTATGGTGGCCAAAAGCAAACCAAACAAAAGCTCAGATGTTGTGAGTTAGAATCAAGCTGCCTGCGAGTAGTTGACTCACAGCGCCGACTCCTAACAGAGCGGAGATGTCATCAGAGAGGATAATGGTGAGTAGAATTATAATAGCGTAGTTTAAATAAATACTTCTGCGACACTGAAGGCGCCGTAGCGCTGGTCAAAGAAGTTGCAACATATAGGCGCGTTTGCTCTGTTGCAAGCAGCTTTGTATGGGCAACCATAAACCTTCAGTATTATCGGACGGTCTATGTATGTCGTCCTAGCTGTGAGGATTTCTTATGTAGGGGAATCGTGTTTGTTTGTGTATTGGGACATTTATATTGTTTTAAAATTTATTTAAATATTTGGCATTGTAAGCTTAGGGTATTAGGTGAAAATATTTCAAGAGGTGCAGACAACACGTGTTGTTGCATCAAAGTTTTTGTAGTTCGGAAACTACGATTTGCGTAGCAATGTTGAAGTAAAAATGGAAATGCTATTTTTACGTGGCGCAAACGATTTTTTTTAATATGGATTCAAATTTCCGGGAATGAATCAAGATACTTTTGCCAGTAAATTCAATTTCGGTTTTTGCGAACATATAGCCTTTTCTATGGATTTTTGGGAGTATTAAAGATGGTGGGAGGAAATCAAGGAGTATCTGTGAGGAAGTCAAGGACCAATTTGCATTGATGGAAGTACTTAATAGACGCCGCAAGACAGCGGATATGCAACTTGTGATGGAAGTAAAGAAAGAATATATATAAAGATAGAATTTACGGTGAAATGTTTTTTGAATAAATTTGTATTGAATCATTAAGTAAGATGGAATAAAATATTGGAATAAGTTGATAACAAGTGTTAAGAATTATTGGGTTTTATTTGTAATTGGGATACGCCATCTGTTCTGGCATTTGGGTTATGACAGAGGAAGCGTAAGGGTTACTGCTGATACAGGAGCAAATTGGCGAAGCGATTGAAAAACTGGTCCGTAACTTTAAAAAACACGGCAGGTTACGTAAGGACAACGTGTATTACCACCAGCGAATAACACAATTGCAAAATCTGGGGAGATAGTTCAACAATAACCACGGCTTGGGTTTGTCTCACGCAGTTGAGTACGGCAAAGGAAAATATTTTGCGGAAAATTACGCAGAGTACGTAAATAGTCTGGTCAACGAATGAGTTCTGATTTAGAGGGACTAGGACAAAAACTATGAGTTTAGTTTCGCCAGACGAGGAAATAAAGAACAGATTGAAATCAGTACAGTCAGAGGTGGAACTGTTTACTGGGAAAATAGTTGACCAGTTCGAAGCAAGTACTAGCAGGGAAGTAGCTCAGGAGTTGTGGAAACAGGCCAACGCCAGAGGAGCTGTGTCACCATTAGAAGTAGTGGATCAAGCCTTAACGGCAATCCAAAAAAGGACAGAAGAAAAGTTGTTCAATTTTCATAAGAAAACAGAGGATTTGAGAGCACAAAATGAGTATCTTGAGAATAAGGTAAAGAAACTTTCTCAGAGATTGACGGAAACAGAGGAAGCAGCAGCGCTGTTGGAAAAGGAGTTTGCAGAATTAAAAGGAGGACGGGCGACCAATAGGGCCTCACCGAAAAAGGAGAGATCAAAATCAGCATCGGCTGGATTTACACAGACAGTATTGACATTGCCTCCGGAAGTTCGCTGGACGGAATATTTAACACGAGAAGAGATAAGCCGCATGGCAAAGCCAAGATTAGTTTTTAGTGAAGAAAAGCAAGCGGAATTTTTGTTTGGCGCATCTGAAATTGGTGTCGAGCCATTTTCTCCGGGAAGTCCGATAAATAATAAAAATCAGGGATATCCGCCAAAAGAGCCAGAAGCAATAACACTGCAGCAAAGTCTCGATACAGTGGATAGTATTTCGCCTGTACGAGCAAACGGTCGAAGACTAATCAGTTTGAGTCCGTCACTGATAACGTACCTCTCAGATCCGGGAGAAGAGAATTTGGAAACCCCAGAGATTAATAAAGTTAAGGTTTTACCAGCAATTGAGAAAACACAAAGGAGTAAAATGGGCATTCTGGAAGCTGCTCACGCGGTGGAGAAGTTGGTGCCCATGTTCTCAGGAGTCGAGTTGTATGATCTGAGAACTGAGGTCCGGCGCTTCAAAGAAGGTTGTGAGCTAGTGCAACAGAGTCTTCCGGAAGCAGACGGGGAACACTTAATAAATTGTATTAGGCAAAGAACCACAGGTGATGCGTTTGATTTACTGGTGCATAGCTCAGTAAGCACCCTGGAAGAATTATATGTACTTTTGGTTCGGACATATTTAAAACAAAAGTCGTACGACTGTCTCGTTCGGGAAATTGACCACTGCAAGGCATGTATACAACAATACTGTGCATGTATCAACGAAGCAAACTCCGTTTAGGACGCTCTGCGGGTTTGATTTCAACATGCCGGCAAATTTGAAGCGCAAATGTGCGCCAGTTACAATGCTGATAACCCCAATAAAGTGCAAAGTATCAGTTACAGCGAGTGCACGAATTGGTTAGAGAAAACCAGGATTGTGCTAAGCGAGTAGCCAGGGAAGCCTATAACAAGGTACTAAACCGAGTAGTCTTTCATGTGGGTGACCAGGCTAGAAGAAACAAATTCTCACCTGTTTGGATAGGTCCATATGTAGTAGCAGAGATACGCAGCCCAGTTACAACAATCGTAACAATTAAGGGAAAGCATAAAAAGGGACATAATAATTTATTGAAATTGTTCCACATGAGACCACACAACTAAAGACATGTGTTAACAGTGCTTTACCAGTGTAAACACAAGAATAACAACGTAAACACGAACGTGTGTATATCAAATAACACAGTTCCGACTTTCAAAGTTAATGCCAGCAGAAGTGTGCCTATTAAACTCGGGCAAGTAAAGATTTACGTAATGTAAATTTGCTTATTAGGTAATATACCCGAATGAAGCACAGCAGAGAAAAATATGTTTTTAAAATATTAAATAATAAAAAAGGTTCATTGGACGTAATTTAAAAATAAAAGTATAAGACAGTCGTGGGTAAGTAATATAAAACTTCACTTAAAATATATACATATATACATACGGCAGTTTATGCACTGAAATTCGACGTGTAAGTATTAACGCCAGGCAACCGCTGGCGAAGCAAGTATATATATATATATATATATATATATATATATATATATATATATATATATATATATATATATATATATATATATATATATATATATATATATATATATATATATATATATATATATATATATATATATATATATATGTGTGTATAAGATACAGACTGAATGTGCGAACGTATATTTAAAAAAAAAAGTAAGTATATAGAGACATACGATGGGAAATTGGGAATTTGCAGATATTTACATACTGCAGCAGGCTACATGTAAATATACATTGATTTTTTCGGTTTATCGCTTAGGAAATTAGCGTGTGGGGAATTGAATTGTATATATATATATCGAATTAGAACAATTTATTTAGCTTACCATTACAAATTAGGTAATAGCGTTGGCAATTAATTATAAAATGCCTTGAATGTATGTATGTATTCATGTAAGAGCAGGTACATGGTGTAGGGAAATACACTTGTTACTGGATATATACATTCGAGGTTAGTAGTAAATTGAAATATATAGAGTAGTTACAATGTAGATGCAATGAAAAATTTAGCATGCAATGGACAATGTTTTCACATAAACGGGCTTATCTTAAATATCCTTTTTTGTGTCAGAGGGCAAAAGAATTTGCTCAGAATTTAAAAATTTAAAAACATATTATATAAAAAAAGAAAAATGATATGAAACAAATTATGAAATATTTAAACAAACTAAAAAGTAATAAAAAGAAATCAATATATGAAGAACAAATAAATTGAAAAAGAATGACTCTGATTTAAAAGAAATTCTATTTTTTCTAAACGAATTTTGGTTCATACCCATTTCACAAAATAAGTACGGATTATTACATATTAAATATTCAAAATATACTCGCATTAAGAAAAGTTATAAAATAAAAAATTATAATCTGTGTAAAAGTTCACTTTAAAAACAAAAGTAGTTTAGAAAATAATTAGAGTTACAGAAATAAATTAATTAAAATCTAAATTTATAATGGAATAAGTGTAATAATCAAAAGGAAACACAAATTATACTAAATAGGAAAATTATACACAAGAGAATACTCGTATATAGTATATATAATATATTTATTTAAATATTATATATTTTGAAATTCATTTATTAAATTAACTTATGAAATGTTCGACAAAAATTAAACATAGAAAGATATCAAACTAAAATGTTAACTGGAAAATTAAGAAGATTATTATAAGTATTCAGCTCTGATGATGTGAATCGAAGCAGGAAGTTCCGGGAACAGCGTATATCGGAAGACGGTGCGGATTAAAGGACCAACGTATTATTCGATGGATTGGGGATGACAGGCGACTAAAGTGATATTTCTCGAATCAGCATATGGCCGCAGTGGTTCATCACGTTGTGGATGAGTTTATTGACAAACAATGGAAAAATAAACAGTTTTCCTTGCGGTGTCATATTTTGCTTTGGACAGTCTTAAGTTACAATGTCCACCCAGTGGATCACAATCTGACCAGAATCGTTTTTGTGTAAGTTGAAGATGGGCAAAAGCATAAGGAGGGTGACTGAAACCACCACCAAATATATTAAGCAGAGGAAATTTGTCTTAATTAAAGTATATGTTCAATCTAGAGGATGAACATAAGAAATATTATTCGCATATGAAATTGATTTACTAGAAGAAGAAACAGAGACTGGTATCTGATCGGAGTACGCAAATTGCGTCATTAACCGTGTGTCTCAGAGAAATACCGATAGTCTACACATCGAGGTCAATGAAGTCTAATTCCAATATGAGAAAGCTCAAGAGAAACACTTGTACCATAAAACGCATAGCTCCAAAGTTAATAACGGAGGAGTAATGTAATCTCTCATGTATTTCAAATGCATTTTACAAGCTGAATACTATAAGAAGAGGCAGTACCACCTATCCATTGGGGCACGATATATACTCGTAAATCAAAAGAAGAAAGCCACTACAACCGAAGTTTTAATGGTAAACAAAATTGCCAGCCTAGAATATCATACGAACCGGTCCAGAAAGAAGGGAGGGATATACGGAGTTCATCGAGGGACTTCACTCCGACAACGACGGTCGTCAACCGGACCAGCAGGTAGCAGAGTTCGAAGTATAATGTAAGATTTTAGGTATAGAATAGAATTGTGTTATAGTATAGAGGTTTGTATATACACCAATGAGAAAGGAGTCAATGAAAAACCAAATTTTATAAAAAGGGGATTATAAAAAAAAATGATAGATAAAAATAAAAGAACAAAAATAAAGTAAAGAGAAAAAAACTACAAAAGAAAACAAAAGCGAGAGAATAAAACTGTGCAAGTAAAATATTGTAGAGATTTATTAGAAGTTAGTTAGCAGTAACTTCTTTTAGCAAGAGGGGAGGGACGTTGTGAGTTAGAATCAAGCTGCCTACGAGTAGTTGACTCACAGCACCGACTCCTAACAGATACTACACATTTGGTTTTTTTTCTTTTTTTTTTACGAGGTGTAAAGCAGTCAAAAACCCTTGTAGTGTGGGGCCTTAACCCACTAAAATCACCCCGATGTCCGGACGGATTATCCTCTCGGGACCTCACCGATAGGTAATACGTCGAGAGGCCGTTACGAGCGTTACCGGTCAATCGTCTGTCTTAGGTCTGTCCATTTTCAGTCCTACTTCTTGAAACATCCCTATTAACGTTTTCCTCAGCACTGCGCTGGCTTAGGCGTGCTGCTGTTCGGGCGCGTTCAGTGCTCCGCAGAGTTATCATCATAATGGATACTGTAGAACAAACGGCTTCCCATTTAGTCTCGGTTTCACACATATGCGCTACCAGACTAGCCACTGCTTGTTGTTCTCCTAAGATAGCGCTCAAGTTGTTTCTGCTCTCGTTAAATCGCGGGCAATGAAAAACTATATGCTGCGCGTTTTCCTGCTCTCCCGGGCAACTTGGACAAAACGGGTCAACATCGTATTTGTATTTGTGCAAGTATTCCTTGAAGCACCCGTGGCCACTAAGCATCTGTGTCAAATAGAAGTTAAGTTCGCCGTGTGTGCGCGAGTACCATTCGTTGATATTATGTATCAGTTGGAATGTCCATCGGCCCTTGCTGGATTGCTCCCATCTTTTCAAGCTTATCTGCAGCCTTTGATCTTGTCACTCTCCTATACAAATCCTGCATTTCATATGCAAGCAGGTCGCAACATTGCATATCGTTTGGAGCTGTTTTTATCCAGCTGTTTTGCTACTGCTACCACAGCAATGTCGTCCGCATAGCCTACCACCGTAGTATCTTCCGGTAGGTCCAGTTGGAGTATGTCATTGTACATACCATTACATAATGAAGGGCCGAGCACAGAACCCTGGGGTACTCCCCCCGTGATCCTATATTGCCTTGCCCCTTCATCCGTATCGTACAGTAGTACTCGTTTGTCAAAATAACTAGCTAAAATTCACAACAAGTACTGCGGGACAGCGAATTTCCGGAGGACGCTTATGATTAATGGCCAACTCGCCGAGTTGAAAGCGTTCTTCACATCCCATGTGATCACTGCGCAGTATTTTTTGCTTCCATTTACCCATCTCTTCTCTTGCAATATCCATCACTGCTTGGACTGCATCCACGGTGGATCGCGATCTCCGAAATCCAAATTGGTTTGCGGCCAATCCTCCTGGCTTTTCAAGTGATTCTTGCAGTCTATCGCAGATAATTCTTTCTAAGATTTTACCCAGCGTATCGAGCATGCAAATTGGTCTGTACGAGGATGGGTGGTCCGGCTGCTTTCCGGGCTTAAGCAGTAATACCAGCCTCTGTCTTTTCCAAATATCTGGGTATATTCCGTCGTTTAAGCATGCATTGTACACCTGCGTGAAGATTTCAGTGTTGCCTTGACCGCCGCTTTTACCGCAATATTGGGCAAACCGTCTAGCCCGGGTGCTTTACCGTCAGCGATTTTCTGCAGAGTGAACACTACCTCATCAGTGGAAATCTCGGGGATTTCTGTGCTGTTTATTTGTTGGCCGTTGTACAGAATTGTTTCCTCCTGTGGGGGAAAGAGCGCTGCAACCACCTTACGCATCAATTTATATTCTGTTGGTTGCGGTGCTCTTGGCCCTTTAAGTTTGGCCATCACTGTCTTGTATGCGTTACCCCATGGATCGAGATCAGAACTGTCGTAGAGCTCCCTAAAACATGCGTCTTTGCTGTTTTTGATGGCTACTTTCAGTACTTTCCTATACTCTTTATGTACTTGATGCAACGTTTACCAAATTGGCCTATTGCGAGCTCGTTTTGCCTTTCTACGCGCTTGGTTACATCTTTTCCTCGCATTAGCGATTTCGTCATTCCACCAGGAGACTGGTTTCCTCACAATTCTGTTTGATATTTTTGGCATTGCCACGTCACAGGCCATGCTGAGCTTGTCCGTTATGCTGACCGCCATCTTTTCTGCCGTGTCCAGGGGGATTTCCTCATCTTTCCAGGCGGTATTAAAGGCTTCTACGTCAAAAACCTGCCATTTCCACCGTTTTGTTGGCACTTTGCGAATTCGTTGTTTTTTCTGCGCAGTGATATCTATATCAATAGCCCGGTGATCACTGTGTGTGTATATGCTGCTGACTTCCCACTGTGCGTTGCGAGTTATAACATTTTGTGCGAAGGTGAGGTCTATCACGGAACCCCTCCTGCCTGTTTCGAATGTATTCTTACTACCGTGGTTGAAAAGGTCTAACGATAATGGAGCTAGGCATTCGAGCAGAATTCTTCCTCGCTGATCTGTGCGTGTACTTCTCCATGCTGTGGACCAGGCGTTGAAGTCTCCTGCTACTACGACCGGACTTTTACCTCGCGCTTCTATCACCAAGGCCATCAACATCCTCTCGAAGTCATCTAGAGTCATACTGGGGGAGCATAGCATGAAAAAAAGTACACATTTTTTATTTTCGCCCATGTGAAACCATTTTCCGCCATTGTCATCTTCTGCTGAATTGAGCTATCGTTACTTGCCCATATAGCAGCTTTACCGTGGGCATCCTGTACCCAGTTGTGACAATTTAAATTTCGGTATTGTTCAAACAATAGCCCCACGTCGAATTTTTGTTCGAACATGGTTTGGGTCAGGAGATCCTGGGCCGCCGCGCATCGGTTTAAGTTTAGTTGCACGATTCTCATTGTCCGCAATCTTTCCTCGCCTTCTAATATACAGGACATTTGTAGCTGCCCGCTGCATGAGTGCCTTCGCATAGAGCGCACCTCTTTTTGCTTTTACAGGTTGCTGCTAGGTGGCCCTTTTCGCCGCACCTTCTACACATGTCTGTTTTGTCTATGGGTTCATTACAGTGATGCGCCAGATGACCGTAACCTCAGCATCTGAAGCAACGCTTAAGTGATACCGTCTCCCGAATTCTACAATTTGCCCATCCTATTTGTATATTACGCGCAGTCAGTAATTTTTTTGCATCATTTGCGGGAAGATCGATGTACGCTGTCTGCGTACCGTCATAGCACTTTCGCATATTGTTTATTGCCGAGACGTCCGGCCTACTGATGTTACCCTTTTCCTTCAAGGCGTCGCAAATCTCCTCGGGGGTAGTAATCATATCCACATCTCTACATTGTATTCTGATGCAGTGCGTTTTTGCCACTACTTTTGCCGCATCTCTTAGAACTTCCTCCACCGCCGCTTTATATTTTGCCGTCTTATTTTCGGTAGCACTCTTAAGCTTGATTACCAAGTCTCGTTTGTTACCCTGGTATATGCGCCTAACATCTCCCCCGAGCACTTTCAACGCACTACTGGCTTTCACCGTTTTTAGGATGTCGGCGTATGACGATTCACTCGCTGCCGTAATTATGATGGCATCCGGTCTAGGTTTTATATCGTAGGCTTTAGCGTCTTGTTGATTTTTCCTTGGATTTTTTCCACCTTTGTCCACCGTTCCTTCTCTTGCGGTTTTGGGGCATCATCTCCTGTTTGTGGGCATTGCACCTGCGTGACCACCTCTTTCCTGGCTGGTGCCGTGGGACAGACGACCTGCGCAAGTGGAATTTCAACTGCCGCGCTAAGATCGTTATTTGCTTGCACTCTTTTCACGGGCCCCGTTGTTGCTTCGCAGTTCATTATGGTTTTCCCTGTCGGACTGGCGTTGGCCCTTCGCCTCTTCCCAGATCCCGTGTTCACTCCGAATGTGATCGTTCTCGGCTGTGGAGCGTTTTGATTGGTGCGCATGCTCTTTAATTGCATCTCGATCTCGACGTGTTTTGCCTTCATAACCGCTGCAATTCGTTTCACCTCATTATCCACATTTGGCTTAATCTTGCAAAACTGCAGTAAATCATTTATGGCCTTCCCCAGAGCTGTCATTTGAGCATTGAGGGGTGTTACCGCAACTTCTGTTCGTTCCTTTGCTGCTCCAGTGTCCAGAGTGGATATAGGCGGAGTTGATACTGCCAGGGCACCTGGTAGTTTTTCGTCCGTTTTTTCCACTGTCTTCATTTTGCACCCCTCCTGTTGGCTACAATTTGTAGTGGTAAGGGAGCCCGTGTAGAGAGATACTGGTGTCCCAATTATGTCACTGTGTGTACTTTGAGCATCGCCTGTTACATCATTTTCATTTTGTCCACCTGATACGCCGTATGCTGACAGTACTTTGCTGTGTGGCGGTGATCTTTCCATGAGAGAACTTCTATTGAAGATATCCGCTACGCGGATATTGTTATCGATATTTATAGTTTTTAGGTTTGTTTGCTCACAACCGCTGTCTTCTCTCGTGCAAGTAGTTTCCGTAAGTCCCATGGTTATCTATGAATTCAGGGAGGCCATGCGGGGGTTGACATTGTCCCTTATGGGGAACAGTGTTCAGGGCCAGACTTCGAGCCGGAACTAATGGGGAGTCATCTCAACCCAACCTAAATGGCCACGGCTGTGGCTACCAGCTTCGAACATATTGTGAGACCTGCCAGATTTTAAAAGGACGGAAGAAGTAGCGAATCTTTCTGGAAGCCATTTCAGCAAGATTTCACTCCGCCTACTGAGGTAACAGGAATCCAATACTCCAGCCCAGTGTCGCCTGCTTCCTTTCCAGTATACCATAATCAGAATCTTACTGGATTCAATCCTGATAGCCCGAAGGCCGGCATTCGTGTTTTAAACAGCCGCTCCTAACATGGTGAACAGACGCTGACCAGTGAAACCACTCATTTTGTGTCGGTTGCTCCTGGATTTTTAAGTTCACAATGCGAGTGCAAAGTGAAGGGGACACATACTTCAAAAGAGGCGGTGTCAACTCGCCACTGTCACGGGAATTTCAACGGACTTGCTAGCTTTTTTACCGCGTCCTCAGATTCCCGCCGCTCCTCGTCGGGGATTGCTTATTTGTCAGAGACTTATTCACAACTAACCTGCTACTACAGGTCTTTCGGCTATCCACGACCAGCCGACCCCTCCGGTAGCTTAGAGCCCAGCCATCGTGTCTGATCGGGTTTTAGTACTCGAAAGTAGCAGCAAAACAGAACACGTCCACACATTTGGTGTGGTTAGCTTTAAGCAATTAAGTTAAGTAAGAAAGCACATATGTAAACTTTTAGGGTGTTACAGGTGCGCAGTCGAATCGACGAGGGGCATTGGAATTTACCGTAGGACACTTTTACCGTAGTTCAGTTGGCTTGACCAACTGATACCGATTAACAGGTGCGAAACTGGAACACCAGAAAGGTTAGTACGCTGAATGAAAGTGATCTTTGTAAATAGTATATAAGAATTAGTATTTTAAGAATAAAGTTTCTTGTTGTTTTCTAACTAAACAAAGTGAGTGTTGTTTATTCTGTGAATAAGTGTTAGGTTTGCAGCCACACGCGTGCCCAGGTCAGGCAGCAAGAGGTCGCTCCCCGAGGACACCAGCAAATACGGTCCCCAACACTGACGACCCCTAACAAGATTCACCGTATTGCCTGTTTGAGTGTGGCAGGCGCAATGAGAACGTGCCCCACACTAGATTTGGGAATGATCACTAGACTGACTCCTCTACACCTTATAGTTAAGAGGATGGCGGCCAGCGCGGCCCTAAGGCTTCCTAATCTAGCCTATCTTAAAGAAGGCAACCTATCGGGGCACGCAAAGATTCTGGACACTCTCTGGAATTCTCCGTGCCCATGGTCTTTGACAAAATGGACAGAAAATTAGACTTCTCCAAGCACTTCAAAGTGGTCATCAGTGACCGTTCAGCTTGGAAAAACAATGAAATAATAATAAAACAGGACTCACAGTTGTGGTATACAGATGGGTCCAAAATGGAAGATGGCAGTGCAGGAACTGAAATTATAGGGCCAAATTTCCAAAAAGCAATTGCAATGGGAAAAACAGCTTGCATTTTTCAGGCGGAGGTCCACGCTTTAGAGTTATGTGCTAGAGAATGTCTACGCAGGGGTACACGCAACACCAAAATATGCATACTCTCAGATAGCCAGGCAGCTCTGAAATTATTAATAAACTTCTCATTCCAATCAAAGCTGGTCTGGGAATGCTCTAAACTCCTCAATACTCTAGCAGCGAGAAACTCTGTTACGCTAATGTGGATACCGGGACATGAGGGACCTGAGGGCAACGAAATGGCAGACTCTTTGGCAAAAGGGGACACAGACACGGCCTTCATAGGTCCAGAACCCTTCTGTGGGGTAAACAGTAGCTTCAAAAATACCTTGTTGTGCGAACAGGAAAAACGAGGTCTGCTAAACTACTGGACAGCCCAAACAGGCATGCGGCAGTCGAGACTACTCATTGATCCAGAACACATCAGGGTAGATGCTCCTTTAAACCTATATTACCATCTGAAAAAAATTGGCGTGGTAGAAGACGATTCCTGTCGACTCTGTAAAGAGGAGCAGGAAACAGCAGAACATATTCTATGCACTTGCCAAGCGGTGGCAAGACGCAGACATAATTACCCAGGCTGTGGGTTCGTATCTCCAAATCACCTAGTAAAAATTAAGCCCACAGTAGTTACGAGATTTATAAATAGTCTAGGACTGTTTTAGTTGGATAGGTGGCTGCACAATGGACTCTTAGGCCGCAGTGTTCTTTTAGCCTGCTAATAATAATAATAATAATCTTCTTCACTTTACCATCACCCGAGTGAAAACTTTCCTCGATTTTGCTCTAGCATAGTCCATCTTCGATATGATTCTATGACTCTCAAAACCTTACCCTCCGCAAAGGCTAGTAGGTCGAACAATCTGTTCAGTTACACCTATTTCTTCTTTACTATCACTGCCTCTTACTCTTCAACCACTTTATTTACTCATCGACAACAGACACATATTAGTCTTACTATAAGAGAATATAATATATACAAAATTATAGAAAGAAAAATGCTATATTGGTTCTGCGATGATTTAGATAAAGAAGGTTGTATTTGTAATACTCATGATACATTAGCTGATTAATGAACGGTCGTAAATTGCTTTCCGTTTTTCCAACGGGGCTCAAACTATGTTGAAGTGCCGCAATCGGATAGTGAAAAAATTCTGTATTTTCTCTCTCTGCGGGGTCCTTTCTGTTTTTTTTAGCGATCCGCTGGATTTCCTTCAACTGTTGAAATTCCAATAAGTTATTAAATGTGGTCATTTCGTTAAACTAACGAAGCATCGATGTTAATAGTAAATAGGTGAAATGAAACTTTACAGGAATCTAACTACTGTTTATTATAATTGTTTAATCATATATATATTCAGTACGATAGTGAACAATGAGGATCTGTTAAAACTCGCTCCGCAAAAATTAATTCTCCAGTGCAAATTTATTAAGTTAAAGTAACCTGAACATTGTAGGTGACAGCACTACACTACTAAGTTAAAAAACTTGGTCTTCTCTCTCGGTCTCTCTGCGAGATCCTTTTTGTATTTATTGATGATCCATTAGATTTCCTTCATCCGTAGAAATTCCAATAGCTTATTAGAATTTGGTCATTTCGTTGAACTAATGAAACATCGATGATGATAGTAAATAGAATGGAATTACAGGAATCTATGTTTATTATATTTCATTAACAACATTAAATGATAAATAATGTTTTTCTGAATTTATTAGTTTTAACCATTTGATTGGAAAATTGTAGGTGAAAGCGTCACCCATATATATATATATTTTTTCTCATTTATTATATATGAAGATTGCACCTTTTCAGAATTGCAACACTGCACTGCATGTACTGCACATCTCATTCGTAATTGCAACGTCCGGCAACACTGCAAGCGTCAGATGCTCTAAAAAGCAACAATCAAACATATGTTGCGCAAACGTACTAAAAACGCGCAGTATTAAAATGGCTGATGCAGTGAATGAGTAAGTATTATATTTGTTAATTATTTATATTTCTTATATTAACTTTACTATTTTGAACCATTTTTTAGGGTCGAGGTGGATGCCAAATGCACTAAATTAATAATTAGAGCACGTTTGGACATGGAAGAGAAATTTGTGTCAGGAAGGAAGAAAAAACATTTATATTATATATGGTCTTTAAGTTAAATTAAAAATCACGTATGCATACGTATATACAAATATTCGTAACTAATATTTAAATGTATTAATTTTCTTAACTATAATATTAAAATAAATTATTTGTTAGAAGTTTCGATTACTCTGTTTCTAAAGACAAAATTATGTAAAGCTAAAATTATAACCATTTCCAGTGTTATTATATTTTTTAATTTATGAACAATTACAACTAAACTCAAAGATATTTTTTTTATATTAAATACAAAAATAGTTTAGGAGAATGAGATAAAAAAATAGTTAAATGTTTACAGCGTTTTAGCACGCTCCAAAATATCACTGCTGAATTTCGATATTTCCGATTGTGGTCGCTTACAGACTGACAATAACTTAATGATATAAAATATTTTCGTTGTGTACCTGGATGCCCTCGCCCGATGGATCCACAAGTTTATGTAGTTCATCATACACCCACATCTTCAAAGCCAGTCGCTTTCGTATTACACTCATCTGATGGAAACCATATTTGGCGGTTAGGAACTGCTCCTGTCGTTCCTTCACTTCGGAACATCTCTCATTGAAATTGACGCACAATTTTTTAAATACCTATTTCAATTTCCATTCCATATTTCCAATATCCCATGTGTCATCAAATTCACATATGCATGCAATATTCAATGTGCAATTCCTGCCTACTGCAGACCTTTGACACTACAACATATCTAATTTTTAAATACAACAGACTCAGAAGTAACTTTAGACGGCATTCAATTAGAAACTGATTCTCTACACAACTACGATATACTGACATACAATAAAAACAACGTACACAATGAAATAAATACATGAACAAAGAAAACAGCAAAGAAAACAACAACAACAAAAATAACGGGGGAACAAAAAATAAAAGAAGAAACCAGGAGCTCCATACTGCGCCGAACCCCGCCTAGTAGTGGGCAAGACCAGCAACTGACGGTGCGCAGAAACTCTCTGGGTGATCCAGGACAGATGCAAATGCCGGTGGCATGCAAGTCAGACATGCTAGAGAAAATGGCAATCTACCCGCCGCCGGAAGTGACGGCAAGGGGGAAAATGGCTGTGCTAGAGTGGTATGTCGAGGCATTCATCAGCTACTCCATTCGGATATAGAACAAAAGGCGACGAAGTGGAAGTGGCACAAGAACAGGATTCCGATGTCATAGTCACGGTTCAACCACCATCACTGCAGCAAGCTGACAAGCAGGTGCAAACCTGCTAAGCGCAAGAGGACAAGGAGGTCCAAGCCAGCGCATCGCCACTGGCTAGGAGCTACGCTGCTTCCGTTGCAATGCCGAAGCGTCCCCGCAAAAACGCAGAAGATGACGAATCCAGCCCGACGAGCTGAGCGGTACTCAAAAGGCAGAAGGCGGATGAGGCAAAAGCGGCCATGGCCGCTGCAGCTAAAAATACCACCAAGTCAGAAGTGGGTAAGGCCGATGCAGTGGTGAAAAAGCCTGAGTGGAAGGTGGTTCGTGCTCGCCCCCGGACAAAGCCGAAGACACTCGCTAAAGCGAAGCCGACCAGACCTGATGCTACATTGTCATCAAGGAAACGGGGGTGACAATCTAAGCGGAGATATTGCAGAGGATAAAGATGGAACCGCGCCTTGGGGAATTGGGCGGAAGGGTCCAGAAAATAAGGAAGACCACTAGAGGTGAGCTGCTACTCGAATTAGCGACGACAGCGGATCCGGCGGTCACTCTGCGGGAAGCGGTTGCAAGCACACTGGGGTCTAGCGGGGAGGTGCGTCAACTCACCCAGGAGACGCTGCTGGAAGTAAAGGATTTGGGCGAGAGTACCACAGTAGAGCAAGTACACGATGCGCTGTGCAAACAGCTGAGCACCTTCAAAAAGCTCCCCTTGATGGCGATTAGGTCCCTTCGGAAAGCGTACGGTGGAACGTAAGCGGCAACCATCAGTTTGCCCCTTCTGGCAGCCACGGCACTACTGGCCAGAAAACTGAGAGACAGATGAACCGCTTGTTGGGTGCGTGAAAAGGTAGTACCCACATGTTGCTACAAGTGCAAGGAGTTTGGGCATATTGCCAAAAACTGTGGCAGCAAGGAGGAATGGCGCCATCGGTGCTACAGATGCGGCGCTGAAAGCCACAGCGCCAGCGGGTGTAGTAAAAGTCCAACCTGTGCACTATGTAAGGCCAAAGGCCGAAAGAATACGGAGCATTCGATAAGATGCAAAACATGCCCGTCTTATAAGCAAGCAGTAAAGCAGTCAAAACGCACTGAATGAAGTTACTCCAGCTTAACCCCAATCACTGCGCGGCTGCACAAGACCTACTTGAGCAGACGGTCAGAGAGCAGAAGGTCGACGCCACAGTGCTCAGTGAACCGTATCGTCGGAAGCACCAAGGTGTCTGGGTCGAGGACAACACTTGACGAGGTGCAATATGGTTGTAAGGAGTCAAGCCACTCGGGGACGTCAGAAGGGATCAAAACTACGTCAGGGCAACCATAGGAGGAACCACGGTGTACAGTTGCTACAGCCTAATAGACAGTTGTACCAAGCCTAATAGACGTGTCAACAACAATTTTTCATTTCAACATTGGCATTTGAGATATTGGCCTATACGATGGTATATCATTTTCCAGGTTTGAGAATCATTATTACCTCAGCCGTCTTCCAGTATATAGACATATATTTTAAGTTAAAGCATGAATTTATCAAATAGGATAAATAAATAACGATATTTTATAATTTCGAAGAACTTCAAGCGTTATGAAGTCAAAACCTTGCGATTTGTTTAATTTCATTTTATGATTTGGATCCACTACTTCTTCAGATGTAACTGGCGTATTGTGAACAATTTTTTTTTTGTTCGGAGTAAAAGTTTTCCGTAGTGTGTTTGGCCATTGGGTGTGGCTTATTTTAATTTGATCGCTATGATTTGCAGGTCGGTTGAACGCTTTAGCAACCTAACGTAAAGAGGAGGCCGTGCTTTTAAATGCTTCATTCTTAGATCCCTTGATTGATACGCATAGTTGCCTAGTGATTTTACTCAGTTTTAATTTGTCTGCTGGAGACCGAGTTTGATTCCATCGTCGTCGAAGTGTTCGTTTTTCAACTACCATTTTCTTGAGGATACACTTTCCTGTTTACTACTGTCCTTTATGTGGGAGTACTGTTCCAGACTGCATTATGGATTTGCTGTGTCAGAAGCACCTCATCTTCCAGTTGTTTAATGTCAGCATGCGGTCAGCAGCTGTAACCAACTTTTCGAATTCCAATTGGAGACAGTTCCAGTCAGTTAGATTATTTACTAACCTTGAAGAGATTTGATTTAGATTTGGATTATCAGAAATTAATAACAGTACAGGCGAAAGGTCAGAATATAAATCAATTTTTGAATATAAAAAAGTCAATCAAATCATTGTTGGTTGAAGGCCAATATGTGGGCTAACTGGTTGATTTTGTATATCATCATGTGTACTGTATGGTTTTATACATTTCTTTGACGTTTGTTGTTGTGAGCCTGGCACCCCAGTGCGTGTGTTTCGCATTGAAGTCACCACAGCGACCCTTGTATCGCTGAATAAGAGTCAAGTAGTGCTCAAATTTTAATTGATGTCATGGTGGACTATATAATGCTGTTAGAACTAATGGCTCTTTAAAACTTTCAACGGAAACGGAAGTTGTTTGAAATTGTTTGAATAGTTTTTGCAGACCTCGTACTATCTGCCAATGTTGCTCTAGATTGCTTGCCTGACGCGTGTAGAAACTGCCTGGGTGTATTGGCTGGTTGGCAAGCAATTGATCAATCGTCTTAAAGATGTTAGTGATGAGTTGTCCTTGTCGATGAACATGCGACAGAACGTGTTGGGAACGAGACTGTTGTTGCATAGCCCCACCTTCCTGAGTTAGTGGTTGTAGCCGTACTAGTCTAGGTGATTGTGCTCTTGGCACTGGTGTTGTTGTCTTCGGGAGTATCTTTGATGCCTTCAGCGTATTGATAGTGCCTTGCATTTCCTCGCGAAGCTTGTAATATTTGGCACCCACCATTGCGTGTATGTCCTTCGCAAAGTATGGGTGAGAAGCGTCATCCCCATAGATTTTCCGGATCACAACGTCAGATTGGTTGAATTGTTGCCATTGATTATCAAGTTCTTGCAGCCTTTTTTCCACGAATTCTAATGTCCTTCGTTCGTGAGTTGTTTTCTTATAGCTTGATATCAGTGTTTGAATGGTCAATGCTCGGTCGTCTTGTTGACGAACCAGCTCTTCAATTGACATGCTATCGGAAGTCATGATGAATTTATAGGCTGTATTCAGCTGTTGTCCTCAGGAATGGTAGATGTGCCGTGTCCTGTTGATCACGTCGGGGTCACCAAAAATGTTTAAGGATCCTTTTCCTTAAATGGTTGCCAGTTCGGTGCTTGTACCAAAATGGCTGATGAGTTGTTATATGGTGCTTGTACCAGTATAACGTAGGTTAATCACAAATTGATTAGTTAGGTTGCTATTTCGGTGCTTGTACCAATATAGCTGTTGCGATTGTTATATGGCGCATGAACCAGTATACCTTAGAAAAAACACAAATTCGTGTGGTTGATGGAGTCAATTATTAAAACTGACTGATTTATTTCATAAAGGTGTGAACTTATATACTAATTGATACACATATAATTACAATAACAATTAAGGAATTTAACTAATGCTTACGTACAAAATAAAACGGAAGTATCTTGTTTCTTAAAATTAAAGAAATTGAAAATAAATTTTCACACACATAATTGTGCATACGTATGTGCAAATAAAGCTAACTGCAATTTGATGGGCATATTCGTTCGTGGAGCAGTGGGATCGCTACGCTCGGCATATTGTTAAACAATATATATATATATATATATATATATATATATATATATATATATATATATATATATATATATATTCGTTCTCATTGCACCTGTCACACTCAAACAAGCAATACGGTGAATCTTGTTAAGGGTCATCTCAGCTTTTGTTTGGTTTGCTTTTGGCCACCATACCAAAGGCGCGTATGTAATCATTAGTAATATTATTGTTTTATATGACCACGGCATCATTTTTGGCCGTACTCCCCATGTTTTACCGTACAACCTCTTGCAAGCGTAGGTTGCTCTTAAGGCTTCACTAGTTATGTATGATAAGTGGTTTTTCCAAGTTAGAGTTTTGTCTAGGAGTACTCACAGATATTTCATTTCATTGCACATTGGTAAGTTCGTGGTCCCCAAACTTAAGGTCCCCAGATTCAGTTTCCTTCTTTTGGCGAAGTGTGCCACGTTTGTTTTATACGAATTTATCGATAGTCCTTTCTCCTGACACCAGTTTTGAGTGATGTCAAGAGCTAGTTGCATGCGATCTGTTATGGTAGAGTCAAACTTGCCTCTGACCAGAATTGCCAAATCATCCGCAAAGCCCTGAACTTCTTATCCGAGGTCATTGAGAGTTTGTAAGAGATCGTCGATAACCAATAAGCATTGGAGAGGCGATAGGACGCCCCCTGGGGACATCCTTTGGCTGACCTGACAATTAGCTTTGCTGTCTCTGTTTCAAAGATTGTTGTTCTGTTTTTCAGCATATCGAGAACCCATGTTATGATCAGTGTTTGTATACCTTTCCTGTTCATCCCGTCCTCAATTGATCTGAAATCAGCATTGTCAAAAGCCCCCGTAATGTCAACCGATGTACAGAGAGCTATTTCTGTACCTTCAAACGCCTTTTCAATTTTGCTCGTTAAGCTCGCGTTGGCGGGCTTTTTTGCGCAAAATATTTAGCTCCCCACTTAACCAGGGTACGTTCCTAGAACGTTTCTTCACAACTAAATTGCAACTACTTTCAAAAGCCTCAATTATTATATTATTTAATTTGTTAACTTCAAGGTCTAGTTCCCGAGAGTTGCATTTTTTTTCACTAGAGCACGCAATATTTCTCTAAGTAAAGTTACATATCGACCAGTTGGTCTTCCTAACATTTCTTGTTTCGAAGGAGCCTCCAATTTCCACCAACCCTCCCAATTTCTTCAGTGGACCATATGCCCTCCGGGAAATTGCTAGGTATAACTCTTTCCTTTTTAGCGCAGACTGTCTCCGCTAGAGTAGGCTTTGAACAGGGAAGCCCCAAGGAGGCGCTCTGCACGCCATGTCTTTCATAAACCACAGCCATCTTCTTTCTGGGACCAGGTTCGCCCCCAAGTAAGGTCTCTACCTCCTTCATCTCACCACAAAACGGCTGGTCAGCTGGGGGCACTATTGACAATTTATCAATGTTTTTGTTGCCTTCTTTTGCAAACCGCTTTGTCGGCCTGGAGCTCGATGTCACAGACAGGCGCAGACACATTGGCAGGATTTGCCACCAAGGACCGAACTGCTTCCAGCGATATGTCCCTGGCAAGCAAAGCCAAAAATCGTTTAGGTCCCGCGCCGGACAGCTTCGCCCTAAGTTTTGGAATCTTCTTCTCTGGATCAGGTTCAAGAAGATTTCTCTCTTGTTCCGAGGAGATAGCCGACTCCTGGCTATCCATCTCATCCGGCCTGTCGGATAAGGGACCGGGTGCCCCCCCAACAGGTCCTGCTCCATACTTTCATTGTCGATGGGACCAGAGGCAACCTCGACCAATGATGGCTGTTGGCTCTTCGTAGCCACATTATGCACATTTGAAGGTGTGCAGTCCATTTTTTAAATTTTCCGTTAAATTTTTTAGCGTTAAATTTTCCATACATTTTCTTTTATTTTTTTTTGCGTTTTGGTCACCGACGGCGCCCCCATGGTAAGGCTAATTGAAACCGTAGGTTCGCCGGACCACGTACGGAGTTCGCTATTAAGCTTGACTCTACCTCGATCAAGCAAGCTCACTGGCATAGCTGTTCCACCGTGAATTTAGGGTGTTTTCTTGGGTCAATAAGTCTGATGAACCCTGCCCCAGAGAGCTTTCCTTCTCCCCCGCCCGGCAATCAGCGACCCAAACTCAGCAGACCGTACTGAAAATGGGCCATTGGTCTGAAAAAGAATTGCCGCACTTACCCGAAGGGCTGAGCAATTCGTTAGTGTCTAGGCGATCCGGCGGTCTCAATGAGACGTTCGATATGGGCCAGTAGGACTACTAACTAGCCTTAACGACTGAGCAGGAATCGTAGAAAAGTACCTTCAAACTGTGCGTTGGAGGTAGTTCTTAGTTTGTGTAAGTGGACCATGTCACCGTCTTTCATGTGCCATCTACCAGCACACAGTAAGCCCCTACACCTCAACAAAGTGACCTAACGTAGAGGACACTACTAAGTTAAAAATTTGGTCTTCTCTCTCGCTCTCTCAGCGAGATCCTTTTTGGATTTATTGATGATCCGTTAGATTTCTTTCACCCGTTTAAATTCCAATAGCTTATTAAAATTTGGTCATTTCGTTTAACTAATGAAACACCGATGATAGTAAATAGAATAGAATGAAACCTTACAGGAATCTATGTTTATTATATTTCATTAACAACATTAAATGAAAAGTAATGTTTTTGTGAATTTATTAATTTTAACCATTTGATTGGAAAATTGTAGGTGAAAGAGTCACCCGGCATATGAATACAAAAGTGCTCCTGGCTTATTAAGATAACACAAATATAAATATAAATATATATATATATATATATATATATATATATATATATATATATATATACATATATATATATATATATATATATATATATATATATATATATATATATATATATATATATATATATATACATATATATATATATAAGTTAACACATCCGGCCAGGCATAGTTCACTGACCCGGTGATCATGCAATTCACAGTCAACGGTGCATGTTCAGTTACTTTTGCAACTTTGGCACAATTATGCTGCCGCCAACATTCCATGCGCCGACACCCGAAACCCAATCCGCTTTAACATAAGTGCTGCCCCAGCGATTATAAGTCAAGGCTAGCTTCATAATAAGAATATTTTGTATTTTAGTTTTTAGTCTGTTTTGAGCAATAAACTTGAATGCTTTACCCATAAATGAGTACTTAATTTTCGTGACATCGCACAAGATAAGTACAAAACATTAATTGGCGCCCATCGGTGGAGCAGAACTCACTCACCCAAGCAAATCAACATCGTTGCAGTCACACGCAACTACAAACACACAGCAGCAGCAACAACGGCTACGTGCTACGTGGAAAAACAACACGAAAAAACAGCAGCAGCAGCAACAAATAATCTTTCTAAGAAAAACCTTGAAAAATGTAAGTAGAGTGCTTATTTAAAAAAAAAAAGGAAAATAAAATTATAAATTCAGTGCGAGTTGTAATTGATTTTTGCGAGTTTTTATTACGGCTAATTAAACGTAAATCCATTTCATGAGTGTTAGTGATATTGAAGTTGATAAATTAGTGGCGGATTTGAAAACTATACTTAGACCGAGTGAAATTCATCCGAAAATGTAATTTAATCAGTCCGATATGAAAACTCTATTAGAGTTCGCAGTTAATTCTGCACTTGAAAATCAAGCGAGAGTATTCGAGCAAAAGCTTCTAGAAATGGAAAATAAATTCCGTAGAACATTAGTATCCGCGCCAGAGGTGGAAGTTTTTACTGACGCTGTAATAACTCCTGGCGTAAAATGTGACGAAACACTAGACATCGTTAAATCTTTGCCTGATTTTGAGGGCAAAATCGAAACATATGTTTCATGGCGGAAAGCTGCGCATACCGCATATAAAATATTTGAAAATTATGTGGGAAGTTCCAAACATTATCAAGCCTTAGGTATAATTAGGAATAAAATCAAAGGCCCCGCCGATATGGTACTGTCTTCATATGACACACCATTAAATTTCAAAGCAATTATTAATAGACTTGATTTTACTTACGCTGATAAGCGGCCAATTTACTTAATAGAGCAGGAGCTGTCTATTCTTCGTCAAGCAAGCTTGACAATAATTCAATACTATGAAGAAATAGAAAAGAAATTAACGCTCTTAATAAATAAAACAATAATGACATATGACTCTGCCATAGCTTCCTCTCTTAATGAAAAATACAGAGCAGATGCACTGCGAGTATTCATCTCGGGAACAAAAAAGGCTCTTAGCGACGTTCTTTTCTCGGCACGACCAAAAGATCTGCCATCAGCTTTGGCCTTAGCCCAATAAGTTGAGTCAAATCATGAGCGTTTTCAATTCGCGAATAATTTTGCAAGAAGTATCGAGGAAAGGGCTCACCGCAACGAGCATAGACAGCAAAAACATTTGCCCTCCGAAAATAATACTTCTCAACCGGGGAAAAAACCATATTTTAAGCAAAAGACACGGGATAATAATCAAAACGTACCACAAGAACCACCCCAACCAATGGACATTGACAATTCATCCCGGTTCAGACAACCGACCCAAAATGGTAATGATACCTATACTTCATATCCCAATCAGGCTTCAAAAAGGGCGAATAGTGGTACAGCTAGATATACCGGTCTGAAACAACAAAGAGTATATCATATCTCACAGTCAAACAATTTCGAAAATCAAGAGGAAGAAGAATACCAGGATATTGTTGAGTCAGAGGTAACAGATGTAGACGATGAAAATCAGCTTCAAGAGGTGAATTTTTTTAGACAAAGCTCCCTGCTGCCGTTTGTAGAGCGAACGATAGCAGGTAGAACAATTAAATTGCTCATAGACACAGGCGCTTCAAAAAATTACATAAAATCTATCCCAGAATTAAAAAACGTAACCTCGGTAAAAGAAAAGTTTTTGGTTAAGTCAATTCATGGCTTTAACCCCGTTCAGGAAAAATGCCTTCTGCATCTTTTCGATGTCACAACAGAATTCTTTTTGCTTCCAAATTTATCAAGTTTGGATGGAATAATTGGGCTTGATCTATTAAATACAGTAAATGCCACCTTAGACTTTAAGAATAAAACTTTAAATACCCGATCTGGATCCGAAATAATTAAATTCAAAAAATGCGCAAGTGTAAATTTTACGGAAATCGACAACATAGAAGTCCCCCTAGAAATAGATAACAATTTTAAAAAAATGTTGAAGGAAAGAATAACTGTATTTGCTGACCCAAATGAGGCACTCCCGTATAACACGAATATTATCGCCACAATTCGAACAGAAGACGAGGACCCCATTTATTCAAAATTATATCCCTACCCATTAGGAGTTTCAGACTTTGTAAAAAGTGAAGTAAATAGTATGCTCAGAGATAATATTATTAGGCCTTCAAGATCACCGTACAATAATCCGGTATGGGATCCTGGGATCAAGGTCCTAATTAGGGGGAGGGAGGTCCATAAGGACAATTTAAGATAAAAAAGCGTTCAATACTCACCCTATTCTGTATCTTTCTCTAGGGCTCGGATCTTACTTGTTTTACTTTTTGTAACAGCAACAACTGGAAAGATTGTGGACTACTCGAATTCGGACTACATTCCCTTAATGGATGGAAATGCAGTTATTTGGAAAGAATTTCAGTTCCTAAGACATTCATCAGACTTAGCCATGTACTCGGAAATTGTCGAGGAGACAAAATCACTCATAAATCAATTCCCTCTGTCCCATATGAAAAAAATTCTTGAATCCGATATAGGTCATATTACATCATTGCTAGAAACTGTAACCATTCACCATAGGCAGACACGGAGTCTTAATTTTTTGGGAACGGCTCTTAAAGTTGTTGCCGGGACTCCTGATTTTGCCGACTTTGAAGCACTAAAATTTCGGCAACAAGAGATTAATGAATCAATTAACCGACAGGCAGTTATTAACACAAGAGTTCAGGAAAAGATTAATAATATAACAGAATCTATAAATATTATAATGAAATTTGCAAAACAAAAACAAATAGAAACAGGACACCTTTATGAAAATTTACTAGCAAGAAATAGAATGGTAATCTCAGAACTTGAAATGTTAATGTTATCAATAACACTCGCAAAAATCCAAATTATAAACCCGGCAATGCTTGATTCAGAAGATTTAAATCAAATTTTAAAGGAGCACTCTACCAGTATAACAATAGCAGACTTAATGGAAGTTTCATTTGTCACTGATCTGTTAGATTATAAATTTATACACTTTATTATTAAGTATCCTGATCCTAGTATTGTTTGTAAAAAGATAACCCTATTTCCTGTTCAGAGAAATGGTACCATACTGCATTTTGCTGGATATGGTAATGTGGCGGACTGTGAAAATAAAATCGTGCCAATTGGAAATTGTACTGCTACACTTACCGCTACGTTTTGCAAAGAGCTACCTTTCACAACTTGTGCGCAACAACTACATTCTGGAGGCATTGCACAAGGCAATACCCGTCCCAGTCACCTAGTGCCATTAGAGGCGGTAGACGATGGTATCATCATAATAAATGAGGAAACAGCTACAGTAAAGATAGGCAATGAAACAGACAAGCTTATTCATGGCACCTTCCTGCTGACATTTGCCGATGAAGTTCACATAAATGGGTCTCAATTCAGAAACACAAAAAACATCATACGACGACACCCAGGTTCTGCAGCATCGACTATGTTAAATATAACCGGACATCAGGAGATTTTGAGTTTGCCCTATCTTCAGAGGTTGAACTTCGATAACCTACACTACATTAACAAAGTCGAAAGGAAGCTAATGGTATGGCCTACGGCGTTCAGCGTACTCACCATCATCGCTCTGGTTATCGGATTTTCAATTCGCAAGAGGTATCAAAATTCAAACAAAAGGAAACAGATATCGTCCCTGAAAATTGTACTGGACACTTTAAGGAAAACCGAGGACGGCCTTCAATCTAGCGAAGGAGGAGTTAACACATCCGGCCAGGCATAGTTCACTGACCCGGTGATCATGCAATTCACAGTCAACGGTGCATGTTCAGCTACTTTTGCAACTTTGGCACAATTATGCTGCCGCCAACATTCCATGCGCCGACACCCGAAACCCAATCCGCTTTAACATAAGTGCTGCCCCAGCGATTATAAGTCAAGGCTAGCTTCATAATAAGAATATTTTGTATTTTAGTTTTTAGTCTGTTTTGAGCAATAAACTTGAATGGTTTACCCATAAATGAGTACTTAATTTTCGTGACATCGCACAAGATAAGTACAAAACATTAATTTATATATATATATATATATATATATATATATATATATATATATATATATATATATATATATATATATATATATATATATATATATATATATATATATAAAGAAAATATACATTTATATCTATTAATTCGCTGACTGTTTTATTGGATGGAGGTAGTATACATGGGGATACTTGGTTTGTGGTATCCTTTCACCTTCACTTTTATTTTTCCCTCTATCATTTCTTCTTAACTCGACAAACATAATAGGAGTTCCTTTAATTTTCCTTTCTTGCTTTTTTTTAATCAAACTAAATTTTCCAATATCATATATTTTTTCCACGTACCCGAAACAGCTTCTACTGTATCTTCTTCACTTTACAGTAACCCGAGTGCAAACTTACCTCGATTTTACTCTAGCATAGTCTATCTCCGATATGATTCTATGACTCTCAAAACCTTACCCTCCGCAAAGTCAAGTAGGTCGAACTATCTGTTCAGTTACAGCAATCACTTCATTACCATCACTGCCTCTTATTCTCCAACCGGTTTATTCACTTTTCGACAACAGACAAATATTAGTCTTACTCTTTGAGAATATAATATATAAAAAATTATAGAAAGAAACATGCTATATTGATTCTGCGATGATTTAGACAAAGAAGCTTGTAGTGTAATACTCATTATACATTAGCTGATTAATGAGCGGTCGTAACTTGCTTTCCGTTTTCTCCAACGGGGCTCAAACTATTTTGAAGTGCCGCAATCGATAAGTGAAAAAAGTTCTGTCTTCTCTCTCTCTGCGAGGTCTTTTCTGTGTCTTTTAGTGATTCGCTGGATTTCTTTCAACTGTTGAAATTCCAATAAGTTTTTAAATGTGGTCATTTCGTTAAAGTAATGAAGTATCGATGTTAATAGTAAATAGGTGAAATGAAACTTTACAGGAATCTAACTACAGTTTATTATAATTTTTTAATCATATATAAATTAAGTTCGATAGTGAACAATGCGGACGTGTTTAAACTCGCTCCGCAAAAATTAATTCTCCAGTACAAATTTAGTAAGTTAAAGTAACCTGAAAATTGTAGGTGACAGCACTATACTACTAAGTTAAACAGCTTGGTCTTCTCTCTCGCTCTCTCTGCGATATCTTTTTTGTATTTATTGATGTCCGTTATATTTCTTTCACCCGTTGAAATTCCAATAGGTTATTAAAATTTGGCAATTTCGTTGAACTAATGAAACACCGATGATAGTAAATAGAATATAATGAAACCTTACAGGAATCTATGTTTATTATATTTCATTAACAACATTAAATGAAAAGTAATGTTTTTGTGAATTTATTAATTTTAACCATTTGATTGAAAAATTGCAGGTGAAAGCGTCACCCATATATGAATTCAAAAGTCCTGGCTTATTAAGATAACACAAATATAAATAATCAAAATTTTTTATAAATGTTATTTGAAATTGGGGTGAAATGTAGATCGCCTCCACGCGGTGCACCCTGGGTTACGCTAAATGGTCTACACTCACCCAGGTGCTGATGTTTCCTTGCACGGGAGTTCAGTAGCACCAATTGGCGCGAACCCCACCCCTCGTCCCCGGACTCCTCTCTGGACCAATGTAATTATTCTGAATGCCCTGAGCTAGTAGCTGTAATTTTCTGGACCTAGCTGTCTTTTGTCACAGTAGTACCAAGGTGAAACTTGAGTGTGAACAGCTCCAGTCTAAGGTAGCAGCTGCCACCGTCCCTTTAAATCTTGGCAGGCCTTAAAGTACGTTCGACGTCTGTTACCGTTAAGTCGGTAGTGTGGGTTCGGTTGAGTGGAACTCCCGATTAGCACTGGTCTGGCTCTGAGCACTTGACCCCATAAGGGCTTCTGCCAACCCTCGCATGGCCTCCCTGCTTGCACAGATAACCATGGTACCATATTTAGTGACCACATGTTCGGACTGAGATAGCGGCTTTGAGTGGGGACCCTTCTTGCATGGACACAACAAAAAATAAAAACACAAACACAAACAAAATTTCCGCGCATATCCCCTCAGGGACGCGTAAAACCCTGGCTAGGCAAATTCCCACCAGCAACACCCCCGCCCTTGGTTCGAAGACAAGCAGCATCTGCACTGCCCGTTCAACAAGCACCACAGCTTCGGTTAATAAGCCACCCAAGAGCTCTTCGCTGTCCCCAGCCTCTTCAGCGGCTGCTAGGGTATTGACTCACAAACCAGCAGCATTCGCTCCGCCTAAGCCCTCTTCAGCAAACGCCTCGATATTGCCTCACAAGTCGATGGTAACTGCTCCCCGTACCGCTCCTCCTTCTGGTGCACCTACCAACGTGAACCCGAGTACAAGGGCGTACAGGACGCGTAGAGCGGCTTACCGTATTTTGACGAGGCTCAACGCTTCAGAACCTTCTCAACTGTCAGAATACGACAAGGGCAAGCTTGAGTGGGCAAAAGCACACGCTGATGTGCGTGTCCACTCCTCCACTGCACAAGCAGCCGGTAACCCCAAGAGGCAGAGATCAGCAGATCGCCCGGGCCAAGCCATCCAAAGCATCCCTAAGCGCGTGAGGCTGGCTACCCCCAAGCCTAAGCTCTCGAAACCGCTTAGTGAGATTCTAAAAGAGAGCCTCACATGGGCTGTGGTCGACTCTGCCAATTCCGCTGGGACCATTACTCCTGCCAATTGGAGACAGGTCGAAATGGCACTGTTACCAATTTTCGTTGAGGTTATATCCCTCAACCCTGGTCCTTCACCCAGCTTCCGTGACGCAGGGTGGTATCAAGGACATATTAAGATCATATATTGCCCGGACCAACGCTCGGCTATTCTATATGAGGTAGCGATCAATAGGGTAGGTGAGATCTGGTCGGGTGCAAAGCTCAATGCGGTACCTTTGGACCAGGTTCCCCAACGCCCTCGCTCCAAAACATGGCTTCCTGCCGAGCCCTCTGAGCCTGAGGCAATCTTAAAGATCCTCAAGCTCAGCAATACCGATCTTCCCACCGTTGGCTGGAAGGTCGCGAAAGTTGGTGACCCCAAAGGCACTTTGCGTGAGGTCGCCATCATTTTGAAAGAGCAATTGCATGTTCCCATCAACTCCCGCGAGGGGGTGATTAATTATGGCTTTGGAGCCATCACTCTCCGCATCTACAAGTGCGATGCCCAAGCCCCCCAACAGCCTCCCCCAGCTGGTGCTGTCCCACAAGCCACTGCCAATGAGCCTAGCTGCTCGGGCCCGGCTCTCACCCCTTTGCCGGGTAGTGACAATGAGAGTATGTGCTCCGTAACAACCAGAAGCAGCCACTTCTCAACTTCCGAACTGGTTGGAGAATTCTTCGACCACATGGACACTGATGCAGCTAGTGGATACATCTCTCCAATGTCCGAAGAGGAAGAGTTGAATTCCACAATAATCACTCTTCCAGACAATGCTAAAGGTACTACAGATTAACCTTCAGCATTCGAAAACTACCTCGGCAGCCCTGCTTCTCCGCCTCTCGGATATAGGGGAGGAGCTCATTCTCGTCCAAGAACCTTGGGCCGTAAATGACCGGGTTTCTGGACTCAATGCATACGGATATCGTATGGTAAATATCGAGGATGAAGGTAAACCAATATCCTACATTCTGGTAAAAAAAACAGCCTTAATCCTTTTTTACTCCCTAGATTCAGTGACAAAGACAATGTTGCCATGGTCATTGAAATGGTTCCACGGACCTTCTGGATCTCCTCTAACTACATGGCTCTTGACTATGGCGACTCTCCGCCACCAGACATACTAAAGCAAATGGTTGCGGTAGCCCACCAGAAACCGATTCCGGTAATTATCGTCGCCGATGCCAATGCCCATCACGAAATATGGGGCAGCTCCGGCACAAATGATCGAGGAGAGTGTCTTTTCGACTTTATCATTTCAAATAACTTAGGCATTGCTAACCGGGGAAATGGGCCGACCTTCCTTACATCCATCAGGAAGGAAGTGCTCGATATCACCCTCATCAGCGATAACTACACCAACATGATAAGCAGTTGGTTCGTCTCACAGGAATGCTCCTTTTCGCACCACTGCTAAATCACCTTTCACATTGAATCGAGGGAGACTACAGGCAATACAGGATATCTTAAACCAGTCAATAGAAAAAAACATGAACTGGCCTCTTTTCCGGCTCAAACTGGGGTCATGCTTAGCAACGACTCCCCCCATTATCCACAACTGTCCCGACATTGATCGGGCGGTCGACTATCTGACCACAGCTTTTAAAAAAGCCACTCATATTTCTTGCATCACTCCCGAACCACGGGGCAAACCTAAACCTCCGTGGTTGAACTCGGAAATTGCAAGTCTTCGCAAAACTTGTAGAATGCTTTTCAACAAAGCTAAAGTTACAGCTGATTGGGCCCCTTTCAAAAATAAACAAAAAGAGTTTAAATACGCCCATTAGGCGAGGGAAACGAGTGTCATGGAGGGAATTTTGCGAAAGCATTGAATCGACGTCCGAAGCTAGCCGTCTTCGTAAAATTCTCCACTCCTCTAACAAAGCCCTTGACTGTATCCAAAAACCAGATGGCAGCTGGACTCACTCAAGCGCTGAAACCCTTGATATCCTACTAGACACCCACTTCGCATGGAGTTTAGCCTCAGCGGATCAAGCACTCTACCAGGTGGAGCAGGTTTCCCATGATAGCCTCCCCACATTCCAAGTGACAAAAAGTCACCTTGAGTGGTCCATTCAAACCTTTAAGCCATACAATTCCCCCGGACAGGGCGGCATCATTCCTGCCCATATCCAAAATGGGGAAGAGATTATCCTTCCATGGCTGCTACAAATATAGAATGCAAGCCTCAGATTGCAATATATTCCCTTACGCTGGCGCACGACTCGGGTCGTCTTCATCCCAAAAGTTGGGAAGGCCTCACACACCAAACCTAAGGATTACAGACCCATAAGTCTAACATCCTTTCTTCTTAAGGTTCTAGAAAGAGCTCTTGACCTACATATCAGGACATCGATTAACCCTTCTCTTCTCTTAGTATCTCAACACGCTTACTCTAAAGGCAAATCGGTTGAAACAGCACTTCCTTCTCTCATTTCTCAAGTTGACAAATCCTTGGCGTACAAGGAATTCACACTTGCCATATTTCTGGACATCGAGGGAGCATTCAACAATGTATGCCCCAACGCTGTCATCTCCGCACTCTATAATCTTAACCTGAATTCAGGTCTTCTTAAATTTATAGAGCTTCTACTAAAATCTAGAATCATCACTTCCACGATCGGCAGTGCCCAATCCAGGAGGGTGGTTAACAGGGGCACGCCACAAGGGGGTGTTTTATCACCCCTCCTCTGGAACCAGGCAGCTAACACACTACTGGTGAGATTGGAATCTACTGGATGCAAAGTGATAGCCTATGCGGACGACATAGCAATCGCGGCATCCGGCAAATTCCCCCAAACACTTTCCGAAAAATTTAACTATTCACTCTCTATTGTGTCGAACTGGTGTCGCGAATTAGAACTTGGGGTTAACCCATCCAAAACCGAGACTACGCTTTTCACTGGAAATTACAAAATTCCAGAGTCTACAATGCCTAGTCTAAACGGCACTCCGCTCTCTTTGAGCACACACGTTAAGTACTTAGGCCTGATTCTCGACCCAAAGCTTAATTGGAAAGCCAATCTAGCTAAGGCAACATGCGCTATATACTGCTGTAAAAGAGCAGTTGGTGCACGATGGGGACTTCGTCCTCGAGTCGTGCTCTGGCTCTACACGGCCATCGTTGAACCAAACCTGTTATACGGATCGGTCTTCTGGTGGCAAGCCGTCGAAAAAGCCTGTAATACCAAACCCCTCGATAAAATCAGATCTACTGATCACTGGCGCTCTTCGTAGCACACCTACGAAAGCCCTTTTTGCCATGCTGCACTGGCTCCCCTCGGGGATCCTGGTTAAGCAACAAGCCAAGCTGACAGCGATTAGACTTAACGCTCTTTCGCACTGGCGCATAACCCTGGCAGGCCATGCTTCAATTCTGAATCAGGATCCACCTGTCCCCAACTTTATCGATTATATCTCGGTCTATCCCGATTTGAACAGGAAATTCGACCTCACTATTCCAAGTCGAAACGACTGGACTTCAAAAAACCTAATCGTCGGTGAAACAGTCGAAATCTACACCGACGGTTCCAAGCTTGGAGGTAGAGTCGGCAGCGGTATTTATTCCGACAAGCTGGACTTAAACATCTCCCTACGTCTCCCAGACCATTGCAGCGTTTTTCAAGCTGAGGTCATGGCCATTTACCACGCAGCCAAATGGATGCTGAGTAGTGATACCGGCGCAGTTGACGTATCTATCTTCTCAGACAGGCAGGCCGCCATTAAATCTCTTTTTGGCTCCACGGCCACATCAAGACTAGTTCATGAATGTCGAACATCTTTGAATGAGCTCGCAAGTTACAATCGGATGCACCTAGTCTGGGTTCCCGGACATAGCGAAATCCCGGGAAACTGCGAGGTGGACGAGCTTGCCAAGGCAGGCACGATAATGCACGACATTCATCCCTCCGTAAACATCGGCATTTCACTATATATATATATATATATATATATATATATATATATATATATATATATATATATATATATATATATATATATATATATATATATATATATATATATATATATGCCAGTGAATGCCGATATATATATATATATATATATATATATATATATATATATATATATATATATATATATATATATATATATATATTTGGCTGCTCGCGTGCTCAACGTAGCGTTGCCCATAAAAGACAGAAATATTTGTTATATCGTATATATAATATATGATAAAAATACGTTCCTGCGAATTTATTTGTTATATCGTACATATAATATATGATGGAATACGTTTCTGCAAATTTCTAGAGATTGTGTTAAGTGCAGTAATTAATATAACCTTTAATTGCACAAAACGCTCTATAACACGTCACCACAGCTTCAGCACAGAAAAAGAAAGAGGGTTGAATGAAAGGCCGGAAACACGAAGTGTGTTGTTCAGCAGCCAACACAGGCTAGTTCCGGTTGCCCATAAACACGCTGTGCGACACCGACAGCGTGTTAATAGATAGCGCGCAAAACTAGCGCCTGCTTCCGTTGGCGTACCCGACAACTAGGTTGGGGTAGTGGTGTCGCCACAGGTACTCCTCCCCCAGTGATCGGCGCAGGAAGCGCGGAGAACGATACCCGTTTCATCGCTCGACTCCCCGGCTATGGTGAGGGTTGGTCCCCTGAGCGGGGCGTTGGTTGACTCCTCAGATGACTCCTTGGATGGATCGCTGGCGGGTCATTTGTCGCTGACGATGACGACGATTGTGGCGATGGCGATCGGGTTGGCGATGGTGATCGGGATGCCTGCAGCGATGGCGACGATGTTGAGTCACTCACCTCGAGGTGGGCCGGCCTCAAGCAGTCCGTAGAGATGGCTTTCTCGACGCCGTTCAAGTCGATGAGGAAAATCTTGTCGTTGACCCAGCGAATTACCTTATGGGGGCCCGTATATGGCGGCTCGAGTGGCCTCCGGATTTTGTCCAGCTTGCAAAATACGTGCGTTCAAGTGCGCAATTCTTTGAAGACGAACGGCTTCTGTCTCGAGTAGTTGGACGCTGTTGCTGGCCTGATCGCTTTTACCAGCTTGCACAACTGCTCGACGAAAACCGGTTGGGTGGTAGGGTCGTTCTGTTGTCCGAAGAATTCCCCCGGCAGGCGGAGTTGGGTGCCGAAGAGCATCTCGGCTGGAGTTGCTTTGAGGTCCTCTTTGTACGCCGTCCGCATCCCCAATAGCACTGTTGGCAAGGCGTCTGGCCATGGTGTGTCTGGACTGCACATCAAGGCCGCTTTTAGTGTGCGGTCTGGTCTCTCCACCATGCCGTTTGACTGTGGGTGGTAAGGCGTTGTGTGAACATGGTTAGCACCCGTCATTTTCGCGAGAGCCGTGAATAGCTCCCCCTCGAATTGACCCCCCTAGTCGGAGGTGATGGTGAGTGGCGTACCGAAAGTGCAGACCCCACTGTGGAAGAACGCTCGTGCGACGGTCACAGCTCGAATGTCCGGGAGTGGGACAGCCACCGGCCATCGGGAAAAGCGGTCGATGATGGTCAGTGCGACAGTCCTCTCACCAGCGGTAGCTTGATCAGGTCAACATGAACGTGTGGCAGAGCCTGTCATCTGTCTCCCCGAAGCTTTGCAACTCGGCGCGATTGTGGCGATGGACCTTCGCGCGTTGGCATGGTTGGCATTCAAGGGCGCAGCGGAGCACGTCTTTGCGCATGCTTGGTCAGAAGTATTTCGCCACCAGACGTTTTGCCGTTGCTCGACCACTCGGGTGGGATGATCCGTGTACGATGCCAAACGCAGCTCGACGCAGGTTGGGTGGCAAATAGGGCCGTGTGGCCCCATCGGTAAACAGACAGTAGATCTCGCTGTCGTTGAAAGCGAGGCAATCCAGTTGGATACGAGAGTTCTCCAGCAGGTGAGGCAGCTCTACGTCAGAGGCTTGCTATAGGCTGATAGTGGCTTCGTCGAGGATGGAAGGCATCAAGACCGTATAGGTTCGCGAAAGTGCGTCTTCCACAACGTTTTCTCCCCCGGGAACGTACACAAACCGTGCGTTGAACTGGAGGACGTAGTCCAGGTGCCGGCTCTGCCTCGGCGTTGCCTTATCCGAGCTTTGGTATGCGGCGAAGGCGAGCGGCTTGTGGTCCGTGTGGATTGTGAAGACGTGTGCCTCCAGGATCCTTCTGAAGTGTCTGACTGCGGCATACACCGCGAGCAACTCCCTGTCGTAGGCGCTGTAGCGAGTTTCTGGAGGATTGAACTTCCTAGGGAAGAACCCCAGAGGCTTCCAGGTCCCATCGGGTTGCTCTTGGTTGAGTGCCGCTCCGATGGCGGTGCTCGATGCGTCGGTGTAGAGAGCGATTGGCGCGGTAGGCGAGAGGAAAGCTGAATCTGTAGCTGCTGCGATACTCGCCTTGCACTGCTGGAATGCCTGCTCCGTTTGCGTCGTCCAGCTAATCGCCGCCTTCTTCTTCGTGAGGTTCGTCAGAAGTTCGTTGAGCGGAGCCTGAAGTTCCGCGGCGTGCGGTATACACCTGCGGTAATAATTAAGCATACCCAGGAAACGTCTCAGCTGGGTAGAGTCTGTCGGGCTTGGAAAAGCGTTGATCGCCTCGATCTTTGGGCGCGGGGGCCTAAACCCCTTATTCGAGGCCCGATACCCAGCGAATGTAACTTCCTGAGCACCGAGTTGGCATTTGTCCAAGTTGCTGCGTAGATTCGCCGCTTTCAGCGTCTCCAACAATTGGCTCAAATGGTGCAGGTGCTCGTCATACGTCTCGGATGCGATGAGCAAGTCGTCTACGTAGCCCTTCACGAAGGGGAGTTTTCTCAGTAGGTGAATAATTACACGCTGAAGCGTTTGCGCGGAGTTACGCAGGCCTACTGGCATACCCATGAACTCGAAGAGGCCGGAAGGTTGTTGTGACTGCCGTTTTCGGGATGTCAGCTTTGGTAACCGGGATTTGGTAGAAGGCTTTCTGCAGATCGATTACAGAGAAGACTTTTCCGCGGCTCTCCTGGAGCAGGTCCTCGATGATCGGTAGAGGATATCGGTGTGGCAAGGTGCACGCGTTGAGGCGGCGGTAGTCGCCAGTACCTTTGGTACCATGTGTAGCGGACTAGCCCATGGGCTGGATGATGGGCGTACCACCCCCTTGTCGAGGAGGTAAGCGAACTCTTCTTTGGCAGCAGCGAGTCGTTCATCGACGAGTCTACGGGGGTGCTCGAAAACGGGAGGGCCCTCCGTGATGATGAAGTGTTGTACCGGCAAGTCTGGTACAGTGGCCATGACCCCTGCTGGTGAAGCGAGTTGCAGGAAGCGCTGGACGAGCTCTCTATACCGGTCGCCGTGTGGTCCCACAGGTGCATAATGCGAGCCACTGTGGAGATGCCGTAGATTCGAGCCGAGTCCATGCGGCCCGTTGCCACGATATTGGTAAGGGGGTCTATGATGCGTCGTCCCCTCAAGTCTACCAGGAGCCCATAGTATGCCAGAAAGTCCGCCCCGAGAATGGCGGTTTGCACATCGGCCACAGTGAACGCCCAAGTAACATCCCGCCGCAGGGCGAGGTTCAGCTTCAGCGTGAGCTGCCCGTATGTGGCTATCGGCGACGAGTTGGCGGCGTACAGCGTGAAGCTGTTTCGCTGTACTTTGCGGGCGACCGTTCCCCTCGGCAGTAAGGAGTCCACGAGAAAGCGAGTGGATGTTGTTCGATCCGTTACGTGTAGGCGTTTTTCGGTTGGTGGACGTCCGGCGTCGTTCGCCCAAGTCGGCGTCGGCAGCGCTAGTTTCCCGACGGCGTCGGTGCGGCGGCTACGGTGGCGGCAAAAACACACGGTGGTCGGCACTGCTGTGCTGTCGGCCCGTATTTCAGGTGGTGCCAACATTGGCCAGGCGCTGTAGAGCGATCTCGATGCCGGCTGGGGCTGCGGGTATCAGCGCGACCCCTCTGAATTGGGGGCGTTATTTTACGCAGCAGCTCCTGATTCTCCCGCGTTAGTGGCACGAGCTGTGCCACTGACTGGCGCAGTGCGGCAAGCTCTGCGTGCACGGAGTTACCCGTTGAATCGTGCGACGATCTGTTCGCGAATGGAGAGCGGGGTCTTGGAGACGAGACTGGAGGTGACGTAGCTGCCACTGTAGGTCCATTGTCGACCAGCTCGTCAGCTGCCTCTGCGAGCTCCTCTTGGCTGGTACCCTTCAGGATCTTCAGAAGCCGTCGCGTTGACGGCGGCATCAAGTCGAGCCACTTCACTCGGATGATGTCATCCGTGGCCCTGTTACCTGCCAAGGCGCGCATCTGCCGCAGGAGTTGAGACGGCTTCCTGTCACCCAGCTCGAGTTGGGTGAGCAGCTTGTGGAGCTGTCGATCCGCCGAGTCGGTGAGGCGATTTAGTATGGCTGCCTTCAGCGCCTCATACTTCCTCACGGGCGGCACTGTGCGGAGTACATCCGCAACTTCGGAACTAGTCTCCGGGTCAAGCGACGCAACCACTAAATTGTAGCGGCTGTTTTCGTTGCGCACATGGCGGACCTGGAACGCGGCCTCGATCTGAAAGCCACCAGAAAGGTGGGAGCCGGCAGCTGTTCACTGCCGCGATGGCGGGCGGCGACGAAAAGGAGGCGTGTCCCCCAGGTTCACCTGCACGGTGTGGCGGCGGGTGTGTCGTTAGCAGCAATGGCGTTGGCATAGCCAGCTGTGCGTGCGCATGCACGTGCGGTGGTTGTGGCTGCTGGTGCGGAGCGTACGTTGCTTGAGTCGGAGGCTGCTCCGGCGGCGCCGGTCCTGAGGCCTTTGGCGAATGGAGCAACATGTGTGTCGTGTACTGGTTATATCGTACCCCTCTGGGTGGGGCGAATGCGTGATTAAATCACGTCGGGGTCACCAATTTGGCTGCTCGCGTGCTCAACGTAGCGTTGCCAATAAAAGACAGAAATATTTGTTATATCGTATATATAATATATGATAAAAATACGTTCTTGCGAATTTATTTGTTATATCGTACATATAATATATGATGGAATACGTTTCTGCAAATTTCTAGAGATTGTGTTAAGTCCAGTAATTAATATAACCTTTAATTGCACAAAACGCTCTATAACACGTCACCACAGCTTCAGCACAGAAAAAGAAAGAGGGTTGAATGAAAGGCCGGAAACACGAAGTGTGTTGTTCAGCAGCCAACACAGGCTAGTTCCGGTTGCCCATATGCTCAAGCGTATATATATATATATATATATATATATATATATATATCTATATATATATATATATATATATATATATATATATATATATATATATATATATATATATATATAGATATATATATATATATATATATATATATATATATATATATATATATATATATATATATATATATACGCTTGAGAATATGGACAACCGGAACTAGCCTGTGTTGGCTGCTGAACAACACACTTCGTGTTTCCGGCCTTTCATTCAACCCTATATATATATATATATATATATATATATATATATATATATATATATATATATAGATATATATATATATATATATATATATATATATATATATATATATATATATATATATATATATATATATATATATATATATATATATATATATACGCTTGAGAATATGGACAACCGGAACTAGCCTGTGTTGGCTGCTGAACAACACACTTCGTGTTTCCGGCCTTTCATTCAACCCTCTTTCTTTTTCTGTGCTGAAGCTGTGGTGACGTGTTATAGAGCGTTTTGTGCAATTAAAGGTTATATTAATTACTGGACTTAACACAATCTCTAGAAATTTGCAGAAACGTATTCCATCATATATTATATGTACGATATAACAAATAAATTCGCAAGAACGTATTTTTATCATATATTATATATACGATATAACAAATATTTCTGTCTTTTATTGGCAACGCTACGTTGAGCACGCGAGCAGCCAAATTGGTGACCCCGACGTGATTTAATCACGCATTCGCCCCACCCAGAGGGGTACGATATAACCAGTACACGACACACATGTTGCTCCATTCGCCAAAGGCCTCAGGACCGGCGCCGCCGGAGCAGCCTCCGACTCAAGCAACGTACGCTCCGCACCAGCAGCCACAACCACCGCACGTGCATGCGCACGCACAGCTGGCTATGCCAACGCCATTGCTGCTAACGACACACCCGCCGCCACACCGTGCAGGTGAACCTGGGGGACACGCCTCCTTTTCGTCGCCGCCCGCCATCGCGGCAGTGAACAGCTGCCGGCTCCCACCTTTCTGGTGGTTTTCAGATCGAGGCCGCGTTCCAGGTCCGCCATGTGCGCAACGACAACAGCCGCTACAATTTAGTGGTTGCGTCGCTTGACCCGGAGACTAGTTCCGAAGTTGCGGATGTACTCCGCACAGTGCCGCCCGTGAGGAAGTATGAGGCGCTGAAGGCAGCCATACTAAATCGCCTCACCGACTCGGCGGATCGACAGCTCCACAAGCTGCTCACCCAACTCGAGCTGGGTGACAGGAAGCCGTCTCAACTCCTGCGGCAGATGCGCGCCTTGGCAGGTAACAGGGCCACGGATGACATCATCCGAGTGAAGTGGCTCGACTTGATGCCGCCGTCAACGCGACGGCTTCTGAAGATCCTGAAGGGTACCAGCCAAGAGGAGCTCGCAGAGGCAGCTGACGAGCTGGTCGACAATGGACCTACAGTGGCAGCTACGTCACCTCCAGTCTCGTCTCCAAGACCCCGCTCTCCATTCGCGAACAGATCGTCGCACGATTCAACGGGTAACTCCGTGCACGCAGAGCTTGCCGCACTGCGCCAGTCAGTGGCACAGCTCGTGCCACTAACGCGGGAGAATCAGGAGCTGCTGCGTAAAATAACGCCCCCAATTCAGAGGGGTCGCGCTGATACCCGCAGCCCCAGCCGGCATCGAGATCGCTCTACAGCGCCTGGCCAATGTTGGCACCACCTGAAATACGGGCCGACAGCACAGCAGTGCCGACCACCGTGTGTTTTTGCCGCCACCGTAGCCGCCGCCCCGACGCCGTCGGGAAACTAGCGCTGCCGACGCCGACTTGGGCGAACGACGCCGGACGTCCACCAACCGAAAAACGCCTACACGTAACGGATCGAACAACATCCACTCGCTTTCTCGTGGACTCCTTACTGCCGAGGGGAACGGTCGCCCGCAAAGTACAGCGAAACAGCTTCACGCTGTACGCCGCCAACTCGTCGCCGATAGCCACATACGGGCAGCTCACGCTGAAGCTGAACCTCGCCCTGCGGCGGGATGTTACTTGGGCGTTCACTGTGGCCGATGTGCAAACCGCCATTCTCGGGGCGGACTTTCTGGCATACTATGGGCTCCTGGTAGACTTGAGGGGACGACGCATCATAGACCCCCTTACCAATATCGCGGCAACGGGCCGCATGGACTCGGCTCGAATCTACGGCATCTCCACAGTGGCTCGCATTATGCACCTGTGGGACCACACGGCGACCGGTATAGAGAGCTCGTCCAGCGCTTCCTGCAACTCGCTTCACCAACAGGGGTCATGGCCACTGTACCAGACTTGCCGGTACAACACTTCATCATCACGGAGGGCCCTCCCGTTTTCGAGCACCCCCGTAGACTCGTCGATGAACGACTCGCTGCTGCCAAAGAAGAGTTCGCTTACCTCCTCGACAAGGGGGTGGTACGCCCATCATCCAGCCCATGGGCTAGTCCGCTACACATGGTACCAAAGGTACTGGCGACTACCGCCGCCTCAACGCGTGCACCTTGCCACACCGATATCCTCTACCGATCATCGAGGACCTGCTCCAGGAGAGCCGCGGAAAAGTCTTCTCTGTAATCGATCTGCAGAAAGCCTTCTACCAAATCCCGGTTACCAAAGCTGACATCCCGAAAACGGCAGTCACAACAACCTTTCGGCCTCTTCGAGTTCATGGGTATGCCAGTAGGCCTGCGTAACTCCGCGCAAACGCTTCAGCGTGTAATTAATCACCTACTGAGAAAACTCCCCTTCGTGAAGGGCTACGTAGACGACTTGCTCATCGCATCCGAGACGTATGACGAGCACCTGCACCATTTGAGCCAATTGTTGGAGACGCTGAAAGCGGCGAATCTACGCAGCAACTTGGACAAATGCCAACTCGGTGCTCAGGAAGTTACATTCGCTGGGTATCGGGCCTCGAATAAGGGGTTTAGGACCCCGCGCCCAAAGATCGAGGCGATCAACGCTTTTCCAAGCCCGACAGACTCTACCCAGCTGAGACGTTTCCTGGGTATGCTTAATTATTACCGCAGGTGTATACCGCACGCCGCGGAACTTCAGGCTCCGCTCAACGAACTTCTGACGAACCTCACGAAGAAGAAGGCGGCGATTAGCTGGACGACGCAAACGGAGCAGGCATTCCAGCAGTGCAAGGCGAGTATCGCAGCAGCTACAGATTCAGCTTTCCTCTCGCCTACCGCGCCAATCGCTCTCTACACCGACGCATCGAGCACCGCCATCGGAGCGGCACTCAACCAAGAGCAACCCGATGGGACCTGGAAGCCTCTGGGGTTCTTCCCTAGGAAGTTCAATCCTCCAGAAACTCGCTACAGCGCCTACGACAGGGAGTTGCTCGCGGTGTATGCCGCAGTCAGACACTTCAGAAGGATCCTGGAGGCACACGTCTTCACAATCCACACGGACCACAAGCCGCTCGCCTTCGCCGCACACCAAAGCTCGGATAAGGCAACGCCGAGGCAGAGCCGGCACCTGGACTACGTCCTCCAGTTCAACGCACGGTTTGTGTACGTTCCCGGGGGAGAAAACGTTGTGGAAGACGCACTTTCGCGAACCTATACGGTCTTGATGCCTTCCATCCTCGACGAAGCCACTATCAGCCTATAGCAAGCCTCTGACGTAGAGCTGCCTCACCTGCTGGAGAACTCTCGTATCCAACTGGATTGCCTCGCTTTCAACGACAGCGAGATCTACTGTCTGTTTACCGATGGGGCCACACGGCCCTATTTGCCACCCAACCTGCGTCGAGCTGCGTTTGGCATCGTACACGGATCATCCCACCCGAGTGGTCGAGCAACGGCGAAACGTCTGGTGGCGAAATACTTCTGACCAAGCATGCGCAAAGACGTGCTCCGCTGCGCCCGTGAATGCCAACCATGCCAACGCGCGAAGGTCCATCGCCACAATCGCGCCGAGTTGCAAAGCTTCGGGGAGACAGATGACAGGCTCTGCCACACGTTCATGTTGACCTGATCAAGCTACCGCTGGTGAGAGGACTGTCGCACTGACCATCATCGACCGCTTTTCCCGATGGCCGGTGGCTGTCCCACTCCCGGACATTCGAGCTGTGACCGTCGCACGAGCGTTCTTCCACAGTTGGGTCTGCACTTTCGGTACGCCACTCACCATCACCTCCGACTAGGGGGGTCAATTCGAGGGGGAGCTATTCACGGCTCTCGCGAAAATGACGGGTGCTAACCATGTTCACACAACGCCTTACCACCCACAGTCAAACGGCATGGTGGAGAGACCAGACCGCACACTAAAAGCGGCCTTGATGTGCAGTCCAGACACACCATGGCCAGACGCCTTGCCAACAGTGCTATTGGGGATGCGGACGGCGTACAAAGAGGACCTCAAAGCAACTCCAGCCGAGATGCTCTTCGGCACCCAACTCCGCCTGCCGGGGGAATTCTTCGGACAACAGAACGACCCCACGTATTCTGCAAGCTGGACAAAATCCGGAGGCCACTCGAGCCGCCATATACGGGCCCCCATAAGGTAATTCGCTGGGTCAACGACAAGATTTTCCTCATCGACTTGAACGGCGTCGAGAAAGCCATCTCTACGGACTGCTTGAGGCCGGCCCACCTCGAGGTGAGTGACTCAACATCGTCGCCATCGCTGCAGGCATCCCGATCACCATCGCCAACCCGATCGCCATCGCCACAATCGTCGTCATCGTTAGCGACAAATGACCCGCCAGCGATCCATCCAAGGAGTCATCTGAGGAGTCAACCAACGCACCGCTCAGGGGACCAACCCTCACCATAGCCGGGGAGTCGAGCGATGAAACGGGTATCGTTCTCCGCGCTTCCTGCGCCGATCACTGGGGGAGGAGTACCTGTGGCGACACCACTACCCCAACCTAGTTGTCGGGTACGCCAAAGGAAGCAGGCGCTAGTTCTGCGCGCTATCTATTAACACGCTGTCGGTGTCGCACAGCGTGTTTATGGGCAACCGGAACTAGCCTGTGTTGGCTGCTGAACAACACACTTCGTGTTTCCGGCCTTTCATTCAACCCTCTTTCTTTTTCTGTGCTGAAGCTGTGGTGACGTGTTATAGAGCGTTTTGTGCAATTAAAGGTTATATTAATTACTGGACTTAACACAATCTCTAGAAATTTGCAGAAACGTATTCCATCATATATTATATATACGATATAACAAATAAATTCGCAGGAACGTATTTTTATCATATATTATATATACGATATAACAAATATTTCTGTCTTTTATGGGCAACGCTACGTTGAGCACGCGAGCAGCCAAATATATATATATATATATATATATATATATATATATATATATATATATATATATATATATATATCGGCATTCACTGGCATATATATATATATATATATATATATATATATATATATATATATATATATATATATATATATATATATAGTGAAATGCCGATGTTTACGGAGGGATGAATGTCGTGCATTATCGTGCCTGCCTTGGCAAGCTCGTCCACCTCGCAGTTTCCCGGGATTTCGCTATGTCCGGGAACCCAGACTAGGTGCATCCGATTGTAACTTGCGAGCTCATTCAAAGATGTTCGACATTCATGAACTAGTCTTGATGTGGCCGTGGAGCCAAAAAGAGATTTAATGGCGGCCTGCCTGTCTGAGAAGATAGATACGTCAACTGCGCCGGTATCACTACTCAGCATCCATTTGGCTGCGTGGTAAATGGCCATGACCTCAGCTTGAAAAACGCTGCAATGGTCTGGGAGACGTAGGGAGATGTTTAAGTCCAGCTTGTCGGAATAAATACCGCTGCCGACTCTACCTCCAAGCTTGGAACCGTCGGTGTAGATTTCGACTGTTTCACCGACGATTAGGTTTTTTGAAGTCCAGTCGTTTCGACTTGGAATAGTGAGGTCGAATTTCCTGTTCAAATCGGGATAGACCGAGATATAATCGATAAAGTTGGGGACAGGTGGATCCTGATTCAGAATTGAAGCATGGCCTGCCAGGGTTATGCGCCAGTGCGAAAGAGCGTTAAGTCTAATCGCTGTCAGCTTGGCTTGTTGCTTAACCAGGATCCCCGAGGGGAGCCAGTGTAGCAATGGCGTTGGCATAGCCAGCTGTGCGTGCGCATGCACGTGCGGTGGTTGTGGCTGCTGGTGCGGAGCGTACGTTGCTTGAGTCGGAGGCTGCTCCGGCGGCGCCGGTCCTTGGCGAATGGAGCAACATGTGTGTCGTGTACTGGTTATATCGTACCCCTCTGGGTGGGGCGAATGCGTGATTAAATCACGTCGGGGTCCCCAATTTGGCTGCTCGCGTGCTCAACGTAGCGTTGCCAATAAAAGACAGAAATATTTGTTATATCGTATATATAATATATGATAAAAATACGTTCCTGCGAATTTATTTGTTATATCGTACATATAATGTATGATGGAATACGTTTCTGCAAATTTCTAGAGATTGTGTTAAGTCCAGTAATTAATATAACCTTTAATTGCACAAAACGCTCTATAACACGTTACCACAGCTTCAGCACAGAAAAAGAAAGAGGGTTGAATGAAAGGCCGGAAACACGAAGTGTGTTGTTCAGCAGCCAACACAGGCTAGTTCCGGTTGCCCATAAACACGCTGTGCGACAGTGACAGCGACAGCGTGTTAATAGATGGTGCGCGGAACTAGCGCCTGCTTGAGTTGGCGTACCCGACAACTGGGTGGGGGTAGTGGTGTCGCCACATATATATATATATATATATATATATATATATATATATATATATATATATATATATATATATATATATATATATATATATATATATATATATATATATATATATATATATATTTATATATATATATATATATATATGTATATATATATGTATATATATATAAATATTTCAAATAACAATTATACAAAATTTTAATTATTTATATTTGTGTTATCTTAATAAGCCAGGAGCACTTTTGAATTCAAACATATTCATTGAAGTTTGTTTGGACTGTGCGGGCGCGTTTTCGTACGTGATCCGTGATTGGGACGGGTTTTCACTGTGTTTAAACTGAATTCGTTCTTTAAACTTCGCGATATAGACGCTAATACAAAAATGCAATTTATTTACATAATTGAATAGCATTTTATTTTGCAAGAACAGATTTAAAGTGAAGTGTAAAATTCACAAAACATTTTAAAATCAACATCATTAAAAATAAAAGTGCGCGCCAAAAAACAACTAGCAGGAGTTTCCACCTGTGTCAGTACTCTAAGATGATTGGTGATGCCATTTAATTTTAATTTATTTAAATTTAAAATTCCGAGTTGCATTTGAGCCATTTATTAATTTTGCATTTTCTTAACTCTTAATGTGTTTCCCGAATATAAACAAACGTACAAACATCAAAAATGCTTATGTGACGATGGTTGCTGAAGAATGCTGCAAAAACAAACAAGAAATAACTAAGGATAACTTGTACCTAACAACCAAGTCAATAAATCGGGATCGTTCATGTTCTCCTGCTTTAATGTTAAACAGCGAATCTACACCTACAATTGCGCCAGCAAGTAAGCTAGTCATGCCAGCCCCACAAGCGAACGAAACATAAATTAATGTAATTAACTCCACAATGGGAGTATCGCTTAAAATTACACCCCCAGTGAATTATGCGGAAAAATCAAAAATTCAAGAGAGACTGGACAAATAACTAACATCCCAAGTTCCCAAAATCGTTTCGGTAGTGTGTGGGGACCTACATGGTACCGCCAAATGTGTTAAATCAAAATATGACCCAAAAATCAAAAATTTAGCAATTGCGGTGGAAACCACACTGCCAACTATAGGCGCTGCCCTGTTTATGCGTACGCAAATCGATCTTTGACCAAAAAATCTAATCCTACTTCCACTCAGCCTATTAATCTGCTTAACTCAAATTTCCCACAGTCAGCCCAACCATCTACCAGTAAATTTTCTTACGCAAATCTTTTAAAGTCTAGCCCGACTATAGTGCAAAAAGAGCTACCAGCAAACGAAATCCACAGCTTTAATTTTAGTCGCATTCAAGCTTTAATAGAGACTTTAATTCAGGCAGTAAATAGTTTTACAACCAACATGACCTGCATGATGCTGGAAATGTTGAAAATGCAATCTAGACTACTGCAGGCGGTATTGAACAAACCATGAACCTAAAAATCTGTTTCTGGAACGTAAGCGCATCCGCCAAAATAAAAACGAACTGGAATATTTCCTATTGGATAAACAAATTGACGTAATGCTGATCTCTGAGACACATTTGACGTCTAGAAGCTTTTTCAAAATAAATGGATACACTTTATACCAAGGACCCCCGAGGAAGAGCTTGTGGTGGTTCGGCAATACTTATAAAGTCGCTACTCAAACACTATTCTCTGGGAAATACTCGTGAGGTTCACCTTCAGGCAACAAATATTTGCGTCGAAAATTTCCACCAGGACCAGGTGATTTCATCAATTTATTCTCCTCCCAGATTTTCAATCACAGAAAGTCAATACAGTAATTTTTATAAATCACTAGGACCACGTTTTCTGGCAGCAGGTGATTACAACGCTAAGCATACTTTCTGGGGATTACGGTTAATCACCCCGAAGGGACGTGTTCTGTTTGTTACAATTACTAAAATGGGGTTAAAAGTCATTTCATGCGGGCAGCCCACCAACTGGATATCAGATCGAAAAAAGACTCCAGATGTTATTGATTTTGGAATGGTAAAGGGTGTTCCCAGCGAAATGTTTCTAGTTGAGGCCTCACTAGAATTATCTTCAGATCATTCTCCCACTATTGTTACCATACGAAACCCTCGAGAAACTGGTGATTTGGCGACGATAGTTACACATCTTAACTGGTTGAAATACAAGAAATACCTCAGTGCCTATTGCACGGATAACATGCAGCTAAGAACGCTTGCAGACATAGAAGACTCTATTAGAAAGCTAGATGCAATCCTCAAGAAAGCTGTTAAACATGCTACTTCTACTAACCGACTGGTCAGATACAATAGAATCCACTCTGTAAATGTAGAATGGCTTATGTTAGAAAAGAGAAGATTTCGAAGAGAATGACAACGATACAGATCCCCGCGTGTTGTTCATATATATATATATATATATATATATATATATATATATATATATATATATATATATATATATATATATATATATATATATATATATATATATATATATATATATATATATATATATATATATATATATATATATATATATATATATATATATATATATATATATATATATATATATATATATATATATATATATATATATATATATATATATATATATATATATATATATATATATATATATATATATATATATATATATATATATATATATATATATATATATATATATATATATATATATATATATATATATATATATATATATATATATATATATATATATATATATATATATATATATATATATATATTTGGCTGCTCGCGTAATAATAATAAGTCAAAATTTCAAATACTTTACTAAATATGAGCCCAAGAAAATTTGCTAATTTTCCAAAAAAATAAAGTCTGAGAAAAAACTGCAAGTCAAAATCTGGAGGCTCGATTTTCACCGCAGACGTATGGTCTAATGGACTTGTTTGCTCAGTACAATCCCAAGAATCAGAAACGTGAAGCGCCCATTAAGATTTTTTTCCTTCCATACTAATCACCCCACCCTAATATATATATATATATATATATATATATATATATATATATATATATATATATATATATATATATATATATATATATATATATATATATATATATATATATATATATATATATATATATATATATATATATATATATATATTATACATATATATTTAATGTTACGAAATTGCCCTCTTGACAATTTACTCTGTTACAAAATTGCCCTCCTGACAATTCCTCTAACTCTCTGTACTCGGACTCGTACCACTGGATTGTGTAGTACTCAAATAATCGCTGGTTAAATTAAAATAATTAGCTTTATTTAATTATTGCTATTTACACATTTAATATTAGGCTTAAAGTTTACTTAGTTATTATTTGCACTTTATTTCACAAACCATTGGTCACTTTATTTACTAATGAATTTCATCACTTTGTAAATCACAAATACTGCTGCTTTGATTATAATGCTAGATGTACACACTGTTACGGTCTCTGATCTACTGCATTCGACTTTGAACAGTCTTGTCGCTTTTACAGTTTTCGAATGGTTGGAGTAGAAAATTCTACGCCATTCTCGTATTTTCTAGAATTTTCGATCCACTTCGACAGAAGTCGGGAATATTCTTTTTGATATTACCGGCAGATGGTTCTTGAATAAACTTTTATTCGAATAGTTCGCATCTTGACTCACAGGGGGCACTCATTCTCCAGATGGGATCCTAAAAGTATGCAATCCCTTTTCACTGAGCTATCACGTTTCACTGCCCTCCGCTTAAACTTGTTCGTCCCGAACAAGGATAGTACTGCAACCTTTATAAGGAGATAACCTCTCTAAATGAACGACTTTCATTTTGCTCCTGGCATTTCTCGCCCACTGGATGCGGTATACTACATCGTTGAGCCGCTTTATCACCTTATAAGGGCCTTCCCAGTGTGTTTGCAGTTTTGGCGATAATCCCTTTTTCCTTTGCGGATTATGAAGCATAACTAGCTGCCCTTCCTGAAATCCCTTGGAGTTTGCTCGTAGATCATATCTGGCTTTCATTTTATCACTCATCAGTTGTGTGCCCTTTCTGATGGTTCCATGAATTTCATTCAGCTGTCTTCGTTTGTCAGCTACATAACTGCTACATGAAACTTCCGTAGATGAGTAGGCACCGAATTTCAGATCTGCAGGTAATCTTATGTCACAACCGAAAATAGCCTTAACTGGTGTTGTAGATGTTGTATCGTGAGTTGCCGATCGGTATGCCATTAAGAAGACGAGTATGTGTTAGCCCAATCTTTCTGGTTTCTGTCCACGACTTTCCTTAGGTGTTCCTCAAGCGTACGATTAAATCGTTCAACCATTCAATCGGATTGTGGGTGCAATTGGGTTGTACGAGTTTTGCGTATGCCCATCAATTCACTCATTTCCCTGAATATTATTGACTCGAAATTTCTGCTTTGATCCGAGTGCAACTCGAGGGGAGCTCCGAATCTGTAGACCCAATTATTGATAAATGCATCTGCAACATTGATTCAAATAAATGAATCAAAAAAATTCATCAAAATAATAAAGAAGTACTATATTATGTAGGGGAGAAATCAAACTCAAGTTTTTTTTACCTTGTCAAAAAACTTTCTTGACAAACTTTATATATATACTTCTGTGAAAATTTATATTGAGTAGACTATATAGAAAATATACATTTATATCTATTAATTTGCTGACTGTTTGATTGGATGGAGGTAGTATACATGGGGATACTTGGTTTGTGGTATCCTTTCACCTTCACTTTTATTTTTCCCTCTATCATTTCTTCTTAACTCGACAAAAATAATATGAATTCCTTTAATTTTCTTTTTTTGCTTTTTCTTAATCAAACTAAATTTTCCAATATCATATATGTTTTCCACGTACCTTAACAGCTTCTACAGTATCTTCTTCAGTTTACCGTCACCCGAGAGAAAACTTACCTCGATTTTGATCTAGCATAGTCTTATCTCCGATATAATTCTAAGATTCTCAAAACCTTACCCTCCGCAAAATCCGAGTCAAGTAGGTCGAACTATCTGTTCAGTTATACCTATTACTTCATTACCATCACTGCCTCTTATTCTCCAACCACTTTATTCACCCATCGACCACAGACAAATATTAGTCTTACTCTAGGAGAATATAATATATATAAAATTATAGAAAGAAACATACTATATTGGTTCTGCGATGATTTAGACAAAGAAGCTTGTAGTGTAATATTCATCATACATTAGCTGATTAATGAGCGGTCGTAACTTGCTTTCCGTTTTTTCCAACAGGGCTCAAACTATGTGGAAGTGCCGCAATAGATCAGTGAAAAAATTCTGTCTTTTCACTCTCTGCGGGGTCCTTTCTGTGTTTTTAGTGATCCATTTATCCTTCACCAGATGAAATTCCAATAGCTTATTAAAATTTGTTCATTTCGTTGAACTAACGAAACACCGATGATGATAGTAAATAGAATGGAATGAAACTTTACATGAATCTATGTTTATTATATTTCATTAACAACATTAAATGAAAAGTAAGGTTTTTGTGAATTTATTAGTTTTAACCATTTGATTGGAAAATTGTAGGTGAAAGCGTCACCCATATATATATTTTTTTTTCTCATTTATTATTTATGAAGATTATTTTTGTAACGAATTTATTGACAAGACAAGTTGCAATTGGGTATGTGTGATTATACCACCGTAATAATTTTTCAGAAGAAGAAGAAGAATTAATGAAACATTTTTGGCAGATCTTATAGCTATTTCGGACACGCCACTTCCTCATCAGAGATCTTTCAATGAAAGGCAATTTTTCCCCCAGAATTTTTTATTATGTCTCAGAAATCAACAGCACACCAATTATGAACCGTCCCACGAATCGAACCTGGGCCTACAGCTGTTGTAATCCGTCCATCCACACAACTACGCTAACTGCATATGGTGAACTGACTGATCAAATTCTGTCCATGTACTATCTCATTCCACCACACTGTAATCAACTCTGTCTCATTATTACCCCTCCAAGGAATTGTAAACTTTATAGAATATATCCTAGAAAGTTAGTGTTGATCAGGCTTAATTAGCCTGCCACTAACAAAAGCAATGTACTATGACACGACTGAAATGTAATAAAAAAACAGAGAGAGAGAGGGACCTAACGGAACAAAGGAGGGGTAATAATGAGACAGAGTTGATTAGAATGTGGTGGAATGAGACAGTACATTGAACTGAATCCCTTAGCACCATATTGGTTTTAGAATCGAGTTGTATAGTAGAAGTTTACAGTCTAGGCTTAGTGTCGAATTTCTCTCAATAAGCCAATTAATTTGAACTGCTTTTAGTCTCATTTAGATCAACTTTGCTTCTATGTGGGTTTTCCATGTTAATCGACGATCAAGAAGAATACCGCGGTATTTAACCTCCCTGTGTTGCGGTACAGTCTGGGTGTTTATATGGATATGCGGGCATGTTTCCCTGCGCAATGTAAATGTAATTGTACACATTTTTTTTCGTTAACATTTATCCTCCATTGTTGTAGCCATTTTTCAAACTGAGATATATATTCTTGTAATTTGCGGGATGGTTCTTGAGGGTTTTCGTGGACGCTTAGGAAAGCTGTATCATCAGCGAATGTTGATACGTGGATATTATTCCTTATTGGCATATAAGAGGCGTATATCAAATATAAGATAGGACCCAAAATGCTGCCCTGGTTAACTCCGGCTTGAATCGGTTGAAGAGTGCTCAGAAAATTACCTACTTTGATGATAAATTTTCGTCCAGTTAAATAGTTTTTAAATAGCTTATGAGTGTGTGCGGGTAAGTTTTGCTTTAATTTCAAAATTAAAAGCCTGGGAACCTTCAAGGAAAAGGGCAGAACAATATTTCTTTTTTTCGAACGTTTTTCTAACTACGTTTACAAGTCTATGTGTTTGTTAAAGAGTGCTATGTTTTCTTCTGAATCCAAATTGATGGTCTGGAATGCATCCATTCTCATTTAGTATGGGGGTCAGCTAGCTCATAAGTAATTTTTCAAATAGTTTTGACATATTAGGTAGTAGGCTAATCAATCTATAAGATTTTGCTTTCGTATGATGTTTTCCGGGCTTAGGTATCATGGTAATCAACGAAGCCTTCCATTCAGTAGGATACTGTTGGAGGCGTCAAATAGCATTAAAAATGAAAAGAATTATTTTTCTTACTATACGGCGCAGTTCTAGAAGCATCTTATTACTGATTTTGTCATTACCTGGGGCTTTCCTCAAGTTTAAGCCAGCAATAGCGGTTTGAATATCCCGAATATTAAATCTCAGAGGAATCGCTGCTTCCGCGACCATTGTTGGCAGCTCAACTATGTCAGCAGATATGTTTGGAGTTAAAATGGGTTTCAAATGGTTTACAAAAAGATTCCCTTTTTCAGTATCAGTTCTTGCCCAAGCTCCGCCCAAAGTTCGTAGTGGAGGCTTACATATCTCAGGTTTTTTAAGTCCTCTGGTTGCTCGCTATAGCAAATAGTCTGTTTGTGGCGTTGCGTCGAAATCTTGGAGAAATTTCGGCAGAGATGCTGATTTATTATATTCTAATATTTTTCTAAGCCTAATTTTTAACTGCGGGGATCTGTATCGTTGTCATTCTCTTCGAAATCTTCTCTTTTCTAACATAAGCCATTCTACATTTACAGAGTGGATTCTATTGTATCTGACCAGTCGGTTAGTAGAAGTAGCATGTTTAACAGCTTTCTTGAGGATTGCATCTAGCTTTCTAATAGAGTCTTCTATGTCTGCAAGCGTTCTTAGCTGCATGTTATCCGTGCAATAGGCACTGAGGTATTTCTTGTATTTCAACCAGTTAACATGTGTAACTATCGTCGCCAAATCACCAGTTTCTCGAGGGTTTCGTATGGTAACAATAGTGGGAGAATGATCTGAAGATAATTCTAGTGAGGCCTCAACTAGAAACATTTCGCTGGGAACACCCTTTACCATTCCAAAATCAATAACATCTGGAGTCTTTTTTCGATCTGATATCCAGTTGGTTGGCTGCCCGCATGAAATGACTTTTAACCCCATTTTAGTAATTGTAACAAACAGAACACGTCCCTTCGGGGTGATTAACCGTAATCCCCAGAAAGTATGCTTAGCGTTGTAATCACCTGCTGCCAGAAAACGTGGTCCTAGTGATTTATAAAAATTACTGTATTGACTTTCTGTGATTGAAAATCTGGGAGGAGAATAAATTGATGAAATCACCTGGTCCTGGTGGAAATTTTCGACGCAAATATTTGTTGCCTGAAGGTGAACCTCACGAGTATTTCCCAGAGAATAGTGTTTGAGTAGCGACTTTATAAGTATTGCCGAACCACCACAAGCTCTTCCTCGGGGGTCCTTGGTATAAAGTGTATCCATTTATTTTGAAAAAGCTTCTAGACGTCAAATGTGTCTCAGAGATCAGCATTACGTCAATTTGTTTATCCAATAGGAAATATTCCAGTTCGTTTTTATTTTGGCGGATGCGCTTACGTTCCAGAAACAGATTTTTAGGTTCATGGTTTGTTCAATACCGCCTGCAGTAGTCTAGATTGCATTTTCAACATTTCCAGCATCATGCAGGTCATGTTGGTTGTAAAACTATTTACTGCCTGAATTAAAGTCTCTATTAAAGCTTGAATGCGACTAAAATTAAAGCTGTGGATTTCGTTTGCTGGTAGCTCTTTTTGCACTATAGTCGGGCTAGACTTTAAAAGATTTGCGTAAGAAAATTTACTGGTAGATGGTTGGGCTGACTGTGGGAAATTTGAGTTAAGCAGATTAATAGGCTGAGTGGAAGTAGGATTAGATTTTTTGGTCAAAGATCGATTTGCGTACGCATAAACAGGGCAGCGCCTATAGTTGGCAGTGTGGTTTCCACCGCAATTGCTAAATTTTTGATTTTTGGGTCATATTTTGATTTAACACATTTGGCGGTACCATGTAGGTCCCCACACACTACCGAAACGATTTTGGGAACTTGGGATGTTAGTTATTTGTCCAGTCTCTCTTGAATTTTTGATTTTTCCGCATAATTCACTGGGGGTGTAATTTTAAGCGATACTCCCATTGTGGAGTTAATTACATTAATTTATGTTTCGTTCGCGTGTGGGGCTGGCATGACTAGCTTACTTGCTGGCGCAATTGTAGGTGTAGATTCGCTGTTTAACATTAAAGCAGGAGAACATGAACGATCCCGATTTATTGACTTGGTTGTTAGGTACAAGTTATCCTTAGTTATTTCTTGTTTGTTTTTGCAGCATTATTCAGCAACCATCGTCACATAAGCATTTTTGATGTTTGTACGTTTGTTTATATTCGGGAAACACATTAAGAGTTAAGAAAATGCAAAATTAATAAATGGCTCAAATGCAACTCGGAATTTTAAATTTAAATAAATTAAAATTAAATGGCATCACCAATCATCTTAGTACTGACACAGGTGGAAACTCCTGCTAGTTGTTTTTTGGCGCGCACTTTTATTTTTAATGATGTTGATTTTAAAATGTTTTGTGAATTTTACACTTCACTTTAAATCTGTTCTTGCAAAATAAAATGCTATTCAATTATGTAAATAAATTGCATTTTTGTATTAGCGTTTATATCGCGAAGTTTAAAGAACGAATTCAGTTTAAACACAGTGAAAACCCGTCCCAATCACGGATCACGTACGAAAACGCGCCCGCACAGTCCAAACAAACTTCAATGAATATGTTTGAATTCAAAAGTGCTCCTGGCTTATTAAGATAACACAAATATAAATAATTAAAATTTTGTATAATTGTTATTTGAAATATTTATATATATATACATATATATATATATATATATATATATATATATATATATATATATATATATATATATATATATATATATATATATATATATATATATATATATATATATATATATATATATATATATATATATATATATATATATATATATATATATATATATATATATATATATATATGTGGCGACACCACTACCCCCACCCAGTTGTCGGGTACGCCAACTCAAGCAGGCGCTAGTTCCGCGCACCATCTATTAACACGCTGTCGCTGTCACTGCCGCACAGCGTGTTTATGGGCAACCGGAACTAGCCTGTGTTGGCTGCTGAACAACACACTTCGTGTTTCCGGCCTTTCATTCAACCCTCTTTCTTTTTCTGTGCTGAAGCTGTGGTGACGTGTTATAGAGCGTTTTGTGCAATTAAAGGTTATATTAATTACTGGACTTAACACAATCTCTAGAAATTTGCAGAAACGTATTCCATCATATATTTTATGTACGATGTAACAAATAAATTCGCAGGAACGTATTTTTATCATATATTATATATACGATATAACAAATATTTCGGTCTTTTATTGGTAATGCTACGTTGAGCACGCGAGCAGCCATATATATATATATATATATATATATATATATATATATATATATATATATATATATATATCGGGTTTTTCAATAAGAGCGCTATAAAAGTTTTTTTTAAATAAAACAAAACCTGTTTTAGATATCAATGAAATTCTTTATTCCTGTGAAAGTACGTTCGATGCCATTATGTATGGAACTCGATTTCTTTTGCATGGCCACCACGGGCATGCTAGCAGAAGTCCAGACGCTGAACCCAATTTTAAACGGTTTTCAAGCATAAATCGGCCGATACTGCTGCAATTTCACGTTCGATTTTCGTACGAAGTTCATCAATCGTCGCTAGCTTGTTGGCATAGACCATAGATTTGACGTAGCCCCACAGGAAATAATCTAACGGCGTCAAATCGCACGACCGAGGCGGCCAATCGACTGGGCCATTTCGTGAGATAACACGTTCACCAAACTTGGTTTGCAGTAAATTGATTGTGGCATTCGCTGTGTGGCTTGTGGCACCGTCCTGTTGGAATCACATGTCCTCCAAGTCCATATTATCCAATTGGGGCCAAAAATATTCGGTTATCATTGAACGGTAGCGATTCGTATTCACAGTAATGTGCCGGTCTTGATCATCACGGAAGAAGTACGGCCCAATGACGCCGCCGGCCCATAAACCGCACCAAACCGTAATTTTTTCGGGATGCAATTGCTTGTTGACGAAGCCATTTAGCCAGAAATGAGCCTCATCATAAATTGGACGTAGCGCTCTTAATGTTGAGGCGGCTGACTCCGAAATTCGGTAGTAAATTTTAATAATTTCGACTCGTTGTTGGCTCGAATATCTTTGCATAATGAAATGGCAAACCTTACTGAAGAGAAATGTCAAAAGCTAGCGTTGCCGTACCCGACAAACAGGTGGGGGTACTGATGTCGCCATATATATATAAATATATATATATATATATATATATATATATATATATATATATATATATATATATATATATATATATATATATATATATATATATATATATATATATATATATATATATATATATATATATATATATATATATATATATATATATATATATATATATATATATATATATATATATATATATATATATATATATATATATATATATATATATATATATATATATATATATATATATATATATATATATATATATATATATATATATATATATATATATATATATATATATATATATATATATATATATATATATATATATATATATATTAGGATGGGGCGATTAGTATGGAAGGAAAAAAATCTTAATGGGCGCTTCACGTTTCTGATTCTTGTACTGAGCAAAAAAGTCTACTAGACCATACGTCTACGGTGAAAATCGAGCTTCCAAACTTTGACTTGCAGTTTTTTCTCAGACTTAATTTTTTTGAAAAATTTGCAAATTTTCTTGGGCTCATATTTCGTAAAGTATTTGAAATTTTGACTTATTTTCCAAAGTAAAGTTGTAGCTATTGTCTCGGGCTACAATTTCTCTGAACATATTACTTAGAAAAAACTTTGTTTTCATGGTCGAAAAGTCGAAAATGTAGAAAATTCAATACTTTTTGTCACTTTTTTTGATATTTTGGTCTATAACAGCCAAACCATTGAGATTTTCAATCCAATACTCAGACAAATTGTAGCCAAGACAATTGTTAAGAGCTCTCTAGTACATCACAAAAGCATTGGAACGCTCCTTCAGGCAGTTTTGGCCTTGTGAAAGTGCAAAATATTGATAAATTACCATTTTCAGTTGTTCATACAGCAAAACCATAATAATGTACTATTTCTTAATTTTTTCCACTTTTGTTATCCAAAAATATAGTGTTTTTTTTGTTTTGTTCAATATTTATTTTGAAAATTATGAGAAATTCATTTAAAGTACAAAGTAATTGTATTGGTAGAGACAAAGTATGAATCAAGAAGAAAGCAATTATTGTTTTAAACGATTTCACATCAAAAATTCCAATTCAGTGTAATAGAACATTTTTATGATTTTGCGCTATGAACAACTGAAAATGGTAATTTATCAATATTTATATTGAGTAGACTATATAGAAAAAATACATTTATATCTACGAGTATTAATACGCTGACTGTTTGATTGGATTTCACCTTCACTGTTGTGTTTCCCTCTATCATTTCTTCTTAATTCCCCAAAAATAATATGAATTCCTTTAATTTTCCGTTTTTCCTTTTTTAAATAAAATAAATTTTCCAATATCATATCTTTTTTCCACGTACCCGAAACAGCTTCTACCGTATCTTCTTCACTTTTTTTTTTAATCGGGACGGCGCGAACGCTTGACGGAAATTTTATATAGAGCCTGGAAGAGACGGAACAGCTTTTGTTGGACACTCACTTTCCAGGTTGTGCCACTAGCGGAGAGGATAGTGAAATCATCGAGAATACTCGTGTATTGATGCCTACACGGAGGGAACTCTCACTGGCTCGCAGAATCTTTACCGTCAACAAAACCAAATGGGCTATCTCTACTTTTACACCATTCAAATCCCCAGGTGTCGATATAATCGTGTCGATACAACCGTGCCTACTTCGGCAAGGTATTGATATATTGGCACCTGTACTAACAAACATTTTCAGGATAAGCCTGGAACTAGGCATAGTGCCTAAACCTTAGACGAAGGCTAGGGTGGCTTTCATACCGAAAGCAGGCAAAAGGGCGGACCACACGCCAAAAGCCTATCGGCCCATTAGCCTAACGTCATTCCTGCTAAAAGTTATGGAAAAAATTCTGGACCAATATCAGGGAAATTTATCTTAAAGATTCTCTTCTTCATGTTGAACAATATGCTTACCAATCAGGCAAATCTACTGAGACAGCCATACATAGCTTAACGAGCAAAATTGAAAAGGCGTTTGAGGTAAAGAAGTAGCTCTCTGTACATCGGTTGACATTACGGGGGCTTTTGACAATCCTACTTTCAGATCAATTGAGGACGGGATGAACAGGAAAGGTATACAAACACTGATCATAACATGGGTTCTCGATATGCTGAAAAACAGAACAACAATCTTTGAAACAGAGACAGCAAAGCTAATTGTCAGGTCAGCCAAAGGATGTCCCCAGGGGGCGTCCTATCGCCTCTCCTATGCTTATTGGTTATCGACGATCTCTTACAAACTTTCAATGACCTCGGATAAGAAGGCAACCATAAACCTTTAGTATTATCGGACGGTCTATGTATGTTGTCCTAGCTGTGAGGATTTCTTATGTAGGGGAATCGTGTTTGTTTGTCTATTGGGACATTTATATTGTTTTAAAATTTATTTTAATATTTGGCATTGTAAGCTTAGGGTATTAGGTGAAAATATTTCAAGAGGTGCAGACAACACGTGTTGTTGCATCAAAGTTTTTGTAGTTCGGAAACTACGATTTGCGTAGCAATGTTGAAGTAAAAATTGAAATGCTATTTTTACGTGGCGCAAATGATACGGCTTTTTTTTTAATATGGATTCAAATTTCCGGGAATGAATCAAGATACTTTTGCCAGTAAATTCAATTTCGGTTTTTGCGAACATATAGCCTTTTCTATGGATTTTTGGGAGTATTAAAGATGGTGGGAGGAAATCAAGGAGTATCTGTGAGGAAGTCAAGGACCAATTTGCATTGATGGAAGTACTTAATAGACGCCGCAAGACAGGGGATATGCAACTTGTGATGGAAGTAAAGAAAGAATACATATAAAGTTAGAATTTACGGTGAAATGTTTTTTGAATAAATTTGTATTGAATCATTAAGTAAGATGGAATAAAATATTGGAATAAGTTGATAACAAGTGTTAACAATTATTGGGTTTTATTTGTAATAGGGATACGCCATCTGTTCTGGCATTTGGGTTATGACAGAGGAAGCGTAAGGGTTACTGCTGATACAGGAGCAAATTGGCGGAGCGATTGAAAAACTGGTCCGTAACTTTAAAAAACACGGCAGGTTACGTAAGGACAACGTGTATTACCACCAGCGAATAACACAATTGCAAAATCTGGGGAGATAGTTCAACAATAACCACGGCTTGGGTTTGTCTCACGCAGTTGAGTACGGCAAAGGAAAATATTTTGCGGAAAATTACGCAGAGTACGTAAATAGTCTGGTCAACGAATGAGTTCTGATTTAGAGGGACTAGGACAAAAACTATGAGTTTAGTTTCGCCAGACGAGGAAATAACGAACAGATTGAAATCAGTACAGTCAGAGGTGGAACTGTTTACTGGGAAAATAGTTGACCAGTTCGAAGCAAGTACTAGCAGGGAAGTAGCTCAGGAGTTGTGGAAACAGGCGAACGCCAGAAGAGCTGTGCCACCATTAGAAGTAGTGGATCAAGCCTTAACGGCAATCCAAAAAAGGACAGAAGAAAAGTTGTACAATTTTCATAAGAAAACAGAGGATTTGAGAGCACAAAATGAGTATCTTGAGAATAAGGTAAAGGAACTTTCTCAGAGATTGACGGAAACAGAGGAAGCAGCAGCGCTGTTGGAAAAGGAGTTTGCAGAATTAAAAGGAGGACGGGCGACCAATAGGGCCTCACCGAAAAAGGAGAGATCAAAATCAGCATCGGCTGGATTTACACAGACAGTATTGACATTGCCTCCGGAAGTTCGCTGGGCGGAATATTTAACACGAGAAGGGATAAGCCGCATGGTAAAGCCAAGAGTAGTTTTTAGTGAAGAAAAGCAAGCGGAATTTTTGTTTGGCGCATCTGAAATTGGTGTCGAGCCATTTTCTCCGGGAAGTCCGATAAATAATAAAAATCAGGGATATCCCCCAAAAGAGCCAGAAGCAATAACACTGCAGCAAAGTCTCGATACAGTGGATAGTATTTCGCCTGTACGAGCAAACGGTCGAAGACTAATCAGTTTGAGTCCGTCACTGATAACGTACCTCTCAGATCCGGGAGAAGAGAATTTGGAAACCCCAGAGATTAATAAAGTTAAGGTTTTACCAGCAATTGAGAAAACACAAAGGAGTAGAATGGGCATTCTGGAAGCTGCTCATGCGGTGGAGAAGTTGGTGCCCATGTTCTCAGGAGTCGAGTTGTATGATCTGAGAACTGAGATCCGGCGCTTCAAAGAAGGTTGTGAGCTAGTGCAACAGAGTCTTCCGGAAGCAGACGGGGAACACTTAATAAATTGTATTAGGCAAAGAACCACAGGTGATGCGTTTGATTTACTGGTGCATAGCTCAGTAAGCACCCTGGCAGAATTATATGTACTTTTGGTTCGGACATATTTAAAACAAAAGTCGTACGACTGTCTCGTTCGGGAAATTGACCACTGCAAGGCATGTATACAACAATACTGTGAATGTATCAACGAAGCAAACTCCGTTTAGGACGCTCTACGGGTTTGATTTCAACATGCCGCAAATTTGAAGCACAAATGTGCGCCAGTTACAATGCTGATGACCCCAATAAAGTGCAAAGTATCAGTTACAGCGAGTGCACGAATTGGTTAGAGAAGCCTATAAAAAGGCACTAAACCGAGTAGTCTTTCATGTGGGTGACCAGGCTAGAAGAAACAAATTCTCACCTGTTTGGATAGGTCCATATGTAGTAGCAGAGATACGCAGCCCAGTTACAACAATCGTAACAATTAAGGGCAAGCATAAAAAGTTACATAATAATTTATTGAAATTGTTCCACATGAGACCACACAACTAAAGACATGTGTTAACAGTGCTTTACCAGTGTAAACACAAGAATAACAACGTAAACACGAACGTGTGTATATCAAATAACACAGTTCCGACTTTCAAAGTCAATGCCAGCAGAAGTGTGCCTATTAAACTCGGGCAAGTAAAGATTTACGTAATGTAAATTTGCTTATTAGGCACTATACCCGAATGAAGCACAGCAGAGAAAAATATTTTTTAAAAATATTAAATAATAAAAAAGGTTCATTGGACGTAATTTAAAAATAAAAGTATAAGACAGTCGTGAGTAAGTAATATAAAACTTAACTTAAAATATATACATATATACATACGGCAGTTTATGCACTGAAATTCGACGTGTAAGTATTAACGCCAGGCAACCGCTGGCGAAGTGAGTATATATATATATATATATATATATATATATATATATATATATATATATATATATATATATATATATATATATATATATATATATATATATATGTATATATGTGTACAAGATACAGACTGAATGTGCGAACGTATATTTAAAAAAAAAGTAAGTATATAGAGACATACGATGGGAAATTGGGAATTTGCAGATATTTACATACTGCAGCAGGCTACATGTAAATATACATTGATTTTTTCGGTTTATCGCTTAGGAAATTAGCGTGTGGGGAATTGAATTGTATATATATATATATTGAATTAGAACAATTTATTTAGCTTACCATTACAAATTAGGTAATAGCGTTGGCAATTAATTATAAAATGCCTTGAATGTATGTATGTATTCATGTAAGAGCAGGTACATGGTGTAGGGAAATACACTTGTTACTGGATATATACATACCAGGTTAGTAGTAAATTGAAATATATAGAGTAGTTACAATGTAGATGCAATGAAAAATTTAGCATGCAATGGACAATGTTTTCACATAAACGGGCTTATCTTAAATATCCTTTTTTGTGTCAGAGGGCAAAAGAATTTGCTCAGAATTGAAAAATTTAAAAACATATTATATAAAAAAAGAAAAATTATATGAAACAAATTATGAAATATTTAAACACAAATAAATTGAAAAAGATTGACTATGATTTAAAAGAAATTCTATTTTTTCTAAACGAATTTTGGTTCTTACCAATTTCACAACTCACAGCACCGACTCCTAACAGATACTACACATTTGGTGTGGTTAGCTTTAAGCAATTAAGTTAATTAAGAAAGCACATATGTAAACTTTTAGGGTGTTACTGGTGCGCAGTCGAATCGACGAGGGGCATTGGAATTTACCGTAGGACACTTTTACCGTAGTTCAGTTGGCTTGACCAACTGATACCGATTAACAGGTGCGAAACTGGAACACCAGAAAGGTTAGTACGCTGAATGAAAGTGATCTTTGTAAATAGTATATAAGAATTAGTATTTTAAGAATAAAGTTTCTTGTTGTTTTCTAACTAAACAAAGTGAGTGTTGTTTATTCTGTGAATAAGTGTTAGGTTTGCAGCCACACGCGTGCCCAGGACAGGCAGCAAGAGGTGGCTCCCCGAGGACACCAGCAAATACGGTCCCCAAAACTGACGACCCCTAACAAGATTCACCGTATTGCCTGTTTGAGTGTGACAGGCGCAATGAGAACGTGCCCCACACTAGATTTGGGAATGATCACTAGACTGACTCCTCTACACCTTATAGTTAAGAGGATGGCGGCCAGCGCGGCCCTAAGGCTTCCTAATCTAGCCTATCTTAAAGAAGGCAACCTATCGGGGCACGCAAAGATTCTGGACACTCTCTGGAATTCTCCGTGCCCATGGTCTTTGACAAAATGGACAGAAAATTAGACTTCTCCAAGCACTTCAAAGTGGTCATCAGTGACCGTTCAGCTTGAACAATGAAATAATAATAAAACAGGACTCACAGTTGTGGTATACAGATGGGTCCAAAATGGAAGATGGCAGTGCAGGAGCTGAAATTATAGGGCCAAATTTCCAAAAAGCAATTGCAATGGGAAAAACAGCTTGCAATTTTCAGGCGGAGGTCCACGCTTTAGAGTTATGTGCTAGAGAATGTCTACGCAGGGGTACACGCAACACCAAAATATGCATACTCTCAGATAGCCAGGCAGCTCTGAAATTATTAATAAACTTCTCATTCCAATCAAAGCTGGTCTGGGAATGCTCTAAACTCCTCAATACTCTAGCAGCGAGAAACTCTGTTACGCTAATGTGGATACCGGGACATGAGGGACCTGAGGGCAACGAAATGGCAGACTCTTTGGCAAAAGGGGACACAGACACGGCCTTCATAGGTCCAGAACCCTTCTGTGGGGTAAACAGTAGCTTCACAAATAACTTGTTGTGCGAACAGGAAAAACGAGGTCTGCTGAACTACTGGACAGCCCAAACAGGCATGCGGCAGTCGAGACTACTCATTGATCCAGAACACATCAGGGGAGATGCTCCTTTAAACCTATATTACCATCTGAAAAAAATTGGCGTGGTAGAAGACGATTCCTGTCGACTCTGTCAAGAGGAGCAGGAAACAGCAGAACATATTCTATGCACTTGCCAAGCGGTGGCAAGACGCGGACATAATTACCCAGGCAGTGGGTTCGTATCTCCAAATCACCTAGTAAAAATTAAGCCCACAGTAGTTACGAGATTTATAAATAGTCTAGGACTGTTTTAGTTGGATAGGTGGCTGCACAATGGACTCTTAGGCCGCAGTATTCTTTTAGCCTGCTTATAATAATAATAATAGTCTTCTTCACTTTACCATCACCCGAGTGAAAACTTTCCTCGATTTTGCTCTAGCATAGTCCATCTTCGATATGATTCTATGACTCTCAAAACCTTACCCTCCGCAAAGGCTAGTAGGTCGAACAATCTGTTCAGTTACACCTATTACTTCTTTACTATCACTGCCTCTTACTCTTCAACCACTTTATTTACTCATCGACAACAGACACATATTACTCTAAGAGAATATAATATATACAAAATTATAGAAAGAAAAATGCTATATTGGTTCTGCGATGATTTAGATAAAGAAGGTTGTATTTGTAATACTCATGATACATTAGCTGATTAATGAACGGTCGTAAATTGCTTTCCGTTTTTTCCAACGGGGCTCAAACTATGTTGAAGTGCCGCAATCGGATAGTGAAAACATTCTGTCTTTTCTCTCTCTGCGGGGTCCTTTCTGTTTTTTTAGTTATCCGCTGGATTTCTTTCAACTGTTGAAATTCCAATAAGTTATTAAATGTGGTAATTTCGTTAAACTAACGAAGCATCGATGTTAATAGTAAATAGGTGAAATGAAACTTTACAGGAATCTAACTACTGTTTATTATAATTGTTCAATCATATATAGATTCAGTACGATAGTGAACAATGAGGACCTGTTAAAACTCGCTCCGCCAAAATTAATCCAGTACAAATTTATTAAGTTAAAGTAACCTGAAAATTGTAGGTGACAGCACTACACTACTAAGTTAGAAAACTTGGTCTTCTCTCTTGGTCTCTCTGCGAGATCCTTTTTGTATTTATTGATGATCCATTAGATTTCCTTCATCCGTTGAAATTCCAATAGCGTATTAAAATTTGGTCATTTCGTTGAACTAATGAAACATCGATGATGATAGTAAATAGAATGGAATGAAACTTTACAGGAATCTATGTTTATTATATTTCATTAACAACATTAAATGAAAAGTAATGTTTTTTGAATTTATTAGTTTTAACCATTTGATTGGAAAATTGTAGGTGAAAGCGTCACCCATATATATATATTTTTTCTCATTTATTATATATGAAGATTGGGCCTTTTCGGAATTGCAACACTGCACTGCATGTACTGCGCATTTCATTCGTAATTGAAACGTTCTGCAACACCGCAAGCGTCAGATGTTCTAAAAAGCAACAATCAAACATATGTTGCGCAAACGTACTAAAAACGCGCAGTATTAAAATGGCTGATGCAGTGAATGAGTAAGTATTATATTTGTTAATTATTTATATTTCTTATATTAACTTTACTATTTTGAACCATTTTTTAGGGTCGAGGTGGATGCCAAATGCACTAAATTAATAATTAGAGCACGTTTGGACATGGAAGAGAAATTTGTGTCAGGAAGGAAGAAAAAACATTTATATTATATATGGTCTTTAAGTTAAATTAAAAATCACGTATGCATACGTATATACAAATATTCGTAACTAATATTTAAATGTATTAACTTTCTTAACTATAATATTAAAATAAATTATTTGTTAGAAGTTTCGATTACTCTGTTTCTAAAGACAAAATTATGTAAAGCTAAAATTATAACCATTTCCAGTGTTATTATATTTTTTAATTTATGAACAATTACAACTAAACTCAAAGATATTTTTTTTATATTAAATACAAAAATAGTTTAGGAGAATGAGATAAAAAAATAGTTAAATGTTTACAGCGTTTTAGCACGCTCCAAAATATCACTGCTGAATTTCGATATTTCCGATTGTGGTCGCTTACAGACTGACAATAACTTAATGATATAAAATATTTTCGTTGTGTACCTGGATGCCCTCGCCCGATGGAGCCACAAGTTTCTGCAGTTCATCATACACCCACATCTTCAAAGCCAGTCGCTTTCGTATTACACTCTATTAATATTTGGCGGTTAGGAACTGCTCCTGTCGTTCCTTCACTTCGGAACTTCTCTCATTAAAATTGACGCATAATTTTTTTGGTTCTGTGAACACTCACAATTATTAATTTTTTTGAGACCACACTGCATTTTGGATTGGCTTGAAAAGAACTTTGGTAGATTTTACGATGTCTTTTACTGTCTTTTTTGAAGTGGGTGTGTCTTTATTCACTATAGCCAAGGTTTGCGTAATCGTGGACATCAATTTAATACATCAATTAAATTCGGCAGGACCCGACATCAGAAGTGCCAGTTTGGCAGGATCGCCATGTAATGTTATTAGTGCCTACGTAGATGATGGGATTCAAGTAATATTTTGCATTGCGCGAGAGCTTGCGTACTTGGCGTCTCGGCGTCTTAAGGCAGCCAAAGGTTTTCTTATTGAAGCGACTCAAGTCTGCTCCTTGGAGCTCAAACAAATTTGAGTAGTGTTTCTGAACTAAATCTTTATTCTTAAAACTACGCTCTTAAATACCTATTTCAATTTCCATTCCATATTTCCAATATCCCATGTGTCATCAAATTCACATATGCATGCAATATTCAATGTGCAATTCCTGCCTACTGCAGACCTTTGACACTACAACATATCTAATTTTTAAATACAACAGACTCAGAAGTAACTTTAGACGGCATTCAATTAGAAACTGATTCTCTACACAACTACGATATACTGACATACAATAAAAACAACGTACACAATGAAATAAATACATGAACAAAGAAAACAGCAAAGAAAACAACAACAACAAAAATAACGGGGGAACAAAAAATAAAAGAAGAAACCAGGAGCTCCATACTGCGCCGAACCCCGCCTAGTAGTGGGCAAGACCAGCAACTGACGGTGCGCAGAAACTCTCTGGGTGATCCAGGACAGATGCAAATGCCGGTGGCATGCAAGTCAGACATGCTAGAGAAAATGGCAATCTACCCGCCGCCGGAAGTGACGGCAAGGGGGAAAATGGCTGTGCTAGAGTGGTATGTCGAGGCACTCATCAGCTACTCCATTCGGATATAGAACAAAAGGCGACGAATATCCGCGACATGTGACTAGAAGTGGCACAAGAACAGGATTCCGATGTCATAGTCACGGTTCAACCACCATCACTGCAGCAAGCTGACAAGCAGGTGCAAACCTGCTAAGCGCAAGAGGACAAGGAGGTCCAAGCCAGCGCATCGCCACTGGCTAGGAGCTACGCTGCTTCCGTTGCAATGCCGAAGCGTCCCCGCAAAAACGCAGAAGATGACGGATCCAGCCCGACGAGCTGAGCGGTACTCAAAAGGCAGAAGGCGGATGAGGCAAAAGCGGCCATGGCCGCTGCAGCTAAAAATACCACCAAGTCAGAAGTGGGTAAGGCCGATGCAGTGGTGAAAAAGCCTGAGTGGAAGGTGGTTCGTGCTCGCCCCCGGACAAAGCCGAAGACACTCGCTAAAGCGAAGCCGACCAGACCTGATGCTACATTGTCATCAAGGAAACGGGGGTGACAATCTAAGCGGAGATATTGCAGAGGATAAAGATGGAACCGCGCCTTGGGGAATTGGGCGGAAGGGTCCAGAAAATAAGGAAGACCACTAGAGGTGAGCTGCTACTCGAATTAGCGACGACAGCGGATCCGGCGGTCACTCTGCGGGAAGCGGTTGCAAGCACACTGGGGTCTAGCGGGGAGGTGCGTCAACTCACCCAGGATACGCTGCTGGAAGTAAAGGATTTGGGCGAGAGTACCACAGTAGAGCAAGTACACGATGCGCTGTGCAAACAGCTGAGCACCTTCAAAAAGCTCCCCTTGATGGCGATTAGGTCCCTTCGGAAAGCGTACGGTGGAACGTAAGCGGCAACCATCAGTTTGCCCCTTCTGGCAGCCACGGCACTACTGGCCAGAAAACTGAGAGACAGATGAACCGCTTGTTGGGTGCGTGAAAAGGTAGTACCCACATGTTGCTACAAGTGCAAGGAGTTTGGGCATATTGCCAAAAACTGTGGCAGCAAGGAGGAATGGCGCCATCGGTGCTACAGATGCGGCGCTGAAAGCCACAGCGCCAGCGGGTGTAGTAAAAGTCCAACCTGTGCACTATGCAAGGCCAAAGGCCGAAAGAATACGGAGCATTCGATAAGATGCAAAACATGCCCGTCTTATAAGCAAGCAGTAAAGCAGTCAAAACGCACTGAATGAAGTTACTCCAGCTTAACCCCAATCACTGCGCGGCTGCACAAGACCTACTTGAGCAGACGGTCAGAGAACAGAAGGTCGACGCCACAGTGCTCAGTGAACCGTATCGTCGGAAGCACCAAGGTGTCTGGGTCGAGGACAACACTTGACGAGGTGCAATATGGTTGTAAGGAGTCAAGCCACTCGGGGACGTCAGAAGGGATCAAAACTACGTCAGGGCAACCATAGGAGGAACCACGGTGTACAGTTGCTACAGCCTAATAGACAGTTGTACCAAGCCTAATAGACGTGTCAACAACAATTTTTCATTTCAACATTGGCATTTGAGATATTGGCCTATACGATGGTATATCATTTTCCAGGTTTGAGAATCATTATTACCTCAGCCGTCTTCCAGTATATAGACATATATTTTAAGTTAAAGCATGAATTTATCAAATAGGATAAATAAATAACGATATTTTATAATTTCGAAGAACTTCAAGCGTTATGAAGTCAAAACCTTGCGATTTGTTTAATTTCATTTTATGATTTGGATCCACTACTTCTTCAGATGTAACTGGCGTATTGTGAACAATTTTTTTTTTGTTCGGAGTAAAAGTTTTCCGTAGTGTGTTTGGCCATTGGGTGTGGCTTATTTTAATTTGATCGCTATGATTTGCAGGTCGGTTGAACGCTTTAGCAACCTAACGTAAAGAGGAGGCCGTGCTTTTAAATGCTTCATTCTTAGATCCCTTGATTGATACGCATAGTTGCCTAGTGATTTTACTCAGTTTTAATTTGTCTGCTGGAGACCGAGTTTGATTCCATCGTCGTCGAAGTGTTCGTTTTTCAACTACCATTTTCTTGAGGATACACTTTCCTGTTTACTACTGTCCTTTATGTGGGAGTACTGTTCCAGACTGCATTATGGATTTGCTGTGTCAGAAGCACCTCATCTTCCAGTTGTTTAATGTCAGCATGCGGTCAGCAGCTGTAACCAACTTTTCGAATTCCAATTGGAGACAGTTCCAGTCAGTTAGATTATTTACTAACCTTGAAGAGATTTGATTTAGATTTGGATTATCAGAAATTAATAACAGTACAGGCGAAAGGTCAGAATATAAATCAATTTTTGAATATAAAAAAGTCAATCAAATCATTGTTGGTTGAAGGCCAATATGTGGGCTAACTGGTTGATTTTGTATATCATCATGTGTACTGTATGGTTTTATACATTTCTTTGACGTTTGTTGTTGTGAGCCTGGCACCCCAGTGCGTGTGTTTCGCATTGAAGTCACCACAGCGACCCTTGTATCGCTGAATAAGAGTCAAGTAGTGCTCAAATTTTAATTGATGTCATGGTGGACTATATAATGCTGTTAGAACTAATGGCTCTTTAAAACTTTCAACGGAAACGGAAGTTGTTTGAAATTCGTCTGAGCTTAATTGGTCTTCTAGGTTGCTATTTTTAATTATAATTGCACTTCACCCCTCGCACAATTGTGGATGAATGTTGTGCTATAGAGTGGAGTTCTTAAAAGTTAAATGAGAGTACGTCGTAAAATGTGTTTTAGCTATTAGACAGATGTCGATGTCGTCGTTCTTTAGCAAGACATCTAGCTCATTTTAATGATTGCTAAGTCGTTAGCTTTCCATAAGATTATTTTTAAATACCTATTCATAATCAATGAATTGCATGTTATGCTCAAGAGCGGTTAGACGTTGTTTAAGTGTGTGAGAGTTTTGTGGAATAGTATTATTTTGCAAGGAATCTCTGATTACTTGTTTTGTGGGTTTTATAATGGTGTTGACATTGTTTTCGTGTGATGTTGTCAGAGGTTTATTATTTTCACAAATGAATGGTTTAGAAGCCTGTGATAGTTTATTGGGGCAAAGTTTTTGAAGTTCCTTTCCAATTACACAATCTCGATAGTTTGCAGGATGGGACTCGCCACAATTGCAACATTAGAAACTATTCATTTTGATATTTGTGGGCCTATGCGTACAATGTCGCAAGGTGGGTCTAGGTACTTTATAACCTTCGTAGACGATTTTTCTCGGTAACCGGAAGTACAAGTTTTAAAACCATAGCCTGATGCATCCACAGCATTTGAGGAATTTATACATCGCGCAGAAAACCAAACTGCTAACAGAGTGAAATATTTATGCAGTTCGAGTATTTAGCCGGTGAATTCCAAAATTTTTAAGAAATAAGGCCATTGTGCACGAAACTACTGTGGCTTACATGCCTGAGCAAAAAGGAGTGGCTGAACGCGCTAACCGAACATTGATTGAAATGGCGCGGTGTATGTTGATATCATCAAATTTTCCTGAATCCCTGTTTTCCGAATCAGTCACGTATATACGGAATCGATGTGCTCCAATAATCTTAAAATATAAAACACCTTATGTGTGTTTCTATAAACGCAAGCCAACTTACAAATTTTTCGTTGCGACGAAGTTGTTCTAAAAAAAAGCTTGGCAGATCGAAGTTCGATAGTAAAGGCTGAAAAGTGCTGTTTGTTACGCTAATCATACTAAAGGATACCGAAACGATAGGAAAAGAAGAAAGAGCATTATGGTAGCACGCGATGTGGTATTCTTTGAAAACATTTTTCTAAAAACCGAAAAAGACATTGAAAATAAAGATATCGTCAATATAGAATTTATAAACAATAACGCTAATGAAACAAAAGAAAACAATTATCATGAAATAATTGAAAATAATAAAGAAACCATAAATAAACACTATTCAGTTCGTAAAAATTTGGACATGGACGATTCTGTAAACAACGAAGAAAATCCTGGGAAAATAAGTGAAAGTTCAAAAAGAAGTGTAGTGAGTCAAACTCACGATGTCCACTAAAACCCAGTAGCGCTTAGATTTTATTATTAATAAATAATAAACGTGCATAGCCCTAAAGCGCAAGTATAATTTAATAAAATTGTTATTATTAAGTAAAAGTTGATTGCATGCTTTTAGGTGCGCACATTTGACAATTGCACTGCAAACACTTTTGCTACCATGCTTGGTCAGCACCCTCCAAAAGTGTGCCAGTCAATACTTGCATTGGTAAACTATTGCAGAATGTGCAAACCAAAGAGTAGGGCAATTGAGAAATAAGAAACAACAACGATTGTAATAGTATATAAGAAGGTGTTTTTACAATAAGCAGAAGATTCTAACAAACGAATTCTAGCGCGTTTAGACTCGGAATCAGTGGACTCAGGCAGCTTTTTAGCGCTCAGTAAATGTCCCACAGTGTATCACTATTCGGCAAGCACACATACGCCCCAACATTAATAGCGCAGCCGGTATAAGGACCTACCGTCCCAGCACCATCTATAAAATCATTTCGGAGGAATCTCAGGATTAGTGAAAAAAAATTCCGAAGCAAAAAAAAGAAACCTGCAACAATAACAGCAGCGTCATCAACCACAATAGCAGCAGCATTATCAATAACATCAACAAAAAGCCACAAGTATCAGACATCTGAGCGATGGAGTCGACTATAGGAATTGGAGTCGATTATAGGAATGGTAGTTGATTATAGGAAACTCAATTTTGCAACTACTTCTGATAGACACCCCATACCGGAAATAAAAGAAGTCTTTATTATTTTAGCGTAGCATAAGTATATATTTCTGCGACTCTGACAGCGCCGTAGTGCTGGTCAAAGAAGTTGCAACCTACAGGCGCGATTACGCTATAGAATTCAACAATGCATGGGCAAACATAAACGGTCTGTACGATCGGACGGTCTATGTATGTCGTCTTAGTTGTGACGATTTTTTGGTGGGGGAATGTCTTTGTGTGTCGGTAGGGACATTTCGTTTTTTTCGCACTAATTTTAATTCTCAACGTACAGTTAAAAAAATAAGCTTAGGGTATTAGGCAATACATCAAGGGGTGTATACAATATGGGTTGTTGCATCAAAGCTTGTGTAGTTCCGAAACTACAGTTGGCTAATAAAAGCTTAATTAGTATTTTGCATATTTTGCAATATTCAATTGTCACGAATTTGATGGAGAAAAGTGGGGGAGAAGTTCGTAGAAATTATCACCTTCAACGGCAAAAAATTATTGCAAAACTGTAACTAAACTAACGGAAATACAATAAATTTATATAAATAATTTGTATTCGCATTCAGAAGTTGTGCATCTAATTAAGTATAATATTTATACTTGTGCCATGGAAATTATTTTGTTTTCTCTTCGGCATTACATTACAGTTGCCATTCTATTTTAATTATACTCGGTGTTATACATGCTAATTATTATATTATTACTTTGAAAGAATTGACCGTTGAATTAAATGCGTAGAAAAAATCTACGTAGTCATATGAGATGATGGTTTTCCTTATAGTTATAAATGAAGTGGCATTCTATAGAATTATCAATGCAAGTTGAAAATTATAAATATAAGTAACAACATTTATTTATTGTAGTCATGGGTTCGTAGATAAGAATTAATTCGGTCTATGGAAGTACCAAATGAAGCTAAAAAATTGATGGAAGCTCATTAAAGGCAGAGCGAGAATATCCAGAAAAGAATTAGGAAGCGTACAGAGGACAATAGGGCTCGGAAGAATAACGAGTACTAACGCAAGCGCATACCGGAACTACAAGCCTTGTTGGATACATTTAACCATAATAACGAGGAGCTGTTATGTTTTAAGGAATGTTGTGGTGACAATGAATACTTTGCAATGGATTATCCGGTAAAACGGTTTAATACGGGCCAGGTTAACCAAGTTTAAATTAGATCTAGAAGAACTGGAAGTACAAGTAGATAGTCCTGGTTCACCGGAGGACAAGGCACAAGAAAAGTTAAGGTCTTTAGAGATGGAACTAAAATTATTTAAAGAAAAACTGTATGGGCAATTGGAAGAAGCAACAAGCAAAACTGAAGCCTAGGTAGTCTGGAGATTGGCAAGGGACAGTGAGAACTAGTCGACTTTAGAAGCGGTAGAACAAGCATTAGCAACTATTCAGAGTCGAACGGAGGAGAAATTTTTCGAAGCCTTCAAGGCTACAGAGGAGTTGAAGACCGATGAAACTTTTCAGTTGTTTGAAACAGAAAAAAAAAAATTAAATTTTTTATGTATTTGTGTGTGCGGTAGAAATAAGTTGTTAATTATTTGATTCTAATTTTTACTTATTGGACTAAGTTGTTTCTTATAAGATATTGTATTTACGAGTATATTAATATCAGAAATAATTTGTCTTATGTGCTAGTATTGCAATATGAAAAAAATTTATACTTTCATTAACTATAGTTACAAATTCTTAAAACAGAAGTTTAATATTATTATTTTTTTATATAAATTTTTATTCATAAACTTTTTTCTAATTCTTATTATCTTAGTATTCTCATATTGGAACATTGTATCTTTTAAGCATATTGTTATGCATTTTCTTCTCCATCCTGTTTATTTATTAATATGAATGAATTTACCCCTTCTTGTTTTGAAACTCTATACGAGCCATGGTATGTACTTTGAGACTTTTTACGAACACCTAATGTGACTAATACCAAGTCTCCTATGGTGGCATTAAGTGCATTTTCATTTGTTTTGCTTTCAATGCTTCTTTTCTTTTTCACAACTTCGACCAGTTCCCTTGCTTTGTTTATTGACGTTCTCATTCTCAACTTCAGTGCATTCGCGAAATTTTCCATATCATAAATTGGTTCTCTTGTTTGAATTATGTCGCTTGGTAAGTATGGCAGTTTACCAAACACTAGCGTCGTATTGTAAGCAAAAGTGTAAAATGATATCCATTTGTCCCACTCGTTAGCTTTTACGAACGTCAACATGAATTCATTAAGAGTGCGGTGATTGCGCTCTACTGAACCCAGTGATTCGTGATGATAAGGAGTTGAAAATATTTGATTAATTTTTAGACCTTTACACACATTTTTCTTTAGTTCCTTTACGAACTCTGTACCCTTGTCTGATTTAAAATTCTTGAAATTACCATAATTGAGAATGAATTGGTCAACAAGTGTTTTAACTACAGTGTCGGCATATATGCTTTCCATGGGGTGTGATATCACAAATTTTGTCAATTCGCACTGCGCTGTCAAAATATACCCATTAGATATTCTTATAGGGCCGACAGTATCAATTGCTACAGTTTCAAAACTTGCCGTTGATGTGGTTGTGATAACCATTTGTCCTATAGTATGTCGTATTTGTTTATTCTTAGAGCAATGTTTACAATTTGTGACAAAATATTTCACCATTTTTCCCATACTCTTCCAAACGTATTTTTCTTTAAATTTTTCTACACAAAAATGTCCTTCGTAATAGTCGTGATATTCTGCGATTAGTTTATAAATAATTGCATTAGTTACTATTCTGTGGGGACTTCTATATATCAATATATTCAACTTTGAGCATTCATTATTAAATTTATTATTCGGTTGCAACTTATTATATGCCTCTCTTAATTTTTCTTTCGGTATGTACCTAAATATATCATATTTCTCAACTAACGCTAGTTCTTTTATATTTGACTTGTTATTCTTGATAGTGGTTTTTCTAACAGCGAACCTGGGTTCGATGGATTATCACCGGTTATCACAAGTATCACATCCTTATTTATTTTAATATGGGTACCCTTCTTATTGCTTATAAATACAAATTTTAATTTTCTTCCATTCCTGACGTCAGATATGGACGTGTAGTCCCAAATGTGAAGTTGATCAGACTTCGAATGAGAGCTACATTTCTCCTGATTTATGTCTGTGCTCTTTTTAGCATACGAGTATACGAGTATTCCCCTTGTAATTACTAATGATTTTTTAACGGATTCATCGTTTTCTTTCGGAATCATTGATTTTAGTATGTCAGAATCGATTTTAATTCTTGACAGTGCATGCGCATTGGTGTTTATTTTGCCTTTTTTATATATAATGTCGAAATCATAGTCGGACAAATCTAACCTTATTCTAGGTAACTTGGAAGATGGGTTTTTATGTGTAAATAATGCGACTAACGGTCTGTGGTCTGTTACCACAGTGAATTTCCGTATATAGGGGTAAGGCTTGACAAAATTTACTCAATGAGAAACTTGTCAAAGTTGTGTAAATCTTGGACACAGATTTAATGCTTTTGTATCATCCCAATAAGTTATCTAATTCAAAAAAATTGTTTTGTTTCTTTTTTAAACTAAAATGATTAATGATTTGCGGAAGTACATTATCCTAATGTATATGCCTTCGTCCTCCAGCTCTCAAGTACTCACCGGGTTTCTGTGTTGTCTCCTGGATTTCTCAGTGCATAGAAATCCGACAGGGTTCTTTCTAGTGCATGTCCACTATTGCGCACTCCGACACCGTCACACTTGACATGTCTAATGTGTCCTAATGTAAATAGAATCCTAGCTCGCAGTCATTGGTGAATGCTTGTTTGTGTTTGAGTGGAATTTGAGTTTACTTTTAAGCAAAAGGGATTAGATATATACAAATTAGAATAATCGAGATTGTAATCGAAAATGTAACTCAAGAAAAAATGATACAAAATCCCTGTTCGGGAATTAAAGAAGTTACCAACTGGCAACTCATACCATTGCATTTTCTCTGCAATGATCTTTTCTTTGGCTCATAATAGTAATTGCTCAATGGCGTCTTACCGAACAATACTCTGTCACATATATATTTGGTATTTTCCATATATATATAAATATATATGTACAGTATCGGATCCTGCCTAACACATTCCTGTAGATTTTCTGTCTGGGAAAGTTTTGAATTTTTCCGAATTCAGATCTGATGGCAAACTTCGAAGAGGCGATTGAGGTCAACGACAAAATGCGCCTACCCAAACGATTTAAAGCCACTGGCGAATATCATTTTCCTTCGGCTTCCGATTAAAGTTTTGCCCACAAAACCCTCGACGTCGCAGACTTCGATTACGCCGATCTAGACGATGACGATGAGGTACGTCCTCCACCTCCACCATATGCACAAGTTGATGGAACAGCACATGCTATAGAGTGTTTTCATACAAACAAATTTCGAAGAACCAGATTTATAGTGAACGGCGGGGAAGGTCCTGGAGCGGATTATTTGCAACCGGATTGAAGAGGCTCTAGTGGAGGCTGGAGGACTGGCGCGACGCCAATATGGATTCCGGAACACAAGATCGAAAGTGGACGCCGTTGACGACGTCGTCCAAATGGCGAAAGGGGCGATACAATGACGAAGATGGAAGGGGGCTCCAAAAGGTATTGCCTTGTGGTCACCCTTGATGTCAAGAATGCCTTAAATTCGGCGAGCTGGGCGCGCATAGCGAGTTTGCTGGCAGAAATTGGAGTGCCCATCTACCTAAGACGGATGATTGCCGGCTACTTTTACGACAGGATCCTGCTATACGAGTCCGAGCGAGGTATGGAAACGCATAAGGTCCCCGGAGGGCGTCCCCAGGGGTCTGTATTAGGTCCACTACTCTGGAATGTTACGTTTGATAGCATTCTCCGCATACAGGTGCCCCATGATGTAAAAATCATCGGATATGCGGACGACATAGCGTTAGTGATCGCGGCAAAACATCTGGAAGAGGTAGTAGCGGAGGCTAATCGCACAGTGGCCGTTGTCGGGAGATGGCTGGCGAATGCAGGACTTAGACTGGCGGAGCAGAAAACGGAGGCCATCCTTATTTCGAGTCGAAAAGTAGAGGAGGTCGTGGAGATAAGAGTTGAAAACTGCACCATTACCACGATCCCATACTTGAAGTACCTAGGCGTCTGGATAGACTCCAGATTAACATTCAAGGAACACTTGAGGCGTGTAGGCGAAAAGCCGGATAATGCCGAACTTTGGAGGACCGCGGCAGCGGAAGGGACAGCTCATATCAGGAGTTGTGAAATTCGTAATCCTGTATGGGGCGCCCATATGTGCTGATAAGGCGAATGTCATGGCATAAGTGGGCACCATAGAGACAGCCTATAGAAGAAGTGCACTTCGAACGATCTGTGCCCATCGCACCGTGTCCACAGACGCCGCGCTGGTGATTGCTGGTATGATCCCTGTGGACCTGCTGGCCAAGGAGTCGTGGAGACTATACTACGGCAGAAGTACGCGTGAGTCCAGTGCGGAATATCGCGTAGTAGCCACCAGACAACGCACCATATGGGAGTGGCAATCCTGATGGGATGCGTCTGAGAAGGGCCCTTGAACGTGCAGACTGATTCCTGACCTCCAACGTTGGATGAATAGGTCGTATGGCGACGTGAACTACCACATCACACAAATGCGGACCGGCCACGGAGCTTTCCGCGCATATTTGCACAGATTCCCCCTGTTGTAGAAACTGTGCAGTCACGGAGCCAGAGGACGCGGAGCATGTCCTTTTCGCGTGCTCGCGGTACAGCGGTGCGTTTGCGGAGAGCTCGTGACACCTGACAATATCGTGCACCATATGCTCGAGTGCCCCAAGAAATGGGAAGTGGTCTGTGACGCTTCGGCAGAAATAATGCGAGACCTACGCCACTTGGAGTGGCGACGACGTTCAGGGAATCCATAGGAGGGGTCCTTTGACCATTCCCCTCCCCAAATGAAATATTGCTTAGCGGTTATTTACCGTCGGGGAGACGTCCGTGGGGGTGGTTTAAGTGGGTAAGAGTCCTACCATACTGGCGCGTCGTCCAGTGTCTGGTTGCAGATTTCCACCTCCAAAAGAGGGAGACAGAATGAGAGAGCGACATATAGAGAGAGACAGAAAGACAGAGAGATGTGCCATAACCACGATTCCACACCTCAAGTACCTAGGAGTGTGAATAGACGCGCGGCTTACCTTCAAAGAATATCTGCGGCGCGTGGGAGATAAGACAGCAAACACATGTTCTCTCCTATGTAGAATAATGCCCAACGTGGGAGGACCCAGACAGCGGAAAAGGCGACTCATCGCCGGGGTTGTCAGATGCAAATATTCTCTATGGAGCGCCAATATGGGCCGAAAACGCGGATGTGGAGGCTTTCGTCCTTTTATACTCGTATATATATATATAAAATACATATACAAATACGGATACATATACACATAAATGCATATACATATACATATACATGTATATACATATACATATCGTATGCATATGTATATGTACTCGTATATGCCTATATAAGTATATATAAATATATATAAATGAATAAGTTTATGCAAATATATATGTATATGTATGTGTATATGTATATGTATATGAATATGTTTTTATGTAAATGTATATTTTTATGTATTTGTATATACTCGTATATATATATATATATATATATATATATATATATATATATATATATTTATATATATATATATATATATATATATATATATATATATATATATATATATAAATATATATATATATATATATATATATATATATATATATATATATATATATATATATATATCTACATATCTATCTATCATATATATATACATATACATATTAATTTACATAAAAATATACTCATACATACACATACAAATTTACGTATATATAATTATATACTATACTTTCGGCGATTAGGTGAGAAGGCAGCGCGGAATTGTTCCCAGCTCTGCCGGATAATGCCAAACCTCGGAGGGCCACGGCACTGGAAAATACGGCTCATCTCAGGGGTCGTCAAATCCATAATCCTGTATGGAGCGCCCATATGGGCTGAGAAGTCGAGCGTAAAGGCGTACGTTCGCACCATAGAGGCGGCGTATAGGAGATGTGCGCTACGCACTATCTGAGCACACCGTACTGTGTCTGCAGACGCCGCGCTGGTGATAGCCGGTATGATCCCGCTGGACCTGCTGGCCAAGGAGGCGTGGAGCCTATACTACGGCGAGAGTACGCACGAGCTGAGTGCGGAAGATCGCGTAGCAGGCAATAGGCAAAGCACCATACAGGAGTGGCAAGCCCGATGGGATGCATCCGAAAAGGGCCGTTGGACGAGGAGATTGATCCCTGATCTCCAACGCTGGATGGATAGGTCGCATGGCGAGGTGAACTATCACGTCACACAGCTGCTGACCGGCCACGAAGGTTTCCGGGCGTACCTACACAGATTCCGGCTGGAAGAATCCCCCTGCTGCGACAATTGTGGGGGCACGGAGCCCGAGGACGTGGAACATGTTCTTTTTTCATGTCCACGATACAGCGGTGCCAGAGCGGTACTGCAAAGAGTCTGCGGAGAACCTGTGACACCGGACAACCTCGTGCACTATATGCTCGAATGCCCGGAGAAATGGGACGTGGTATGTGACACCTCGGCCGCAATTATGCGAGACCTCCGCCCCTTGGAGTGACGGCGACGTACGGGGAATCAATAGCAGGGGTCCGTTGACCAACCTACTCCCAGGCGAAGTATTGCTTAACGACTATGTACCGTCTGGGAGGCGTCTGAGGAGGTGGTTTTAGTGGGTAAGAGCCCCACACTACTGGTGCGAGAGCGCCCAGTGTCTGTTTTGCAGATTTCCACCTCCGAACCAATAAAAAAAAAAAATAAATAAATATATATATATATATATATATATATATATATATATATATATATATATATATTTATATATATATATATATAGATATATATATATATATATATATATATATAATTATATACATATCCATATACATGAACATATAAATATACACATACTAAAAGATATACGAGTACGTATAAATTTACATACACATATACATATATAGAAATACATATACATAATAATATATACATATAGAAATACATATACATAAAGATATAAATATACAAATAAATATACATATGCAAATACATATACATATACATGTACATACTCGTATATATATGTACATTAACATATACATATTAATTTACATATACATACACATATATATATATATATATATATATATATATATATATATATATATATATATACTTATACATTATTATTATTATTATTATTATTATTATTAACAGGCTAAAAGTACACCGCGACCTAAAAGATTTATTGTGTACCCAACTAAAACAGTCCTAGACTATTTATAAATCTCGTAATTGCTGTGGGCTTAATTTTAACTAGGTGATTTGGAGATATGAACCCTTGCCTAGGTAACTATGTCTGCGTCTTGCCACCGCTGGGCAAGTACATAGAATATGTTCTGCTGTTTCCTGCTGCTCTTGACAGAGTCGAAAGGAATCGGCTTCTAACACGAATATTTTTTTCAGATGGTAATTTAGTCTTCAGTATAGAGTTAAATGTCATTTCTGCTGAGGTTTAAAGAAGTATCTACCCTGATGTGTTCAGGATCAATGAGTAGTCTCGACTGCCGCAAACCTTTTTGGGCTCTCCAATAGTTTAGCAGACCTCGTTTTTCCTGTTCGCAAAACAAGTTATTTGTGAAGCTACTGTTTACCCCACAGAAGGGTTCTGGACCCCTAAAGGCAGTGTCTGCACCCCTTTTTGCCAAAGAGTCTGCCATTTCGTTGCCCTCATGTCCCTCATGTCCCGGTATCCACATCAGCGTAGCAGAGTTATTCGCTGGTAGGGTATTGAGAAGTTTAGAGCATTCCCAGACCAGCTTTGATTGGAATGAGAAGTTTATTAATGATTTCAGAGCTGCCTGGCTATCTGAGAATATGCATATTATGGTGTTGCGTGTACCCCTGCGTAGACATTCTCTAGCACATAACTGTAAAGCGTGGACCTCCGCCTGAAAAATGCAAGCTGCTTTTCCCATTGCAATTGCTTTTTGAAAATTTGGCCCTATAATTTCAGCTCCTGCACTGCCATCTTCCATTTTGGACCCATCTGTATACCACAACTGTGAGTCCTGTTTTATTATTATTTCATTGTTTTTCCAAGCTGAACGGTCACTGATGACCACTTTGAAGTGCTTGGAGAAGTCTAATTTTCTGTCCATTTTGTCGAAGACCATGGGCACGGAGAATTCCAGAGAGTGTCCAGAATCTTTGCGTGCCCCGATAGGTTGCCTTCTTTAAGATAGGCTAGGTAGCCTTAGGGCCGCGCTGGCCGCCATCCTCTCAACTACAAGGTGTAGAGCAGTCAGTCTAGTGATCATTCCCAAAGCTAGTGTGGGGCACGTTCTCATTGCGCATGTCACACTCAAACAGGCAATACGGTGAATCTTGTTAGGGGTCGTCAGTGTTGGGTACCGTATTTGCTGGTGTCCTCGGGGAGCGACCTCTTGCTGCCTGTCCTGGGCACGCGTGTGGCTGCAAACCTAACACTTATTCACAGAATAAACAACACTCACTTTGTTTAGTTAGAAAACAACAAGAAACTTTATTCTTAAAATACTAATTTTTATATACTATTTACAAAGATCACTTTCAGTCAGCGTACTAACCTTTCTGGTGTTCCAGTTTCGCACCTGTTAATCGGTGTCAGATGGTCAAGCCAATTGAACTACGGCAAAAGTGTCCTACGGTAAATTCCAATGGCTCTCGTCGATTCGACTGCGCACCTGTAACACCCTAAAAGTTTACATATGTGCTTTCTTAATTGCTTAAAGCTAACCACACCAAATGTGTAGTATCTGTTAGGAGTCGGTGCTATGAGTTGTGAAATTGGTAAGAACCAAAATTCGTTTAGAAAAAATAGAATTTCTTTTAAATCATAGTCAATCTTTTTCAATTTATTTGTGTTTAAATATTTCATAATTTGTTTCATATCATTTTTCTTTTTTTATATAATATGTTTTTAAATTTTTCAATTCTGAGCAAATTCTTTTGCCCTCTGACACAAAAAAGAATATTTAAGATAAGCCCGTTTATGTGAAAACATTGTCCATTGCATGACTACATTTTTCATTGCATCTACATTGTAACTACTCTATATATTTCAATTTACTACTAACCTGGTATGTATATATTCAGTAACAAGTGTATTTCCCTACACCATGTACCTGCTCTTACATGAATACATACATACATTCAAGGAATTTTGTAATAAATTGCCAACGTTATTACCTAGTTTGTAATGGTAAGCTAAATATATTGTTCTAATTCAATATATATATACACTTCAATTCCCCACACGCTAGTTTCCTCAGCGATAAACCGAAAAAATCAATGTATATTTACATGTAGCCTGCTGCAGTATGTAAATATCTGCAAATTCCCAATTTCCCATCGTATGTCTCTATATATTTACTTTTTTTTTAAATATACGTTCGCACATTCAGTCTGTATCTTATACACATATATACATATATATATATATATATATATATATATATATATATATATATATATATATATATATATATATATATATATATATCTATATATATATATATATATATATATATATATATATATATATATATATATATATATATATATATATATATATATATATATATATATATATATATACTTGCTTCGCCAGCGGTTGCCTGGCGTTAATACTTACACGTCGAATTTCAGTGCATAAACTGCCGTATGTATATATGTATATATTTTAAGTTAAGTTTTATATTACTTACCCACGACTGTCTTGTACTTTTATTTTTAAATTACGTCCAATGAACCTTTTATATTATTTAATATTTTAAAAAAATATTTTTCTCTGTTGTGCTTCATTCGGGTATAGTGCCTAATAAGCAAATTTACATTACGTAAATCTTTACTTGCCCGAGTTTAATTGGCACACTTCTGCTGGCATTGACTTTGAAAGTCGGAACTGTGTTATTTGATATACACACGTTCGTGTTTACGTTGTTATTCTTGTGTTTACACTGGTAAAGCACTGTTAACACATGTCTTTAGTTGTGTGGTCTCATGTGGAACAATTTCAATAAATTATTATGTAACTTTTTATGCTTGCCCTTAATTGTTACGATTGTTGTAACTGGGTTGCGTATCTCTGCTACTACATATGGACATATCCAAACAGGTGAAAATTAGTTTCTTCTAGCTTGGTCACCCACATGAAAGACTACTCGGTTTAGTACCTTGTTATAGGCTTCCCTGGCTACTCGCTTATCACAATCCTGGTTTTCTCTAACCAATTCGTGCACTCGCTGTAACTGATACTTTGCACTTTATTGGAGTCACCAGCATTGTACACTGGCGCACATTTGCGCTGTTGAAATCAAACCTGTAGAGTGTTCTGAACGGAGTTTGCTTCGTTGATACATGCACAGTATTGTTGTATACATGCCTTGCAGTGGTCAATTTCCCGAACGAGATAGTCGTACGACTTTTGTTTTAAATATGTCCGAACCAAAAGTACATATAATTCTGCCAGGGTGCTTACTGAGCTATGCACCAGTAAATCAAACGCATCACCTGTGGTTCTTTGCCTAATACACTTTATTAAGTGTTCCCCGTCTGCTTCCGGAAGACTCTGTTGCACTAGCTCACAACCTTCTTTGAAGCGCCGGATCTCAGTTCTCAGATCATACAACTCGACTCCTGAGAACATGGGCACCAACTTCTCCACCGCATGAGCAGCTTCCAGAATGCCCATTCTACTCCTTTGTGTTTTCTCAATTGCTGGTAAAACCTTAACTTTATTAATCTCTGGGGTTTCCAAATTCTCTTCTCCCGGATCTGAGAGGTACGTTATCAGTGACGGACTCAAACTGATTAGTCTTCGACCGTTTGCTCGTACAGGCGAAATACTATCCACTGTATCGAGACTTTGCTGCAGTGTTATTGCTTCTGGCTCTTTTGGGGGATATCCCTGATTTTTATTATTTATCGGACTTCCCGGAGAAAATGGCTCGACACCAATTTCAGATGCGCCAAACAAAAATTCCGCTTGCTTTTCTTCACTAAAAACTACTCTTGGCTTTACCATGCGGCTTATCCCTTCTCGTGTTAAATATTCCGCCCAGCGAACTTCCGGAGGCAATGTCAATACTGTCTGTGTAAATCCAGCCGATGCTGATTTTGATCTCTCCTTTTCGGTGAGGCCCTATTGGTCGCCCGTCCTCCTTTTAATTCTGCAAACTCCTTTTCCAACAGCGCTGCTGCTTCCTCTGTTTCCGTCAATCTCTGAGAAAGTTCCTTTACCTTATTCTCAAGATACTCATTTTGTGCTCTCAAATCCTCTGTTTTCTTATGAAAATTGTACAACTTTTCTTCTGTCATTTTTTGGATTGCCGTTAAGGCTTGATCCACTACTTCTAATGGTGACACAGCTCCTCTGGCGTTCGCCTGTTTCCACAACTCCTGAGCTACTTCCCTGCTAGTACTTGCTTCGAACTGGTCAACTATTTTCCCAGTAAACAGTTCCACCTCTGACTGTACTGATTTCAATCTGTTCTTTATTTCCTCGTCTGGCGAAACTAAACTCATAGTTTTTGTCCTAGTCCCTCTAAATCAGAACTCATTCGTTGACCAGACTATTTACGTACTCTGCGTAATTTTCCGCAAAATATTTTCCTTTGCCGTACTCAACTGCGTGAGACAAACCCAAGCCGTGGTTATTGTTGAACTATCTCCCCTGATTTTGCAATTGTGTTATTCGCTGGTGGTAATACACGTTGTCCTTACGTAACCTGCCGTATTTTTTAAAGTTACGGACCAGTTTTTCAATCGCTCCGCCAATTTGCTCCTGTATCAGCAGTAACCCTTACGCTTCCTCTGTCTTATCCCAAATGCCAAAACACAGATGGCGTATCCCAATTACAAATAAAACCCAATAATTGTTAACACTTGTTATCAACTTATTCCAATATTTTATTCCATCTTACTTAATGATTCAATACAAATTTATTCAAAAAACATTTCACCGTAAATTCTATCTTTATATATATTCTTTCTTTACTTCCATCACAAGTTGCATATCCGCTGTCTTGCGGCGTCTATTAAGTCCTTCCATCAATGCAAATTGGTTGTTGACTTCCTCACAGATACTCCTTGATTTCGTCCCACCTTCTCTAATACTCCCAAAAATCCATAGAAAAGGCTATATGTTCGCAAAAACCGAAATTGAATTTACCGGCAAAAGTATCTTGATTCATTCCCGGAAATTTGAATCCGTTCGCGTCCCGATTAAAAAAAAAAGTGAAGAAGATACGGTAGAAGCTGTTTCGGGTACGTGGAAAAAAGATATGATATTGGAAAATTTATTTTATTTAAAAAAGGAAAAACGGAAAATTAAAGGAATTCATATTATTTTTGGGGTATTAAGAAGAAATGATAGAGGGAAACACAACAGTGAAGGTGAAATCCAATCAAACCCCGTACCGTTTGCGCCACGTAAAAATAGCATTTAAATTTTTACTTCAACATTGCTACGCAAATCGTAGTTTCCGAACTACAAAAACTTTGATGCAACAACACGTGTTGTCTGCACCTCTTGAAATATTTTCACCTAATACCCTAAGCTTACAATGCCAAATATTTAAATAAATTTTAAAACAATATAAATGTCCCAATACACAAACAAACACGATTCCCCTACATAAAAAATCCTCACAGCTAGGACGACATACATAAACCGTACGATAATACTGGCGGTTTATGGTTGCCCATACAAAGCTGCGTGCAACAGAGCAAACGCGCCTATATGTTGCAACTTCTTTGACCAGCGCTACGGCGCCTTCAGTGTCGCAGAAGTATTTATTTAAACTACGCTATTATAATTCTACTCACCATTATCCTCTCTGATGAGATCTCCGCTTTAGGTTCCTCCGCCCTGGGTTATCCTTCAAATTTGTTGCAGGATGCTTCCCTGCTTCAGGGTTCCTTGATCTGGGATTCCTCCTGTAGGTCCTTAAGACTGGCTGCGCCAAAATGTTAGGGACCGTATTTGCTGGTGTCTTCGGGGAGGTCCTCTTGCTGCCTGTCCTGGTCACGCATGTGGCTGCAAACCTAACACTTATTCACAGAATAAACAACACTCACTTTGTTTAGTTAGAAAACAACAAGAAACTTTGTTCTTAAAATACTAATTCTTATATACTATTTACAAACAGCACTTTCAGTCTGTGAACTGACCTTTCTGGTGTTCCAGTTTCGCACCTGTTAATCGGTGTCAGTTGGTCAAGCCACTTACCTACTTTAAAAGTGTCGACGGTGCATTCTAAATTCCAATGCCAAGTTTACATAATCATTAGTACATAAATTCTGGTTATTTATAATACTCACACCCTAAAATTATCTGCTTTCTTACTTAACTTAATTGCTTAAAGCTAACCACACCATATGTGTAGTATCTGTTAGGAGTCGGTGCTGTGAGTCAACTACTCGCAGGCAGCTTGATTCTAACTCACAACATCTGAGCTTTTGTTTGGTTTGCTTTTGGCCACCATACCAAAGGCGCGTATGTAATCATTAGTAATATTATTGTTTTATATGACCACGGCATCATTTTTGGCCGTACTCCCCATGTTTTACCGTACAACCTCTTGCAAGCGTAGGTTGCTCTGAAGGCTTCACTAGTTATGTATAATAAGTGGTTTTTCCAAGTTAGAGTTTTGTCTAGGATTACTCACAGATATTTCATTTCATTGGACATTGTTTAGTTCGTGGTCCCTAAATTTAAGGTCGCCAGATTCAGTTTCCTTGTTTTGGTGAAGGGTGCCACGTTTGTTTTATACGAATTTATCGATAGTCCTTTCTCCTGATACCAGTTTTGAGTGATGTCAAGAGATAGTTGCATGTGATCTGTTATGGTAGAGTCAAACTTGCCTCTGACCATAATTACCAAATCAACCGCAAAGCCCTGAACTTGTTATCCGAGGTCATTGAGAGTTTGTAAGAGATCGTCGATAACCAATAAGCATAGGAGGGGCGATAGGACGCACCCTGGGGACATCCTTTGGCTGACCTGACAATTTGCTTTGCTGTCTCTGTTTCAAAGATTGTTGTTCTGTTTTTCAGCATATCGAGAACCCATGTTATGATCAGTCTTTGTATAACTTTCCTGTTCATCCCCTCCTCAATTGATCTGAAATCAGCATTGTCAAAAGTCCCCGTAATGTCAACCGATGTACAGAGAGCTATTTCTTTACCTTCAAACGCCTTTTCAATTTTGTTCGTTAAGCTATGTATGCCTGTCTCAGTCGATTTGCCTGATTGGTAAGCACATTGTTCAATATGAAGAGGAGAATCTTTGAGATAAGTTTCCCTGATATATTGGTCCAGAATTTTTTCCATAACTTTTAGCAGGAATGACGTTAGGCTAATGGGCCGATAGGCTTTTGGCGTGTAGTCCGCTCTTTTTGCCTTCTTTCGGTATGAAAGCCACCCTAGCCTTCGTCCAATGTTTAGGCACTATGCCTAGTTCCAGGCTTATCCTGAAAATGTTTGTTAGCACAGGTGCCAATACATCAACACCTTGCCGAAGTAGGCACGGTTGTATCGACACGATTATATCGACACCTGGGGATTTCAATGGTCTAAAAGTAGAAATAGCCCATTTGGTTTTGTTGACGGTAAAGATTCTGCGAGCCAGTGAGAGTTCCCTCCGTGTAGGCATCAATACACGAGTATTCTCGATGATTTCACTATCCTCTTTGCTAGTGGCACAGCCTGGAAAGTGAGTGTCCAACAAAAGCTGTTTCGTCTCTTCCAGGCTCTATATAAAATTTCCGTCCAGCGTTCGCGCCGTCCCGATTAAAAAAAAAAGTGAAGAAGATACGGTAGAAGCTGTTTCGGGTACGTGGAAAAAAGATATGATATTGGAAAATTTATTTTATTTAAAAAAGGAAAAACGGAAAATTAAAGGAATTCATATTATTTTTGGGGAATTAAGAAGAAATGATAGAGGGAAACACAACAGTGAAGGTGAAATCCAATCAAACAGTCAGCGTATTAATACTCGTAGATATAAATGTATTTTTTCTATATAGTCTACTCAATATAAATATTGATAAATTACCATTTTCAGTTGTTCATAGCGCAAAATCATAAAAATGTTCTATTACACTGAATTGGAATTTTTGATGTGAAATCGTTTAAAACAATAATTGCTTTCTTCTTGATTCATACTTTGTCTCTACCAATACAATTACTTTGTACTTTAAATGAATTTCTCATAATTTTCAAAATAAATATTGAACAAAACAAAAAAAAACACTATATTTTTGGATAACAAAAGTGGAAAAAATTAAGAAATAGAACATTATTATGGTATTGCTGTATGAACAACTGAAAATGGTAATTTATCAATATTTTGCACTTTCACAAGGCCAAAACTGCCTGAAGGAGCGTTCCAATGCTTTTGTGATGTACTAGAGAGCTCTTAACAATTGTCTTGGCTACAATTTGTCTGAGTATTGGATTGAAAATCTCAATGGTTTGGCTGTTATAGGCCAAAATATCAAAAAAAGTGACAAAAAGTGGTGAATTTTCTACATTTTCGACTTTTCGACCATGAAAACAAAGTTTTTTCTAAGTAATATGTTCAGAGAAATTGTAGCCCGAGACAATAGCTACAACTTTACTTTGGAAAATAAGTCAAAATTTCAAATACGTTACGAAATATGAGCCCAAGAAAATTTGCAAATTTTCCAAAAAAATAAAGTCTGAGAAAAAACTGCAAGTCAAAATCTGGAAGCTCGACTTTCACCGTAGACGTATGGTCTAGTAGACTTTTTTGCTCAGTACAATCCCAAGAATCAGAAACGTGAAGCGCCCGTTAAGATTTTTTTCCTTCCATACTAATCACCCCACCCTAATATATATATATATATATATATATATATATATATATATATATATATATATATATATATATATATATATATATATATATATATATATATATATATATATATATATATATATATATATATATATATATATATATATATATATATATATATATATATATATATATATATATATATATATATATATATATATATATATATATATATATATATATATATATATATATATATATATATATATATATATATATATATATATATATATATATATATATATATATATATATATATATATATATATATATATATATATATATATATATATATATATATATATATATATATATATATATATATATATATATATATATATATATATATATATATATATATATATATATATATATATAATGTTACGAAATTACCCTCTTGACAATTTACTCTGTTACAAAATTGCCCTCCTGACAATTCCTCTAACTCTCTGTACTCGGACCCGTACCACTGGATTGTGTAGTACTCAAACAATCGCTGGTTAAATTAAAATAATTAGCTTTATTTAATTATTGCTATTTACACATTTAATATTAGGCTTAAAGTTTACTTAGTTATTATTTGCACTTTATTTCACAAACCATTAGTCACTTTATTTACTAATGAATTTCATCACTTTGTAAATCACAAATACTGCTGCTTTGATTATAATGCTAGATGTACACACTGTTACGGTCTCTGATCTACTGCATTCGACTTTGAACAGTCTTGTCGCTTTTATAGTTTTCGAATGGTTGGAGTAGAAAATTCTACGCCATTCTCGTATTTTCTAGAATTTTCGATCCACTTCGACAGAAGTCGGGAATATTCTTTTTGATATTACCAACAGATGGTTCTTGAATAAGCTTTTATTCGAATAGTTCGCATCTTGACTCACAGGGGGCACTCATTCTCCAGATGGGATCCTAAAAGTACGCAATCCCGTTTCACTGATATGCAATCACGTCTCACTGCCCTCCGCTTAATCTTGTTCGTCCCGAACAAGGATAGTACTGCAACTTTTATAAGGAGATAGCCTCTCTAAATGAACGACTTTCATTTTGCTCCTGGCATTTCTCGCCAACTGGATGCGGTATACTACATCGTTGAGCCGCTTTATCACCTTATAAGGGCCTTCCCAGTGTGTTTGCAGTTTTGGCGATAATCCCTTTTTCCTTTGCGGATTATGAAGCATAACTAGCTGCCCTTCCTGAAATCCCTTGGAGTTTGCTCGTAGATCATATCTGGCTTTCATTTTATCACTCATCAGTTGTGTGCGCTTTCTGATGGATCCATGAATTTCATTCAGCTGTCTTCGTTTGTCAGCTACATAACTGCTACATGAAACTTCCGTAGATGAGTAGGCACCGAATTTCAGATCTGCAGGCAATCTTATGTCACAACCGAAAATAGCCTTAGCTGGTGTTGTAGATGTTGTATCGTGAGTTGCCGATCGGTATGCCATTAAGAAGAGGAGTATGTGTTAGCCCAATCTTTCTGGTTTCTGTCCACGACTTTCCTTAGGTGTTCCTCAAGCGTACGATTAAATCTTTCAACCATTCAATCGGATTGTGGGTGCAATTGGGTTGTACGAGTTTTGCGTATGCCTTCAATTCACTCATTTCCCTGAATATTGTTGACTCGAAATTTCTGCTTTGATCCGAGTGCAACTCGAGGGGAGCTCCGAATCTGTAGACCCAATTATTGATAAATGTATCTGCAACATTGATTAAAATAAATGAATCAAAAAAATAAAGAAGTACTATATTATGTAGGGGAGAAATCAAACTCAAGTTTTTTTTACCTTGTCAAAAAACTTTCTTGACAAGCTTTATATATATACTTCTGTGAAAATTTATATTGAGTAGACTATATAGAAAATATACATTTATATCTATTAATTTGCTGACTGTTTGATTGGATGGAGGTAGTATACATAGGGATACTTGGTTTGTGGTATCCTTTCACCTTTACTTTTGTTTTTCCCTCTATCATTTCTTCTTAACTCGACAAAAATAATATGAATTCCTTTAATTTTCTTTTTTTGCTTTTTCTTAATCAAACTAAATTTTCCAATATCATATATGTTTTCCACGTACCTTAATAGCTTCTACAGTATCTCCTTCAGTTTACCGTCACCCGAGAAAAAACTTACCTCGATTTTGATCTAGCATAGTCTATCTCCGATATAATTCTAAGATTCTCAAAACCTTACCCTCCCCAAATTCCGAGTCAAGTAGGTCGAACTATCTGTTCAGTTACACCTATTACTTCATTACCATCACTGCCTCTTATTCTTCAACCACTTTATTCACCCATCGACCACAGACAAATATTAGTCTTACTCTAGGAGAATATAATATATATAAAATTATAGAAAGAAACATACTATATTGGTTCTGCGATGATTTAGACAAAGAAGCTTGTAGTGTAATATTCATCATACATTAGCTGATTAATGAGCGGTCGTAACTTGCTTTCCGTTTTTTCCAACAGGGCTCAAACTATGTGGAAGTGCCGCAATAGATCAGTGAAAAAATTCTGTCTTTTCACTCTCTGCGGGGTCCTTTCTGTGTTTTTAGTGATCCATTTATCCTTCACCAGATGAAATTCCAATAGCTTATTAAAATTTGTTCATTTCGTTGAACTAACGAAACACCGATGATGATAGTAAATAGAATGGAATGAAACTTTACATGAATCTATGTTTATTATATTTCATTAACAACATTAAATGAAAAGTAAGGTTTTTGTGAATTTATTAGTTTTAACCATTTGATTGGAAAATTGTAGGTGAAAGCGTCACCCATATATATATATTTTTTTCTCATTTATTATTTATGAAGATTATTTTTGTAACGAATTTATTGACAAGACAAGTTGCAATTGGGTATGTGTGATTATACCACCGTAATAATTTTTCAGAAGAAGAAGAAGAATTAATGAAATATTTTTGGCAGATCTTATAGCTATTTCGGACACGCCACTTCCTCATCAGAGATCTTTCAATGAAAGGCAATTTTTCCCCCAGAATTTTTTATTATGTCTCAGAAATCAACAGCACACCAATTATGAACCGTCCCACGAATCGAACCTGGGCCTACAGCTGTTGTCATCCGTCCATCCACACAACTACGCTAACTGCATATGGTGAACTGACTGATCAAATTCTGTCCATGTACTATCTCATTCCACCACACTGTAATCAACTCTGTCTCATTATTAGGAATTGTAAACTTTATAGAATATATCCTAGAAAGTTAGTGTTGATCAGGCTTAATTAGCCTGCCACTAACAAAAGCAATGTGCTATGACACGACTGAAATGTAATAAAAAAAACAGAGAGAGAGAGAGAGACCTAACGGAACAAAGGAGGGGTAATAATGAGACAGAGTTGATTAGAATGTGGTGGAATGAGACAGTACATTGAACTGAATCCCTTAGCACCATATTGGTTTTAGAATCGAGTTGTATAGTAGAAGTTTACAGTCTAGGCTTAGTGTCGAATTTCTCTCAATAAGCCAATTAATTTGAACTGCTTTTAGTCTCATTTAGATCAACTTTGCTTCTATGTGGGTTTTCCATGTTAATCGACGATCAAGAAGAATACCGCGGTATTTAACCTCCCTGTGTTGCGGTACAGTCTGGGTGTTGATATGGATATGCGGGCATGTTTCCCTGCGCAATGTAAATGTAATTGTACACATTTTTTTTCGTTAACATTTATCCTCCATTGTTGTAACCATTTTTCAAACTGAGATATATATTCTTGTAATTTGCGGGATGCTTCTTGAGGGTTTTCGTGGACGCTTAGGAAAGCTGTATCATCAGCGAATGTTGATACGTGGATATTATTCCTTATTGGCATATCAGAGGCGTATATCAAATATAAGATAGGACCCAAAATGCTGCCTTGGTTAACTCCGGCTTGAATCGGTTGAAGCGTGCTCAGAAAATTACCTACTTTGATGATAAATTTTCGTCCAGTTAAATAGTTTTTAAATAGCTTATGAGTGTGTGCGGGTAAGTTTTGCTTTAATTTCAAAATTAAAAGCCTGGGAACCTTCAAGGAAAAGGGCAGAACAATATTTCTTTTTTTCGAACGTTTTTCTAACTACGTTTACAAGTCTATGTGTTTGTTAAAGAGTGCTTTGTTTTCTTCTGAATCCAAATTGATGGTCTGGAATGCATCCATTCTCATTTAGTATGGGGGTCAGCTAGCTCATAAGTAATTTTTCAAATAGTTTTGACATATTAGGTAGTAGGCTAATCAATCTATAAGATTTTGCTTTCGTATGATGTTTTCCGGGCTTAGGTATCATGGTAATCAACGAAGCCTTCCATTCAGTAGGATACTGTTGGAGGCGTCAAATAGAATTAAAAATGAAAAGAATTATTTTTCTTACTATACGGCGCAGTTCTAGAAGCATCTTATTACTGATTTTGTCATTACCTGGGGCTTTCCTCAAGTTTAAGCCAGCAATAGCGGTTTGAATATCCCGAATATTAAATCTCAGAGGAATCGCTGCTTCCGCGACCATTGTTGGCAGCTCAACTATGTCAGCAGATATGTTTGGAGTTAAAATGGGTTTCAAATGGTTTACAAAAAGATTCCCTTTTTCAGTATCAGTTCTTGCCCAAGCTCCGCCCAAAGTTCGTAGTGGAGGCTTACATATCTCAGATTTTTTAAGTCCTCTGGTTGCTCGCCATAGCGAATAATCTGTTTGTGGCATTGCATCGAGATCTTGGAGAAATTTCTGCAGAGATTTCGCTGGGAACGCCCTATAGCACTCCAAAATCAATAACATCTGGAGTCTTTTTTCAATCTGATGGCCAGTAGGGTGGTTGTCCCCATGAAATTTCTTTTAACCCCATTTTAGTAATTGTATCAAACAGAACACGTCCCTTCGGGGTGATAAGCCGTGATCCCCAGAAAGTCTGCTTTGCGTTGTAATCACCAGCTGCCAGAAAACGTGTCCTAGTGATTTATAAAACTTACTACATATATTGACTTTCTGTGATTGAAAATCTGGGAGGAGAATAAATCGATGAAATCACCAAGTCCTGGTGGAAATTTTCGACGCAAATATTTGTTGCCTGAAGGTAATCCTCACGAGTGTCTCCCAGAGAATAGTGTTTGAGTCGCTAGTTTATAAGTATTGCCGCGCCACCACAAGCTCTCTTCGGGGGTCCTTGGTGTCGTATAAAGTGTATCAATTTGTTTTAAAATAGCTTCTAGACATCAAATGTGTCTCAGAGATCAGCATTACGTCAATTTGTTTATCCAATAGGAAATATTCCAGTTCGTTTTTATGTTGGCGGATGCCATTTGCGTTCCAGAAACAGATTTTTAGGTTCATGGTTTGTTTAATACCGCCTGCAGCAGTGTAGATTGCATTTTCAACATTTCCTTCATCATGCAAGTTATGTTGGTTGTAAAACTATTTGCTGACTGAATTAAAGTCTCTATTAAAGCTTGAAGACCACTACAATTAAAGCTGTAGTATCGTTTGCTGGTAGTTATTTTTGCACTATAGTCTGACTAGACTTTAAAACATTTGCGTAAGAAAATTGACTGGTGGATGGTTGGGCTGACTCTGGGAAATTTGAGTTAAGCAGATTCATAGGCTGAGTGGATGTAGGAATAGGTTTTTTGGTCAAAGATCGATTTACGTGCGCGTAATCAGGTCAGCCCCTATAGTTGGCAGAGTGGTTTCCACCGCAATTGCTACATTTTTGATTTTTGGGTCATCTTTTGGTTTGACACATTTGGCGGTACCATGTAGGTCCCCACACACTACGCAAACGGAGGGTAACTTGCAGTAAGTCTTAGTATGGCCAAATTCTTTGCAGTTCAGGCATTGAACGGGTCCTGCACGTTTATGCGGTTCTTCTACAGTAAATCTACGGTGCAACAAATATTTTAGGTTATAAATGGGGTGAGGTTCGTTCTTCTTCAGTTCATATCACCTGGTTCTAGTTCCACCCGAAAAAGTGGTTGTGGGACTCTGTCTCTGTTTCTGATGTTGGTAACATTTTTAACTTTAAAGCCATTGATTTGCAAGCCCCCCTTTACTTCCTCTGGAGCCACGCAGGAGTCAATGCCTTTTACAACAATCTGTAGACCCTTAGCGCTTTTTAGCTGGTAAGTGAAGAAATTTTTGTTTTGTTTTTCAAAATCTGACACAATTTTACGGTAATCATTTTCCTGGTTTACATGGATTTTCGTTTCTAAAATGTTACCACGTTTTATTGGGGTTACGTAGAACGCCTTTTGACCAATTATTGATATTAAGCTCTTTATTAGCTCGTTAGAGTTACGCTCCCTCAAATAAATCGGGGGTGGTTTACTTGACCTTTTCAGAGTGTTAGAATCATTCGTATCATCTTCTAGTATTGCGAAACGATTTTGGGAAGTTGGGATGTCTGCATTTCCATCTTTGGGTACTTTTCCCATTGAAGCGATCTTCGAAGGTTTTGGGCTTCGTCCCCGTTTTAGCACGGTTATATATCTGTCCAATCTCACTTGAATTTTTGATTTTTCCGGACAATTCACTGAGGGTGTAATTTTAAGCGATACTCCAGTTGTGGGGTTAGTTATATTAATTTTTGTGGTTTTTCGTTTGCTTGTGGGGCTGGCATGACTAACTTACTTGCTGGTGCAATTGTAAGTGTAGATTCACTGTTTAACATTAATGCACGAGAACCTGAACGAACCCGACTTATTGGCTTGGTTGTTAGGTAAAAGTTATCCTTAGGTATTTCTTGTTCGGTTTTGCAGCAATCTTCAGGAACCACCGTCACATAAGCATTTCTGATGTTTGTCAGTTTGTTTATATTCGGGAAACTCATTAAGAGTTGAGAAAATGAAGAATTAATAAATGGCTCAAATTTTAAATTTAAATAAATTAAAATTAAGTGGCATCACCAATCTTCTTAGAATACTGACACAGGTGGCGACTCCTGCTAGTTGTTTTTTGGAGCGCACTTTTATTTTTAATGATGTTGTTGTTTTTAAAATGTTTTGTGAATTTTACACTTCACTTTTAATCTGTTCTTGCAGAATAAAATATTGTTAAATTATAAAAATAAATAGCATTTTTGTATTAGCGTCTATATCGCGAAGTTTAAAGAATGAATTCAGTTTAAACAAAGTGAAAATCCGTCCCAATCACGGACCACGTATGAAATCGCGTCCGCACAGTTCAAACAAACTTGTAGAATACATATACATACTCGTATACACATATATACATATACACATATATACATATACATATAAATATATATACAAATTCATATACATATAAATAATCATATACAAACACAAAAACATGCACGTATACATAAAGATATACATATACACATATATACATATATACAAACATATACATATACATATACTCGTACACTTACATATACATATTCATTTACATATTCTTATACACTCGTATATATATTCATATACATATGCATACACATGTACACATGTATATATATATATATATATATATATATATATATATATATATATATATATATATATATATATATATATATATATATATATATATATATATATATATATATATATATATATATATATACATCTATATATATATATATAGATGTATATATGTATATATATATATATTTTTTTTTTGTCGGAACAATCTAGTAAGCGCAGCACTCAGACAGAGTATATATCCATTGTACTGCACTTTTACTCTGCTTTACATCTACCCGACCTCCGAAGAAATAGAAGTAGATCCTGTGGTGCCAAGGAGACAAGTTGTTTACTCCTCAGCACATCAGTGCCAAAAATCTCAAACCTGATTCGAGCAAAGGCAGGGCAGACGCAAAGGAAATGGTGCGCCGTCTCGTCTTCTTCTTCATAGGCTGGGCACAGCGCACTGTCTGATATGTCAATCCTTTCCATGTGCCTAGCCCACAGAAAGTGTCCCGTCATCACGCCAACCAACAGCCTGTAGTCCCTCCTACCTAAAGATAGAAGGAACCGTGACCATTGGTCAGAGATAACTGGTAGCATAATTATCGTCCATCCGCGGTCTCTCTCAGCCCGCCATGCTCGCTTGCCGGGCTCGTTCTGGGGATCTTACCATGAACGAGCCTCTGGCATCAACACATTGTACCGCTTTTCTAGTATAACGGTTGATGACATGGAGTTCGGGGGCATAGACAGGATTGCAGAATCGATTTCAGTGCCTGCGCCGTCGTCCAATATCGAATACAACCCATACCAGTGTCCACTATGTTTCACTCTGCAGATGGCCTTAACGGCCTCTCCGCGGATGAAGACATCTAGTGGCAGGAGATTCACCAAAGCATCAAGTGCCAGGCCTGGAGTAGTCTTAAATGCTCCGGTACAACATATGGCCACAGCACGTTGTAGTCTTGATTGAGCTTTTTTGACCCCTACAAGAGAGAGTCTGCTCATCCAAACCATCGATGCATAGGTGATAATAGGTCTTACCATAGCTGTATAGATCCATAGGACCTTACTTGGGGAAAGACCCCATGTCTTACCAAAAATACCCTTACACTGCCAGAAAACTGACAGTGCTTTGGATTTCTTCAGTTCGACATGTGTTTTCCAAAGAAGCTTGTTATCAAGGATGACTCCCCGATATTTGATTTCCTTGGATAGCTGGATAGTGACTCCTTTTAGTGTAGGCAGAATAAGTCCATCAAGCTTTCTCCTTCTGGTAAAGAGGACAATACCAGTCTTGACAGGATTAGCCGATAGCCCATTGGCACTGCACCAAGTGTCAATCATAGCCAGAGTTCTCTGCATCCTTCTGCAGACAATCATAAGGGATGGACCTGTCACAAGACAGCCAACATCATCCGCATATGCCTAAGCGTATACACCCGAGTCATTAATGGCGTTAAGCAGGGGATCGATTACCATGCACCAGAGCAATGGAGACAGTACACCACCTTGGGGACAGCCTCTATTAACCCCAGACGACACCAGCAAATCTTAGTCCGCCCGCACCGTTATGATTCTCCGGGCCAGCATTGAACGTATCCAATTTACTAGGACCCGGTCTACGCCATGCCGCCTAGCAGAGCCGCACATACTGTCGAAAGTAGCATTGTCAAACGCACCCTCTATATCCACAAAGATGCCTATTGCGTATTCTTTCCTGTCGATGGCTCGCTCTATCCTTCCAACAAGGTTTTGCAGAGCCGTCTCGCAGGATTTTCCGCTTTGATAGGCATGCTGAAATGGAGAGAGTGGATGTGTCTTCAGAGACTCCCTACGCATACGGAGCTCCACCAGCCGTTCTAAACTATTTAGCATGAACGAGGTCATACTAATAGGTCTGAAGCTCTTGGGATTGGTGTAGTCGTCTCTTCCAACCTTAGGAATTAAAGCAACCCTCACCATCCTCCAAGAGCGTGGTACATAGGCCAGTGCGAGACATGCAGTGAAGATCTTCTTCAGTGCTGCCAACACTAACTCAATGCCTTCCTTCAACACAATCGGATATATGCCGTCCAGTCCGGGCGACTTGAAGCTGTCAAAGGATTTGATAGCAAATCTAATAGCAGCCTCATTCGCCACAGTTCTGGCGACATACCAATCATGTCGAGAGGGTGTAGCTGCCCTGACAACAGTTCCGACCAAAGTGGTTGTTGACGGGCTATGCTTACCTGATTTCCTGGAAAGTGTGACTCCAACAGCAAGCTGAGTGTCTCACTTTGCCTCTCCGTATAGGAGCCATCAGGTTTCCTGAGCGACCTCAGCTTAGCGGTTTGGTCCTTTTTCAGGACTTTCACCAGTTTGCCGTGCCACTCAGGATTCAATATCACTGCAGAAATCTCTAAAAGAAGCCCTTTTCGAGTCCCGAATTGGCTTCTTGTAGTCCCTCTGAACACGGCGATATTGTTCCCAGTCCTCATCAAGATTTGTCTTGAGGGCCCGGTTGAGGAGTTTTCTAGACTCACGCCTCAGCACCTGAAGCTCTCGATTCCACCATGGAACAGGAGTCCGGCTAAGAGGAGGTCTAGTTGGACAGGCTAGCTCGAAGCTGTTTGTTAGAGCGGTGTTGAGATGTTCAACAGCCGCCTCAATGTTCTGCTCCTTGCGAAGTTTCAGTGGCATCAAGTAATTGCTACGCTGTGCCTCCCTGAACTTTGGCCAGTCTGTTTTTCTTGGGTTTCTGGTGGGCTATGGCATCTGCGCCCGCTCGCCACACTGAAACTGAATGTATCTGTGGTCCGAGCACGAGTGTTCGACGAGGACCCCCCCAGTTGTTGGTCGACCACCCCAGTCTTGGATTTGACAAGGTGACGTCAATTACCTCCTGCCTTCTCGTAGTCACAAAAGTAGGCTGCCTGCCTACATTGTGGATGTTCAGGCTGGAGGAGGCAATATACTCGAAAAGTCGAGAGCCCCGCTCATTGCACTTGCTGCTGCCCCAGATCGTATGCTGGGCATTAGCATCGCAACAAAGAATGAGACCAAGATTGCGCCGCTCACAGAACCCTGAGTGGCGACCTTCCCAGGTGGTGGCGCCTCCAAAGCATCGTAAAGAAAGTAAGCAGATGCAATCACGAAACTCGACCATCCATGCATACTCTTAAAGCTAATCTCTGCCGCAACCAGATCCTGACAACAGAATGCGTCAAGGCAGGTCGCTGCGAGATGGGATGATATTATAATACCGGCTCTAGGTCTAATCGAGTTTCTGTCATATAATATCGTGTCCCCTTTCAACAAGCCAAGGCCACAGAGGCGACCCCTAAAGACCCAGTGATCTTGTACTGTTGTTATGTGGGGTGATGTGTGCAGCTGGGTGAGTCGTCTACTTAGGAGTACAGTAGCGGCTTTAGAATGCTGCAAGTTGATCTGCGTTACCGTCAAAGGACGATAGCTGCGAGAATCGTCCGAGCCATTCATCTGGGAAAGACATGAAAGGTTACAGTCCCAAAGAAGAGACTCAGACGGCTCCGGTACCGAGAAACCATGACATCAACAGTGGTCTTATCCACTCGCACCACAAGACTAGCACTTTCTTTAACATCCCGGTTGCTACCCCTGGTGTGCGAAAGAACTCTCCAAAGCCTTGTGTTGATGCCAGGGTTCTGAGCACGCAGACAAGAAAGGACCTCTGTGGTCGTCAGATCGGGATCCGGAATCCAGCAGATGGCCTTCCTGAGGGACACGTCTGCTTCGCTATAGACCGCGAAGCGAGTGGTCCCCATGGGGGGCACGTCACTGACTACACCCCTGAGCCAATCAAAGTTGGCCTGAGACGCGCTCGAGTGCCGTCCTTTGTCTCATAGCCCCTCGCATTAGCTTCAGGACCGGAGGCAATGACGCGACGCATCAGATGACCTTTGCAGTGTTTTATTTCTGCATCAGTTAGCTGATGGTCAGGCCCCAGCTTCCCAATCACCGCCATTGGTTGCGGGCCATTAGCCTTCTCGCTGTACGATGGCTTGGCTGCACCTTTGGAAGTGCTTGGGCGAAGGTCCAGCTCACCACCCGCCACTGGCAAAGATTTCGCCGGGCAGATGGTTTTGCTGGATACGAGGGGCTGGGCAAACTGCAGCTTATTGGCAACATTCTTCCCCGCCACATTAGCCGCCACCGAGGTTTCGATCTTTGCCGTCGTGGCGCCACCAGCAGTAACAGCTGCAGGGCAGGTGGGAATGCAGTTTTCAGCAACAATCTTCCGCCGCTTACCTCGCGAGCGAGCTTTCGGAGCGGTCAATCCCTCCGCAGGCTCGGTGGCTTCCGTGGGTGTCACTTCCGCCGACCTGGGCCTACCAGGGCCGGCAGCGCCACGTGAGGATTTCTCCTGCACGAGCCTAGCAAGCCGCTTCTTTCTCTGTCTCCTCGCTTGAGTTCGCGTTGCCCCAGAGCCACTAGTCGGTCGTTCCGCCACTGTGGTGACTTCCCGACGCAGGCCCTCTGAATCCAGGGTACGTTCCTCCGTCTCTGAAGAAGAAGAGATTGCGGTAACAACCCCCGTCTTCTCCAGGATGCGCACTCGCTGATGAAGGAGACAGACTTTAGCGATGGTTGGGGCCTCCAGAATCCGTGCCCCTGCCGCCAAAGCGGGTGGATTTCCACATGCGTGGTTTCCACCTGGAGTAATAAATCGAGTGTTGTCCATCGCCAGACAGTGGTGTTTGTTCGGGACTCCTCCCTAGCCAGTTTGGTCCACGGATGGTACCCATTATCTATACCATCATTGTGATAGACAGGCAGCCATAACTCCCGCCCCTCCTAAGAGGTTCAGAAGTTATGTCATTTGCCTACCAAGGGTCCCCCTATCCGCCACCTGGGGACGCGTCCGATGGGATGGGAGGCAAATGCAACACGGACTCATATATATACAGACATATGCATATACATATACATCTACATATTCATATACATATACATATACATACGAGTATACATATACATATACATATATATATATATATATATATATATATATATATATATATATATATATATATATATATATATAAGTATATATATATATATATATATATATATATATATATATATATATATATATATATATATATATATATATATATATATATATATATATATATATATATGGGGGTTTAGTTTGTTTTAATTGAAAAGTACTTTATTATTTTAAATTATAGAGATAAATTCAATGTTAATGTAAATAAGAATTTGTTTGAAAACTGAAATATATTAATTAAATGAAACTCTTCACGTCTTTTGCTCTGCGTCTTCACGTCTTTAATCGTCCGCGTCTCGGTTAGAACTCTCTCTCCTCTCTTGCGTACTCGTTGTTCACGGATTTTGTGACGGTGAAAGAGTTGCCATATGTGTGGCAGATGAAAATCCCACATCTCGGCCATTCTGCTATAAATTCGTCTCGAATTCATCTTCCTGATGCATTCCCCAGGGCTTCATGTATTCTGCGCATGTTGTCGTATCCCTCGGTCCCTCTGTGTCGGTTGCTTGTCTAACGTCGTAGGTATCATTTGACTTTGCTCTTACGACTTCATATGGACCCAAAAACTTCGCCTTAAGTTTTAGACCAGGCCCAAATTGGGTTCTTTTTATAGCGACGAGGTCACCAGCTTTGTACTTATTGGGTTTTTTCCTTCTCAAATTATAGACCTTCCGATTTTCGTCCTGAATGTTTATGATTTGTTGCTTTGCATGTTTTCTCATCTCATCTCTTTCTTCAGAAAAATTTTTTTTCATCTCTTCCTCAATCAATTTGGTTATATGTAGCTGTTCAGATGTTCGCATTTTAATCCCAATGAGGAGTTCAAATAGAGTCGTTGCTATACTTCTTGAAAATGATGAGTTCATCGCCTGTTGAACTTTGTCCAGATGCTTATACCACTTTGTTGGATCGGCAGAACTTAGTTTAGCTAAAATTGACGTTATGATTGCGTTCATCCGCTCGATCCCTAAATGCTGTTCCACGATCCGAAATTATGCGGACAGGGTTTCCAAAAACAGCACTTTGGACCTCTAACTTTGCAATAACTTCTGCCGACGTTGTACTCTTAGTAGCATATAGCCAACAAAACTTTGTAAGGGCATCTACCACCGCAAATATGTGCCTATATTGCTTGTTGGTAGATTCCAATGGCCCAAGATGATCCACATGGTAGGTGTGTAGAGGCTCGTCGTGCTTCTCAATTGGGTGCAGTTCGCCTTCCTGTTTTCCCCGTTTTCTGTTAGCAATGATGCACTGGATACAATTATCTATGTGGTACCTTATTTTTTCGTCCATTTTCGACATGTAGTATTCTCGACGGAGTAGTTCTTTGATTTTTTTCACTGAGAAATGACCTTTTTCGTGCGACTTTCTTATCAATTCTCGCTGCATAGCCTTCGGCACGACAACAACTTCGCAATCGTTAACGAGTTTGTGCAGAATACCACATTTCAAAATATAACCATCATACTCGTCTTGTTGTTGAAGTGGATGTGGATTATCGGACTTAATTCATCGTCGGTTTTTTGAGCATTTTTAATTCTTGTTATAACTCCATCTTCTATTACCATCATGACAGGGTATCTACTGAGAAAATCTACATGCTTCATCCGTGTACCAGATCGATGCTCGACTTCGTAATCGTATTCTTGAAGGAGCAGCACCCATCTGGCTACTCTTGTAGAAAGATCCTTTTTCTCCATGGTCTTCACAAACGCGTTACAGTCTGTAACAATCTCAAAACGCAATCCAAGTAGATATACCCGAAATTTTTTCACTGCTTCTACAACGGCCAGTATTTCTAGTTCATAGCTGCTATATTTTCTTTCGGCATCAGAGGTCTTACGACTCATATAGTAGACTGGGTGTAGGTTTTCATCCTGGTTTGATTTCTGCATTAAGATTGCGCCATATCCGTAGATCGAAGCATCCGTGTGTAGTTCTGTGTGATGATTCTGGTTGAAAATGTTCAGTACGGGATTTTTACATAAAATTCTCTTTAGACCTTCAAACGCTTTCATCTGTGCTTCACCCATTTCAAATTTGGCTCCCTTCTTAGTTAGGTCAGACAGCGGTTTAGCGACAAGTGAGTAATCTGGAACGAATTTTCTGAGATATCCAGAAAGTCCTAAAAAACTTTGTAACTGTTTTAGACACATTGGAGCTGGGAATTTCGTAACTGCTCTTATCTTCTCAGTCGTTGAAGATATTTTGCCATCCTCAATAACATAGCCCAAAAATTCGATTTTCTTCTTCAAGAACTTGCATTTTTTTAAGATTTAGTTCCAATCCATACTCACGGCAGAGGTCGATGATTGTAACTAAGTTTGTGACCGCTTCATCTTCGTTGGATCCAGGAATTATGATGTCGTCTACGTATGGCATTGCTATTCCCTTGCGGGTGGATTCACGGAAAATTGCGTTGATATAGCGTTGGAACACGGCAGGGGAGTTGGTTAAAGCAAATGGGACTCGTTTAAATTGGTATTGACCGCTGTGAGTTACAAAGGATGTAAACTTGCGACTGTGTTCCGCGACGGGCACGTGAAAAAATCCATTTGTCAAGTCGAGTGTACTAAATACTTTGGCGTTTTGGAGACGATCCAGCTGATCATCTATCAGCGGCAGAGGAAAACGGTCTTTCATAATAACCTTATTTATTCGACGATAGTCTATACATAGTCTGGAATTTCCGTCACGTTTCTTCACTAATACGACCGGACTGCTAAACTCGGATTCTGAATTCTCAATGATTCCCTCTCTTAGCCATTGATCAACTTGGTCATCCACTAAAGCTCGTTCCGTCAATGGAAGTCTTCGAGGACGCGATGAGATTGGTGTATCGTTTTCCAAAACTATGTTCATCTCGATGTTAACAATCTTCTTCTTTTCAGGTCTATAGTTTCCAATGAGATCCATTACTTTGTCCTTCGCATTTTTGCTGGCTGTTTCATCTATATCCAGTTGCGACTCATCATCAACTATTCCAATTCGCATCAGCTGGTATTCTGCGTCTTTAAGTTCAATCTTCTTGATAGCCACACCAGTTGGCCGTATGGTAACTTCAGCCTGAGTGAACAAACATTCCCCAATTATTAAATCAACGGTAATGGCATCTTGTGGCACCACCACGAAGTTCACATCATATGCCTCGCCATCAATCACCATACGTTCGTCGAACTGTCCCATAGGTTTGATTCTAGTACGCCCGAAACCGATCAGATAAAAGTTTGCTTGTTGAAGTGTTGCGCCACGAATGTTGTTAAAAACGTTCTCAGTCATTATGTTAAATTTGCTACCCGTATCTAACAGGGCCAAATATTCACGGTCGTTTATTGTCACCATTTTGTTCATCATATCGCTTTTTGGTTCTAAAAATCGAGTATTTGTTTGTCTTTCGTTGTTCGCACTACAATTTGTTGATAGATGACCGAATTGGTTACAACGGAAACACTTAGTGCCTTTATTTTTGTCTTTACACTCAAAGGATTTATGGCCTTTGCCACCACAATTATAGCATTGTACATTATTCTTCGCCACACCGCGGTCACTATTGTCTTTTTTTACTTCAACTTTCCGTTGAGATATTTTCGACACGTTCTCGCTCTTCGATTTTTCACGCTATGTCTCATAGCATGACAATTTATCTTTAAATTCTCGAATATTTTTCGCGCCGTATAAAATCGATTTATTAATGTTCAAGTCCTCGATACCGTCGATTACATATTGTATTATTGAACTTTCCTCGATCGAACCTCTCGATGCAATCTCTTTAATGCTAAAAAAGTATTCAAAAACGCTTTCACTCTTTCTCATTTTCCTCTCCGTAAGTTCTTTGTGTATTTTTGCACTATCGGTTTTTCTTGAAAATTCCTCAATCAGAGCTGACCTTAATTTTTCCCACGACGTCAGGCCTCTCTCACTTTGTACAAATAATTTTGCCAAGCCACTCAATGATTTTTTCGCGAACACAAACATTTGAAAATCATCCCAATGCATTATTGCAGCTGTCTCCTCAAACTCAGCCACCCATACGTCAGCAGGTAAATTGTTAGTCCCATCAAAACGTCGCACAGAGTCTTCTACGTCTCGAAAATTAAGAGCGAATCGTGGTGCTATTTTGTGCTGTCCTCTATGCTCATCGTTGTCAGCTGAGAAAAAACTCTCGTTGTGTCGAACTTGCTCGTTTACTGCTACACTCCGCCGTTGTTGTATGACATCAATTTTCCTATTATCCATTGCACACTTGTATTCTTCGTCATTAACGTCTTCGTCATCATTTTCGTTTTCCTCCTCGTCGACGTCTTTAACATTGGATGAAAGCAAACTACCCTTCTTTAAATTTTTGAATATGTGCAACTTCAAATCTTCTGCGGTGTTTTTTATGCCCAGCAGGTTGCAAATTGAAATTAAATCTGCCGTCGCCAAATGTGCTGCAACAAACTTTGGCTTTTTTCCATACGCATCATCGGTCTCGTTAAATTCAAAGCCTTCAAACTCTCTGCACCGTTGCCTGTTCGTGCTATCTCCTTCGCTCTCAAAAACGAATTTGTGGAGAGCAGTAATGTTTGCCTTTCTGCCTCTCCGAAGGTTCTCGCGAACACACTCAAACATACCCAAACGAAACATTCCGTGTAACTTAATTATGCGCGTCCAATATAATTATTACGTTAGCTTGTGCGCTTGCGGTTTCTCGAAGCAGTAGCACTAAGGAGAATTTTGCTATCGTTCACAACACAATGCTTTATCAGCCCAAAATTTTTGTTGTAATTGTTCTTCTTGTTTCTTTTTATTTGTTCAATTGTCTAGGATTTCGGATGAGCCTCCAAAATATGGGGGTTTAGTTTGTTTTAATTGAAAAGTACTTTATTATTTTAAATTATAGAGATAAATTCAATGTTAATGTAAATAAGAATTTGTTTGAAAACTGAAATATATTAATTAAATGAAACTCTTCACGTCTTTTGCTCTGCGTCTTCACGTCTTTAATCGTCCGCGTCTCGGTTAGAACTCTCTCTCCTCTCTTGCGTACTCGTTGTTCACGGATTTTGTGACGGTGAAAGAGTTGCCATATGTGTGGCAGATGAAAATCCCACATATATATATATATATATATATATATATATATATATATATATATATATATATATATATATATATATATATATATACATATGTATATACACATAAACAAAAACATATACATAAATTTGTATGTATAAGTATATGTATAGGTTTATGTTTTTGGACTTGTGTATGTATTTGTATATCTACGAGTATATGTATACGTATATTTTTTTTATGTGTACATGAATATGTATATTTATATTTATCTGTATATGTATATGCATATGAATATGTATATGCATATGAATATGTATATGTACATGTATATGTAGGTAGGTAGGTAGGAGTGGCAGCCTTCTACGCAAAAGCACACTTAAGCACATACAATGGCTGGTTGTGGTACCACACTAAGGCGCGGCGACACCCCGTGTAGAATTTTGGGAACCACAGTGATTCCGAAATGAACCAGACTATGTCTTTAATGTGTATGGAAGATAGTTCGGTTAAGGTAGTGAAGAGAGGTGAGCCTAGGAATCTTAATCTTCGCCTTGCCAGAACTGGGCACGGACACATGAGATCAATTACTGTTTCTTCCTCCTCCTCAGAGCCATAGCTGCGACAGAAGTCATTATGGGGCAGTGCTAGTCATTCAGCATGTTTCCCGATCAGACAGTGTCCTGTGAGCACATTTATTGTAGTGCTGATGGAGTTCCTGCTAATATTGAGTAGCGGAGTAGTACGTCTGATGTCAATAGTGCTCCAGGTTTGTCTGGCAACACTACAGGTATGTTAATTTACCCAGGCTCATTTAGCTGCCTCAAGGTAGTCATGTTTTATGGCCCATTTGACCGTGGCCAGTGGGACACCTACATCAAAAGAGGGGGAGATGTCAGGGAGCAGCGTACCTATTTTGACCAATTCATCGGCCTAGCAGTTTCCCAAAATGTCACTATGTCCAGGCTCCCAGCATATATGAACTTGTGAGTTACCTGAGACGACGTATAGGGAGGAGCGGCAGTCAAGTACAAGCTTAGATGTAGTGAATACACCAGCTAGGGACTTGATTGGCGCCTGACTGTCCATGAATATGCGAATGTTCACACCGCATACTTCGTTGTGAATAAGCCACTTGGACGCATGAAATATAGCCATTACTTCCGCCTGAAAGACGCTGCAATGGTCAGGGAGACGATAGGACAGCTTAATTCCAAGTTTGCTGGAGAAAATGCTGCAGTCGACCTTATCCAGGATCAGACCTAAATACTTTACGCTATTGCTTAGGCTAAGCGAATTCCCATTGAATTTGGATAAGTCAAAACTTGGTATTTTGTGCCTCCTGGTGAAGAGCATAGTGTCAGTTTTGGAAGGGTTGACATCTACGCCAACCTCAAGACACCATTGGGGCAAAATGCTAAGAATATAGCTTAGATTTTCTGATAGTGTTGAAAGATACTTGCTGGAAAGATGTTCACCGTCAGAGTCCATATGAGGGGTGAGAGCACACCACCTTGTGGCGTGCCTCTTTTGACAGTCCTTTTAGCATGCACATTTCCTATTGACGAGCTGATGACGCGTGTTTCCAGTAGCTGTCCGATGAACCTAACCAGACTGGGATCAAGGTTTAGGTTTTCCAGGGATTTAATTATGGTAGAGGGACATATATTGTTGAATGCCTCTTCTATATAAAGAAATACTGCAAGAGTATATTCGCTATTGGCAAGAGATTTCTTTACTTGCTCAATGAGTACCTGAAACGCTGTTTCCACAGACTTACCTTTAGTATAGAATGTGATTTGGATAGGACCGTGGAATTAATAGAGCTCCTGATTTGTATATCAAGGACCCTTTCCAGTGTTTTCGAAAGAGAGGAGGTCAGACTAATTGGTCCTATAGGCCTTAGGCTTGGTATGGGTCGCCCCTCTTTAAAGATGAGTACTACACGAGCTTCCCTCCAGCTTTTGGGAATGTACGACCATCTGAGGCATGCATTATAAATATGCAGTAGCCAAGGTGCAACCGCACTTGGAGTGTGCTGGATATCCGCGGGAATGATGCCAACAGGCCCGGGTGATTTAAAAGGCTTAAAGCTGTTGAAGGCCCACTGAATATGAGCGTGGGTTATTTGAAACTGGGTTGAGTGACTTAAAAAATAGTTGGTATCAAGAGACCTGCAATTCACAAAGATTTCATTCCCCGGAAAGTATGTTTCTAGTAGCACATCTAGAGTGTCGGTTTCAGAGTTAGTCCATTGACCGTCCGTTCTCTTAATACATTCAAGAGCTCGAGGAGTGCTATTGAGGATCATCCGGAGTCTTGTCTCGGACGAGCTTGTCTCGGACGAGCTTTCTATGCTGCCACAGAAGTCTCGCCAAGACGCTCTTTTGGATTTCGTCACAGTATACTTGAGTTGCCTGTGTTTATCCTTGAATGGGAGCCAGTCATTTGTAGCTTTGGCTCTGTTGAAGAGCTTTACGTATCAATTTCAGCATTTTCCGAATTCCACAATGGGCGTTTCGGTTTGCCTCTTGGCTTCGGGGAGTTGCTGGCAGATTTCGCAGCAGAGTTCAATAGTGCTGTAATTGCTTCAACCGCTCGATCTCTGAAGAACTTCACGTGCCCCTGGTACCATCCCGGCATATGGGCCAGGGACCAGAATTGGCCCTCTGGATGTCTCTGTAGACCTTTCTCACAATTATTGAAGTTTGCTTGGGAAATGGTACCGTCACTGTTTCCAGTGTCAACAATGGCCCAGATGAGGCCCGCTTTGGCCACCTCCTTAAATGGCCGTGTCAGTCTTGGCTTGGAATCCAGTCGTGGACGTTTGGTTTCCCGCACGGCTTATCGGGAGGGCTGCTTACTCGACCGTTGTTGTTTCTGAGCAACTTCAGGGGGGCTGGGGACGAGCACCAACATTTTAGTGAGCCCATTCAAGCGCTCCTTTGTCTCTATCGGACAGTGAGGCAGATTCCAACCGGTGTAAAATCCTGAAGGCAGACCTCCGGGTTCTGTACGCCCGAGAAGACGCATTTACATGAGTGTGAGCACCTGAAGGGAGGTCGGTGTTGTGGCCCGTGTTGGAGGAGTTCGGCTTATTTGCCGGAGCTCTCCCTGTACCAGCCCAAGGAACGGACGCAGGGACGATTCTTAAACTGGAGCCGTTCACTGGGTATTACCCCCCTGGTATTTGGTCCAGAAGCCACACCCGCCAGCCCGGGAATAATCAAATAAGAAGATTGTTGGGGGGTAGTCCGTGGACGAATAGGGTCGTGCCGTCTGACATCAGATGCTCTCCACAGGGAGGTTGCACCGGATGCCGGGGGGGGGGGGATATAGACCAATTAGCGCTATCCAGAGTGCACCACGAGGAGGCGATCTACACTACACTCTATATGTATAAATAAATGTGTATGTATATGCATATATATATATATATATATATATATATATATATATATATATATATATATATATATATATATATAAATATGTATATGTATATATATATGTACATACTCGTACATGTCCTATTTTTCAAGCATCATTTATTAAACCATTCCTTAACCATCTCTGTGTATATCTGCACATTTGCGGTCGCAGTATTTAGATTTTTGTCAGATGTTAAGAGGATTGTGTCGTCAGCAAATGTAGCAATTGTGGTATTGGTATATCTGAGGTAAGTGGAAGTTTTGGAAGTGGTATATCTGAGGTAAATATGACATATAGCAGTGGGCCTAAAACACTCCCTTGAGGAACTCCAGCTGTTGTAAGATGAATAGACGAACACTCTTCATTATATTTGACGTAAGAGTAACGTTCACTAAGATAACTTTAACAATGAAATATTACTCAAGTTGCAGCAACGTTTTCAGTTTATATAGCAGTCCTTTATGCCATACTTTGTGAAATACTTTTGCAACGTCCAAAAATACAGCAACGCAGTACCGCTCACATTCTTTATCTGTTTCAGCTTTGTTTGTTATACGGTGTATCTGTTGAATCATTGAATGTCGTTTTCTGAAGCCGAATTGATGATTTTGTATAATGTTTTTATTGTCAGGGATCTGGCTACGTCTTTCATGTAATAGTTTTTCAGCAACTTTACAGATTATGGGAAGTAGGCTAAGTGGTCTATACGACTAAACAGTTGTAGCATCTTTTCCCTGCTTCGGTAGTGCAATAATTTCAGCAACTTTCCATACTTTGGGAAAAAATTGTAGTCGGAACATTGAGTTGATAACATTCCTTAACCTATAGTAGGTAGCTCAGCGAGAGCTTTTCCTGTCAACATATCGCATCCTTGTATTTTTTTTGTGGTTTATTCGTTTTTTAATGCAATTAATTATTTCTGTTGTGTTTGTTTTCTTAATTTTGGTTGTAATGTCTATATTTAAGTCATTGCTTGTTTCAATATATTTATCTTCGTCATTTGATAGGACTTTTTCAAAGTATTTAGCCAATGCAGATGCTTTTTCTTCATTGGTAGTAGCCCATGAGTAATCATCTTTCCGTAGTGGTGGCTGATACCTTATCTGAGTTTTTAATTTCTTTGTGCATTTCCATAATGAGTAGTTCGTATCCTGGGTAGGCTTCAAGTTTTTTAGGTAATTTTCAACTTATATATTTTGTCTTTCAGTTAATATTTTCTTGAGTTTTTTGCAAGCTATATTTAAATTGTGTTTATCCTCAGGCGATCTAGTTAGCTGCCACCTCTTTCTCAGCTTTCTCTTCTCTATAATTTGCTTTCTTATGAAAATATCCGTTGTAGGTTTATTTATTCTAAATTTATGCTGTTGGCTTGATTTGATTCCTGCGTCTAGGACCACATCGTTGAAGTGAATAATGGCACGTTCAATATCTAGTTGTGTTTTCAGTGTGATCAGTTGATTTTCAATATGCTCTCTATACTAATTCCAGTTTCTTTTGTGGTTAAAAATCTTAGCTATTGGTTCTATTTGTTTGATGTCAGTTGTGTAGTCAAGTATTATCGGAGAGTGGTCTGAAGAAAGTTCAAAACAAGCTTCAATTTTTAATTGGTTACACTTTATGTTTTTTGTTATTCTGAAGTCGATTAGATCTGGTATCTTCTTCCTATCTGTTGGCCATTTGTGGGTTCACCTGAGCTTAAAAATCTGCAGTTATTTTTGTGTATAGCGTTAATGAGATTTCGTCCTTTTTTATTGGTTAGCCTAGATCCCCAGTCAGTGTGTTTTGCATTCAGATTTCCAGCTGCAATGAATCTTCCGCCAAGCGTCTTTATGTAGTCATCATATTGATCCGTCGTTATTAGGTGTCTGGGGGGACAGTAAACTGAGGAAATGAGTATTGTCCCACTTGTATCCTCAATTTGCACAGTAGTGGATTGAATATGAGGTGTTGCATATGGTTGCCTTTCATTATATTTTAATAGTGAATTTATTATGATCCCATAAAGTTTATATCCAGGAAATAGTAAATAGCTTTGTTCGTAAAATGTATTTCTGAAACTAGTTGAAGTGTATTGTTGCATTCTAAGCGATGCCAACAACCGCTGCAATGCACGCCCTTGACTACGGCCAACGACAGCGCAAATCGCTGACACTGAATTTTCACGTGCATCAGCACTTTGTGCACATTAATTGTAGTTTTTTTGCATTACCTTTTTATTACTTGTTTATGTTTTTTTTTATATGTAAAATATCTAAGTAAGCAATAATGGTTCAATTGTAATAGTATAAATTAACTGAAATTATTAAATATGTATCAGTTCTTTGAAACCTATCAACGAGTGTTTTATTGAATTGGTCATTCCGGAGGACTGGTTATATGCACTAGTACCTTCACTCAACAATAGTGTTGGTTTTGTTACTAGGCTACTTTCCACACAACTATCGAAGATATGGTTATAAGCCCCAGTATCTTCATTAAATATTAGTCTTGGTTTTGCACCTAGGCTATTTCATAACCACAAAACAAGGGTCTGGTGTAACCATCAGGACCCAGCAAAAGAAAGGTGGAATAAAAGAATTCCCACTCTTAACATTGGAGGCCCCGGCGAGATACGAACTCACAATCTCCTGTTTACCAAGGTCTAAGATCATCAACTAGGCCGAATATCATCAACTTGGCCGTATGAGTCTCATTAAGGAAGAAGAGATGAAATCCCCATCATACTTCCTACCACATCATGGTATCCTTAAGCCATCAAGCACAACCACCAAATTGAGAGTTGTTTTTGACGCATCAGCGAAGTCATCAACGAACCTTGCACTAAATGACGTGCTAGCTACTGGTCCAGCAATTCAATACGATCTAATCACCATATTACTGCGCTTTCGGTTGCCCAGATTCGTTTTCACCGCAGATATAGAAAAGATGTACCGTCAGATCCTAATCAACGACCAGGATCGAAATCTTCAATTAATTGCTTGGAGAACTGAACCTACTTCACCAATTCAGTTCTATAAGCTAAATACAGTAACATATGGAACAACATCAGCACCTTATTTGGCTACAAAATGCTTGCAACAACTCGCCAAAGATGAAAGGATCAACCATCCAGTCGCTGCCGCAATCCTGCAAAGGGATTTCTATGTGGATGATGTCATGACAGAATGCAATAGCCTAACAGAAGCCATTTTTGCTCAAACTCAACTACAGCAACTACTCGCCAAAGGTGGCTTCAAACTGAGAAAATTTTGCGCCAATCATCACAAACTACTACAGTAGATACCAATGGCAGATCGAGCAATGCAGTTTGACTTCGATATAGACTCCGACGACGACATTAAAAAACTAGGATTGTCATAGATTCCAGTAAATGATAGACTCCGGGTCAAATAAATTGTTCCGATACAACAAGGATTACTAAAAGGGTTGTATCCTTGGACATTTCGCGTCTTTTTGATCCCCTTGGGTTTATGGGACCAGTAGTCGTATCGGCAAAACTATTTCTGCAGCAACTTTGGACATTAAAGCTAGATTGGGATGCAGCATTACCAATGGACCTACACACACGATGGCTCCGTTTTCGAGATGAACTAACTGAATTGGACAAAATTGATGTACAAAGACACGCCTTTGGGAAACACGTGCCGAAATTTTTTCAGATACATGCCTTCGCTGATGCTTCTGAACGGGCGTACGGCGGTGCAGTTTACGTTCGTTCAGTTACCGAGGACAACGTAGTACTTGTACGAATTCTTTGCGCCAAATCCAAGGTTGCACCAGTCAAGTCTACCACAATTCCAAGACTAGAACTTTTTGCGGCTATGTTAACGGCTGAGCTAGTAAATCGAGTAAAAAAAGAACAACAATTGCGAGAGACTCCTACGTTCTTCTGGTCAGACTCTGAAATTGTACTAGCATGCATCAATTCCACATCGTCATCGTATCAAACCTTCGTTGCCAACCGTATAGCAACCGTACAAAATCTCAGCTTACCTCAACAATGGCGACACTTCAGATCGAAAGAAAATCCAACCGATATTCTATCACGTGGAATTACTCCATCAAAATTGAAGAACTGCACGTTATGGTTCTATGGTCCCTTATTTCTTCATAGCTCAGAAGCAACATTGTCTCTGCCATACAAACCTGAATCTGACTACAATGAAGAACGAAAAAGAACGGTTACAGTGAACGTGGCCCAATCATGCGGAGACCACTTCATAAACAACATCAACCATAGGAACTCATTTCCTAAGCTCCAAAGGATCACAGCCTATGTAGCGCGCTTTATTCAACACAGTCGCAATCCTAATCACAAGAAGGGTTCCTCATTAACCTGCGAAGAACTCGAATAGGGATTGCGCATCATATTTAGAGCCATGCAGCAAGGTGAATTTGCAACAGAGTGGAAGGATCTGAAATCCTTCAAAGAACTTTACAAATCTAGTGATCTTCCAAGTTTATCACCATTTCTCCACGAAAACAACATAATTCGAGTAGGTGGCCGACTGGAAGCCTCATCCCTTTCATACGATGCAAAACACCTGATGTTACTACCCACATCTCATCCATTCACGAAACTATTGATGGAGGAGATTCATCGAAAAAACCTGCATATCGGACCACAAGGACTTTTAGCGATTACACGGCAACGTTTCTGGCCGGTAAAAAGGGGAAACTCTGGCACGAACGACTGTGCAAAATTGCATCACATGCTACAAAAACAAGCCTAAACTCCTAACTCAAATCATGGGCAATCTACCTGCGAATCGCGTAGAACCTGCTAGGCCATTCATCAACTCTGGTGTAGACTTCTGGGGACCCGTCTGGACACACTATCGCCTAAGAGAAAAGCTATGTTGCGGTATTTATCTCCTTCACTACGAAAGCAGTACACTTAGAAATGGTAACTGACTTAACTACCTAAGCCTTCATTGGAGCTCTCACGCGATTCATGGGTAGACGTAAACTGCAGAAACTTATATTGCGAGAACGCCACAAACTTTGTAGGTGCCAAGAACAAACTTTCAGAGCTCACCGAGTCCATATTCTCGAGAGGGGGAACAAGAAAAAATAAAAAAAATCCTGTAACTACAAAGGAAGCAACTTCCACTTCATTCCTCCCCGCGCTCCTCATTTCTGAGGCTTATGGGAGGCAGCTGTCAAATCGGCCAAACACCTTCTTCAACGCAGTCTCAATACCGCGTCCCTAATATATGACGAACTGGAGACACTCATAATTGATATCGAAGCCATACTCAATTCGCGGCCTATCACCCCCATTTCAACTGACTCCAGAGACCTCGCGGCATTAACTCCGGGACACTTCCTAATCGGAGAACCCATGACTGCCTCTATCGACACCGCGGCAGCAGTTTGCGAAGTTTCTTTGGACAAACGCTGGCAACTAATCAACAGCATCAAGCAGGAATTCTGGCACAGATGGACTAAGGAATACCTGAGTGAATTGCAACAGAAAACAAAATGGAAACAACCCCAGAAGAATATTGAACTTGGAAGGCTGGTCTTAATTAAGAAAGACAACACCCGTGCGTCAGTGGCCTCTGGGACGTATAACTAAGGTATATAATGGCGAAGATGGCTATGTTCGTGTTGCAGACATCCGTACTATGAACAACACGTTAAAGAGACCGATACACCGTCTTGCTCCACTCCCAATAGAACCCACTTCCGAAGCCGAGCAGGAATCCGCGCCTGCAGCACCGCCGCAAAAATGTCGACTTGCTTGGCAAAAACGCCATGTGATGGCATAATTAAGCAAGACAAATTTAACAATAAACTCGGCCTCTATTTCGAGAACATAGGCACCACAAACATAATAACCAATGGATGGAATTTAGTCATATTTTATGACTTCGAACCCTACTGGCAAGAATGGCGAATCATAAGAAATATGACGTTCATGGTAGACAAACTTTGTGGTCAGCTACTCCAAAGAGAATCTTGTCAGCGAATTGGTTTATTACACAACCACAGGCTGAGGGACATGAGCAAAGAAAACAATCTTCTGTCGGCACCATCAACAGCAGTCAGAAAAGAGGCGCCTTGGATCTTATCGGCAATGTTGCTAATAGTCTTTTCGAAGTATTAGATTCAAAATATGCAGCCGACATGTGAAACATCATCGATGGAATATATAGAAACGAGAACCACGTGGTGAAACTATTGAAAAATCAGACATCCATTATCGATTCCATACTAAATGTTCTGAAAAAGGACCAAATAGCAGTCGGAAAGGGTTTCCGTGATTTCCAAGCACAACTGCAAACTGTGGTTGCTCAATTTAATAATATCACCGAGCAACTCCATCAAGAAGAGCTCTCCAAGCTATACTATACTCTAGCTATGGAACTAGAAATAACCATGCAAGGATTTCAACAAATGCAGATGGCCATAATTGAGAGTATTACTGACACACATCATGGCAAGATAAATCCATTACTGGTGTCGCCTCCACAACTTCGGCAGGAACTCGCAACGATCAAGACACATCTACACGAAGGTCTTCGGTTACCACTAGCTCAAGGCAATATTCTGGAATACTACAAGACAATGGAAATCGAAAGCACCATTCACAAAAACTATGTGCTCTTTCGGCTCCGATTGCCACTAGTGGATACTGAGAAGTACGACCTGTCAAATTAACTTCAATTCCTACATTCATAAATTCAACTCTAATTCTCATTGAACCATTTATGAAAATCTTGGCTATAAGCCTTCACAGGGATCAATATTATCCATTCAATGATGAGTTGTCCGCTTGTATGAAGGTGGAACGAACCAACTATCTATGCCACCATCGCCATCCCATTTATAAATCAGGTGCTGAATTCGGAAGATGTGAAATGGATATATTTAATCATCTAGCAGTATCCGGGAGCTGTCATCTCCACCAAGCTGGTTCGGATTCCATTTGGTATCAGTTGCAGAACGGAAACCAGTGGATTTATGGGGTGAACAAGATGTCCTCAATCAACGTGATATGTGGCAACAACATCTCACAACTATCATTACACGGCGCCGGACTCTTGGACCTTGATGACACCTGCTTTATCAAGGAAGGCCAAATACTTATTCAAGGCCACAAAAGCTACGAAAGTACGCTTAAAATGGCTTATACACGACTTGCGAGCCTACCAGAACCTATTTTGATAAAGCATCTAACGCCTTTATCAAATAAGCCAACACATTTCATATCCAACTTGAGAAACAACGCGATTGCAGAATCAGTTGGCAGAACTTAAACCTAATCACATAAGCTACCATCATATTCAACATTATACAGTCAGTTATCTTTGCGTCCTTGGAATCGTTATAATTACAATTGTAATCGCATGGCGAACACACAAAACAAGGAAACCGAAACCAGCACCACGGAGACTGAATATCAGTGAATCACAAATTCTGTCGACACCCGGCGAACAACCAACTTTTACTGTAAATGTTGAACCGTTGTTCAACGAGGGGGAGAATGTTGTATTCTAAGCGAAGTCAACAACCCCTGCAATGCACGTCCTAGACTGCGGCCAACGACAGCGCAAATCGCTAACACCAAATTTTCACGTGCATCAGCACTTTGTGCACATTAATTGTAGTTTTTTTGCATTACCTTTTTATTACTTGTTTATGTTTTATTTTATATGTAAAATATCTAAGTAAGCAATAATGGTTCAATTATAATAGTATAAATTAACTGAAATTATTAAATATGTATCAGTTCTTTGAAACCTATCAACGAGTGTTTTATTGAATTAGTCATTCCGGAGGACTGGTTATATGCACTAGTATCTTCACTCAACAATAGTCTTGGTTTTATACCTAGGCTACTTTCCACACATTTATCGAAGATCTGGCTATGGCACTAGTATCTTCAATGAATATTTGTCTTGGTTTTGCACCTAGGCTATTTCATAACAACAAAACAAGGGTCTGGTGTAACCATCAGGACCCAGCAAAAGTAAGGTGGAATAAAAGAATTCCCAATCTTAACATGTATAATGGCACTTTCATAGTCCAATTGTGTTCACAGTGTGATAGACATCTTCAGTTGATTTTCAATATTCTGTCTATACTCATTCAAGTTTGTTTTGTGGTAAAAAATCTTAGCTGTCTTAGCTCTATGGGTTTGACGTCATTTGTGTAGTCAATTATTATCGGAGAGTGGTCTGAAGAAAGTTCAAAACAAGCTTAATTTTTATTTGGTTACACTTTATGTTTTTTGTTATGATAAAATCGATTGGATTTGGTATCTTTTTCCTGTCTGTTGGCCAGTATGTGGGTTCACCTGAGCTTAAAAATTGCAGTTATTTTTGTTTGTAGCATTAATCAGATTTCGTCCTTGTTTATTGGTTAGCCTAGATCCCCAGTCAGTGTGTTTTGCATTCAGATCTCCAGCTGCAATGCATTTTACGCCAATCGTCTTAATGTAGTCATCATATTGATCCGTCGTTATTAGGTATCTGGGGGAACAGTAAACTGAGGAGATAAATATTTCCCCACTCCTCAAATTGCACAGTAGTGGATTGAATATGTGATGTTACATATGGTTGCCTTTCATTATGTCTTAATAATGAATTTTATTTTGATTGCTGTCCCACCTCGAGCTTTACCATCAGGATGATTTGTCACATAAATTTTGTATCCAGGAAATACTAAATAGCTTTTGTTTGTAAAATGTGTTTCTGAAACTAGTGCTATATCAACAAAAATTGCCATTTGCATTCTAAGCTACCATTTTTAAACTATTACTTTCGTGCACTTAAGCCTATTAATAACAATGTAATGATATTCATCATATTAGTCATTTGAGTGATTAGGGATTTCACCATGTCTTTAAGTTCATTAATATCACTATCGTTTGAATTTTTTGAATTTTCTTCAGCTTTATTTGGATTTGATGACCCTGCAATTTCGGCATAGCTTACGCCTGGTTTAACTACTGATCCATCCATATGTTTGTTCTGTAGTAATAATGGATCCTTTCTGCGTAAAGATGGAAACCTTTGAATTTTTATATTTCACAGCCTTTGTAGTTTGCAGTATGATTTCCGCCACATAGGGCACATTTAATTTCAGCTGCGTTGGTTATTTTTTTTGTACATTCACTTGTTGCATTTCACACATACTGGATCGCTTGTACAGTAGTTTTTTGTATGTCCGTATTTTTGGCATTTAGTGCATTGCGCGACTTCTCTTTTATGATGAGGTGCCTCAAAAACTACTATGCAATGTATTAATTTGTTAGTGCTATAAATATCTTTATTGTTAGTATTTGTTTCCAGTTCTATGCTAAACAGTGGTAGCGGTTTTTTTGTTGTCCGTTGAGCTATGTTAGTTAAGTTAAAACTCTGTGACCGTTTTCACCAAGCTCATTTTTAGTTTCTTCTTGGTCTGCGGAGGGGTGCATACTGCGAAGAATGACTTTGAAGCCCCTTTCATTTTTGGGTTTAAATGTGTATAGCTTCGTAGCTTTTTGCTTTAGCATTTGGAATATTTAGCATTTTACACACACACACACATATATATATATATATATATATATATATATATATATATATATATATATATATATATATATATATATATATATATATATATATATATATATATATATATATATACGAGTATATATATATGCACCCCCCCGAAAGGGACAATCACCTTGATGCGTTGTGGGGGCCTACACTGCGATGGCTCATCTGGCTATGCTGACGGGGAGCAGATGCTCTCCGGCTGGTTTACCCTTGTCAGAAAGGTAGTTCTACCGACGAGCAGTAACTAAGAATTGTCCCCCCCCTAAATCCTGGGTGTCATGCGGTATATCGGCTGTCTTATAACGGCGCACTCCTGAAACCGGGCCGAATCAATATAGACTGGAGCAAGTACATGGATGACCTATCTGATAACCTAGGCCATTTCAATTTTAGGGCAAAGACGCATCAATCGCTAGAGATTGAAAGCGTCGTAGGGAAGATAGATAAGGTAATATTAGAGGCATTTCAAGTTAATTGCAGGGGTAGCTCTAGCAACAGGGGGAAGAAAACACCTTATTGGAATAACACACTGGCACAGTTAAGATCCAAAGTGTGTACCCTCAACAATAGAGCAAAACGCACCGGTAACTGGAAAGATCATGCTAGAGCGTTAATCAAGTATAATATTAAGATTAGGAAAGCTCAAAGAGATAGCTTCAGGAACTTCTATGAAGATAATTCATCCACATCGACAGCCGCCAGGCTACACAAGACACTGACGAAGGCTAAAACAGAATGTAGGATGGCACTGAAGCTAACGGATGGAAGCTATACACTGAACGACAAATAGAGGGTGGAACTCCTTTTGAAAACATACTTTTCAGACGCAACAACCGTTGAATCAAGACTTACCTCAAAAAGGTTTCACACAAGTATGGAAGACTAGAGACTTGCAACAAAGATAATAACACCACATCAAGTACAGTGGACTGTAGGAACTTTTGACCCCTACAAGACACCAGGAGCATATGGCATAATGCACGATAATTTACAGAAAGGAATAAAGGTAGTGGCTCAGAATAAAGTAAAGTTATTCAGAATAAGCTTGGCGAAAGGGTATATTCCAGCAATCTGTTGGAAAGCTCTAGTTACGTTTATACCTAGAAAGAAGGATTTCACTTCTCCAAAATCTTTCAGACCCATAAGTCTAACCTCCTTTGTACTCAAAACAATGGAGGAAATTGTGGACAATTATTTACGAACACACACTCTAGTCGCATCACCTCTAATAGAATCAACATGCGTACAGAGGAGGAAGGTCCACGGAGACCGCCGTGTTTCAGCTAACTGATATCATTAGAGACGCAGTAGAGAATCAAGAAATAGTCATCTGTGGTTTCCTTGACATTGAAGGAGCCTTCGACAACACCTCGCATCAGGCAATTGGAAGAGCACTACGCAGAAAAAAATACAGGGACAACTATAACCCGCTGGGTGAGTTTTATGCTTCAAACGAGAATAATAGAGACTAATGCGGGCGATACGCAATAGAAATGCTCTGTACAAATGGGTGCCCGCAGGGAGGAGTACTTTCCCCACTCATGTGGAGCCTAGTGGTAGATCAACTATTTGATCTGCTGCAGCACAACGGCATCACCTGTCAGGGATATGCAGACAACATTGTAATAATTGCGGTAATAGAGGTAAATTTGAAAGCACTCTTTGTGACATAATACAGAGACGACTCTTTCTTACTCAAGAATGGTGCACTTCAGTGGGACGGAACATAAACCCCACAAAAACAACCATTGTACCGTTCACTCGCAAAAAGAAGTTGCCGCATATGCCAATCCAATCAAACTCCGAAATGTGGAGATTAGTTTGTCAAGGGAGTTAGTTTATCTAGGAATAATACTAGATTCCAAACTTCTGTGGAAAGCACATACGGATTTTGTAACAAGTAAGGCAATCAGAGCATTAATGGTGTGTAGAAGTTTAGCTGGGAAGACATGGTATTGCAAACCTTACAATCTGAAATGGATGTACACCATGATAGTTAGGCCGGTTCTAATATATGGAGCAGTGGCATTGGCTCAAAGTACCAAATTGTTCACCATGAATAACACTTTGAAGAAGGTACAACGAATAGCATGCATATGTATTACCGGAGGTATGAAAACGTCTCCCACAGCAGCAATGAAAACACTTTTAGATTTTACTCCGCTACATATTATAGTAGAAATGGCTGCAAAAAGAACCCTATTAAGATTCGTCAAGGAAAGTGCTGCCCGCGAGAAAATTTGTATTAATAAACAACGAGATAGCATCGTTGCCATTATACTCCTCGCGGACCCACCTTGTATTGGGGACCGTGTTTGGTTGACGGGGGACGTCCTTCTGCTGTGCGCGTGCTCCTGTAAACCCTAAATCACTCTTTGGAAAAATCACTACATTACACTTTTAGTTTTTAAATCACAAGCCGATTTATTCTTAAAATACTAATTCTTATATACTATTTACAATTCACAATTACAATACAAAAACTGACCTCTCTGGTGTTCCAGTTTCGCACCTGTTAATTGGTGTCAGTTGGTCAAGCCAACTGACCTAAGCCATTCTGAAATGTTGATGGTGCATTCTAAATTTCAATGCCCTTCGGTGGCTGGACTGCGAAACTGTAGCACCCTAAAAGTTTACATAATAAATATTACATAGGTAATATTAATTCAAAATACTCGTACCCTAAAAATATGTGCTTTCTTAAGTAACTTTAACACATGCTAATCACACAGAATGTGTGGTATCTATTAGGAGTCGATGATGTGAGACACTACGCGCAGGCAGCTTGATTCTAACTCACAACACTTGAGACGATATGAACAAATGGTATAACTTTGAGAAACGCTTCACAGTTGTGCTTGGGAACAAGAAGCAATGGAAACCTGAATCATTTCAAGATATCATAAAAGATCACACCATCAAGTGGTTCACAGATGGTTCAAAAACATAAGAAGGGATTGGAGCCGGCATATTTGGGCCGAGGGTCAACCACTCCGTACCAATGGGGAAATCAACCAGCATATTCCAGGCAGAGGTAAATTGCAATTCACCTCTGTGTTCTCATTAACTTCGGACGTAACCTTGTATGACAGGACATTGCTATCATGTCTGACAGTCAGGCAGCTATACAAGCACTCAATTCATAAGAGATTCACTCTAAACTCGTATGGGAATGCGTAGAGCTTTTAAATAAGCTACGAAGCCTCAATAAACTCTCCATAATATGGGTCCCGGGACATACTGGGATACCCGGAAATAAAAAAGCGGGTAGTCTTGCCAGGAAAGGGGCAGCCACACAATTTATTGGGCCTGAACCATTCTTTGGCATAGGGGCAAATAGCATAACAGATAAATTAAGACAGTAGGAATAATCCAGAAGATCACTCTACTGGGGCTCACCACCAAAACTTAGACAATCCAAGCTCATGTATACGTATTTGTAGATGTATATTAATATGTATGTACATGTCTATGGAAATGTATTCGTATATGCATATATCGGGTTTTTCAATAAGAGCGCTAGAAAAGTTTTTTTAAATAAAACAAAACTGGTTTTAGATATCAATGAAATTCTTTATTCCTATGAAAGTACGTTCCATGCCATTATGTATGGAACTCGAACTCGAACTTTTGCATAGCCACTACGGCCACGCTAGCAGAAGTCCAGACGCTGAACCCAATTTTAAACGGTTTTCAAACATAAATCGGCCGATACTGCTGCAATTTCACGTTCGATATTCGTACGAAATTCATCAATCGTCGCTAGTTTGTTGGCATAGACCATAGACTTGACATAGTCCCACAGGAAATAATCTAACGGCGTCAAATCGCACGACCGAGGCGGCCAATCGACTGGGCCATTTCGTGAGATAACACGTTCACCAAACTTGGTTTGCAGTAAATTGATTGTGGCATTCGCTGTGTGGCTTGTGGCACCGTCCTGTTGGAATCACATGTCCTCCAAGTCCATATTATCCAATTGGGGCCAAAAATATTCGGTTATCATTGAACGGTAGCGATTCGTATTCACAGTAATGTGCCGGTCTTGATCATCACGGAAGAAGTACGGCCCAATAAACCGCACCTAACCGTAATTTTTCGGGATGCAATGATGACTCATGGAGTACGTGTGGATTGCTGTGTAACCAATAACGCATATTTTGCTTATTTACGAAGCCATTCAGCCAGAAATGAGCCTCATCATAAATTGGACGTAGCGCTCTTAAAGTTGAGGCGGCTGACTCCGAAATTCGGTAGTAATTTTAATAATTTCGACTCGTTGTTGGCTCGTATATCTTTGCATAATGAAATGGCAAACCTTACTGAAGAGAAATGTCAAGAGAGCGGGAAAAAATATGGCGTCGTTTGCTATCACTATCGATTTACGTTTGTAGCGTTTCTTTTGAAAAACCCTTTATATATGTGTATGTGTATATGTATATGTATTTTTAAATTTTTTTTTGCTGAGGAGGGGAAACATCTAAAGTATATGGCCGATGCCGTAGTGTAGGACTTTACCCCGAACCAAACCCCCCCCCCCCCCCCCCCCCCCCCCCCTTGTCCGACGGTTATTCCACCCGGAACTTCACTTTTAAGTAGTGCGTTGGGAGGTCGTTATGAGTATATTACTACTCAATCGTCAGTATTGGTCATTCTGTCATAGTATGATCCAAGGCTCATTTGAGCGTCGCGAACTCCTTCTGGAGATCCATTAGCGCGTTCCATTCTATGCATGTATTCCGTGTGTTGCAGCGTGTTCATAATACTCGCCACCACAGCACATGTGGTATTCCATTTCTCTTTATCCTCGCACATATTTGGTACCAGATTGTACTCCGTCAGAGTTTCGCCGAATGCTCTTTCTAGATCCATTCGTCCATTGATGAATCCCGGACAGTGCAATAACACATGCAGCGCACTTTCCGGAGATTCTGGGCATATTGGGCAATAAGGGTCGTCTTCTCGATGGAACCTGTGCAGGTATTCATTGAAGCACCCATGTCCAGTGAGCATCTGCGTAAGATGGTAGTTAACCTCTCCGTGTCTTCGGTCCACCCACAAAGGAATATTTGGGATGTGTTTGAACGTTCGGCGACCCTTTTCGGATTTCTTCCATCGTTGCTGCCATTCCGCAATTGTGCGCAGCCTTTCTTCCTTTTTTGCTGCACTTGACGACCTACGCCCGACATCATAAAGCCGCTCCATTTCGCGAGCGAGCAGGTCGATGGGCACCTTCCTTGCAATGACACAAATAGCATCATCTGAGACGGTGCGGTAGGCTCTGGCCACTTTCAGAGCACCAAGCCTCTATGTGGCTTGGATGCTTTTATAGTATGACTTCTTCGTATTTGCCCAGATCGGTGCTGCATACAGGATCACCAAACTTATCACAGTTAATAAGAGTTGCCGTCTGCTTGCTCGGGGGCCACCAATGTTAGGCATTAGTCTCGTTAAAGCACCATTTATTCGAGCGGCATTATCGCTTTAGATACCGTTGAGAAGTGATGATGTGATCACCTATCGTTATTGTTATTTCTTCGCGCGCGCGTCTTGTGCTCAGCAGCACCACCTCCATTTTTTGTGCTGCCAGCTCGAACTTTGCATTTCCCAGCAATCTTCTTACTCTCGTGATAGCGTCGTTACATACCGCCTGCAGTGTGTCATGGTGCTTTCCCACTGAAACCATCGCGATGTCATCTACGTATCCAACGAGTGTTGTGTCTCCCGAGAGGTCAAGTTTAAGGATGCCGTCATACATTGCGTTCAAGAGAATGGGGCCCAGCACCGAACCCTGGGGGACGCCGCCAGTTACTCTGTACATTTTTACGCCATCGTCCGTGTCATAAAACAAGATACTGTTGTCGAAGTAGGTCGCTATAATTCGCTGCGCGAAACTTTCAAGTGCGCTCATAATCTGGGGTCAGCTTGCGGAGTTGAATACGTTTTTAATATCCAACGTCACCACCGCACAGTACTTCTTTGTACCAAATCTCCATTGTATGCCGCTAGTGGCTTGACGAGCAATACTCATGATGGTTTGAATAGCGTCCAGCGTTGATCGCGCTTTCCTAAAACCATACTGGTTTGGGGACAGCCCTTCTGGTTTCTCCAGAGGCTCCTGTTGTCAATCGCATACGATGCGCTCCAATACTTTGCTCAGCGTATCCAACATACACAAAGGGCGGTACGGAGAGTTTAGCGAAAAGCTCCGGCGTCGCCTTAATCGCTGCTTTCACTGCAATGTTTGGAAAGCGGTGCAAACCCGGTGCTTTGTTATCTGCGATGCGTTGCATGATGAGAAGCACTTCCTGTGTGGTAACTTCAAGGATATCATCCATGTGCAATTGCTGGCCCTGGTAAAGTGTGGCTTCTTCTTGGCGAGGGAATAGAGTGAATACCACCTCTCGCAAGAGTGTCGAGCTTGTGATCTGTGGTACTCTTGAGCCTTTGAGCTTCCTCATAACTGTTTTATAACCAATTCCCCAGGGATCAAGGTCTACGTTTTCGCGAAGCTCCCTAAAGCATCGGTCTTTCCAATCTTGTGTGGATTTTTTGAGTACTGCTTTACAGATCCTGTAGTCTGCCAATAGCGCGTCTGTCTTGCGCAGTGCGAGATTTCTTAAGTTTTCTTCGCGCATTATGGCAATTTCTTCTAGCGATCACGATCTCCTCATTCCACCAGTAGACTGGCTTTCTGTCAGGTCTGCCTGATAACCTAGGCATGGTTGTGTCGCATGCTTTACCGAGGCAGGCTGTGATGCTCGCCGTTATACTTTCTGCTTCGCGAGCTATGGCATTCCAGGCGAAGGTTAGGTCCACAAATGAGCTGTTTCTTCCATTTTCGAAGTTGCATTGGCCAGGCACATTAAGCAGCTCGAGATCAAGCAGAGCCATGCTCTCCAGCAACGCTGTGCCACGTCTGTTGGTGCGCGTGCTCCCCCAAGTAGTAAACCATCGTTAAAGTCACCAGCAATCAGGAGTGGGTGTTTGCCCCGCGCTTCTGCTACTAGTGCTACCAACATTCTTTCGTACTCTTCCGCGTTCATACTGGGTGGGTCGTAGCAACTAAAAAGGAAGATGCCCCTCGCTTTGAACCAGGTGTAACCACGTTCTGCTCCCGTCATTTTACTATGCGGTTTTGAATTGCCCATTTTCCATACCGCCGACTATTTCGAGACATCAGACGTCCAGGAGTTTTCGATGTTTCGTATGGCTCTGATAGTTTTCGTATGGCTCTGATAGTAGCGCAATATCTACGCTGTGCTCCTGCATGGTTTTCCGCAAGAGGTCTTGAGAGACCGCACAATGATTGAGGTTGAGCTGAACAAATCTCATGCTCGTTTCTTATTTATTGCCTCCTGGTACTGTGGGCACCTTGCACTACCTGTACACACATTTCTGGATTTGCTTACGACGCATTGCCTCCTTTTGTGGCAATAATAATTGAATCTACCCTTGGTTTAATTACATTATGCTAAACTGCTTTGCTTTCTTACCACCTTTGTCCATGCTTCCCACTTTATCTGTCTCGAGATCGCTCTGCTTGCAAAGGTGACATCTATTATTGACCCCGATCTGCCGTTATTAAACGTGTGTGTTGTAACACGATTTAAGTTAACTATATCGAGGCTAGCAAATGCTTGCAATAATGCGGTACCCCTGCGATTCGTTCTAATGCTGCCCCACTCAACTGCCCATGCTTTGAAATCACCCGCAATTATTATGGGGCTCTTCCCTCGAGCATCTGTAACCAAGCGGTCAAGCATTTCAACTTGGTGGGGCGTAGCAGCTATAAAAGTGGACCCCCTTTATGTTGGCATATACAAACCCTTCCTGTTGCCGGCTGACCTTACGTTCGAAGGGAATGGTGCCACAGACCCAGATGGCTGACTGCTTTTTTGTATCTTCTGCCCAATTAGAATCATACATAGGTGTTTTATATTATTCGATAATTAATGCAATGTAGACTTTCTGTTCCATTACCGCTTCAGCAAATCCTGAGCAGCCTCGCAGTGGTTTAGGTTTATTTGGATACACCTAACCATCCCGTTTTGTCAATATTTTCTTCGCTTCTTTGTATGCGGCGCATTTAAAGCTTCCAGTGGAGTGGTCGTTTTCACCTTTGCATCCTGGTTCACATAATGCGCATTTAGGTATGGCCTCGCACTTTTTAGCTTAATCCCCTTTATTTCCACACTTTAGCCAAACACCTGAGCGGTCCTCTTGCAGTGTGACCGTATTCGAGGCATCGGAAGAATCTGGTTGGGGTTATGTACTCACGGAGCCTACATCTTACCCAGCCTACTCGCATTCGTCCAGCTTTAGCTAGTATGTTAACATCCTTAGTTGGTAGACTGATCAGTGCTGTTTGTGTACCATCTCGTGCGCTTCGCATTGACTTTACTGCCGTCTTTCCGATGCTTTGATATTGGGTAAATTGCTCAACTATGGCACTGCAGATTTCCTCTGGAGAGGTGACTTCATCCAGGTCGTGGCATTCAATTGTTCTTTCTTGGCATAGAGCTCTCACGTTTGCCGAGCTCCCCAGAATCTATCCAGCTTTTTCTTTTAGCTTACGTGCCTGATACACTGATCCGCCTTTGAGCTCAATAAGCAATTCGCCTTCAGCAGTCTTCCTAATTTTATTGACGCTATCCCCCAGTTCCTTTAGCTCCGTCGTCGCCTTCAGGGTTTTTAGCATGTCTGCGTAAGACATGTCGCCAGTTTTTACTATGAGTATAGCATCGGGGCGTGTGACCTTCCGTTTAGGCTGAATAATGGTCCCTTTTTGTGACTCTGTTTGGGTGTTTTTCATTTCAGAGCTCCTATATGTGACGTTGGTGCCGTTTCCCCATTCCCAGCGGTATGTTTTGACTGGCGTTCGTTTGAATTCGTTTGAAGGTTTTTTCCTTCTGGCACTATTTTCCTTTAGAGCAGCATTTTCGTCTTTTTTGACATAGGCGCCCGTGCAGTTGCCTCTTCTTCCTCTCTCTGTCTTTTCGAGTTAGGTGTGTCGACGCGCTTCGTTATCAGCGATGTTGGTGTAGTGTGACCTACCATCTGCGGTTTGCTGCATTCTTGCTTGTTTACTACCTGCGCATAAATTGCATCGATAGTGCTTACGAGGTCCCTCATTGGTTGGTGGATTGATCGCCAGCCCATCATCATTTCCGTTATCTCTTTAATTTTTGCACCAAGTTTAGCAAACGTGCTCTGGTGCTTCTCCATCTTGTAACATGAATTATCGATCAAAGTAACCGATCGTTAATGATGTCATCCCTACATTGTATATTACCATCCCTGACAAATGAATGAAGTAATAAAACCAGTTCGGTAGTTAATGCTAACAAGAGCAAACGTGTTTTATTAAAGCGTGTGATACATGGTGTCAGAAGTGAAAAACATAAAGTAAAGTAATAGAAAAATTCAGTAAAAGAAAAGAAATTTTTTATAAAAATATATTGAAACGTGATTGCATATTAGTGAAACAGGATTGCATACTTTTAGGATTCCATCTGGAGTTTGAGAATGAGTGCACCACCCTGTGTGTTATTTAGCCAAGACACAATCTATTCAAACAAAAGCTTCTTTCGTTGTAGAGATTGTAAAGAAATATCGCGAAAGTAAGAACTTCCTGTATAAAGTTCTAGAAACATCGAGAAAATTCTACATTATTGTAGAATTTTCTACCGCAACCATTCGAAACTATAAAAGCACAAGACTGTACAAAGTAAAACACATTCGAACAGAGATCGTGACAGTGTGTACATCGAGCATTATAATCGAAGCAGCAGTATTTGTAATTGTGCAAAGTGATGAAATTGATTGTGAAATAAAATACAAATTATAAAGAAGTAAACTTTAAGCCTAATATTAAATGTGTAAATAGCAATAGTTAAATAAAGTTAATTATTTTAATTTAACCAGCGATTGTTTGATTACTACACGATCCAGTGGTACGAATCCGAGTATAGAGAGTTAGAGTAAATTGTCAGGAGGGCAAATTCGTAACAGAGTAAATTGTCAAGAGGGCAATTTCGTAACTATTGGTGTCAGAAGTGGGATCGTGTATCTGTAATAAACAATGGTTAAGTTTGAAAAACTGAGTTTGGAGCAGCTCAAGAAGGAGCTTTAGCGCTTAAATTTGCAAACACAAGGGCTTAAAGCGGAGCTGCAGGTGCGATTAAGAAGCGCTTTAGAAGAGCAGGGTATAGATGTCGATGAGCATGAATTCCAATGTGAAGAGCCAACGACATCTCGACACGAAGAAACACCGCAAGGAGCTAATACTGGTAACTTTGACATGAGCGTACTCATCGGGGTAATACAATCCTTCAAACAGGATATGCTGCAGCAGTTACAACAACAAGCTCAAGCAACCGAAGAGAGGATGCAGCAGCGAGATGAGAAGATGCAGAAGTTCTTCCAGCAATTCGATGAGAATATACACCAGCGAATAAAACCATATGCTCCAGCAGTCAAAGACGATGTCAAGGAACAGTTACAGCAGAATGAAACGCGATTTACTCAACTAGCGGAACAGAACTCACAGCAGAAGAATGAAATGTCCGAGATGGGGGACAAGAAGGTTTGTGAGGTTGGGACACGACAGGAGTCGTTAGAAGGATTTATGGAACAAAAATCCAATGCGAATGAGGAAAGGCAGAACGAAATTGAAGCTACCGCTAGCACAGATGGTTGGAGTAATTACGAAGTACTGGCACCGTTGGCTATGTCCATGAAAGGTGCTGATGTCCTGCCGACCATCGCAGAGGGTGAGAGAGACTGTTATGAAAACGTGATGAATTCAATTCAGCGGAGGAGTGGTGAGTCTCTACTACAGGATGTGGTGGAGGTGGAGCGGTTCGCCCATCTTGCCTGTCCAGGCGAGATTGCTGAGAGAAGTATGACGGATACTTTCGTATGTGGTATTCCGGATGCGGAAATGGACTATTCAGCGATGACAAATCCAAAAGCTACATGTATGGAAACAGTGGCTGGCGCTTTAACGTTTGAGATAGCGGCCATGGTGTGCCAGCCAGTATGCAGAGCCCGTCAGGTTCAAGTTGAAAGCGGACAGGGTTGCACATGCAAGTGCCTTGCCTGCGGTGAGGTTGGATACGCGGCTCATGGTTGTCGGACGAAACGCAAACGTTCTCCATCAGACGCGCATGGCAGGGAATTGGATGATGTTTTTAAGCTGTCGACTAACTAAATGGAGTCAGTTTCGAGGGGCAAGATTTGACTCCCACACCATGCAGCCCCGGAATCCTCATTTCTCACATCCCACGGAAAGTCAGATGCCTAATTGCTGACAGTGTGATAAGCGAGGAGTAGTAGTGTATAAGCAGACGAAGAGTGGACTAAAAAGTCATCTACAGTACTTCGATGCAGCAGTTGTATACCTCAAAAACTAGAACAGTTGAAGGAAATTCATGGAAACGGTAGAAATCGTACACAACTGACAAGTGATAAAACGAAAGGCAGATATGATGTACGAGCAAACTCTAAGGGATTTCAGGAAGGGCAGGTAGTTATGCTTCATAATCCGCAAAGGAAAAAGGGATTATCGCCAAAACTGCAAATACACTGGGAAGGGCCTTATAGGGTGATAAAGCGGATCAACGATGTAGTATACCGCATCCAGTTGACGAGAAATGTCTGGACCAAAATGAATGTCGTTCATTTGGAGTGGCTATCTCCTTATAAAGGTTGCAGTACTATCCTTGTTCGGGACGAACAAGATTAAGCGGAGGGCAGTGAAACGTGATTGCATATCAGTGAAACGGGATTGCATACTTTTAGGATTCCATCTGGAGTTTGAGAATGAGTGCACCACCCTGTGTGTTATTTAGTCAAGACACAATCTATTCAAATAAAAGCTTCTTTAGTTGTAGAGATTGTAAAGAAATATCTCGAAAGTAAGAACTTCCTGTATAAAGTTCTAGAAACATCGAGAAAATTCTACACTATTGTAGAATTTTCTACCGCAACCATTCGAAACTATAAAAGCACAAGACAGTGCTAAGTAAAACACATTCGAACAGAGATCGTGGCAGTGTGTACATCGAGCATTATAATCGAAGCAGCAGTATTTGTAATTGTGCAAAGTGATGAAATTCATTGTGAAATAAAGTACAAATTATAAAGAAGTAAACTTTAAGCCTAATATTAAATGTGTAAATAGCAATAGTTAAATAAAGTTAATTATTTTAATTTAACCAGCGATTGTTTGATTACTACACGATCCAGTGGTACGAATCCGAGTATAGAGAGTTAGAGTAAATTGTCAGGAGGGCAAATTCGTAACAGAGTAAATTGTCAAGAGGGCAATTTCGTAACAATATACATAAAAAAAAAAAAAAAAAAAAAAAACACCGTCCGGACAATAAACCACAAACAGAAAACCAATCGTACAGGCATTTACGACAGCCTAAACCCATAACAATCAAAACAAATATGGCAGTGGAGTGGAAACAGTGGAAAAGTGCTTATGACTGGCATGCAAAGGCTACCCAGTTAAATAAAGAGCCATCAAGTGTCCAAGTCGCTGTATTTATGTCCACAATAGGTTATGAAGCGTGCGAAATATTTGAGACGTTTGAGCTCACAGAAGCACAAAAATCCAACATGGCCGAAATTATCAAGAAATTCGACCAATATTTTATCCCAAAAAATAACGACGCATACGAAGCTTACGTCTTCAATAAAAGGCGCAAAAAGAGGATGAAAGATTTGAAGAATTCTTCACGCGCATAACGGCACAGGCAAAACTATGCAATTACGAAGACGTAGAAAAAAGAATGCTGTGGGACAAAATCGTAAGTGGAATAAAAAGCAACAAAGTGCGAGAAAAGTTACTGGCAGAGGACAAGCTAACATTCGACACAGCAGTAAGAACATGCAGAGCAAGTGAAATAGCAATACTACAGGCGACAGAAATGAGAAAAGATAACGAACAAAAAGAAGTGTCGGTAGTTAACAAAAAGCAAAAACCGCGAAACCATTATAACAATGACAATAACAACGCGAGGACAAGTGAATGTCAAAAATTCGACTGTAAACGTTGTGGAACGAAACACGAGAATAGAAATTGTCCAGCATACAAAAAACAATGCATAAAATGTGGAAAAAATGGGCATTTCATGAAAATGTGTAAAACAAAACAAAATGTACACACAGTGAAACGCGAAAGTGAAGAGTCAGTAACTTCTAGCGGAGACGAATATTATGTTGTAGACAGTATTAACACAAAAACGATGAACAGTGAATGGTCGGAAATAATAAAAGTGGGCAAACAACAAATTAAAGTTAAATTAGACACCGGAGCACAGTGTAACGTGTTACCACACAGAATCGTCGAAAAACTAAAACTTACAAATACAATGAAAAAATCAAAAGTGTCAACAATAGTGTCCTACAGTGATCACAAAATAAAAGTATGTGGAGAATTATTGCTGAATTGCAAAATCAAAGACAAAGACACAAAAATAAAATTTTTAATAATAAACGAAAACGTATCACCAGTCCTGGGTAAAACAACGTGTGAAAATGAAAATTTGATCCTAAGAGTAAAAGAAATTAAATTGAACAGTGACATAAATGCCCTTGTAAAAACAAAATACAAAGATCTATTCAAAGGAATAGGATGTCTGAAAAACTATGAATATGACATTGACGTTATTGAAAACCCTGATTTCGACATACACCCAGCAAGATCAATACCAATAACACTAAGACAGCAAGTGAAAGCCGAATTAGACAGAATGGTCAGTGAGGATATAATAAAACAAATATTCAAGCCCACACCAGTAGTGTCGCCGATTGTAGTAGTAAAGCAAAAGGGTAAAATTCGAATTTGCATCGACCCTTCAGACGTCAACAGAAACATCAAACGAAGACACTACCCGTTAAGTTCAATTGAGTCCATCGCATCAAGACTAGAAAATAGCAAATATTTTACGTTGCTGGATTGCACCAAAGGATTTTGGCAGATAAAAGTAAGCGAAAGAACACAAGAATATTTAACATTCGCAACACCATGGGGTCGTTATTGCTGCAAAAGATTACCATTTGGACTAGCATCAGCACCGGAAGTTTTCCAGCAGATCATGTCAGACTTGTTACGTGACGTTCCAGGCGTGGAAGTAGCAATGGACGACATACTCTTTCACGCAAGCACAGAAGAGAAAAATATCATATTAACTGAATAAGTGCTACAAATATTAAAAGACAGCGGACTAAAACTTAATAGCGAAAAATGCATTTTCAAAGCTACACGCGTTAAGTTTTTAGGCCATATACTAACAGGCAATGTGCTTGAAGTGGACAAAAGCAAAGTCGAAGCTATAGCGAAGCTAAAAACTCCATCAAACAAAGCAGAGTTATCGCGCATACTCGGAATGGTCACATATCTAGGATAATTCATACCAAACTTGCCACAATTAACGGTACCGCTAAGAGTATTAATGAAAAAGGAAGTGGAATGGGTTTGGAACAACGAACAAGATGAAGCGCTTAAAAAGGTCAAGAAAACGTTAAGCAAAACCCCAGTTTTAAAATATTACGCTGTAAACGATCCAGTAACTCTATCAGTGGATGCATCATCGAAAGCTATAGGAGCAGTATTACTACAAAGAGGTCAACCAGTGGCATATGCGACGAAATCACTGACGAAATGTGAACAAAACTATCCACAAATAGCAAAAGAGGCATACGCAATACGATTTGGATGCAAGAAGTTTCACGACTATATTTGGGGAAAAGACATAACAATCGAGACAGATCACAAACCACTAGAAACAATATGGAAGAAATCACTAGTAGCAGCACCAACTCGACTAAGAAGAATTCTACTAGATCTCAAAGAATACAATCCAAAAATAATATACAAAAAAGGTTCTGAATTAAAAATTGCCGACACATTGAGCCGAGACTGCGAAAAAACAGATGAAATGGAAATGGAGCAAGTAGAAGTTCTACTGATGACACCACTAACAGACAAAGCTTGCAATGACTTTCAAAATTCAACAAAGAAGGACATAGAACTTTCGCAACAAAAAGACACAATTCTCAAAGGATAGCCGCAAAATGTCGACCAAGTACCAACACAAATAAAGAAATACTTTCCGATACGAGACGAACTTACATTCTGTGAAGGACTAATACTACGAGGAGACAAAGTCGTTGTACCCAAGGAAGAAATTCAAAGAGTAATAGAAGCCGCTCACAAAGGACATCCAGGAGTACAAGCAACAGTAAATCGAGCGAGAGAATTCGTATATTGGAGTACATTATCAAACGACGTAACAGAAAAAATAAAAAGATGTAAAATATGTCAACATACGCAGCGAAAACCAGTCAAGGAAACAGTATTAACGAAACCTATACCAACATTGCCATTCGAAATAGTATCATCAGACGTCTTCTACTACAAAAGAAGCCAATATCTGCTGCTCGTTGACAGTTACAGTGGATATTACGAAATCGAAGAAATGAAGCAGACAAACGCAAGCTCAATGATAAGTCAATTCAAAAAATGGTTCGCCACGCATGGTATTCCCAAAGAGTTTCATTCTGACAATGCAGTTTATTCATCGAAAGAATTTAATGAATTCGCTAAGGTTTGGAATTTCAAATTAATAACATCGAGTCCAAGGTTTGCAAGATCCAACGGTTTAGCAGAAAAATTCGTCGGTATAGCCAAAAATCTCATCAAGAAATGCGACATCGCAAATGAAGACTTACAAATAGCATTACTAATGGCCAGAAACACACCCAGAAACAACAAAATTGGAACACCAGCATCAAGACTATTTGGCAGAAACACCAGATCACCTCTTGCCATAATTGACAAAATGTTGCAACCAAAACCTCCACCTAACGTCTCGGATCAACTACGAAAAGAACGTGAAAAACAAAAAAATTATGCCGATAAAGGAGCTAAACAATCAAGATCATACTCCACAGGAGAAAAAGTGATGATTTACGACACAGACGACGGACTATGGTACACAGGCGAAATAGTGGAACCAGTCACTGAAAGATCCTACACAGTTCGACGAGCCGACGGAGCCATCATGCGTCGCAACACCAGCTATCTTAAACCGTCACACGCTCAAGGCACAATCATAAAGAGACGAGAAGTAGCAGCATCGCCAAGCTCGTCCCCAAATACACGAGAAGATACAACAACATCAAACAATCAAGACACAACAATATCAAACAATCAACAGACATCAACATCAATAACAGAAATCTCTGAAGACAACAATCACACCACGGAATCTACAGTTAACAACCCAGAGATGTCAACAGCCAACACCCCTAGAGAAGAAAAGAAGACCAGATCAGGTCGTACCGTAAAACCAGTTGTTAAATTAAGTCTAACCAGCTGTTAAAGTCTAATTAGATCTTTAATTAAAAATATATCTTTCAAATTAATACAATTTAAGTCTTACTTAAGAGGTATCAATCATCATACAGAAATCAAACCAAATCAACAATATCTTTATTTTAAATAAAACAAAGAAGATGTAACATGAATTATCGATCAAAGTAACCGATCGTTAATGATCTCATCCCTACATTGTATATTACCTGACAAATGAATGAAGTAATAAAACTAGTTCGGTAGTTAATGCTAACAAGAGCAAACGTGTTTTATTAAAGCATGTGATACACATCTCTCGTATTTTATTGACAGTTTCCTGTGATTTAGGCTCCGTTGTTATAGGCTGCGCTATTGGGCTGATAGTGATTCGACGATTATCCAAAATCATTTTCTTCACTGCGTCAATGTTCTCATCGGTTGTTGACGTGCTCGGGCGACCAGGACGAGCATCGTCATTGACATCTTCTCGGCCTTCCTTAAACCGGTTATACCACAATTGAACTTGTGTTCTGCTCATAGTAGACTCGCCAAAGGCCACAGTCAACATTTCAAATGTTTTGCGCATTTAATTTCATTTTTTACACAAAACTGAATACAGTTTCTTTGATCCATTTTTTTCGAATAGTACAAAATCGAAGAACACACCAAAACACGACTAACCTTTTTATCTGTCAAAAACAAACTGACAATCCAAAATGGTTGGTATTGGAAACATATATAACAGACATGTGTACCAACATAAACAAAAAAAATGCGAACATCGAACATACGTAACTCACGAAAAGATGAAAATAACGGTTATCTTTTGAACACACCTCGTATATACATATATACGAGTATATATATATATATATATATATATATATATATATATATATATATATATATATATATATATATATATATATATATATATATATATATATATATATATATATATATATATATATATATATATATATATATATATATATATATACATATACTTATACAGATACATATACATATAAATAAATATATATATATATATATATATATATATATATATATATATATATATATATATATACGAGTATATATCTATATATATGTAAGAGAGCAGAACTAGCAAGTCAGTCGTGCACATTAAGTCGTCGAGATCAGTTGTTACTCAATAGCGCGCGATCATAAGTCGTTTCTTTTTCTTTACAGTTGTCGGTCATGTCGGTTGTCGCCTTAAGAAGACAGTGATCTACTTTAATAGGAATCCGTCTACAAATCGGAACAAACTTTCTAAATATTATTTCGCCTTATATTAACTTTATTATTATCCTCGTATTTTCTAACGAATAAAACATTTGAAATCAATTAAGGATCAGTTGTGTATTTCTTCACGAAGCCCACCTGCTACCATTTTTACATTTGGGGGCTCAACGGTGCCAAAAACCAAAAAAAAAAAATAATAATAAATATTGTCGGATTGATTATCGGTCGAAGCTTAATCTTTAATCTTGCCCACTAGCTGCAAAAAGTGATTCCGACGAGAACCGTTCATTCGAAACAAAGGCGCAGAAAATTCACAGTTAACAGGTTTAGTGAACAAAGAAGAACAAAAGGAGCATTTCTTGCGGTCGAGAACAAGGTCAGTAAGGGCAGACGACGCGGATAACGAAGTATTCTTTTTAGCGAAAAACAAAGGAAGAGACGAAGAAAGGGGGAATAGTGGTGAACAATCTGTAATAAAACTAACAAAAATCAGTTGCGAAATAACAGTTGAAAATAGTGTAAAAGAACGTTACGAAATTAAAGAACAAAAAAATACGGAGAGAGAATCTGAAATTTTGGAAACACAAAAAGAAACAACAAGCAACAAAGAAAACAGAAGCGACAGCAATATGACAGAGCTAAACGAACTGATCAAACTTCTAACCGTAAAGTTTGCAAGGGAAGGAGAGCAACAAGCGGCAATGTCCACAGAGAGCATCAATGACGTCATCTCTGAATTCGACGACAAATCACCTGCACACGTAGAAGAATGGTTCAAAAACTTTGAAAAGTGCGCTGCAGCTTATAATTGGAGCGAAAATAAAAAATTTGTATTTGCGAGACGCAAGATGACAAAAACGGCGAAAATTTTTGTCGAGTCTTTACATGTGTACAATTATGCGTCTCTCAAAGAAGAAGTTTAAAAGAGTTTTGCTGCGAATACGTCAGTGCTGATATTCATAGGCAGTTGCAGGAACGAAAAAAAGTAGCAGTATGCACGAATATATACTGCATATGCGACGTTTAGGGGCGTTCGGCAAAATAGATGACAAATCGGTTATATGTTACGTAGTGGACGGAATAAACGAAAATACAGAAAATAAATTTATCTTTTACACCGCAGAAAACTTTACAGACTTAAAACACAAATTAGAAATTTATGAAAGGATGACTCAAAATAAAACAAAATCAAAAGAGAATAGCGTAAAAGGTGAAAACGGGAACGACAACAATAAAAACACAAAGCGAAAGTATTGCTACAATTGCGGCTCCAGCAAACACGAAAACAGTGATTGCAAAGAACCGACAAAATGTTTCCGTTGTAATGGAATTAACCACTTATCGAAAAATTGCCCACAAAACAACAAAGGCGAAACAAAAGAGTCTAAAGCGAAAGAAGTTAACGTTATTAACACAGTGGAACGACGAGAAAATATGTTAAAGTCAATCAAAATTAACAACAAGAATGTGTTTTGCTTAGTAGACAGTTGCGCCGAAATTTCGATTATCGATCAGAAAGTTGCGAAAAAACTTAATTTCAAATTAAACAAATGCGCAAAAAGTATCCCGGGTTTAGGCAATACAAAAATAAATGCATGCGGCATAATAGAAGTTGAACTCATTGTTGACAATTTGAAGTGCGAACACAACTTTATTGTTGTGCCGGAAAATTCGTCAAAATACGATGTTATTCTTGGGTTTGATTATATTGGCAAGTGTCATTATAATTACAATGAAAGCGGTTACACGTTCACAAACTTTCTCGCAGAAAATTTCAAACGTTCAGTAATGAATATTACAATTGATGGTGAAAAGATTGAAGCACCAATACGATATAAAAAACCAGTTGAAAAAATAATCCAAAATTATAAGCCAACGAGTGACGTAATAAGTCCAATAAGCTTGAAAATTCTTGTAATGGAGAAAAAGTTGTACGGCATACACCAAGGAGATTACCGCTGCCAGAACAAAAAATTGTGAGCGACCAAGTGGAAGATTGGTTAAAAAACCAAATATTAAGACCATAAAATTCTGAATATTGTAGTCGGGTTGTGATTGCGAATAAAAAAGATGGTAACAAGCGTGGTTGCATCGACTTTTGGGATTTAAACAGCCTTGTTTAGAAGGATGTCTTCCCAGTACCGCTGATAGAAGAAGTTGTTGAATCGTTGGAAAGTGCACGTATTTTTACGACATTAGACCTCGAAAACGCATTCTTCCACGTCCCTATTGAGGAAGAATCAAAGAAGCATACAGCGTTTGTAACTAGAGACGGAGTTTTCGAGTTTAATAGGGCACCCTTCGGTTTCTGCAACTCGCCCGAGTTACGTTCCCACCTATGGTGTCAACGATCACTACACCCTCATCACCACCACCATCTAAACCACCTAAAGCCCAACCACATAATCACTAAGAAGTTCAACGATTCCAGAATTGCAACAGCAGCATAAACAACCGAGCAACCCAACCACATAATATACTAGCAGGTTCAACAGCTCCAAAAATGCAACGACTGCATAACTGCAAGCAGCAGGCAGCGACGATATCAATGACCACATTTAAGCACACACACACAATGTATTTAGAGTATATATTTCATTATTACATAGACATAAGGTAAACAAACTCTGTAAGCACACGCACACAATGTATTTAGAGTATATATTTAAACATAAGGTAAACAAACTTTGTAGATACATATACTCAGAACATATACTTATGATAAAATACACATATGTAATATACTTAAACTTACAATATACCTAGATATAAGCTTACACAGCACATTTAAAGTATAAAAAGACTTGTTATTTAGAATAAACTACACTTGGTACACTACATTGAAACTAAGCAGACTTTGCTTTATCTTGGAGTAGATCGGCATCCTTTGGACGCCTTACACCTTGAAATTTGTTAGAACTCAGTTCAGCTTGAACAAGTTAACAACCTACTTGAAAGGAATAAATCGGCATCCTTTGGACGCCTGTATCCTCATAAGTTTGGAAGTTGACTGATTCAGCTTGAATAGTTAGTGACTTTCTTGATTTGAAATAGACCGGCATCCTTTGGATGCCCTATATCCTTTCAAGTTGAGGATCTAACATTTTAGTTCAACTTAAATAAATTAGTGACCTTCTTGAATTGAATAGACCGGCATCTTTTGGACGCCCTATACAATCTCAGGTTGATGATCTAATATTATATTTGTGTGTAGTGCCAGGCTAAGTAAGTAACTGGCGCAGTCGGTAGTCCTGACTAACGGTTTCTACGAGTTGGAACAGAGTCAGCAGTGACGGAATGTCACTAGCGAAACTCTAACACTGAGAGCACGTCAGTGTCAGCCTCCACAAGTTTAACAAACCGGCGAGTTTTGACTCCTTGTAGTCAGTGGACGAGCAACATAGTTATTAAGCAGAAATACAGCAACATTTCACAGCAACATTAAGCAGCAATACAGCAACATTTCACAGCAACATTAAGCAAAAATACATCAACATTAATACAGCAACATAAAACATAAACATCAACACAGCAACATCTCATAGCAACATAACGCAGAGACAACACGGCAACATAAAGCAGAGACAGCACGGCAACATTTACCAGAAGTAGCAATAAAAACTCACGATATGAATACTACATTTTGGGCTACAATATATTGCATGTAAATCAAGAAGTGAATTATTTATAAAAAAAAAAAAAAAATTATAAATATATTTATATATATATACATATAAAAGTAATGTTACGAAACTTCAAACGAAGAGCTTCAAGTCCAATCACTAATAACAATCCAATAACACTTCCAAATATACCAGAAAAAACAGTTTATACCAATAAACGTAGGGCTTCCGAACGAATACTTAATCAAATACAAGACACAAATACAAATAACATTTCAGAAATGGCTAACCCAACAAAAATATTTAACAGCCTAAGAATCCCAGACGTAATTAAAGACTTACACACTTTTGTCGGAAACAACAAATTTCTACCAGACTTTAAAAAAAATGTAGAAGAAATTTTACTTTTTCTCAGAAACACGGACAATACTCCTTACGGACAGGTAAGATAATAGGACCAGCAAATGAAGCCTGTAAGAACCAAAATCTTCTGTGGGAAATTTTGGCCCACACTACAAATGACAGAGTCGCCACGAAACTATATACACACACACATCACGATAAAATACCCGAACCAAAGCAACTGCATTAGAAATTTAACGAAAAAAACTACAAGCATTGTAACCAATTAGCGCGGCCGTGGTAGGAGCGCAGATCAGTAGCAGCATATTAGACCAGTTGGAATAATAACTAGGATTACAACAAAAGCAACCTCACGCACAGCCAACGATCTTGCCAATCAGCGCTATGCTTGCAAAGAGCGAGGAAAAACACAGCGACGAGGAATACAACAAATACATGCCGGACAAGAGAAGGTGAGTGCACGAACTCAGCGGTGGAATTTGCCGAGTGCGCTCGCTCGGAAATCTCACACCAACAACACGAAGAAACGAGAGCGAAGCACAAGACGGACAACGACAGAACCACCACCACGCCAACGGCCGGCAAGTACAAAGCACAAGAGGGAAATGCTGGTTGGCAGTTAAATTAAATATTTAACAACAACAACACTATAGGATTCCGGACAGCGCTGCTGGCAGGCAACAATACTGCAGGCTAACCAGGGACCGTTGGAGTGAGGTGGCTGACCGCCAGAAGTTGAAGGTGGCCCAAGGGCAAAAGACGGCAACACCAACAAGCCTGACTGCAACAACAACAAGCCTGCCACAACAACAACAATCGACTACTGGCCAACGGAAGTAAAATCACACAACGGTGGCCTGCGAACAACAACATGTGTCAGCCGCTGCGACCTGGGACTATATAAACCACGTAGCCCAGGCAGTAAGTCTCTTCGTCGATCACCAGCATCCTGACTAGCAACAGCTCTACAAAGTACAATACGAACATAGAAAGCTTAGCAAGAACCTCTGGTTTTTAATCGTTTTCTTGCTAAGCCATACACAGACAGAGACTATAGGGATTCAGTGAGAGCCTCTGGTTTTTAATCGTTCTCCCACTGAATCACTGAGACACATACGCAACCGAGACTCAGAAAGCTTAGCAAGAACCTCTGGTTTTTAATCGTTTTCTTGCTAAGCCATACACAGACAGAGACTACCGGGATTCAGTGAGAGCCTCTGGTTTTTAATCGTTCTCCCACTGAATCACTGAGACACATACGCAACCGAGACCTAGGGACTTAGATACATGGAAACAAGTACACAGTTAATAAGTTATTTATACAAACATAGAGATAAGAAAGTAGAATTGTTCTGAGCAAGGGCTAACAAGAGTCCATAATCAATACACTAAATAAATACGTTGAATTGAATTTAACACACCGGATTTTTTATATTTTTCTGTACACGACCCCTGGAGCCGCTGAGTTTTACCCCAGCTATAGAAAAGAGTCGTTACAGTGGCGCCCGAGCAGGGACTTGAGTTAAAGAAAACTAAATCAGCGCGTCAGACTTTGAAAAAGAAAAAGACTAAATCGCAAGGAAGCTCAGCTCGTGAGAGAATTTACCAGGGCAAAGAGAAAGCTACGTCTACGCAGTCACGCATAATACAGCCGAATAAGCGCCAGCTTATAATACACACACAGATTGTCTTCATCGTCACCTAAGACTTTCACAGGATGGTGAAAACAAGCTGGGTGTACTTGCTACGCAAGGATGAGCTGGTGATCTTTGCTGATGAATTCTGTGTAGAGGCTACAGGTACCGTGGATGAAGTCCGTAAACGTCTTTCCGACTTCTTCACTGAAACAGAGCTGACTCAGGATCAGAAATACCAATTGCAGAAGCTACAATCCAAGTACGTTAAGAGCACATCCCCAAGGCCGGCTGTGTCCATAGTTACCCGCGAAACGTTGGAAGTGGACAGGCCAGAGGCATACACAGGTACAACACTAACGGCAGAGAACTCAGGGGTACGGAGAACACTACATCATCGCTCCGTGTCACCTGCAACAATGAATCAACAGCACAACGGGATTGTACAGTACGCCGTTGTGATTGACCAGGTGAGGAAGTGGTCCCTTAACTTTGACGGAGGGCGTGACCCGCTAGCGTTTATAGAGCGAGTCGAGGAATTGGCAGATGTGTACGAAATAAACAAAGATTTCCTTCCGCGTACTATGCCTGAACTCTTGAGAGAACGAGCACTCATGTGGTTCAGAAACAACAATCGAGCGTGGCGGGATTGGCGTACATATAGGAGAGACTTTCTAAAATTCTTCTTGCCAGCACGATACATGGAGAAACTCGAAGACCAGATCCGCCAGCGTCACCAGAGACCCAGAGAAGGGTTCAAGCAGTTTGTAGTTGAATTGCAGAATCTAATGCGGCACTTGGACTATTCCGAAGAACAGAAACTGGAGCGTATTTTCCAGAACAGCCTGCCAGAATACCAGCTATATGTGCGCCGCAGAGATTTCACATCGCTAGCAGAGCTGATAGAAATGGCTGCAGACTTGGAGAGCATACGGAGAGAAGGCGAACAACTACCAGCGCCACCCATACAACGGCGAAGAGAGCAAGGTCCACCACGAGAGGTGAGAAACTGTCAGGTGACGGTAGAGAGCAGAGAGACACCCATAGAACCAAGAACAGCCTGCTGGCGTTGTGGCCAAAATGGTCATATAGCACGCATATGTCGCAACGCACAGATCCTGTTCTGTTGGGAGTGTGGTCAAAGGGATGTGAGGACTATAGAGTGCTGCAAACTAAGAGCACCAACCGATCGAGAGCTACCGACGACAGAAACACAGCATGCCACAAAGGAGAGACAGCAGACTTCCCCATTGGAAAACTTATTGCACTGTGACGGACAACGAATCTGCGCCACCGTTTCGATTGGCACAGAAACTGTCACAGCAACACTGGACACAGGGGCAACTCACAGTTTTGTGAGCAGAGAGCTAGCACGAAAGCTACGCTCTTCCACCAGCAAATTTGGAAAATCCAATACCAGAGCACGTATGGCAGACGGAAGTGCTAGGAGAGTCAGTGGGACATTGACGGCAACTGTAAGGCTTGGAGAGCAGACATACGAGCAAGAGCTACTTATCATGCCTGATTCCATTAATGAGCTACTCCTTGGACTAGACTTCATGGCAAGCCTAGGAATGACAGTGAAGTGTGGTGAACAGGAGATCACATTGGGACCTCAAAACAATTGCGTGCAACCCCGAGATATTGCAATGTGCACGACAATTCGTGTTGAGAATGCCACACAAATCCATTTAACGACTTCCAAGAGGCACGCCAGCGACAAAAATGCTCAGATAAAGAGACACAACAGAGAATACACAGAGAACCAACGAATTCGCAAACACACAACACCAAGAACAAAGATGACTCATACGAACGAATTCACCTGCCACGGACTATGCCCAGCGAAATCCCACAGCGAATCCCACAAAAGCATATATAGAAGGACCACACATGAATCAGCATATGGGCCTCGGAAAAAGGACGCAGGCGCAACCAAACGCGAGGAGCTGGCACAGCTAAGTCAAAATACAATCAGAGCAATCAGGGTATCTCCTAATCACTTCGCAAAGTCAGAACCAGTGCGAAACAACCAAAACATACCCCGTAGACAACGTGGCAGACCAAGGGACAACCACCGTGCAATCAAGTGCACCAAACACAGCAGAAGCGATGACAAGAGGAATAAACGTGACTTCAATAGCCACCAACCCAACAGCATTAAACAACAGAGGCAGTCAACAGAGAAACATACGACAAACACAGGCACCTTATTCACATTCCAAAACATAGAAGAGCTACAAGGACCAAAAGGAGGTGATCTGCCACAGAACTTGGTAGCTGAAGTTTTGCAAATAGCCAAAGGGGCTCAGCAAAAACGGACACGAGGGCGAATACGATTTTGGCGAGACGCATACAGAGTGACCCTCAACCGTGACGCTATCATCATTTTTCATCGTCGGTAAAGTGGGGAGGGCGTGTAAGAACCAAAATCTTCTGTGGGAAATTTTGGCCCACACTACAAATGACAGAGTCGCCACGAAACTATATACACACACACATCACGATAAAATACCCGAACCAAAGCAACTGCATTAGAAATTTAACGAAAAAAACTACAAGCATTGTAACCAATTAGCGCGGCCGTGGTAGGAGCGCAGATCAGTAGCAGCATATTAGACCAGTTGGAATAATAACTAGGATTACAACAAAAGCAACCTCACGCACAGCCAACGATCTTGCCAATCAGCGCTATGCTTGCAAAGAGCGAGGAAAAACACAGCGACGAGGAATACAACAAATACATGCCGGACAAGAGAAGGTGAGTGCACGAACTCAGCGGTGGAATTTGCCGAGTGCGCTCGCTCGGAAATCTCACACCAACAACACGAAGAAACGAGAGCGAAGCACAAGACGGACAACGACAGAACCACCACCACGCCAACGGCCGGCAAGTACAAAGCACAAGAGGGAAATGCTGGTTGGCAGTTAAATTAAATATTTAACAACAACAACACTATAGGATTCCGGACAGCGCTGCTGGCAGGCAACAATACTGCAGGCTAACCAGGGACCGTTGGAGTGAGGTGGCTGACCGCCAGAAGTTGAAGGTGGCCCAAGGGCAAAAGACGGCAACACCAACAAGCCTGACTGCAACAACAACAAGCCTGCCACAACAACAACAATCGACTACTGGCCAACGGAAGTAAAATCACACAACGGTGGCCTGCGAACAACAACATGTGTCAGCCGCTGCGACCTGGGACTATATAAACCACGTAGCCCAGGCAGTAAGTCTCTTCGTCGATCACCAGCATCCTGACTAGCAACAGCTCTACAAAGTACAATACGAACATAGAAAGCTTAGCAAGAACCTCTGGTTTTTAATCGTTTTCTTGCTAAGCCATACACAGACAGAGACTATAGGGATTCAGTGAGAGCCTCTGGTTTTTAATCGTTCTCCCACTGAATCACTGAGACACATACGCAACCGAGACTCAGAAAGCTTAGCAAGAACTTCTGGTTTTTAATCGTTTTCTTGCTAAGCCATACACAGACAGAGACTACCGGGATTCAGTGAGAGCCTCTGGTTTTTAATCGTTCTCCCACTGAATCACTGAGACACATACGCAACCGAGACCTAGGGACTTAGATACATGGAAACAAGTACACAGTGAATAAGTTATTTATACAAACATAGAGATAAGAAAGTAGAATTGTTCTGAGCAAGGGCTAACAAGAGTCCATAATCAATACACTAAATAAATACGTTGAATTGAATTTAACACACCGGATTTTTTATATTTTTCTGTACACGACCCCTGGAGCCGCTGAGTTTTACCCCAGCTATAGAAAAGAGTCGTTACAGTGGCGCCCGAGCAGGGACTTGAGTTAAAGAAAACTAAATCAGCGCGTCAGACTTTGAAAAAGAAAAAGACTAAATCGCAAGGAAGCTCAGCTCGTGAGAGAATTTACCAGGGCAAAGAGAAAGCTACGTCTACGCAGTCACGCATAATACAGCCGAATAAGCGCCAGCTTATAATACACACACAGATTGTCTTCATCGTCACCTAAGACTTTCACAGGATGGTGAAAACAAGCTGGGTGTACTTGCTACGCAAGGATGAGCTGGTGATCTTTGCTGATGAATTCGGTGTAGAGGCTACAGGTACCGTGGATGAAGTCCGTAAACGTCTTTCCGACTTCTTCACTGAAACAGAGCTGACTCAGGATCAGAAATACCAATTGCAGAAGCTACAATCCAAGTACGTTAAGAGCACATCCCCAAGGCCGGCTGTGTCCATAGTTACCCGCGAAACGTTGGAAGTGGACAGGCCAGAGGCATACACAGGTACAACACTAACGGCAGAGAACTCAGGGGTACGGAGAACACTACATCATCGCTCCGTGTCACCTGCAACAATGAATCAACAGCACAACGGGATTGTACAGTACGCCGTTGTGATTGACCAGGTGAGGAAGTGGTCCCTTAACTTTGACGGAGGGCGTGACCCGCTAGCGTTTATAGAGCGAGTCGAGGAATTGGCAGATGTGTACGAAATAAACAAAGATTTCCTTCCGCGTACTATGCCTGAACTCTTGAGAGAACGAGCACTCATGTGGTTCAGAAACAACAATCGAGCGTGGCGGGATTGGCGTACATATAGGAGAGACTTTCTAAAATTCTTCTTGCCAGCACGATACATGGAGAAACTCGAAGACCAGATCCGCCAGCGTCACCAGAGACCCAGAGAAGGGTTCAAGCAGTTTGTAGTTGAATTGCAGAATCTAATGCGGCACTTGGACTATTCCGAAGAACAGAAACTGGAGCGTATTTTCCAGAACAGCCTGCCAGAATACCAGCTATATGTGCGCCGCAGAGATTTCACATCGCTAGCAGAGCTGATAGAAATGGCTGCAGACTTGGAGAGCATACGGAGAGAAGGCGAACAACTACCAGCGCCACCCATACAACGGCGAAGAGAGCAAGGTCCACCACGAGAGGTGAGAAACTGTCAGGTGACGGTAGAGAGCAGAGAGACACCCATAGAACCAAGAACAGCCTGCTGGCGTTGTGGCCAAAATGGTCATATAGCACGCATATGTCGCAACGCACAGATCCTGTTCTGTTGGGAGTGTGGTCAAAGGGATGTGAGGACTATAGAGTGCTGCAAACTAAGAGCACCAACCGATCGAGAGCTACCGACGACAGAAACACAGCATGCCACAAAGGAGAGACAGCAGACTTCCCCATTGGAAAACTTATTGCACTGTGACGGACAACGAATCTGCGCCACCGTTTCGATTGGCACAGAAACTGTCACAGCAACACTGGACACAGGGGCAACTCACAGTTTTGTGAGCAGAGAGCTAGCACGAAAGCTACGCTCTTCCACCAGCAAATTTGGAAAATCCAATACCAGAGCACGTATGGCAGACGGAAGTGCTAGGAGAGTCAGTGGGACATTGACGGCAACTGTAAGGCTTGGAGAGCAGACATACGAGCAAGAGCTACTTATCATGCCTGATTCCATTAATGAGCTACTCCTTGGACTAGACTTCATGGCAAGCCTAGGAATGACAGTGAAGTGTGGTGAACAGGAGATCACATTGGGACCTCAAAACAATTGCGTGCAACCCCGAGATATTGCAATGTGCACGACAATTCGTGTTGAGAATGCCACACAAATCCATTTAACGACTTCCAAGAGGCACGCCAGCGACAAAAATGCTCAGATAAAGAGACACAACAGAGAATACACAGAGAACCAACGAATTCGCAAACACACAACACCAAGAACAAAGATGACTCATACGAACGAATTCACCTGCCACGGACTATGCCCAGCGAAATCCCACAGCGAATCCCACAAAAGCATATATAGAAGGACCACACATGAATCAGCATATGGGCCTCGGAAAAAAGACGCAGGCGCAACCAAACGCGAGGAGCTGGCACAGCTAAGTCAAAATACAATCAGAGCAATCAGGGTATCTCCTAATCACTTCGCAAAGTCAGAACCAGTGCGAAACAACCAAAACATACCCCGTAGACAACGTGGCAGACCAAGGGACAACCACCGTGCAATCAAGTGCACCAAACACAGCAGAAGCGATGACAAGAGGAATAAACGTGACTTCAATAGCCACCAACCCAACAGCATTAAACAACAGAGGCAGTCAACAGAGAAACATACGACAAACACAGGCACCTTATTCACATTCCAAAACATAGAAGAGCTACAAGGACCAAAAGGAGGTGATCTGCCACAGAACTTGGTAGCTGAAGTTTTGCAAATAGCCAAAGGGGCTCAGCAAAAACGGACACGAGGGCGAATACGATTTTGGCGAGACGCATACAGAGTGACCCTCAACCGTGACGCTGTCATCATTTTTCATCGTCGGTAAAGTGGGGAGGGCGTGTAAGAACCAAAATCTTCTGTGGGAAATTTTGGCCCACACTACAAATGACAGAGTCGCCACGAAACTATATACACACACACATCACGATAAAATACCCGAACCAAAGCAACTGCATTAGAAATTTAACGAAAAAAACTACAAGCATTGTAACCAATTAGCGCGGCCGTGGTAGGAGCGCAGATCAGTAGCAGCATATTAGACCAGTTGGAATAATAACTAGGATTACAACAAAAGCAACCTCACGCACAGCCAACGATCTTGCCAATCAGCGCTATGCTTGCAAAGAGCGAGGAAAAACACAGCGACGAGGAATACAACAAATACATGCCGGACAAGAGAAGGTGAGTGCACGAACTCAGCGGTGGAATTTGCCGAGTGCGCTCGCTCGGAAATCTCACACCAACAACACGAAGAAACGAGAGCGAAGCACAAGACGGACAACGACAGAACCACCACCACGCCAACGGCCGGCAAGTACAAAGCACAAGAGGGAAATGCTGGTTGGCAGTTAAATTAAATATTTAACAACAACAACACTATAGGATTCCGGACAGCGCTGCTGGCAGGCAACAATACTGCAGGCTAACCAGGGACCGTTGGAGTGAGGTGGCTGACCGCCAGAAGTTGAAGGTGGCCCAAGGGCAAAAGACGGCAACACCAACAAGCCTGACTGCAACAACAACAAGCCTGCCACAACAACAACAATCGACTACTGGCCAACGGAAGTAAAATCACACAACGGTGGCCTGCGAACAACAACATGTGTCAGCCGCTGCGACCTGGGACTATATAAACCACGTAGCCCAGGCAGTAAGTCTCTTCGTCGATCACCAGCATCCTGACTAGCAACAGCTCTACAAAGTACAATACGAACATAGAAAGCTTAGCAAGAACCTCTGGTTTTTAATCGTTTTCTTGCTAAGCCATACACAGACAGAGACTATAGGGATTCAGTGAGAGCCTCTGGTTTTTAATCGTTCTCCCACTGAATCACTGAGACACATACGCAACCGAGACTCAGAAAGCTTAGCAAGAACTTCTGGTTTTTAATCGTTTTCTTGCTAAGCCATACACAGACAGAGACTACCGGGATTCAGTGAGAGCCTCTGGTTTTTAATCGTTCTCCCACTGAATCACTGAGACACATACGCAACCGAGACCTAGGGACTTAGATACATGGAAACAAGTACACAGTGAATAAGTTATTTATACAAACATAGAGATAAGAAAGTAGAATTGTTCTGAGCAAGGGCTAACAAGAGTCCATAATCAATACACTAAATAAATACGTTGAATTGAATTTAACACACCGGATTTTTTATATTTTTCTGTACACGACCCCTGGAGCCGCTGAGTTTTACCCCAGCTATAGAAAAGAGTCGTTACAAGCCTTCAACTCACATTTAACCAATCTTGTTTGGGATGACATTAAGAAACCTCTGATGGACCTATATACTGACAAGAGAGACGAAAGTACATTAATTTGGGAATTACACAACATCAACCAATATTACAAAACAGTTGAGCCACATTAATAAGTAATATACGTATGAAGGAAACTAACCAAGTCATACAAAGTTCAAAGAAAGATTTATTTGAAGAAATGTGACTAAACGTTTTTTTATCAGGTTTAAGAGAACCTTTAGGTGGAATTATCAGAGCAATGCGCCCAACAGACATATGTACTGCTCTAGCTTACTATAAAAAAGAACGACAATTTTCACCAAACACACCCTACGGATATAATAACTACCCCTACCCCGAACCACAATTCAGGCAAAACCAAAATCCTCAATACCAAATGCAAAGATTTCAAGTATCCCAACCAATGGTTAATAGGCAATATCAACCAAGACAGAATACAAGACAGAACTTTACACCCTATCAGTCAACACAAAGTCACTTCAACAGACACCAAAACAACAAGGTAGAAGACATCAACATTATGGAAACACATCAACCAATAAACGAAATAAATAAACATGGAAACACTCTTCCATACATAGATATCTCATCCCCATATGGTAGACCACTTCGGTTTTTAATAGACACAGGTGCATCTAGTTCATTCATCAACCCTAAATACATACCTGAACACGAACAACAACAATGCGAAGAAATTACTATATCTACAGTCTCTAAAAAGTATAAACTTAATAAATCAGTCATTTTACCAATTTTCACGGAATTCAAACAATCTGGTTCATTTAAATTTCTTCTTTTTAAATTCCACAATTATTTCGATGGACTCCTAGGGTTAGATACACTAACAATATTAAAAGCAAAAATCGACCTTGACAAGAACACCCTAATAACAAACAATTCTAAAAACAAAATAAAGATGAAACCTAACTCTATCTCTGGACATATAACCGCTAAAACAAAAACAATTACAAAAATACCAGCTAATACACTAAATGAAACTATATACAAGAAAAGCAAATGCAACACAAATGCCGACGCACTAAACCGTATTAAGAGTAGCAGTCCCACTGAAGTCGAAAATTTTGAACTAAACATAAATGAAACAACTGCCACCATCATTCACAGCAGTGACGAAAATTTGAACGATGGTATACCTATCTCAAAAAGACCTTTAAACGATTTCAACTTACAGATCATATTAGAGCAAAGTGACAAAGGATCACCATTAACTACGGAAACTATATTTAAAAACAAGCAAAGGAGAACAATACGAAGAAATACCTTCAATGAAAATGCAATGGTTGACATCTTAAAAACTTTCATTGCCCCAAATAAACCTACTGCCATACATACAACTGACAGCATTTTCCATATTGTACAGTCAACCTTTTCAAAATACTTCTCTGACAGTAAAAAATTTCGCCTAATACGATGAATAGATATACTAAAAGACATAAGAATAGAAGACGAGCAGGAACACGAAATCTGTAGCCACCATGAATGTTCCAACCATAAGGGAATTCACGACACTTTATTCCACCTCAAACGCAATTTCTATTTCCCTAACATGAAACACAAAATAACCAAAGTTATAAGCGCTTGCAAAAAATGTGAATATGATAGAAAACCACCTAAATTAGAAATTCAAAAACAAAACATAAAAACAAAACCTAAAAACAGACAATTTTTGCTTATTCTTTTATTTATATATATATATGTTTACTACCTATCGTAGTAAAGCCGTACAAACGGCACCGGCAATTCAGCTACAGCCAAATCTCTATATAGAGATACTCGATGCAGTAGGAGAAGCATTCGCTCCAACCACATCTCGCTTTCTGCAGTGGGTCCCGCTATGGGCATGGACGCCAGCACACTCCATACAGTATCGTATTCATTCCAGAAGCTCCAGTCATGATCCTCTAGAAAAGTCAATAGGCAGTAGAATACCGTCAATTCAAACGGTTCCCCTCTTGCGAAATCCACTACTCGCATCTCCACGTAATCACGAACAGTCTCCAAATCCATATCCCGGAAAAAGGTCGTTATATGACCAACGGATTCAGTCATATAAAGATTTAACATGTCTCTCCAGGACAGAATGCAGCTGCGAAGACTTAACATTTTTGAATAATCAATTACATCAATTACATGAAACTCACCTAATAAAAAAATAATATGTAAATAATAACACAATAAAAACAATTAAAATAAAAACAAAATGCACAATAAACAATTTTAAATAATTGCAAATTTCAGATTACACGTCGTGACTACACAATCCATACACATACAAAAACTAGAAAATGACCAAAATTTAATCCAAATTAAACTCGGATCATGCAAAATGATCCACAACTATTTTAACCTATTACATATCATCAACCTAACAGAATATGAAAATAATCTACAAAAAATTTTAGAAGAATTTGAACCTCATACATCCCTGAAAACTTTATTAAAAATATCAAACCAAAAGTTCAATGACCTCAGCAAAACACTACTCTCATGATTACCCACCAAAAGACATAAACGCGGACTAATAAACGGACTAGGTACAGTAATTAAATTTATTACAGGGAATATGGACGCTAATGATGCCAACAACCTTAATGAAGAAATAACAAAATTACAAACAGACCAATCAACTACAAACAACTTTGCAATACAACAACACCTATTAAATAACCAAATGTTAAATAGAATGAAAAATTTAACAAACCACATTAACCTTGCACAATACCATATAATTTCTTACTTAGAAGAACTGTACGTAATGAATAAGCTTAAAATCTAATTTGTTGCTAAGCGCAGCACGTCCATCCTTTTCAGGCGGGTGTGTCCTTGATGCTGTAGTAGGCGCCTCGCTAGTGCATTGGGATGCTTGTCTAGCTTTGCTAAGTAAGATTCAGCAAGTCGGCAAACTTCTTCAGTTACATACGGGATATGTAAATCTCTATGGATGTTAAAGTTTGACGTACCAATGAGCATTGGTAATCATTCGAAGGATTTTCGATTGGGCTTTTTGCAGCTATTCGACATTTGAGGGGTGAAGCAGTACCCCAGAGTTGGATACCGTAGGTCCATATGGGCTTGATAATGACTTTGTACACTAGAACTTTAAAGTCCAGTTTGAGGTCGGACTGCCTGTTCAAAAGCCAGTTTAGCTCGTTTATTTTGAGTTTCATCTGAGTAGTTTTTGCACTTATATCCTTTGCCCAAGTAAGTCTGCGATCTAAATGCATTCCAAGATATTTAGTTTCTGTCGCCTGAGGGATCGGCTGGTGTTAATTTGCACAGGGGGGCAAGTACTCCTGCATGGAGTGAATGTGGCATGAACGCATTTCGACTCATTGACTTTGATTCTCCAGTGGTCAAGCCATTCCTGAAGCATGTTGACGTGTACTTGGAGAAGTTTTGACGCCTCTTTCGGATTTGTGTGAGTACACAATATGGCTGTGTCATCGAAAAAATTAGGTGATAGTCTTGCCGTTTGTTGGCATATCTGCAGTGAACAACGTATAGAGCAGGGGGCCTAATACGATGCCTTGCGGTACACCAGCTTGTATAGGGTATTCATCTGAGATGAAGCTTTTTTGTTCCACCACAAAGCGTCTACCTGAGAGATAGCTTTCGAGCAATGTGTAGATGTTAAGAGGTAACATACATTTCAGTTTGTGCAAGATTCCTTCGTGCCAGACCTTATCAAATGCCTGAGTGATGTCGAGAAAAACTGCGGAACAGTATTGCGTCTTTTCGAACGTTTCTTGTATAGTGTTTACAATGCGATGAACTTGTTCGATAGTACTGTGTTTTTCTCTAAACCCAAACTGGTGGTTTGGTATAACATTAGACTGTTTGACACCGTCTTTAATACGCTTTATTATCAAACTTTCAAAGAGTTTTGAAAAAATTGATAGCAGACTAATTGGTCTGTAGGAAGAGACGCTGGGTCCTTTCCAGCTTTGGGAATCATGGTAATTTGGGAAATTTTCCATGAATAAGTAAAGAATCCAGTGCGTATGATTGCATTTAATATATGCAAGAGATGCATTGTGGCTATTGCTGGGAGCACTTTTATCATTTGGCCCGTAATCAGATCACGCCCTGGAGATTTTTTGGCATTGAGTTCTTTGATAGCGTTTGTCAGCTCCTTTTTGGCAAATACCATTCACGCTAGGGATAGCATCAACCGCCGTTAGAGAACGGTCGGAACTAGCAAGATTAGGGGTGAAAACTTGCTCCAAATGATTTGCGAATGCTATTCCCTTTTCTGCATCACTTCTTGCCCAGTTGCCGTTGGGAAGGCGTATTGGTGGGACCATTTGAATGGGTTTTTTTGAGGTTTTGGCCGTTCGCCATAGAGAAAAGCTTGAGGCTCCTGTAGGACAGAGGGTCTCTACAAGCTCGTGAAACTCGGAGGTTTCCTTTTCTTTTAGAAGGTGATGCAGTTTTTTAGTACATTCATTCAGTTTCTTCTTCAGAGAAGGTGATCTCTGCAATTGCCATTCTCTCCTAAAAGATCTTTTTTCGGAGAGGAGCTTCAGAATGTCTTGGGGAGTACACTATTGTCAGGTTTGAGCTTTAGAACGTGGTATAGCAATTTTTACTGTTTGGGATAGCAATTGAGTGAAATTGAAAATAGCGGAGTTTTTTTCCCGCTCAGACTTTAGGGAGGTATTTATTTCAAGATGTGAACTTATGAACATCTTATATTTAAGCCAGTCTGTATTCTTGTAGTCGAAACTACCACTCACGTTTTTCTGATAGGAGCTTTCAGAAAAGATAGTTGTTATTATTGTGGGAGTGTGATCAGAGGACAGCTCCAGAGAGGAATGCACAAGAGAGTGTACATTATTTACACCTCTAGTGATGGCGAAGTCAATAAGATCTGGAATCTTCTGTTTGTCGGATGGCCAGTATGTAGGCTTACCATTGGACAAGACATTAAGACCAAGAGCATTTATCACAGAGAACAGTTTTCTGCCTTTGGGAGTTACTAAACGTGAGCCCCAATGAGTATGTTTTCCAGCAGCAATGAACTTAGCATCGAGAGTACTAAAGAATTGTTTGTATTCCTGCTCATCTATATTAAACCTGGGTGGGTAATAGATGGATGATACTGTCAAGCCTTTGTAGATAATCGGTACAGTATCCTTGCATTGGGAAATGCTTTATTCTATTCTTGATCAGAATGGCTGTACCACCACGTGCTTTGCCACCGGGGTGTTTGGTGTCATAAACTTTGTATCCAGCTATCTGGAAACAGTTTTTCTGAGTAAGGTGAGTTTCAGAAATTAGCATCAAATCTATTGAGTTATCGTTGAGAAATAGTTTCAGCTCATTTTTGTGCTGACTTATGCCATTTGCATTCCAATGACAGATTTTCAGTGCGTTCATGGTTTTGTTAATAGGGATTGGAAAAGCATGTTCTGATTACGTATCATGTCTTGCATCATACTTTGCATTGAGCACATAAATTGCGTCATATTTGCGATGAACTCTTGTAAAGTCTTTTCAAGAGTACTCTCATCAGTTTTAGGGTTTACTGGTGGGTTATCTTTGAAAATATTTGCGTAAGAAATACTTGAAGGCTGTGCTTCACTGGCAGAGATTTCACACAAAACTGTTACGGGAGGAACAGTTTTAACTTGTATTGGCTGAGGTGCAAATTTCTTTTTTATATGAGCGTATACAGTGCAGCCTCTGTAGTTTGCAGTGTGATTTTCACCACAGTTGCTGCATTTTTTGACACTGGAGTCGTCTTTGGGCTTTGTGCAGTTTCGTGACATGTGGAGATCACCACAAACGACACATACACTTGGAAGTGTACAGTATTTTCTAGTGTGCCCAAATTCTTGACAGTTCTGGCATTGAACTGGTCCAATTCGCTTGTGGAGTCCTTCTACAGAGATTTTTCTATGTAGAAGATAGCGGAGGTTGTAGATCGGGTGTGATTCGCCTTTTCTCAGGTTCGAGTCGACTGGCTGTAGCTCAACGCGAAAGAGCGGCAGTGGAATCTTATCTTTATTGCGTATGTTAAACACAGAGTTTGCGGTAAAACCCTCTTGGGATAGGGCTTCCCTTATTTCGTTGACATCTACGTCAGCTTCGATTCCTCTAAGGACAACAACAATGCCTTTGCTACTTTTAAGCTCTGTGTCAAAGAGATTGACGACTTTGCGATAGCTTGATTCGATATATAATTGAATTTTGGTTTCATGTATTTTGCCTTTTAGTATTGGGACAACATGAAAGTTTTTAGCACCAATTAGAGTACTTAGAGTTTTTACGAGAGCGTTAGAGTTGCGCTCCCTTAAATAAATTGGTGGGGGCCTTACCTCTTTTAGCACTTTCTGGGTAGAATTGTCTTCGGCATTTGCAAGAGGTGCAAACCTGTTAGCAGCGAGTGGATTCTTTTCAGGATCAGAATCTGATTTAATCTGCTTTGCCGATTTTTTTTTTTTTTTTTTTTTATTTTTGCCCCATTTTTAATTACATTCTGTTCGTGAACAATAAGTAATTTTTAAATGCTACTATGGACCTTAATATGTTCTTTAGTCATTACCACAGAACATAATTTAATTTAATTATATATAATTAATTTATATACGAAAAGTGTCGTTTAAAATATTCTATGTGGAAGTTCTGTGGTTCCAATTCGTTTGAGTCTTCTTTTTGTTTTTTCCAGTGCCGGCAATTGGCGCACGTCTCGGTTTTGATGAATTTTTAGGCACTCTGTGTATTTTCTGCTACATTTTTTAATAGTGTCTTCCACCGAGTCAATGTTGAGATCGTGGTGTATGTCTTCATTTCTTATATACCAGTCGGCTTTTGTTATTGTCCGCAGTATTTTGCATTGTGTTCTTTGAATCAGTTGTATATTCGTTTTGCTTGCTGTCCCCCATACTTCGATCCCATATTTCCAGATGGGAGTTATCATTGATGTATATATCATTCTTTTATTATACAGTGATAACTTTGAACTAAGTCCTAGTAACCAGTTTAATTGTTTGAATCTACTTTTTATTTCATTTCGTTTATTTAATATATGTTGTCTCCATGTAAGTTTTGCGTCGATTGCTATGCCAAGGTATTTTGCGCTGGGGCAAATATTTATAATTTCGTCTTTTATTGTGAGTGGGTGTTTAGCAGAGTTTCTATTCGTATATATTACTTGGACAGTTTTCTCTTTGTTAACTTCTATTCCCCATTTCTCGAACCACGAGACTATATTTTTAATTATTTGTTGAAGTATGTCTGTCGCCGCTTTTTCGTCTTGATTGGATGCTAAGAGGACCGTGTCATCCGCGAATGTTGCTATCATGGTTCCTTGTGTGTTTGGGGTTGGAATGTCTGCAGTGTATATTAGGTATAGGAGTGGACCCAGCACACTGCCTTGAGGCACTCCTGCTGTCATTGTTAGGATCTCAGAGCATTCATCGTCATATTTAATGTAAAAGTATCTGTTGGTGATATAACTGCTTAGCAAGTAATAATAGTTTAAAGGTAGAATATTATTTAGTTTATTCAGAAGTCCTTTGTGCCACACTCTGTCAAACGCTTTCGCAATGTCCAGGAATACAGCGACGCAGTACTTCTTTTTGTCAATATCATCCATGATTTTGTTCTCAACTCTATGAACTTGTTGCACAGTTGAGTGGTTTCGTCTAAAGCCGAATTGATGGCTTGGCAAAGCTTTTTGTTGTATCAAGATAGGCAATATTCTGTCAAACAATATTTTTTCAAATATCTTTGAAAGAGTTGACAAGAGACTGATAGGTCGATATGAACTAGTTCTTGTTGCGTCCTTATTTGGCTTTGGGATAGCTGTTATTTGTGCTACCTTCCACAAGATTGAAAAATAGTTAAGCCTTATTATAGCATTAAATACATTTCTAATATAGACTATTATTATGTCAGGTAGTTCTTTCAGTATTTTTCCGTTATTAAGATCATACCCAGGTGCCTTTTTGTTTTTTAAATTCTTGATTTGATTCTTGATTTCTGATATCGTTGTCATTTTTATTGCAGTGTTTCGGGTACTTTCGGTATTGGTAAGCTCGGTAATTTGATTGTCCATGTCGTTTCAAAATGTTTTGCAAGAGTATTTGCTTTGTGTTTATTCGATTTTGCCCAAGTATTATCTAGTGTTTTTATGGGTGGTTTATGTGGTATTGCACTGTTTAGTTTTTTGGTTGCCCTCCATAATGAGTAGTTCGTTGATGTTGTCGTTCCTAAGTTCTTTACGTAACTTTCAAATTTTTTCTCCTCAAATTGTTTCAATATTATCTTCAGTTCATTTGCCGCTTTGTTGAATTTTGCTTTGTCGTCTGGGTGTCTAGTGCTTTGCCATCTTTTCCTGAGTTTCCTTTTTTGTTTTATTTTATGCTTAATGTGAGCTGGGACAGTAGTAATTTGTTATGGGCTTAGAATTGGGGTTGATTGAGTTGCTGCTTTGACGATGTTGTCATTTAGGTATGCTATTGCTGTGTCAAGTTCCTTATCAGATTTCAATGAAATGTTTGTTGTCATGTCATTTTCCATTAATTGGCGAAATTTGTTCCAGTCGGTTTTGTAGTTATATAAGCCAGCAGCTATTTTTGTATCCGGTGTGCTTGGAAGGGTCAATAGAATTGGAGAATGGTCTGATGATAAATCTAGACATGTTTTTATTGTTAAGTGGTCGTGCAATATGTTTTTTGTAACACAGAAATCAATTAAATCAGGTAATTTTTTGTTGTCTGCTGGCCAATAAGTTGGTTCTCCCGTGCTAATAAAGCGACTATTATTCTCTTTTATAGCGTCGAGTAGTTGGCGGCCTTTCACGTTTCTCGGTCTTGATCCCCATATGGAGTTTTTTTGCATTATAGTCTCCTCCAGCTATGTAACGACTACCCAATGATTTTGAATAGTCTATGTATTGAGCCTTTGTGTTGTTATGTTTGGGTGGACAATATACAGCTGACACAGTAATTGGCCCTCTCAAGTCACTTATCTCTATTGAGGTTGCTTGGATATGATGTGATTTATATCCTTCTAGTTCTAGGCACCTAATAGATTTTTTTATGATAATTGCTGTCTCTCCGTGGGCTCGATTGTCAGGATGATGTGTATAATAAATGTTATAGTTTGGTATGTCATTATAGCTTCTATCAGTAGTATGCGTTTCAGATATTAGCATAATATCGATTGAATTTTCGTACATAAACGTTTTAAGTTCTAGTAAGTGGCGTGATAGGCCATTGGCGTTCCAAATAGCAAAAGTTATTTTATTTCTGGAACCCATCTAGTTTTGATACAAGCAGTGTCACAATGTTCATCATTCTTGTCATTTGAGTTATTAATTGTTTCATCATTATTTTTAGATCTGATTCTGTGTTGGTGTCATGCTGTTTGCTACTGCGTTAAGGTTTTGAGTTAAGTCTGCTGCTGTATTTATCGCTGCTACTTTAGCATATGACATTCCAGGTGTGTAGTTTTTATGTGTTTGTACTGTGGGTATATTTGTAGATGGTTCAGTAAAATTTTGTTCTTGAGTTGGAGGGATTTCTTTTTTACGTAAAGTTGGATATTTTTTAATTTGTAGTGATTTGTAAATCATACAGCCTTTGTAGTTAGCTGTGTGGTTTTCATTGCAGAGAGCGAATTTTATTTGCTGTTTCATATCGCTTTCGAAATTACATTTAATTGTGCTGTGGTTACCTGCACATTTGACACACACCGGGTCTTTAGTACAATAGTTTTTAGTGTGCCCATATTTTTGGCAATTTGTGCATTGTGGAATAGTTCTTTTTTGGTGTGGTGGTTCGAAATTTACTTTGCAGTGTAGAAGATGGGTTAAGGAATAGATGTCTTTGTTGTTATCGTTTGGTTTAAGTTCCAGAGAGAATAAAGGAAGTGGTTGTCTATTTTTTTGCAAGTTGTGAATATTTAGTACTTCATGTCCTAACTCTGCCAGTTCAGCTATAAAGTCGTTTTTTCCGTTGAGTAATGCATATTTCGTAAAATTACCTTAAGTCCACGTTCTTCTTTTGGCTTAAATGTATAATATTTGGTTTCTTTTTGCTTAAGAAATTTTATTATGCTTGTGTAATGCACAGATTCAGTCGGCTGTATTTTGACTTCGTTTTTGTTCAGAGCTTTCATCTCGTAATTTGTATTTGGCAGCTGATTTAGAGCTTTAGTTAGTGCATGTATATTTTCTACGTTTTGTATATATATGGGTGGCGGTTTTTGAGGATGCTGTGTTATTTGTTTCTGTATGGTTGAATTTGTTTTTGTCCCACTGTTATTTTGTTCATCAGTTCTGTCATTTAGTGTTAGTAGTTCGAACTTGTTTGGTGTATTTGGAGCGATTGACTTACTCAGCCAATATTCTTTTAGTGTTGCTTGTGTCGCGCTGAGTGGTTTGTTTTTCTGTATTTTGTTGTTGCTATTTTGGTCCGTTAGTTTGTTTGGCGATTGCTTTTCGCGGTTTCGTTTTCGGCTACTTTCCGCTGAAGTTTTGTTAGTGTTTCTATTTTTTGAGTTTTGTACTTGCGTGTTAATTGTTGCTGTTGTAATTAGTGTTGTTGTGTCAGTAGACATGATCATTGCGCTCGAATTTTGCATCGTACTTGTCGCTGTCGCGGCTATGGTTACAGTACAAGCGCTTTGTGTTGTTGTTGTTCTTTCTGATGTTGTGTTTGGTGGATAATGTTCCATAATAGTAGAGGGTGTCGCGCATTGGACACTCCAAGTTAGTGAAGCATTCGTAGTGGTGTCGTTTAGGAGAGCGGGAGAGCAGGACCTGGCTCTGCTCTCTGCTGCTTCGACTAGCAAATTGCCGCCGTTGCCCTGTGTGGACACAAATGAGAAATATGCATTTCTATTTGTTACTGTTTTTTGTTGGTGAGTGTCAGAGACACTCATTTTAGTTATGTTGTTGTTCTTTGTTGTTTGTATTTCAATTGTGTATTTTTGTTTTCTAATTATTGTTAAAAATATATTTAAATTATGTGTCCCAGCTAGTAATCGTGAACTAGGTTCTCACTGATCACTACACTTTCGCACTCTTGTAGAAGATTCGATTGGTTTGAAGGAAATTTTAACTCGCGATTTGGTAAAATTTCTGACCGACCGTCTCTGTTGACGAACCGAAAATGATATAATTAATGAGGTAATTAATTTTTATATAGTATTAAAAGTACATTTGACTTCCAATCATAAAGTTTATTCCAAATAATGTAAAAAATATTTATAATCATATTTATTACTAGAATTTTAATACTAATTTCTATAATTGTAATAATCTTAGCTTCAATTCTTTCAAAAAAAATTATTATAGATCGAGAAAAAAATTCTCCATTTGAATGTGGATTTGACCCAAGCTCATCCTCTCATCTTCCTTTTTCCTTACGGTTTTTTTTAATTACTATTATTTTCTTAATGTTTGACGTAGAGATTGCTTTAATGTTACCTATAATCATTATTATTAAATTCTCTAATTAAATAGTTTGAGTTATTTAGTTATTGACTTATTTTAGTTATGTTGTTGGTTTTTGTTGTTTGTATTTCAATTGTGTATTTTTCTTTTCTAATTATTGCTAAAAATATATTTAAATTATGTGTCCCAGCTAGTAATCGTGAACTAGGTTCTCACCGATCACTACACTTTTGCACAATTAGAGAAGATTCGATTGGTTTGAAGGAAATTTTAACTCGCGATTTGGTAAAATTTCTGACCGACCGTCTCTGTTGACGTATGAATAATAATATAATGCCTATTTTTGAGACAATTTCTGAGGACTCAACCTGCGCTTAACCACAATATAGCGGTCCATACCAGTCTGTATTGCCGAACCTTTTCCTTGGTTGGCTGTACATACACATTTACATATACATATACTTATAAACACACATATACATATACGAGGTTTGATAAAAAAAATAACCGTTATGTACGAAGGGCATTGAAATTTAGAATGCACCGTCGACAATTTTACCGTAGGTCAGTTGGCTTGACAAACTGACGCCAATTAACAGGTGAGGAACTGCAACACCAGAATTGTCAGTACGTAGACTGAAGGTGGTGTTTGTAAATAGTATATAAGAATTAGTATTTTAAGAATAAATCTTCTTGTTGTTTTAAAACTTAAAGTGTACAAATACAATTACATATACATATTCATATACATATTCAAATACATATATATTTAGATATAAATGCACATATACATATACATATACATATACATATGCAAATACATATACATATACAAATACCTATAAATATACAAATACATAAACATATACATATGCATATACATATACAAATGTATACAAATTCATATTCATATACATATACATATACATATACATTCATATACATATTACAAATTCACATATATATATATACAGTGTATATACACATATGTATATATACAAATACATATACAATACATTTTCATAAACATTTTTTTTTCTTTGTCGGAACAATCTAGTAAGCGCTGCAATCAGACAGAGTATATATCCATTGTACTGCACTTAAGGTTCCCTTTTACTCGGCTTTAAATCTACCCGACCTCCGAAGAAATAGAAGTAGATCCTGTGGTGCCAAGGAGCCAAGTTCGTTACTCCTCAGCACATCAGTGCCAAAAATCCCAAACCTGATTCGAGCAAAGGCAGGGCAGACGCAAAGAAAATGGTCCGCCATCTCGTCTTCTTCTCCACAGGCTGGGCACAGCGCACTCTCTGATATGCCAATCCTTTCCATGTTCCTAGCCCATAGAAAGTGCCCTGTCATCACGCCAACCAACAGCCTGCAGTCCCTCCTACCTAAAGATAGAAGGAACCATGACCATCGGTCAGAGATAGCAGGTATCATAATTTTCGTCCATCCGTAGCCTCTCTCAGCCCGCCATGCTCGCTTCTGGGTCGAAACAACCCACTTGTTTGCAGTTGCTTTGATGGCAGCAGAAGGGAGTGGCAGAACAGGCTCAGGGCCAATAAAAACAGCCTCGGAGCCCATCCTGGCCAAAGAGTCAGAGGTCTCGTTACCCGCAATGCCAGCGTGTCCCGGGACCCAAGTCAGCGTCAGACTATTATGTTTTCCAACACAATTTAGCCTGGATTTGCAGGACCTGACTATCGTGGAAATGGTGGTCGGACAGTCCAAAGCCATGATAGCAGCTTGGCTGTCACTGCAGACACAAATAGATTTGCCTTTCCACCTGTTTTCCACAACAAAGTCCATCGCCTCAAGTATCGCATACACCTCCACTTGTAATACAGACGCATGCAGACCAAGGGCAAAGAACCGACGGGTCTCACAAGATTCCAAGAAGACACCAGACCCTGAACCTTCTTCAGTCCTGGAGCCATCAGGGAAAATACGGCAGCAGTGTTTGCCGGGCTCGTTCTCGGGATCTAACCATGAACGAGCCTCTGGCAGCAACACATTGTACCGCTTTTCTAGTATGACGGTTGACGACATGGAGTCCGGGGGCATAGACAGGATTGCAGAATCGATGTCAGTGCCTGCGCCGTCGTCCAATATCGAGTACACCCCATACCAGTGGCCACTATGTTTCACTCTGCAGATGGCCTTAACGGCCTCTCCGCGGATGAAGACATCTAGTGGCGGGAGATTCACCAAAGCATCAAGTGCCGGTCCTGGAGTAGTCGGAAATGCTCCGGTACAACATATGGCCACAGCACGTTGTAGTTTTGATAGAGCTTATTTGACCCCTACAAGAGAGAGTCTGCTCATCCAAACCATCGATGCATAGGTGATAATAGGTCTTACCATAGCTGTATAGATCCATAGGACCTTACTAGGGGAAAGACCCCATGTCTTACCAAAGATACCCTTACACTGCCAGAAAACTGACAGTGCTTTGGATGTCTTCAGTTCGACATGTGTTTTCCAAAGAAGTTTGTTATCAAGGATGACTCCAAGATATTTGATTTCCTTGGATAGCTGGATAGTGACTCCTTTGAGTGTAGGCAGAATAAGTCCATCAAGCTTTCTCCTTCTGGTAAAGAGGGCAATACCAGTCTTGACAGGATTTGCCGATAGCCCATTCGCACTGCACCAAGTGTCAATCATATCCAGAGTTCTCTGCACCCTTCTGCAGACAATCATAAGGGATGGACCTGTTACAAGACAGCCAACATCATCCGCATATGACTGAGCGTAGACACCCGAGTCATTAATGGCGTTAAGCAGGGGATCGATTAACATGCACCAGAGTAACGGAGACAGTACGCCACCTTGGAGATAGCCTCTATTAACCCCAGACGACACCAGCAAATCTTCCTCCGCCCGCACCGTTATGATTCTCTGGGCCAGCATTGAACGTATCCAATTTACTAGGACCCGGTCTACGCCACGCCTAGCAGAGCCGCACATACTGTCGAAAGTAGCATTGTCAAACGCACCATCTATGTCCACAAAGATGCCTATTGCGTATTCTTTCCTTTCGATGGCTCGCTCTATCCTTCCAATAAGGTTTTGCAGAGCCGTCTCGCAGGATTTTCCGCTTTGATAGGCATGCTGAAATGGAGAGAGTAGATGCGTCTTCAGAGACTCCCTACGCATGCGAAGCTCCACCAGCCGTTCTAAACTTTTTAGCATGAACGAGGTCATAGTAATAGGTCTCAAGCTCTTGGGATTGGTGTAGTCGTCTCTTCCAACCTTAGGAATGAAAGCAACCCTCACCATCCTCCAAGAGCGTGGTACATAGGCCAGTTCGAGACATGCAGTGAAGATATTCTTCAGTGCTGCCAACACCAACTCAATGCCCTCCTTCAACACAATCGGATATATGCCATCCAGTCGGGCGCTTCGTACAATTCATGCAGATCTTAGTTAGATTTCACACCAGAAATATATAATGAAGCTTTGATCAAGCTGGAAGATTTATGAATCAATATTTCGAATCAATCACTCATGAAATTGGGAATGCCATCCCCAATCGACCTGCAAGTGATTTGTTTAACCGAGATATGCAACGTGAACAATCATAAAATATTGATCAGTTGGTTGAATATGTTCAAACAAATGAACCAAAATTATAACCAGAGCAAAAAAGAATTTTCACTACAATTATGCATGCAGTCGCTGCTGAAGAAGGTGGTTTCTTATTTTTGGATGCACCAGGCGGAACTGGAAAGACGTTTTTAATTTCGCTTCTATTAGCACAAATACGTTCTGAAAATAAAATTGCTTTGGCCATCGCATCATCTAGAATTGCTGAGACATTATTAGACGGAGGCCGAACAGCACATTCTGCATTGAAATTGCCATTAAATATACAAACTAATGAAAATTCTGTATGCATCATTAAAAAGCATTCCAGTATGGGTAAAGTGCTATCAAGCTGGCACATCATTATCTGGAATGAGTGTACAATTGCACACAAATATTCATTGGAAGCACTAAATCGTACACTGCAAGATTTGAAAGGTAATGATAGACATTTCGGCGGTGCTCTCATTTTGTTGTCTGGAGATTTCCGTCAAACACTTCCAGTTATACCACGATCGACATATGCAGATGAGATCAATGCATGTTTAAAATCATCATAATAGTGGCGCAGCGTTCATAAAATGAAATTAACCACCAATATGCGTGTCCAAATTCAAAAAGATCCAACTTTTGTACGCTTTTCTAAACAATTGCTTGATAGTGGTGATGGAAAAATTGCTATAGGCCCAATAAAACAAACAGTAAGACTTCCAGATGATTTTTGCAATATTATGGATTCAAGAGATTCATTAATTGAAAATGTTTTTCCTAATCTTCGAGCAAACATCAATAATCATAAATGGTTGAGCGAACGTGCGATATTAGCTGCTAAAAATGTTGATGTTGATGCTACAAATATACAAATCCAAAACATGTTGGAAAGTGAATTATTTTCATTTAAATCAATTGATACAGTGGTGCATGAAAATGAAGCCGTTAATTTCCCAATAGAATTTCTAAATTCTTTGGATTTACCAGGTCTTCCGTCAATTGACATGTCCATCAAAGCTGAATCCATAGTATTAAAGTACTCATCACTCAGTCAACTTATGCGTACAGTCGCACTTATCATGCGTTTTTGTCATAATTCGCGCTCATCCAATCGACTAAGACGTATGGTCGGACCCATTAGTGCTCTTGAATGACAACTCAGTTTGCTCAAAGTAGTTCGTGTAGTGCAGAGTGAAGCCTTCGGACAGGACATCCATCTAATCCGCTCCAAAGAATCTCTCCCAAATAAAAGTAACCGGAGCAGTTTGACACCTCTCATAGATGACGAAGGGGTTCTGCGAGTGCGAGGCCGACTCAAACTTGCCAATCTGCCTTACCGACAAAAGCATCCAATAATTTTGCCCAGCTCACACCATTTTACGACCTTAATTATTGATGATGCGCATCACATTACTCTGCACGGCGGTGTGCAACTAACTCTATCGCAACTACGGCAGCGATTCTGGATTATAAATGGAAGAAGAACAGTTCGACACCATATTACCACTTGTCTAAAATGTTTTCGCAACCGGCCGCAAGTCACAACTCAACTGATGGCTTTTCCAGCGCATAAACCCACCGAAACGTCCATTTTTGGCAACAGGCGTCGACTACACTGGGGCTATCGAGATCAAATCTTCAAAATATCGGAGTAATACATTTTCCAAGGGATATATCGCAATCTTTATCTGTTTCGGTACCAAGGCGATTCACTTAGAAGCAGTCACCAGCATGTCCACCGAATGCTTTGCAGAGACTGCATCTGAGAACAAAAATATCACCAAAAAACATTTCGAAATTCTTTGGATTTACCAGGTCTTCCGTCAATTTGTTACGAAATCTCAATGCGCGAAAACTTTGTAACGGAACGAGATAAGTTGTTAAAAAACTTGCGGGACACGTTATTGAGGCAACTATCATTAATGGAAACTTCAAAGGGGAACATGTTTTATTGCCACGAATTCCAATGATTCCAACAGATGTACCAATACAATTTAAACTAATGCAGTTCCCGGTTCGTTTAGATTTTGCCATGACCATCAACAAAGCACAAGGCCAGTCAATGCAAATCTGTGGTTTAGATTTAGATAATTCGTGGTTCTCCCATGGACAGCTATATGTAGTCTGTTCACGCGTTGGTAAACCCACCGATTTATTTGTTTATGCCGAAAATGGAGAAACAGGAAATATCGTGCACAAATTAGCATTACAATAATTTATTATTTTATTTGTTTTCAATGACAATTTTTATACATTAAAATTAATTCTAAATATATATTTAATATAGATTTGCCACCTGTTATCCACAACAAAGTGCATCGCCTCAAGTATCGCATACACCTCCGCCTGAAACACAGACGCATGCAGACCAAGGGCAAAGAACCGACGGGTCCCACAAGATTCCACGAAGACACCAGAACCTGAACCTTCTTCAGTCCTGGAGCCATCAGTGAAAATACGGCAGCAGTGTTTGCCGGGCTCGTTCTCGGGATCTAACCATGAACGAGCCTCTGGCAGCAACACATTGTACCACTTTTCTAGTATGACGGTTGACGACATGGAGTCCGGGGGCATAGACAGGATTGCAGAATCGATGTCAGTGCCTGCGCCGTCGTCCAATATCGAGTACACCCCATACCAGTGGCCACTATGTTTCACTCTGCAGATGGCCTTAATGGCCTCTCCGCGGATGAAGACATCTAGTGGCGGGAGATTCACCAAAGTGCCGGGCCTGGAGTAGTCGAAAATGCTCATAAACATATACATATATATACATATACAATTGCGTGTACATATGCTTAAGGTTCAGGAGGATAATCGTATGGTAAAGTTGCTGACTGCCTCTAGGAAGGGGGCAGTGTGATCCTTATAAAGAACTCCTTCAAGAAGACTCACTGCCTCCTCGTGGTGGCCCCGGGCAATGGTATACCAGCAACAGCTGATTATTATCCAGAGTGACCGACGACCCATCCAGCGATGACCCCGGAGGAGCGGCTGTTTGGGCACCGGTGGACAGGGAGGGATCATCGTTGGACGGACGTGAGATATCGTCCTCCTTTTAGAGACATCGTGGTATTAGCGTAGTCCACAAACGTGATCTGAGACCTGTAGGATTTTGGTGATCTACTGGCGGCTGTAACATCGAGGAATAGCGGGCACGTATGTGTCACCGGTGCTGAGCCCGGTAAGGCATCGGTTATGGTATACTGAAAGTGCCAGACGATACGTGGCATTGAGCTGGTCGGCTGGTCATCAGAGCCTTCAGTAAAGTGGTGTGAGAACTGCCGGAAATGGCGCTCTGAAACGTGACTAGTCCGTCCCCGTCGCCGATAATAACCGTGGCAGGCGCTACAATACGATTCGTATCTCGTACCATTAAGTTTGCTATACAGGTGCGGTTGATATAAGTCCCGTTTAGCGCGGACTCGGCTCTGTACTTAGTCGCTCATAAGGCCTTAGGTCAACCCTCGCGTGGCCTCCCTGTTTAGCACAGATAACCACGGAGTCATAAGAGGCGACTGTATACACGAATATGGACAACGGTTGTAGGGCGAGACCCATAAGAAAATATGAAGCAAAACAACAAAATAAACAAAACAAACAACGCTAAAACAACGCTGTAACAGAGGAACTGGAGCTTCAGAACCAGTTGACGCCATTTACCCCAAGGAAGTCTCTAACGAGATCTCCGGCGAACTCAGAGTCACTAATAGTGCTGGATGACCCTATCCAGTCCAGTGCAAATCCGAGAACGAATATCTCTGCGAATGCAGCGATTGATGAGCTGTTGACAATCACGGATACTAGAAAGAGAAATTGCGGTGGAGGCAATTATGACAAGGAGAAAGGCAGCCGCAAAGGGCATTATGCTTCAACCGATAACCATAAGCACGAGCACAGAGAGACGGATGGTTGCGAAGGAGCAAACAAAGTCAAACATCATAACAAAGAAGACGAAACTAGCAGTTCCCGCGAGCAAAGCCATAATCTATTCAGAGGTGGCAGCAGGAATCACGGGAACTGCAACTAGCCCACAGCTAGGCGAATTTGAGCAAATGGTGCAGACCGTGGAACCATCAGTACACGAGAACGAGTATATGGTCAGCATTAACAAAAGCAGGAATATCTTTCTGACACAAATGGAAACTGCTATAAAAAGGCTAGAAGACGTGGTAAAGAGACGCCAAAATCTTGAAACGGAGGTAGTGGATTCTACGCTGGATCTACGTCGGCAGCACTCGGAGCTGGTAATTCTGGATAGAATTGGAAAACAGCAGGCGGAGTCGATTAGAGGAAGAGCGGCAGTGACGGCGAACCTTCTCACTGCGATGCCGGTATAAGCAAGCAGGGTCAGGGGTCCACCGATCTCGCCAAAAGAAATACGCAGTACGCCCAAATCTAAGAGGCAGCGCATTTCCAAAAGGGATCAGGGCGCAACAACGACTATATCGCTAGCTGCGTCGGAAGCGACAGATAAGAAGACACCAGAACCAACGGAGAAACGCGTACAAAATATGGGAAATAAAAATACACCGAGAAAAGACCCAGTGCCGGTAGCGTGGACGGCGGCAAAAGCGCAAAACAAAAATAGGTGGCAGAAGGTTACCTCTAATCGCAAGCCAATACACCGAGCAGGATTTATAATGAAGCCCGATGCCTTCATTATAAAGTCAGATGGCAAGGAATCCCTCGTGGATATAGTAAAAAAAATAGAGACCAGCCATGAACTGCAGGAAATTGGCCCTGCGGTCAACAGGCTCAGGCGGACTCAGAAAGGGGACTTACTCATGGAGCTGATGGGGACCAAAGGCGACGTGCTTTGAAAGCAAATTAGCCAAGGTTTTAGGACAAGGCGTAACAATAGACGCCAAGACGCAGATGGTCACGATTCATATGCAACGGGTTATGCCGGAGCTAAAATCGCCGGTAGATATCGCAGGTGATCTAAATAAGCAGCTAAGCATCGTGGTAATGGAGAGATCGATACATATGGCGAAGACTAGGCGAGACGGCAGATGCACCGTATATGTACACCTAAGAGCCGACGACGCAAAGAAAGCACTGGCTGAGAAATACATACGTCTAGGCTGGACAAGATGTCCGATAACTGAAGTCGAACAGCCAGCCAAGTGCTTCAGATGCTGGGAAACCGGTCACCAAGCATCCAAATGCACCGGTACAGACAGGTCAAAACTTTGCAGAAAAAGCGCAGAACCGCGAGACACGACGGCGGAGAGCACAAATACTCCGAAATGTGTACACTGCAGCGGTCCACACCCAATCGCAAGGCAGGCTCAAAGGCATCATCATGAGGTTACTGCATATAAATCGAAATCACTGCATCGCGGCACAAGCTCTCCTTTGGCAGAACGCGTCTAATGTAGATGCGGATGTCATTATTATAGCAGAACCATACAAGGCAGAAAATATGCATTCGTGGAATGCGGACCTAACCGGAAAAGCGGCAGCATGGGTCATAGGCCAATCGGCTACCAGCGCAGTGATGGCACCAGCGGCCGAATTCTATACATGGATCCGTGTGAAAGGTGTGAACATTTTTAGTATTTACGCTCCTCCACGTGCCTATATCCGCGACTTCGAAACTCTGCTTACCGCAGTACAAATGGAGGTACAAGGGAACAGAAATATACTAATACTAGGCAATTTCAATACCTGGTCCACCACCTAGGGCTGCTAGAGCACAAATAAAAGAGGAGATGCACTGGAGGAGTTCGTCGGAGCCCTAAACCTATCGCTGGCCTTCGCCAGCAGTAACATGGCAAAGAAAATGTGGAGGAGTAAAAGAAACATACACACACAGAGTGATCACCGCGCGCTACTAATGGAAATACAGACAAGTCGCAGTATTCGAAGCACATTGCCAAGAAGGCCTGTCTACTAGTGGATTGACGAGATCGCAGACAGCAGAGCAAACTATATCAAGGCTAGGATGAAAAGCCAAAGAGCATGGCACAAACCCGGCTTCCAAGAACTTCACTTGATGAGTTCGCCAAGCAACGGAAAAAGCTCCGAATGGAAATTGCAGCTAGTAAAAAGCGTGCATACTGGAGCTCATCGATTCCGAAAATGACGATCAATGGGGTAAGGCATATAAGGTGATTATGCGGCAGGTACACGGTCCGAGGGCGCCGCAACCAACATGCCAAGCACTGTTAAGGGGTATAGTGGCGACATTATTCCCAATGCAGGAAGAAACCCCAGAGTATGATGTATCGGTCAATGATTTCCCGGTGGTAACCTCACAGGAAGTACTAGATGCGGCAGCTAGAATGGGAGACAAGAAGGCGCCAGGACCAGATGGTATTCCGAACATTGCTCTGAAGCATGCAATCTACGAGCCTCCGCAAATCATTGCAAGCATGTATACCGAGTGCTTAAGAGAATGGTGCTTTCCAAGGCACTGGAAAAAGCTACGATTGGTTCTCTTGCCCAAGCCCGGAAAGAAGCCAGATGAGCCATCAGCGTACAGGCCCTTATGTATGCCGGACACTGCAGGCAAAGTATTCGAACGCATACTCTGCGCCCGCTTACAAAACATAGTCGATCCAAAGCTATCAATGGATCAATTTTGTTTCCGACGTGGCAGATCAACGATAGAACGAGTCGAAACGATCACATCACACCCCACGGAGGGCAGTATAAATACTCGGAGATACTGCGCGGTCATCACGTTGTACATCCGAAATGCTTTCAATAACCCAAGGTGGGAACTCATCATACAAGCGCTGAAATAATTTCAGACTCCTGGATACTTAGTCAAAATCATACGCGAATATTTCAGTGACAGAGTACTGCAGTACGAGACAGAAGAAGGCCCAAAGTATCACAAGGTAATGGGTGGCGGGCCGCAAGGTTCAGTACTGGGCCCAATACTATAGAATATAATGTATGATGGGATACTTCATATCGAAATGCCACAACAAACGACCTTAGTAGGACATGCTGACGGCATTGCGTTAGTCGTCACATCGAAAAGAGTTTCAAACATATTACCAAATATCGTTGGAGCACGAGATCGCAAACGGCGAGGGTACTATTTATATTTCGGGAATAGCAAACAATAACAAACATTTTTAAATGAAAATGGCTTTATTGTTTTTCAAAATATTCCCCTTGATAATCAAGATACTTTTGCATTCGTTCAAACCATTTGTCATAGCATTTTTCGCATTCCTCTTGAGACATCTCCAAAACATGGTTTTTGAACGCTTCAACTGCTTCTTCACCTGTTTGACGAGATGAGTGAGAGCATTTTCATGATGGAGAATGATTCGTCTTTGACGGCTCATTTTACGAATTTCTCTGGAGACTTCCGGCAAACGAACGTTGCTAAAGCGCTACAGTGGCCACATGACCCATTCGGCCGAAGAAACATTCGACCATTTGCTTCGCTGTGCTTCTTTCCCGAACAACTTTTGTTGGATTTAGCTCGTCTTGGAATACCCACACGGTCGATTGTTGTTTTGTTTCCGGCTCATACGCATATATCCATGATTCGTCACTTCTCACGATTTTATACATGTCTTTTGAAGCCCCACGGTCGAACTTTTTAATCATTTCCTTACACCAATTGACACGAGCCTTTTTTTGAGCGATTGTCAAATTATGTGGGATCCAACGAGAACAAATCTTCTTTACAACTCTTTTTTACAAGTCTTCCACAACAACTGATTTCGGACGACCTTCGAGGAGTTCGTCGGCGACCGAACTACGACCACGATTGAATTCACTATAAAAGCGATATACTGTGGTGTTTGATGGTGCTTTATCGCCATACAAAGAACTGAGTTCATCGATTCATTCTTGTTGAGATAATCCACGTCGAAAGTTGGGAAAAATAATCCAACGAAAACCTTCTCTTGAAATTTCCATTTTTTGGCCAAATTATTTTTCCTAACTCACTGTAAACAAAACAAATAGCACTTGCACATCTACACGTTGTGAATACGTTTATGCTAAAAAATGTCAAGCTTTATTATGGTGTTGCCAGATTTTAGCTATTGACATTAGTACCCCTCGTATATACGAGTACATATACATAAACATATATATATATATATATATATATATATATATATATATATATATATATATATATATATATATATATATATATATATATATATATATATACATATATATTCATATACATATACATACACATATACACATACATACGTTCAAGGAGCACTTTCGGCGATTTTGTGAGAAGGCAGCGCGGACCTGTTCCCAGCTCTACCGGATAATGCCAAACCTCCGAGGGCCACGGCACTGGAAAAGACGGCTCATCTCAGGGGTCGTCAAATCCATAATCCTGTATGGAGCGCCCATATGGGCTGAGAAGTCGAGCGTAAAGGCGTACGTTCGCACCATAGAGGCGGCGTATAGGAGATGTGCGCTCCGCACGATCTCAGCACACCGTACTGTGTCTGCAGACGCCGCGCTGGTGATAGCCGGTATGATCCCGCTGGACCTGCTGGCCAAGGAGGCGTGGAGCCTATACTACGGCGAAAGTACGCACGAGCTGAGTGCAGCAGATCGCGTAGCAGGCATTAGGCAAAGCACCATACAGGAGTGGCAAGCCCGATGGGATACATCCGAAAAGGGCCGTTGGACGAGGAGGTTGATCCCTGATCTCCAACGTTCGATAGATAGGTCACATGGCGAGGTGAACTATTACGTCACACAGCTGCTGACCGGGCACGGAGGTTTCCGGGCGTACCTACACAGATTCCGGCTGGAGGAATCCCCCTGTGGAGGCACGGAGCCCGAGGACGTGGAACATGTCCTTTTTTCATGTCCACGATACAGCGGTGCCAGAGCGGTACTGCAAAGAGTCTGCGGAGAACCTGTGACACCGGACAACCTCGTGCACTATATGCTCGAGTGCCCGGAGAAATGGAACTTGCTGTATGACACCTCGGCCGCAATTATGCGAGACCTCCGCCACTTGGAGTGGCGGCGACGTTCAGGGAATCAATAGGAGGGTTCCGTTGACCACCCCACTCCCAGACGAAGTATTGCTTAACGGCTATGTACCGTCTGGGAGGCGTCTGAGGAGGTGGTTTTAGTGGGTAAGAGCCCCACACTACTGGTGCGAGAGCGCCCAGTGTCTGTTTGCAGATTTCCACCTCCGAACCAATAAAAAAAAAAAAAAACATATCTACATATATGTTGTGCGAAACAAAATAGGAAAAATAAAATCAATTCCAAGTTCATTTTAATCAGTGTTAAATAGTTTTTATTGTAAAGCTCTGTGGTACTGTTGAGGTATTGTCCTTGTTTGACGCGGGACGTCCTTCTGCTGTGCGCGTGTGGCTGAAAACCCTAAATCACTCTTTGGAAAAATCACTATTTTACACTTTTAGTTTTTAAATCACAAGCCATTAATTCTTAGAATACTAACTCTTATATACTATTTACAATTCACAATTACAATACAAAAACTGACCTTTCTGGTGTTCCAGTTTCGCACCTGTTAATTGGTGTCAGTTGGTCAAGCCAACTGACCTACGCCATTCTGAAATGTTGATGGTGCATTCTAACTTTCAATGCCCTTTAGTGGCTCGAATGCAAAACTGTAGCACCCTAAAAGTTTACATAATAAATATTACATAGGTAATATTATTTATAAATACTCGCACCCTAAAAATATGTGCTTTCTTAAGTAACTTTAACACATGCTAATCACACAGAAAGTGTGGCATCTGTTAGGAGTCGATGATGTGAGACACTATGCGCAGGCAGCTTGATTCTAACTCACAACATCCCTCCCCTCTTTCTGAAAGAAGTTAGTGCAACTAACTTCTAATGAACATTTACAATATTTTTCTCTTTTCTGCATTTTAAACAATCTGTGCATTTTCTTAAACCTATAGTACATATGTATAGTTTTTTCTTTTTCAAATTCGCCTTATTTGGGTTCAATTGTTGTATTCTTTTCTTTTTACTTTTGTGTTCTTTTCTTTTTTCCTCTTTTGTTTTATTTTGTTCCTTTATTTCTATCTTTTTTTCTTCTTTTTTTTCCTTTTGTTTTATTTTGTTCTTTTATTTCTATCTTTTTTTTAGTTATATTCCCCTTTTTATATTTGGTCCTTCATCGACTCTTTTCTCACTGGCGTATATACAAACAAAATTACAAACTAATTACATATTTAGCTACGCTTCTTATAAATACGGTCCTCTGCAATTGTTGGTCCTGGTAACGTCCGTCCTGCGAGAGTGAAGTCCCTCGATGAACTTCTTTCTGGATCGGTACGTACAAAGATGTTATAGGTTGCCGATCTGGTTTGCCATTAAAACTTTGCTTTTAGTGGCCTTCTTCGGTCCATTTATAAAGCGTGCCCCACGGCTGTAGATGGTACTGCCTCTGCTTATAGTATTCAACTTGTAAAAATCATTTGGAATACATGAGAGATTACAATACACCTTCCTACTTTGCAGCAATGCGTTTTATGGTGGAAGTGTTTCTCTTGAGCTTCCTCATAATGGTATTTGACATCGTTTGGCTTTGATGTGGAGACAATCGGTATTTTTCTGAGATACACGTTGAATGATGTAATTTGTGTACTCTGGTCGGTTACCAGTCTCTGTGTCCTCTTGTATTAAATCATATGTAAATCACATTTCATATGTTCATACCCTAGATTGGACATATAATTCAATGAAGCAATTAACTTCCGTGAGCCAAATCTCCTCTGCTTATTTTATTTAGTGGTGGTTTCAGTCCTTAAGTTTCAGTTACCTTAAGCTTTTACCCATCTTCAACTTATCCAAAATCGATTCTGTTGAGATTGTGATACAATGGGTGGACATTGTAATATAAAATTGTCCAATTCAAAACATGACTCCGCAAGGAAACTTGCTTATTTTTCGTTACTTGTCAATTACTCATCCACAACACGTTCAAATGCTGCGGCCATATCCCGTTTCGCTTAGAAAAATAACTCCGTCACCATTCATCCCCAATCCAATATATTGGCATCCTTGCGGTCACAACCGGATTCCCAAACCTTGGATATCTGCCAGAAATCCCTGTTTTTCAAAAACACATATTTCCGAATACTACGTTGGTCTTTTAGTCCGCACCGTCTTCCGATATCCGCTGTTCCCGGAACTTCCTGCTTCGCTTCACATCATCAGAGCTATTTAGAGAACACCTATAATAATTTTCTTAATTTTCTAATATACATTTTAGTTTGATATTTCTTCTATGTTTAATTTTTGTCGAACATTTCATAAGTCAATTTAATAAATTAATTTCAAAATTATATAATCTTTAAATAAATACACTATATGTACTATATATACTCTTGGGTATAATTTTCCAATTTAGTATGATTTTTGTTTTTTTTTCATTATAACACTTATTTCATTACAAATTTATATTTTAAATAATTAATTTTTGTAACTCTAATTATTTTCTAAACTACTTTTGTTTCTAATGTGAACTTTGCACAGATTATAATTTTTTAATTTATAACTTTTCTTAAACATACGCTATTCCTGAATATATTAAAAAAAACAATATTTCTATAACATGCTTATTCCATAATTGAATAATATATCATTCAATTTGCGTCCACTCGTCTTTTCCCCTTACATTATCGGATTCGCTACCGTATCCTAGAGGAAAAGAGGACTGGACTATGTGTTTTCATAGCCATATAGGGCATCAGTTTTGCTTTGAGTAATTTTTCGTGCTCTTTTTCAACCCGTGAGTTATCACTCATTTCAGTTTTGAGCCAATTCATTGGTCCTCCGACAAAAACCAGATTATATAAAATAATCCCGTTCGTGTCAAAACTTTGTCCATTGCATGACTATATCTTTCATCGCATACAATTACTTTTTATTTAAATTTACTTCTAGCCTGATATGTATATATCCATTAACGATTCTATTTTCCATCCTGTAATTAGCTCGTATATGAATACATACATACTGTTACGAAATTGCCCTCTTGACAGTTTACTGTTACAAAATTGCCCTCCTGACAATTCCTCTAACTCTCTGTACTCGGACTCGTACAACAAAAGCTGGCTAAATTAAAATAATTAGCTTTATTTAATTATTGCTATTTACACATTTAAGATTAGGCTTAAACAAAAGCTGGCTAAATTAAAATAATTAGCTTTATTTAATTATTGCTATTTACACATTTAATATTAGGCTTAAAGTGTACTTAGTTATTATTTGCACTTTATTTCACAAACCATTAGTCACTTTATTTAATAAGTAATTTCGTCACTTTATTTACTAATGAATTTCATCACTTTACACAATTACAAATACTGCTGCTTTGATTATAATGCTAGATGTACACACTGTTACGGTCTCTGATCTACTGCATTCGACTTTGAACAGTCTTGTCGCTTTTATAGTTTTCGAAGGTTGGAGTCGAAAATTCCACGCTATTCTCGTACTTTCTAGAAGCTTCTATCCACTTCGACAGAAGTCGAGAATATTCTTTTTGATATTACCGACAGATGGTTCTTGAATAAGCTTTTATTCGAATAGTTCGCATCTTGACTCACAGGGGGCACTCATTCTCCAACTCAGATGGGATCCTAAAAGTATGCAATCCCTTTTCACTGAGCTATCACGTTTCAATACATTCAAGGCGCTTTAAATTACATAGAATTAATTGCTTATTTTCCCAATCAACCTATACATTTTTTATTCATTAACCTATACTATTTTCCTAAATTTTGCCTATCTTCATTTATCTATACATTAAATTCCTAACTAATAAACAGTATTTATCCAACCCGCTGCAAAGTCTGCAACCTCATAAATTCTAATTACCCGCTTCTCCTAACTAGCGTACTTACTTTTTTTTTAAAATACACATTTGTACTTTCATTCTTTATCCCATACACATATGTATATACACATATATACTACTTCACCAGCAGTTCCGTCGCTTGGCGTTAATGCTCAAACGTCAAAATTCAGTGCATACACCGCTGTATGTATGTATGTACATACTCGGAGTTTTATATTACTTACCCATGACTGTCTTATATTTTATTTTATTTTTTAAATACGTGCAATGAACCCGTTTATTATTATTCAATACGTACAACAAAAAAAAATTTTCTCTACTGCCCTCATTCGGCAATAGTGCTTAATTAACAGATTTTCATTACGTCAATTTTACTTGCCCGAGTTTAAGCGGCACACTTTTACTGGCATTGACTCTGAAAATCGGCGCTGTGTGTGTTATTTGATACACACACGTACTTGTTCATGTTATTTTTCTTGTGTTTACACTTGTAAAACACTGTTAACACAGGAATCTAGGTGTGTGGCCTAACGTGGAATAATTTCAACAAATTATTATGTAGCTTTTTATTCTTGCCCTTAATCGTTACGACTGTTGTAACTGGGCTTCGGATCTCTGCTACTACATACGGACCTATCCACACAGGTGAGAATTTGTTTCTCCTAGCCTGATTCCTCATGAGTACCTGATCACCCACGTTAAAAACGACTGGGTTTAGTACCTTGTTATAGGCCTCCCTGGCTACTCGTTTAGCACAATCCTGGTTTTCTCTGACCAACTCGTGCGCTCGCTGTAGCTGATACTTTTGCACTTTATTCGGGTCATCAGCATTGTACACTGGCGCACATTTGCGCTTCAGATTTGCTAGCATGTTAAAATCAAACCCGTAGAGCGTCCTGAACGGAGTTTGCTTCGTTGATACATGTACCGTATTATTGTGTACATGCATTGCAGTGGTCAACCATTGATCCCAATTCGAGCCGTCTTCCTTGGCAAAACTGCGCAAGTACTCGGGCAGAGTTCGATGACTACGTTCCAATGAGCCATTCGCCTGTGGATGATATGGTGTTATGTGCAACTTCTTGATTCCCAGCATTTTACACGTTTCTGAGAATAGTTTCGATACAAAATTGGAACCATTGTCGGTTCCTTAGGTATGTTGTATCGTGCTATAATTTCATCAAAGAATGTTTTGGCTACCGTACCAGCTTCAGCATCGGGTATAGCCACGCACGCCATATACTTTGAGAAATCATCTTGGACTGTCAATATGTATTTATTACCCGAAACTGTCTCAGGTAAAATACCTACAATATCCATATGAACTTTATCAAATGGCTGTTTTGGTGTGTCAGTTAACACCATTGGCATCTTTGTTAGCCTTGAACTTTTGTTGGCCTGACACTTTGGACAACTCTAAATATTTCTTAATATCCTTGAGCATACCTTTCCATCCGTATACTCGCCTAATTCTGTCATGGGTTTTCCAGAATCCCTGGTGTCCACCTAGAGGTGAATCATGGAAACCCTTTAACATAGCCTGGATATCCTTAATATCCTCCAGCCATTCCACACTACTGGCTCCTTGTTCATTAGCAGCGTCACCTGCATTGCTAACATTTCTTGTTGCATCAATTCTATTCTCTTGAATTCTCTCGGCCTTCTCCTTATCTGACCGTGCTTTAGACCTCGTTTGCACTACTGATACTTTCTGTGCCTGCGGTACTCTGCTGAGTGCATCGGCATTCAGATTCTTTTTCCCAGGTTTGTATATGATTTCAAAATCATACTCAGACAATTTGTGTCTGAACCTGGCTAGCCTAGACGTTTGGTCTTTCAAATTGGCTATGCCTCTCAACGGCTGGTGATCAGTGTATATCTTAAATGGGCGACCTAGCAGATATGCCCTAAAATTCTTCGTAGCCCACACTATGGCTAGAAATTCCTTTTCTACTGTGGAGTATCTCTTCTCCGTGTCGCTAAGCGCTCGGCTTGCGAATGCTATTGGTCGGTCATTACCGACTTCCCCTTGTGACAATACTGCCCCTAATGCTTCATTGCTAGCATCAGTGGTCAACAAAAAAGTTTGCTCAAAGTCGGGGTACGCCAAAATTGGTGGCGAGCTAATTATTTCCTTTAGCCTCTCGAAAGCTTGCTGACATCTCTCTGTCCATTCGAACTTTGCTTATTTACGTATCAACTTATTAATTGGCAAAGCAATTCCGGCTAGTCCTTCTACGAACTTCCTATAATAGTTCACTAGTCCTAGGAATGCTTCCTTTCTGTTTCTCGGAATCGCTAAATTTTTAACGCATTCCACCTTCTGCGGGTCAGGCAGTGCTCCTGCCTCTGAGCAACGATGGCTTAAATAAACCACCTCTCTTCGCAAAAATTGACACTTCTCCGTGTTCAATTTCAAATTTTGTTCTCGTAATTTCTGGAGCATCTTGCCCAAGCGTTGCGAATGCTGCTGCAATTCTTCCCATAAATTACAATATCATCCAGATACACACAACAATCTAACCCTTGTAAGCCTGTTAGCACATGGTTCATTAGCCGTTGGAAGGTTGCCGGTGCTCCTGTTAATCCAAACGGCATTCTATTGAACTCATAATGCCCTAAACCGGTGCTGAACGCGGTTTTCTGCTTATCTTGGGTATCCACCAGAACTTGGTGGTAGCCACTCGCTAAATCAAGTGTAGAAAAATATCTACTATGCCCCAGTTGGTCCAGAATCTCTTCTATCCTTGGTATCGGGAACACTTGCTTGATAGTGGCGTCGTTCAATTTCCTAAAATCGACGACCATTCTCCACTTCTTCTGACCGTGAGCACCTCCCTTCTTTGGTACCAAAATTATTGTTGAATTCCAAGGCGAGATACTTGGTGAAATTATGTTATCCTTTAACATTCCTTCCACTTGCCTATTTACCTCATCTTTGTGGGCTTGTGGCAATCTGTACTGTTTCTGGATAATTGGTGGTTGATCCACTCTAGTATGTATTTCATGCTCTACCTCTGGTGTATACGTTAGCTGATCTCCTTCCAGCAAAAATATGTCATGGAATGACGCACAAATGGCTTCTATTGATGCCTTCTCTTCTGAATTTGCGCTTGGGTCTAACTTTAGTGATTCTAGCACTCTCTCCATTCTTTTTCTTATATCTACCTGCTTAATCTGTTTAACCGATCTATAATTCGGTTCCTTAAAACTATCATAACTAGTGAACTTAGGCCTAAAATCCTTATCCATATAGTCCTCTTCTGATGCATTTAGTACACAAGCGTACACCTTACCCTTGTTAACGTGCGTTATGGTCTCTCCCATATATACGCCGTCCGCTAGCTGCTGCTTGTGCAAAACAAGAGTCCTAAGTTTCGTGTTTACACGCATAGTAACTACTCTGGTTGACCTTGCGTTCACTACCTCTATACAATTCTCAACCCTATTCACGGTTCCTTCCTGCCATGACTTTAATGGGAGAGTAAGGATCTTATTCCTATTATTATCGTTAAATGATAACTGCTTGTCTAGCGCATCCAGTATGGTGCGGCCCCAGAGATTATCGCGGCCAATTATCCCATCGGCCGGGATACCTTCCCTATCCAATTCGACTGCGTGCACTCTAAAACTCATGCCCTTAACTTCACTGTGCCCTATTCTGAGTGACCCCAGTGTCCTGATGCAACCTCCGAACGCTCCATTAAGCGTTCTTACATCTTCTGGGTTAACAACTAGTCCTTTCTGTAAAACACTAGATTTTACGAGGCTAGTGTCCGCCCCTGAGTCTACCAAAAGCACTAGCTTTCCACTAGCTGCCTCATTGCAGGGTATCTCGATAAAAGCATCTCCTATCCTGCTCACAACGAAACAACGCCCTTTTGATTCCAAAATGGACGCGTATCTACTTCCTAACTCTTCCAATTTTCTCCTCCATGCACCGCAGTTATCCCTTACAATCCTATACTCCCTCAAAATTACCGTTAATACCTTAACTATACATCCTCGTACCACGTACGCGGCGATTGGCCTATACTCTCTAACCTTATTGAAACTTAATCTAAGTACTAGAATCATCACAGTTACCCAAATCAGTGCGCAATCAAAAATTTTCTCCCGGAGAGACTCTTGCTCCTCCGTAACTTGAACCATTGTTCTTACATTACTTGGTACGTGGTATTGGAGAGCCTCTTGCTCCTCCTTTTCCTGGACTGTACCTCCTACATTACCAGTCACACGTACCTCCGGCCTAACTGTTGCTTCCTTTCTTTTGGCTTTCCAGTCTATTGGCCTCGACTGAGCCGCTGGAAGTTTCCCTGGTTCCTTTGTTGGGATTGTCTATCCCTGCATTCCGCTGCCCGATGTCCCATCTGTCCACATGAGAAGCATCTTAACCCCTGTTTGGTGTTGCTTATCCTTTGCTCACTTCTGGAATCCCAGTTTGGTCGCTGCTGACCACTCCCAGTTTTGAAAGGATTTCTTCCTGGGTTAATTCCATCTGTTGAATTAACTCGGGGACTACTGAAGCTACCCCTGCTGTCCCTCAAGGGTGGAACCGGGCGCCTCGTAGCTGGCTGCCTTCTACTTTGATTCCATTTTGTGTCTACTTGGCACTGTCTACTTGCCTCATGACCGTAAGTTTGGCACTCCAAACAGTAGGGTGTGTTTTTGCGTGTAACGCATTCATCCCTTGTATGCCCTGGCTTATGACAGAATGAGCAAATGGGTTTCCTTGGCTGAAACCTCTCAACCAAGAATTCTTGGTCTCTTTGTTGCGGAAATTGGCCCATCAATCTACCGACTCCACATCTGTTTTGCTGCTGTACTGTTCCTACCTCTGCTGGAGCATTCGTCCAGCAGATTCCACCTGTTGTCGTTCGCTGTTGTATTGCTGCTTCAGCTAAAGAGACCGCTTCCACTAGCTCTGCCATACTCCTCGGCGTGAGAGTAAGAGTATAATTTGCTAAATCCCTATTTATCTGGCCTGCCTTGAACACAGAAATCATAGTCCGTTCTACTTGAGCCTTGTATGCTGCAACATTTCCTGGAAACTGCCTGTTGGCTTCTGTCTCAGAAGCGTTCCCCAGAGACTGGAGCCTTCGTCCCCAGGCTCTCAATTCCTCCCCTGGTTTCTGAGTTGATTCCTGTATTTCCCGTACAAGACAGTCGTACGACTTTTGTTTCAAATATGTCCGATCTAAAAGTGCGTATAACTCCGGCAGGGTGCTTACTAAGCTATGTGCTAGTAAATCAAACGCATCACCTGTGGTCCTTTGTCTAATACACTTTATCAAGTGTTCCCCTTCTGCTTCCGGAAGACTCTGTTGCGCTAACTCACAACCTTCTTTGAAGCGCCGTATCTCAGTTCTCAGATCATACAACTCGACTCCTGAGAACATGGGCACCAAATTCTCCACCGCATGAGCAACTTCCAGAATGCCCATTTTATTCCTTTGTGTTTTCTCAATTGCTGGTAAAACCTTAGCTTTATTAATCTCTTTGGGAGTTTCCATATTCTCTTCTCCCGGATCTGAGAGGTATTTGGCCAGAGACGGACTCAAACTAATTAGTCTTCGATCGTTTGTTCGTGCAGTCGAAATTCCACAGTATCGGAACTTTGCTGCACTGTTACTGCTTCCGGCTCCGTTGGCGGATATCCCTGATTTTCGTTATTTATCGGGCTTCCCGGAGAAAATGGCTCGACACCGATTTCAGATGCGCCAAACAAAAATTCCGCTTGCCTTTCTTCATTAAGTACTAATTTTGGCATTACCATGCGGCTTATCCCTTCTGGTGTTAAATATTCCGGCCAGCGAACTTCAGGAGGCAATGTCAATACTGTCTGTGTAAACCCAGCCGATGCTGATTTTGGTCTCTCCTTTTTATGTGAGTTGCTATTGGTCGCCCGTCCTCTTTTCAATTCTGCACACTCCTTCTCCAACAGCGCTGCTGCTTCCTCTTTTTCCGTCAATCTATGAGAAAGTTCCTTTACCTTATTCTCAAGATACTCTTTTTGTGCTCTCAAATCTTCTGTTTTCTTATGAAAACTGAACAACTTTTCTTCTGTTCTTTTTTGGATTGCCGTTAAGGCTTGATCCGCTACTTCTAATGGTGACACAGCTCCTCCGGCATTCGCCTGCTTCCACAATTCCTGAGCTTCTTCCCTGCTCGTACTCGCTTCGAACTGGTCAATTATTTTCCCAGTAAACAGTTCCACCTCTGACTGCATTGATTTCAATCTGTTCCTTACTTCCTCGTCTGGCGAAACCAAACTCACTGTTTCTTGTCCTAGACCCTCTAATTCAGAACTAAATGTAATGCCCATTCGTTGACCAGACTATTTATGTAGTCTGCGTAATTTTGCGCAAAATATTTTCCCTTGCCGTACTCAACTGCGTGAGGCAACAGCAGTCCGTGATTATTGTTGAACTCTATCCCTAGATTTTGCAACTGTGTTATTCGCTTGCGGTAATACACGTTGTCCTTACGTAAACTGCCGTCTTTCTTAAAATTACGGACCAATTTTTCAATCGCTTCTCCAATTTGTTCCTGCATCAGCAGTAATCCTTGCGCTTCCTTCGTCATGTCGCAAATGCCAGAACAGATGGCGTATCCTAATTACAAATAAAAATCCAATAATTGTTAAAACTTGTTACAATATTTTATTCTGTCTTACTTAGTTATAAATACAAATTTATTTTTAAAAAAACATTCCACCGTAAATTCTATCTTAATATTCTTTTAACTTCCATCATAAGTTCCATGTTCGCTGTCTACCGGCGTCCATTAAGTCCTTCCCTCAGTGGAAATTGGTTCTTGACTTCCTCACAGACACTCCTTGATATTCTCTCACCATCTTTAATCCTCCCAAGAATCCATAGAAAAGGCCATATGTTTGTAAAAACCGAAATTTGATATACCGGCAAAAGTGTCTTGATTCATTCCCGGAAATTTGAATCCATATTTAAAAATAAACCCGGAACGTATGCGCCACATAATAATAGCATTTAAATATTTTCTTCAACATTGCTACGCAAATCGTAGTTTCCGAACTACAAAAAACTTTGATGCAACAACACGTGCTGTCTGCACCTCTTCACCTAATACCCTAAACTCAAAATGCCAAATATTTAAATCAATCTTTATTTTGATTTCAAAACAATATAAACTGAATCGTATAAATGTCCCTACCGACAAACAAACACAAATCCCCTATCATAACCGTACGAACCCTATACCGTGGCACGTTCTTTCCGAACCAAACCAACCGGTATACACAAGTTCGCAATTCAATAACGCAAAATCCGTGAATAAACAGACACGTTCCACATCCCCCCGAGAATGCTGAAACAAAATGTATTAAAAAGTATGAGCCTATTCTCAGTGGAACAACCCTATACAACCTGACCGTAAGTAAACATTTTTCTTTTGGATCGACCTATTGTCACCTAACCGCAGCGGCTAATCAGCCCCAATGCTGCTTCTTCTGCATGACCGGCGCAAAAGCGCCCACACGGCCACCGAAGAATCGTCGGCAAAATTCACTTAGATACTAGAATGTCCTACTATAAGCATACTCACCATTTTTGTTCCCTCCATTGAACTTCTTTGAGATGGTTATCCTGTTGGTGGATTCCCGCGTAGGAGTGCTGTTTTCCTGGCACTCGACGTTGGATCCTACCGGCTGCGCCAAAATGTTGAGGTATTGTCCTTGTTTGACGGGGGACCTTCTGCTGTGCGCGTGTGGCTGAAAACCCTAAATCACTCTTTGGAAAAATCACTACATTACATTTTTAGTTTTTAAATCACAAGCCATTTATTCTCAGAATACTAACTCTTATATACTATTTACAATTCACAATTACAATACAAAAACTGACCTTTCTGGTGTTCCAGTTTCGCACCTGTTAATTGGTGTCAGTTGGTCAAGCCAACTGACCTACGCCATTCTGAAATGTTGATGGTGCATTCTAACTTTCAATGCCCTTTAGTGGCTTGACTGCAAAACTATAGCACCCTAAAAGTTTACATCATAAATATTACATAGGTAATATTAATTCTAAATACTCGCACCCTAAAAATGTGCATTCTTAAGTAACTTTAACACATGCTAATCACACAGAAAGTGTGGCATCTGTTAGGGTCGATGATGTGAGACACTACGCGCAGGCAGCTTGATTCTAACTCACAACACTACACAACATTTTTTGTTTTTCCACTTTCGGTGTAAATATACAAAACCAATGGTTTGCCAACATGCGAACAGGCAACATACAGTTGTCCATGTGAGAAAACTGGACACTCGAAATTAACTCCATAAATTCCTAAGGATTCGCCATGCGCCTTATTAATAGTAACAGCAAAAGCAAGGCAAACAGGAAACTGAAGTCGTTTAAATTCAAATGGCATATCAGATGGAACGATTTGGATGCGTGGAATGAATACGCTTCGCCTTTGAATTTCCCAGTTAAAAAATATAGCTTCAATTTTATAAGCCATCAATCTTTTAACAGCAAGTCTTGTACCATTACACAAATGGGGTTGATTAATATTGCGTAGCATAATGATAGTGAAGCCAACTTTAAATTGGAGATTATGCGGAGGCGATCCTGGTAAATCTAACGAATTCAAAAATTCTGTTGGATAATTCACAATATCTTGTTCTTTGGTAATAGTATCCACAGACTTGTATGAAATTAATTCGCCTGGAATCTTGGATTGTATAGCCATGTTTAATTCCCTAGTATCTTTGTTCTTAGCCGCTAAAATTGCTCGAGCACGGCATTTATACTGTTGTGCTATATTAGGGAAAACACGTTCAATCAATTCCTCTTTTGACTGTACAAAACGGCAAAAATCAGTTGGCAATGTTGTCAATCCAGTTTTGTCAGCAGGCATCGTACAATTCCCAATGTTCAGCAATTGCTTAGAGAACGTATCAGCAGATGGATCGTTCTGCAACTGAACACGAACGTTGGTATTAAGATTCAATGTTATAACAAATCTTCATAAATATGAAGACTTCAAGCAACCGTTAATTTCATCGGCAGCTGTCGATCTAGGAATGACGGGCAATGTTTGTCTGAAATCACCTGACAATAAAATGAATACACCACCAAATAAACCTGAATTATCTCGAACATCTTTCATAGTTCTTTCCAAAGCTTCAACAGATTTCTGATTCGCCATAGTGCATTCATTCCAAATAATAATACCGCCCTTCCAGATGATTTTGAAATGTTACATGTTGGAGTTTCATTAACTTGGTAATTCAATTCTAATTTTAATGCAGAATGTGATGTCCGACCACCATCAAACAAAGTAGCTGCAATGCCAGAAGACGCCAATGCAAATGCAATGTATCGTTGCCAACAACAGTGAAATTAAGAACGTTTTTCCGGTGCATCCATGAGCATCCTGAAACTAAAATCCACCGGCATCAGCATTGCCAGCTTGCATAATAGTATCGTACGCCTTTTTCTGCTCCTCATTCAATGTCTAAAGATTAGCTTCAACAAAATCATTCAATTCGTTGCGATCGTATTGTTGTTCACGTTGCAGTTCTACCTTAAAAATATCATGCATGGTCCGATTAGGAGATGGCATTCCCAACTGTGCCAATGCTTTATTAGCAATCGACAAACTCAAATCTTCTATGCAAATCAAGGCATCATTGTAAATTTCCGGCGTGAAATCCATTGCAGGATTACAATTCATTTGACTCACTTGAAATATAATATCTTCCGATAGATAGTCTTGACATTTTGTCCACAACTCAGATGGATTGGATGGAAAACAGGTAGACAAAATAATCGCAAACAAAGTTCGGATTTGATAAGGATGAGCCACAACTGCTGTATCTGCAAGTATTTGTTCCCAATGAGCATCATTTTCCAAAAAATGAAGCTGTTGACACGCTTGTCGATACGTCTTACCCGTATTCCATTGACTGTTCTTAATTGTCAAAATGATGTTGGGCAACGAACATTTATTAACAGTAAAAGTAAATAAAAACACTCTGCATTTTTTGGGTGAACAGTATAAATACGTCCCAAAGCATAATTCGAATACAAATTTTGATATCCATCAACACAATGTCCTTGCTTACGCCGTTGGAACTCTTTTTTTGATGCATTCCACGTAAAATACATTGGCACAGCTGCATACAATAACGTTCTGGCAAAAGCATCAACTTCACACAATTTAAAAAATGCAGTTAGAGTTGTAAGAGGTGGTGATGCAGCTCTCTGTGCAGCATTTTCGGAGGTGAAATACACACGTTGGCCATTTTCAAGATGCACAGCTAAATTAACAACAGCTGGATATCTGTCGTGTATTTGAAACGAAAAAATACGCCAAATCGCTTCATTACTACTAATGTAACGCCCCATTTGATACTGATGTATTTCATCGTTTCTGTTCGGATCACTAGCTTCAAACACTATCTTTATTTGCATACTTGCAAATATATTTAATAGACTTTACAGAATTGTAGTATTCGACATTAATATGAGCTTTGAATACTTTCGACAATAACGGTGAATACGGTACAACCCAACGATTATCGACCTCAACGTCTTGATTCCGTACTCTTATAGTAACAGATCATTATCTTAAGTTGATCGACGACGATATTATCACTCACAACCATCATTTCCAGTGATTGCATCCGAAACCAAAGCTCTTGAATAGCGTTTACTACATTTGCCATCAACCAAACATGGGGAGTTAATGTTGAATTCTCCACATGGACTATGTATCATATTTTGCACAACAGTATCATATAATTCAGGATCACTTGTTTGGTCTAGAATTTCTGCATATATCACATTATCAACTTTATTCGGTGTCATTTTATTGACCAACCAAATTAAAATATGAGCATGTGGCAAACCACGCTTTTGCCATTCCCCAGAACACTTCCAGCAATTTGCTTCACCAAATACTTCCGATTTTATGATGAAATCCATAAGGGTTTGTAACTTCTGCTTAAAAACACGGGCAGTGATGTCATGGCGGTCGGTTGGGCTTTGGCCAGCGAATAAATTATCCTTAAGGTCACTCCATTGCGGATTACACGTAAACGTTATAAATAAATCTGGGCGACCGTAATGACGCACATAAGTCATTGCATCCTGCGCATAATCATGCATATGACGTGGTCTGCCTGTGTACGTTGAACGCAAAATGATCATTTTTCCGAGATCATTAACATTACCGTCATTATTTATAGCATGACGCAAATTGATGTACTCCTCCGAACGTAATTTCTTCTGATTAAACCGTATGAAATTTAGTCGTTCAGATTCAATTTTGGCGTACATGTCAACAAAAATTGATGGAAAAGTCGACGACAATGCAAAATATGGTTAAAATCATTTTGACGCACCATAAGACGATATGAATAATAATTCATTCTGCTGACTTTTTTATTTGTTTCCGCTCCTAGAATGCAAAATTATGGGAAAAATGAAATAAAACTTTTCAAAATGAAACAGAAATGCAATGCATTAACCGGTAGAAGGATTGATCATTTTAATGTTTAAATGATAACCGTCTCTTCCTCGGCCAAACAACAATGGGTACTGTAATCCATCATAGTAGCGATGAGTTTCAGACACTCGTTGCAGTTGCATATTTGTACGATGCAGCACAATGTCACGGGAATTAAATTCATCACCCACGGTTACAATAGCAACATCATCCATTGTTGGCGCATTAAATCGTCTGATATGTTGGCCAGGTGGCGTTTTATCTGCTCGAATCACAATTGCATATTCCTTGGATGGCATTTGATCGAGTGCCGTTTGAAAAAGCCGCACTTACTCATTTCCAGTATGCAACATATTCTGCAAACGCTCTACAATCTCTATCTGTAAATTTGAAGAAATATTACAACGACGATCGGTTTCAACATTTGAGTTACCCACAAAGTATATTTGCAAAAATTGATAACTTTGATTAGGAAAGGGTAACAAAGATCCAAGTCGATGGTAAACTTGGTCTTGAATCGGTTGAATATCAAAATTTTCACAATCGTACGTTTCACTATTATCCAACTAAACATAATTACCTTGAACGTTGGCAAAAAATTGTCGCGTATAATATTTTTCACACCGAACGAAGTCATTTGAAAACCGGAGTTATACGCTTGTATGTTTGCCAAAAAATATTTCGAAACCGGTACGGCACCAGTTACCAAAGAACGCAAGGGCTCTGGTGGTGGATTCAATTTAGGTAATTTAACTTGTCCGATTGCACAACACAATCCAGTCACCTCATGTTTAAACTTAAATGCCATGCATTGACTGCAAACAGTAGTCATTGATCCAATTGAAACCCTCGCATGAGAAACGTAATCAAAGTTTGCATCATAATTGAATGCTGCACGCTCCAAAGTACGTCGCATATATGGAAGTGGAGCTGAATTTCGCGCAGCCCTAATACGTGCCATGGTATTTCGAGCAGCCAAAGTATTATTTTAGCGCTGTTCGCTACTTTGAGAGGCTCTAGATGCCGCAGCATTTGTAGCATTACGTGTTAGACGCCCCAAATTACTAAGTCTCCGTACCATATTGTGTTCAAAAATGTGACAACACTAACTAAAAATGAAATTTGATTTATTTGCAAAATGAAATCAAAAATTAAGGAACATACACACAATGTTTATAAACGCAAAAACAATGCGAAGCGCTTACACTTTGGAATCTACTCAATGGCACACAATAAACGACGGAACACGATCAATCCAATGAACAACTCAACCCAATCTCAATAAATGACTTAAAATCAGTGTAATGCACCTGTATTTTAAGAAAAAGTGTTTAAAAAATGCAATACGCATTGAAATATGTTAGTAAATTGATAGAAACAAATCAGAGTTCGTATTTGTTCGCCGGACCACCAAAAAAAGATAAAAAACCAACGAAAGTTATTCTAAACTGTGAAGGCAAAGGGAATAACAATAACAACACAGTGGCTGAATGAAGCATTGGAAGTCAATAACATAAAACAGCACTGTTGTGTTATTGTTATTCTCTCTCGCTTAGAGTTGTAAACATCAAGCAGCACCGTTGTTGTTGTTATTATTATTATTCTCCCTTGCTTAGAGAAGTGAACAACTAATTTACATGCATACTGGTCGAACCAAGATTACACCAACATGCATGTATGTTGTTGTTGCTGTAAGAATAATAGACCGACAATATTAGGATGGACCGGTATTCACTGAGTGACATAGGCTATAATATTTTTTCAGCTATTAACAGATCATCGGTAGCACATTGTGAAAGTTTCATGACAATCGGTCTATTATTCAGGCCGCCAGAGCGATTTTTAATAAGGGGGAGTGACACTGCCCACTTTTCCAAAATGAATAGTTGTTGTTCCTGTAAGAATAATAGAAAGACAATATTATGGTGGACCGGGATTCAATACTGGAAAAAGAATGTACATATTTGAAATTCAAACAATGTAAAAATAATTATGTAGAACGATCTTATCCGACACTCACTAATGCCTATAACTCAAGAACCAATTCACATAGAAAAACGGTTTATATATATAAAAACTTTGGTATTTGTCGTCACTTTCCTGGAAAAGTTTCAGTAACAACATCGGTTCACGCATTACAGAGAACATCAATTATAAACACAATGTAAGTTACTTATACATACTCTTATATATATATATATATATATATATATATATATATATATATATATATATATATATATATATATATATATATATATATATAAAATCGTTCGTGGGTAGGTACATCTCGAAGGATCTCTGGAACCATAAAAGATATCATAACTAAATATACAACATGTTCATGCAGCTTCTGCTATCTCCGAAGTGAACGTACTTAAGATATGTCAATGGAATGCAAACGGTGAAAGCCAGCACAAAATTTTTACTCACTAATGAAATCGACATACTTCTTATATCCGAAACCCATCTAACCAATAAACACAATTTTTACATACCGGGATATAAATTCTATGATACAAAGCATCTCGCTGGTAAAGCCCATGGTGGCACTGGAATCCTAATCAAACAAAGAATAAAACACTTCGTTATGGAAGAATACAACAAGGAGTACCTACAAGCAACATCAGTTTGTCTGGCCGGATGGGAGGATAACTTAACAACATCCGCTGTATACTGCCCACCTAGATTTAAAATAACAAGTAACCAGTTCTCAGACTTCTTCTCCACACTTGGAACAAGTTTTCTAGCTGCTGGCGACTACAATGCCAAACGCACTTACTGGGGCTCACGGCTAACAACACCAAAAGGAAAACAATTATATAACTTCATGCTTTCTGACACCAAGATTGATATTATCTCTTCAGGACAACCATCGTACTGGCCGACAGACCCACGTAAGATACCTGAACTTATTGATTTTTGAGTTGCTAGAAACCTAAAACGAGAGCAACTCAAAGTAGAACACCTTGACGACCTCTCTTCAGATCACTCTCCTATTATAATACATCTGAACAAAAAGTTACGCCCTACCTACGAATTCACACCCACTAAAACTAACTGGCTGAAATACAGAAAATACATCAGTAGTCATCTCAGCCTAAACCTACGTCTCAAAACTAATGAGGACATTGAAACATTTCTGAAACAATTTACCTCGACACTAAGATTAGCTGTGCGCCACTCTGCGGACAAGCGTGACAACAACTGCAACAGCATCCGGCGCCCACAAACCTCAACCCAAATCGATATTCTCCTTACTGAAGAAAGGAGGACACGTCGTGAATGGCAAAAATCCAGGTCCCCTTTCCTAAAACGCAAGTTATCTATTGCCAGTGAAAATTTGAGAAAAGCCTTGCTTCTATAATCAGATCGTTGCCTGGACCAATATATCCAAAACCTTTCTCCAACTGACGTCACCAATTACTCTCTGTGGAAAGCTGTCAGAGAAATGAAAGCACCTACACGCGGAATTCCACCGATTCTTACAAAAAAGGGAAACTGGGCAAGAAGCGATGATGACAAGTCTGCTGTTTTCGCCGAACACTTAAGAGATGTTTTTACCCCCAACACACCTCGCAATACCAATAACCTAATATTAACCCCCTCGCCAGATACAACATGCTCGTCTATTAAATTAAAAACAAAAGAAGTAAGTAATGCAATTAGTAACCTTGTTCTTAACAAAGCTCCAGGACACGACTTCATTACTGGAAAAATGATAAAGGAGTTACCCCAAATTTCCATCATCTTATTTACTTCATTATTTAATGGCTTTTTGAGCTTAGGATACTTTCCTAATGCCTGGAAAGTCTCAGTAATCACAATGATCCCGAAACCAGGAAAAGACCCCTGCATATCTTATCAAAACTTCTAGAAAGGCTTTTTCTTGCAAAACTAGTCTATATATATATAAATGAATGTTTGTTTGTTAGTGACGCTAAGGTTCGAGAACGGCTGGACCAATCTTGATGGAAGTTTCAGAGGTTGTTCGTTGTGGATCTGGGAATGCTCAGAAGAGGCTCACGAAGCTTACAATGAGCAACAACGATTGAGAAGAATACAAGTTCGTGCTCAGGAAATTCATGAAGCAAGAGAACAATGTTTGACTGCTCACCGACAACGCCAGCAACAACAACGATTGCCTAATTTGAATATCGAACGTGCAGCCTTTCGATATGAGCCGGACATTGAATACGGTGCGCACGCATCAGTTCGATTTGGTTCGATGTCTGTCGTTTGCCCGCATTGCGATGCACTGAAATTTCCAAAAGAACCGGCCGGATTGTGTTGCGCAAGCGGAAAAGTGAAATTAACAGAGTTACTTCCTCCACCAGAGCCATTGCGGTCGTTGCTTTACGGTGAATCACCAAATTCGACTCATTTTTTACAAAATTCCAAGATGTATAACGATTGTTTTCAAATGACGTAGTTTGGTGGGGAAATTGTGAATGAACATAATTACAATTCCACATTCAAGGTTAGTTCACCAATAATCTAACACTTATTATCTCGCCAATAAAATACAGAAATTAACATATTTTTATTTTTTTTTATTTTTTTTTTTATTTAAGTTAACATATTTGTCTGCAACTATACAGATTCACGGGCAAATTTATCATCTTGCTGGATTGCTCTTGCTGCATCCTGATCAAGATCACAAATATCTCCAAATATATTTCCTTGGAGATTTAAATGAAGAAGTGAATCGACGTTGTGCAATTTTCAATGCGACGAAAAGAGAAACTGTGCAGCAATTGCAAGAAATGTTGCATGAACACAACGAACTAATTCGATTATTCAAAACTTCGTTAGAAAGGATGCCATCTGATGATCACAGAATCGTCATAAAAGCGGAGAAACGACTAGCAGGCACGAATCCCGTGATATTGTTATTAAGCGTCGAGCTGGAGATGCATTAGAGCGAATCAATGAAACTCATCGATCGTATGACTCACTACAATATCCGCTTATGTTTTGCCGTTGTGAAGATGGATATCACTTGATATACAACATGATCAATCCTGCCAATGGTTAGTAAAAGAAAACACTTTTGATTATAACATTTTTTGTTAACTTTTAGGTGTCGATACAAATAACAAGGTCAGTGCAATGAACTTTTACGCGTATCGATAAATGATTCGCGAAGGAATTGACAACCATCTCTTGAGATATCGCCGATTATTTCAACAGTATGCAGTTGATGTGTACGTGACTATGGAGACAGAACGACTCAATTTTATTCGCTTTAATCAGACCAAGGTTCGATCTGAAGAGTATATTCACTAGCGAGATGCGGTCAATAGCGATGAAGATGTGACAAAGCTTGGCCGACTCATGATTTTGCCATCAACATACATTGGCAGCCCAAGGCACATGCACGAGTACTCGCAGGATGCGATGACATACGTGCGGAATTATGGACGGCCGGATTTGTTTGTTACATTCACTTGCAATCCAAAATGCCCACAGATAACGGAATTATTGAATCGCGGTCAATCAGCAAGCGATCGTCACGATGTCACAGCACGAGTTTTCAAACAACAGCTACGATATTTGATGGACTTTATCGTGAAGCAACGTATATATAGTACTGTTAGATGCTGGATATACTCTGTTGAGTGGCAAAAAAGAGGTTTGCCGCACTCACACATTCTTCTTTGGATGGTGGACAAGATTACACCAGATCAAATTGATGACATCATTTCTGCGGAAATTCCTGATCCAGAGATAGATCCAGAATTATACGAAGTGGTGAAAACCAATATGGTTCATGGACCTTGCGGACACTACACTCCCACTTTGGTTTGAATGTCTGACAATAAATGCACGAAACACTATCCACGTGCTTTTCTTTCGGAAACGCAAATTGGAAATGATGGATATCCACTCTATCGGCGTCGCTCATCAGACAACAATGGCAGAACATTTAGCATTAAATTTAGAGAAGTGAATATCGAAGTTGACAACACATGGATCGTACCATATTCGCCAATATTGTCTAAAACATTCAAAACTCATATCAATGTTGAGTATTGCAGTTCTGTGAAATCGATCAAATACGTTTGCAAGTACGTCACCAAAGGAAGCGACATGGCGGTTATTGGCCTTGAACGAGATGAGATCAGCAAGTATCAAATGGGTCAATACGTGAACTGCAATGAAGCGCTTTGGAGAATATTTTCTTTTGTAACTCATAAGCGTTTTCCGACTGTTGTGCATCTCGCAGTTCATTTGGAGAATGGCCAAGGAGTGTATTTCAACCCAGAGAATGCAGTGCAGCGAGCGGAAATACCACCATCAACAACATTGACGAGTTTTTTCTCAACTTGCGCCAGTGATCCGTTTGCGAGAGCATTGCTTTATTCGGAAATGCCTCGATATTATACATGGAATGCATCGTCGAAGAAATGGTTACGCAGAAAGCAAGGCCAACCAGTAGATGGACATCCAGATGTGTTCTCAACTAATGCATTAGGACGAATTTACACAATCCACCCGAAAAACGACGAGTGCTTCTACCTTCGGTTACTATTGATTAATGTACGCGGTTCAACTTCATTTCAGTCATTGCGTACTGTGAATGGTACGGTGTGTGCAATTTTTCGAGAAGCATGCCAGCAATTACAATTGCTGAACCATGATAATCACTGGAATCAAACGATGGACGATGCGATAGCTACTTCGCATGCCACTGAATTTCGCACACTTTTCGCGATGATCATTTCGACATGTCAGCCTTCAAATCCGCGTCAATTATGGGATACGTGGAAAAATTACATTGCCGAAGACATCTTACATCGTATTCGAGTGGCAACATGGAATTCAGAATTGCAAGTGAACGATGACATCTACAATGAAGCATTGGTGTTGATTGAAGATTTGTGTTTGCTTATGAGTGGTAAACAATTGACTGAAATTCATATGCAAGCGCCAAATCGTCAAATCAGAGATGTACTGAATCGTGAATTGGAACGTGATCGTGCATACGACAGAATAACTTTGGAACAACAAGTACAAAGAAATGTCCATTATTGAATGAGCAGCAAAAGAGTGCGTATGATGAATTGATGAAAGCTGTCAATGATGGAAACGGTAGACTATTTTTTCTTGATGCGCTCGGCGGAACTGGGAAAACGTTCGTGATATCATTGATTTTGGCAACAATACGATCTCAAAATGGCATTGCGTTGGCTCTCGCATCTACTGGGATTGCTGCAACTCTACTAGAAGGTGGAAGAACGGCACATTCGGCACTGAAGCTTCCGTTAAACATGCAAATCAATGAAACACCTGTTTGCAGCATTTCCAAGCAATCAGCTATGGCAAAAGTGTTGAAGAATTGTAAACTGATAGTATGAGATGAGTGCACAATGGCTCACAAACGGTCTCTAGAAGTACTTGACAGAACAATGAAAGATCTGCGGAATAATAATCGTCGCTTTAGTGGCGCAATGATGCTGTTAGCAGGCGATTTTCGACAAACACTTCCCGTTATTCAGAAATCAACAGCGGTGGATGAATTGAACGCATGTCTCAAGTCATCGTATTTGTGGCGGTACGTGAAAACCATACGATTGACTATTAATATGCGAGTGTTCCTGCAACAGGATAGCACCGCAGAAGTTTTCTCTAAAGAACTGCTAAGAATTGGAAATGGGCAAATTCCGGTTGATACTTCCAGTGGTTTGATATCAATTCCACCTGCCATTTGTCAATTCACTTCGACGGAAGCTGAACTCATCACGAATGTTTATCCGAACATTGGCCAAAATTATCGTAACTACGATTGGTTGAGTGCACGCGCAATTTTAGCTGCCAAAAATACCGATGTTAATGACTTAAACTGGACGATTCAAAGTCAAATTCCGGGAGATTTCGCTCATACAAATCGATCGATCGTGTTGAAAATGAAGACGAAGCCGTGAATTATCCAGTGGAATTTCTAAATTCTTTGGATTTGCCTGGCATGCCGCCGCATCATTTGCGTCTCAAAGTTGGATCTGTCATTATTATGCTTCGCAATCTTCATGCGCCGAAACTGTGTAATGGATGGTGTAATTCCTTTGAGTTCCAACGGTTTGCCATTTTAGTTCAAACGTATTCAGTTTCCAGTGAAACTTGCAATGACAAACAGGTCACAAGGACAGTCTCTGGAAGTGTGTGGCATAAATCTGGAAATGCCATGTTTTTCACACGGCCAGCTATACGTGCCGTGTTCACGAGTTGGAAAACCATCTTCTTTGTACATTTACGCACCGGAACAGAAAACAAAAAATGTTGTTTATCAAGCTGCGTTACATTGAAAAAAATGTAGAAAAATCGCAAATAAATGATTTTCAACACAATATAAATTCAACTTTCTTTTCTTTTCAAAACAATTTCACGCAGGGCAAGGCCTGCGGGGTCAGCTAGTGCCGCATATAAACGAAAAACGCACTATTCCCACTAACCAATTTGGCTTCCGCGAACACCATAGTACAATAGAGCAGGTTCATCGAATAGTGAACGAGATAAAAAACGCATTCGACAAAAACCAATATTGTTCAGCCATCTTTTTAGATGTGGCGGAGGCATTTGACAAGGTCTGGCACGAGGGGCTTATTTACAAAAGTACACAACATATTGGAATCGTATCTGAGGGGCAGAAAGTTCAAGGTGAGGTACAATAGTGCTTACTCTAAATGCTTTGACATCAAAGCTGGCGTACCACTAGGAAGCGTGCTAGGGCCGGTGTTGTATCTACTATTTACCTCAGATCTGCCTACCAATAAATACTTAACAACAGCAGCTTTCGCAGACCATACAGCTATCCTAAGCACTCATCCGAATTCCAAAGTCGCATCCCGTGACTTAGAAGATCATCTGGTCCTAGTAACAAATTGGTTGACTGACTGGCGAATAAACGTTAATGAATCGAAAAGTACGCATATTACCTTTACTATAAAAAAGGTACATGTCCAGCGATAAAACTCAACAACGTTCCTATTGCTCAAGCAAAGGAGGTGAAGTACCTAGGAATTCATCTTGACTCACGTTTGACATGGAAGCGCCACATCGAAACAAAAAAAAAAAAACAAATGACTTTGAAAGCAAATAGCCTACACTGGCTCATGCACAAAAAATCCAGGTTGAGCCTAGAATATAAAACACTGCTGTACAAAACCATCATAAAACCAATTTGGACTTACGGGAGCCAGTTGTGGGGCGGCGCAAGCAACTCTATCATAGAACTGATTCAAAGAGCGCAGTCCAAAATTCTAAGAACCATTACTGGGGCTCCTTGGTTTATAAATAATACAAACATTCACAAAGAACTGAACATTCCGCTCGTAAAAAAGGAAATCTTCGATGCCAACTTAGAATATGCACAAATCAAAGAGCATCCAAATCATCTAACTAGAATACTAGCATGTAATAGGGTTCCAAGTCGCCTAAAACGTACGATATTACCAGCACAACTAACATCGACACCTTAATCATGTACAAACACTAATATAACATTTATTATAGTAACTAACATATAACATTGTGATTACTAAAAAGCACTAAGCATTGGCAAGGTGTATTAATATTAATTATTTAGTTTGTAAGATATGCTTACTTTTTGTTAGTCTAAGATTAGAAGATACAATAAATAAATATATGAAAAAAAGCAAAAAATATATATTTGTGTCGTGGCCTGTGAGGTTATAGTATATATTTCATCCGCCAGGTGGCACCACAAAAGTTTTTTTTTCACACATTTCATACAAACACTATACGTTAGGTTTCGAGAAAGATTTTTTTGATACGGGTTCAAATCAATTCAATATGTATTAATATTTGACATTTCATTTTTAGTTATTAGATTTTGCGTATATAAAAAACACATTGAAGACAAATTTAACAACACAAAATATTTAAATTCGATTGTTGTTCAAAGGTAAAATAAAAAAAGTATTAATATATTATGTGTTTTTACAATATGATCATATTTATATTTTCAATAATATAAAATTGCAACACACGTAACTCAAAACCAAACAATTTCTCTCCACATCTAATTAGTGTAACAATAAAATGCCACGACGTTGTTCAAATCTTGGTCGCAGAACTTCGGCATCGCAAAGAATAATTACGGATCGAGCAAATTTAAACACGGAACAAAGATTACAAGTGAATTACGTTCAGCACAAACTACTGAACATCAGAATGAACGCCGGACATTAATGAGAAACACAATCAGAGACAGACGCCAACATAGAACAGATGCAAATCGCAATTTATATCCACTCACAAACAGAGAACGTATGCAGACAGCCAGAGCATTTACATTGTCATCTTTTATTCGTATCACATTTGAATATGATCCACAAATTGAATATTGTGCTCACGTAAAAATTATGATTGGCAACATGGATAAAGAATGTACTTATTGTCACGCTCTAAAATTTAAAAATGAGACCGCTGGGATGTGTTGTACTTCTGGAAAAGTATTACATCCTCCACCAGAGCCATTGAGATCATTAATGTCCGGAGATAATGAAGATTCAAAATTATTTCTAAAAAACATCAGAAAATTTAATAGTTGCTTTCAAATGACATCTTTTGTTGCAAAAATAATTTCATTCGTCGATGAACGAGGTCGTAATTTCAATTCGACGTTTAAAATACAAGGCCAAGTGTATCATAATATTGGCTCCTTGCTTCCAATTCCAACTGAAACTCACAAATTCTTGCAAATATATTTTGTAGGAGACGCCGAAGAACAAGTTAAAGACAGAAAAAAAATCAACTGATTCAATTGTTGCATCAAATGTCGGATAAATTAGTGAACGGCAATTATATGATTGTCATTAAAGCCGATAAAGTTCCAGTTGGAGAGCATTCGAGTCGATTTAATGCTCCCACTGTTAATGAAGTTGGGATTGTAATGGTTGGTGATGCATTTGAAAATAGAGATATTCGTATTTTGCGCCGAAATAACACTCTTCAGACTATTCAGGATACGCATCGTTCCTATGACGCCTTGCAATATCCATTAATATTTTGGGAAGGCGAAGATGGTTATCATATCAATATCAAACAAACAAACCCAGCAACAGGTACACTTAACTACTCAAATGTCTAATATTAAAATACATTTACATAGCGTTTTCTTCATTTTACAGGTGAAGAATCGAATAAAAAAGTCAGCGCAATGAATTTTTATTCGCATAAAATTATGATTAGGACCAACCAGGACAATCATATTTTAAAATACCGCCTACGATAAACTGATGGAACACAGTTTATCGTAGATATGTATGCGAAAAGCGAAAGCGGGCGATTACGTCGATGGACAATGGTAAATGCACAAAACGATTTCCAAAGGATTTGCTATCGTATACAATCACTGGAAATGATGGACATCCTTTGTATCGTAGACGATCGACTGCAGATGGTGGATATTCTTTTATTATGAACGCCAGAAATGATATAGAAATTGTTAATAAATGGGTTGTACCATACTCCCCACTGTTATCCAAAACATATAAAGCTCATATTAATGTTGAATATTGCAGTTCAGTTAAGTCAATTAAATACATGTGTAAATATGTACGTAAAGGTAGCGACATGGTCGTTTTCGCTGTAGAAGGTGTGTATGAAAATGATGAGGTTGCACGCTACCAAATGGGCAGATACATAAGCAGCAATGAAGCTGTATGGCGAATTCTTTCTTTCCCTATTAATGTAAGAGATCCAGTTGTCGTTCATTTGGCTATTCACCTCGAAAACAGCCAACGAGTATTTTTTACTGAACAAAATGCAGCAGAACGAGCAGTTATTCAACCAAAAACATCATTGACTGATTTTTTTCGTTTATGCCAACAACAAAATGATTATGATCGATTTGCGAGAACATTGCTCTATGCTGAAGTACCAACCTATTTCACGTGGAATAAGTCGAGAAAAACATGGGAACCCCGTAAAAGAGGAAAAGCTGTTGCCGATTATCCAGGAATATTTTGTACTAATGCATTAGGCCGACTATACACAGTTCATCCCAAACAGCGAGAATGCTATTTTTACGATTGTTGTTAATTAATATTCCTGGACCAACATCGTTCGAATATTTGAAAACTGTAAATGGTCAACTACATACAACGTATCATGATACAAGCCGATCAATGAACCAAAATTGTTACCAGAGCAAAAAAGAATTTTCACTACAATTATGCATCCAGTCGCTGCTGAAGAAGGTGGTTTCTTATTTTTGGATGCACCAGGCGGAACTGGAAAGACGTTTTTAATTTCGCTTCTATTAGCACAAATACGTTCTGAAAGTAAAATTGCTTTGGCCATCGCATCATCTGGAATTGCTGAGACATTATTAGACGGAGGCAGAACAGCACATTCTGCATTGAAATTGCCATTAAATATATAAACTAATGAAAATTCTGTATGCATCATTAAAAAGCATTCCAGTATGGGTAAAGTACTATCAAGCTGGCACATCATTATCTGGAATGAGTGTACAATTGGACACAAATATTCATTGGAAGCACTAAATCGTACACTGCAAGATTTGAAAGGTAATGATAGACTTTTCGGTGGTGCTCTCATTTCGTTGTCTGGAGATTTCCGTCAAACACTACCAATAATACAACGATCGACTTATGCAGATGAGATCAATGCATGTTTAAAATCATTATCATTGTGGCGCAGCGTTCATAAAATGAAATTAACAACCAATAAGCGTGTCCAAATTCATTCATCATTCGTGATCCAACTGCTGCACGCTTTTCTAAACAATTGCTTGATTTTGGTGATGGAAAAATTGCTATAGACCCAATAAAACAAACAGTAAGACTTCCAGATGATTTTTGCAACATTATGGCTTCAAGTGATTCATTAATTGAAAATGTTTTTCCTAATCTTCAAGCAAACATCAATAATCTTAAATGGTTGAGCGATCGTGCGATATTAGCTGCTAAAAATATTGATGTTGATGCTACAAATATAGAAATCCAAAAAATGTTGGAAAGTGAATTATTTTCATTTAAATCAATTGATACCGTGGTGGATGAAAATGAAGCCGTTGATTTCTCAATAGTATTTCTAAATTCTTTGGATGTACCAGGTCTTCCGTCACAAAATTTACAATTGAAAGTTGATTCCCCAATCATTTTGTTACAAAATCTCAATGCGCCAAAACTATCATTAACGGAAACTATCATTAATGGAAACTTCAAAGGGGAACATGTTTTATTGCCACGAATTCTAATGATTCCAACCAATACAATCCACAGATGCACCAATACAATTTAAACTAATGTAGTTCCCGGTTCGTTTAGATTTTGCCATGACCATCAACAAAGCACAAGGCCAGTCAATGCAAATCTGTGGTTTAGATTTAGAGAATTCGTGCTTCTCCCATGGACAGCTATATGTAGTCTGTTCACGCGTTGGTAAACCCACCGATTTATTTGTTTATGCCGAAAATGGAGAAACAAGAAATATCGTGCACAGATTAGCATTACAATAATTTATTATTTTATTTGTTTTCAATGACAATTTTTATACATTAAAATTAATTGCAAATATTTTTTGTTATTTAAAATTTATTTAAAAAAAATATAGGCGAAACAATGTTGCCGGGTTAGCTACTATATATATATATATATATATATATATATATATATATATATATATATATATATATATATATATATATATATATATATATATATATATATATATATATATATATATATATATATATATATATATATATATATATATATATATATATATATATATATATATATATATATATATATATATATATATATATATATATATATATATATATATATATATATATATTTATATTTATAGATATATATATATATATATATATATATATATATATATATATATATATATATATATATATATATATATATATATAAATATATATATATATATTTATATTTATAGATATATATATATATATATATATATATATATATATATATATATATATATATATATACTCGTATATTGCAAGGAGCATAAATCTCAATGATTTATCCTCCTACATAACATATTGGCACCACTCGCAAAATGAGGAAATCACCAGTTACCCGACACTGGTGAGTCACTTCACCATATTCAGCACGCCACTGCCTCTCAACAAACCCACGCGGTGGAGAACACGTGGAGAAAACCCACGCGGTGGAGGACCACGAGGCAGCTACCAAAAAGAAGAAGAAGACAAACTGAATTACATGCCAAGAAAAAGAAGAAGACCACGTGAAAAAACGTGGAGGAGAACCACGCTGTGCTGAAACATATGGCAGCTATCCTGAAGAAGAAGAAGAGCAAACCACGCCATTCTAATAGCCAATGAGAGCACGCCACGCATTGTGTGCGAGCAGCCAGTGCGCTATATAAGGAGCAGCATCGCAGTACTCAGTCTCTTTTCCATCGAAAAGCGGCGCAGACAAGACCTCTTAATCATCGAAGAACAACGCAAGCAAGAACTCTTTTTTCCATCGAACAGCGGCGCAGGCAAATCCTCTTGATCATCGAAGAACAACGCAAGCAAGAACTCTCTTTTTCCATCGAACAGCGGTGCAATTAAGAAATCTTTTCCATTGAACAGCGGCGCAGGCAAGACCTCTTCATCATCGAAGAACAACGCAAGCAAGAACTTTTTTTTCCATCGAACAGCGGCGCAGGCAAGACCTCTCGATCATCGAAGAACAACGCAAGCAAGAACTCTCTTTTTCCATCGAACAGCGGTGCAATTAAGAACTCTTTTTATCATCGAACAACGGCGGAGGCAACAACAGTGCAAGTGACCTGATGCTTCTGACGACCTGAGCGAGTTAGTCACTCGCGCCGAACGTACACATTTACCTGAGCGCGTTAGTCACTCGCGCCGGGCGAATACCTGAGCAAGTTAGTCACTCGCGCCGGACTTCTACGACATTCCAACGCGCGACACAAACCCCCCCCACCATGCCATCCGCCAACTGAAGGCGAAAACATATAAATGTGCTGCTAAGAAAAAAAATTTTAAATAACTAAGACAATAAAGTATCCACGGAGTTAACCACAATCTAAGACTTATTTTCTTGCTAACGAACCTTGGACACCGCTGAGTCTACCTCAGCTGTAAAATTTTAAACAGACCCAGCATGTCGTTACAAGTGGCGCCCGAGCAGGGACCCGAAAAGGAATTTACAAGGTGAACAACCCGAAAAGGAATTTACAAGGTGTGAACCAACAGGGTCACAAAATGGTACGCACAACGTGGGTGTACACACTACGGAAGGAAGAGCTAGTGGTAATTGCGGAGGACTTTAACCTTGATGCTGCTGGTACAGTCGAGGAGTTGCGTTGCCGAGTGGCGTCTTTTATGCAAAAGGCGGAATTGAAGGCGGAAATGCAGCAGAGATTACGGGAGCTAGAGGTCGCATATTCGAGAAGCCCCTCTCCCATAGTTATGCCCGGCACCTCTGGATCTGCCATTTTGGATATCGCAGCACAGCCAGCAAACACAGCTCCGACGCCAAGGCATCCTCAGGCGTGTGAGGTAGCCGTACCATGATTCGCTACAATTATGGACCAAGTACGAAAATGGTCAGTACGGTATGATGGAGGAAAGGACCCACTGGCATTCATAGAACGTTTGGAGGAATTAGCGGAAGCATACGCTATTCCAAAGAACTCGTTGCCAAAAACTATGCACGAATTGTTGCGAGACAAGAATCTAATGTGGTTTAGAAGTAACAACCGGCAATGGCAAACGTGGGAAGCGTTCAAAAACAACTTCTTACTATTTTCCTTACCTCATAGATTTTATAAGCGATTGGACGACGAAATCAGGCAACGATACCAAAAGCCTAAAAAAAAATTCAAGGACTACGTAACCACCTTACAGAGTCTGATGAGACACACCAGATACTCGATGGAGGAGAAGCTAGAACGAATATTTCGCAACAGTGCCCCAGCGTACCAACTATATATAAAACGAAGAGACTTCCGAGACTTAGATGAATTGGTAGGACTGGCTGACGACTTTGAGGATATACGGCCAAAGACCACTGAACCTCCAACGAGACCACTACAATGAGGGCGGGACGAGCGACAGCATATGGTGACTGCACCTATAGCTGTGCAAATAAATCCGGCGACAGCCTGTAGGCGCTGTGGGCAGGATGGGCATTACACCGCCAATTGCAGAAATGAACCAGTAATTTTCTGCTGGGACTGCGGTCGACGCGGAGTCCTGACAAAGTTGTGCTGCCGGTCGGGAAACGCACGACAACCCCGGGGGAACCGAGGGCCGGCCGGATCACCATAAAACCCTCCCCAAATACAGTAAATTGCATCCGATGCAAAGAAGGTCGCCTCCGTGCATCTGTTACCATCGATCAGCATTGCATGGAAGCGACAGTAGACACTGGGACAACTCGTAGTTTCCTGAACAGTAGATCTGTACAACGCTGTAACCTGCGTAAAGTCAACCCAATCGATGTTACCATACAATTAGCGGATGGTACCATGAGAGTAGTACAGGAGGTTCCGGAAATATCTATCCAGCTCGGAGAAGAACAACACAACATGCCGTTCCTGATACTACCAGAGGCAACTGATGAAGTTATTCTAGGAATGGATTTCTTAGCGAGGTGTAAGGCTACTCTGATATGTGGAGGTATTACCACAGAAATACGTAATAATGCACCAGGATCCACGACGAGAAGAACCGTTGGCCTCATTTCGGAAAACCCTGACTGCGGAGGTACTATGGATAGTCAAACCTTCTTGGCCACAGAGCTGAAAGGATTTGAAGAACTGCAGGTTCCTACGTCTATCGGGAAACACCGCATAGTGATGAGAGACGAAGCCCCCATTAAACAGCGATACTTCCCAAGGAATCCTGCAAGCTATCGTCAATAAGGGAGTCGGCGAATTAATTGTCAAAGGGTGCATGGAACCATTAAAGAGCCCACACAGTGCCCCCATCGTGCTAGTTAAAAAGAACACAGGGTCGTGGAGATTATGCGTGGACTATAGGCAGCTGAATGCGAAATCGATACCAGACGCCTATCCCCTACCACGCATCCAGCACATACTGGGCCTAGACCTTAAGAGCGGCTACTGGCAAATACCCATGGAACCTCAAAGCAAACAGTATACCGCCTTTACTGTGCCTGGACGCGGACTGTATCAGTGGAAGGTCATGCCTTTTGGACTCCAGTCAGCTCCGGCGACGTTCCAGAGAGTACTAGACACAGTAATCGGACTGGATATGGAACCCCACGCAGTCGCTTACCTGGACGATATCATCGTCACTTCAAGGAACGAGAAGGAGCATAAAATCTTCTTCAGGAGGTATTCCGACGACTTCGAGAAGCAAATCTCAAAGTGAACGTAGAAAAGTGCGAATTATTTAAAGAACGCCTTAAATATCTCGGTCACGTAGTGAGCAAAGACGGGATACACACTGACCCCGATAAAATAGCCGCGATTCAACAGCTAGTACCGCCAACAAACCTGAAGGAATTACGTCGCTACCGAGGAATCGCTTCGTGGTACCGTCGTGTTGTGCCGGAGTTTGCAGACGTTGCCCAACCACTAACGATTCTACTTAAGAAGGTCAGACATTGGAACTGGACCACTGCACAACAGGATGCCTTTGAGCAACTTAAGCAACGGTTAACCGAAGCACCCATACTTGCTTGCCCAGACTTTACGGAAAAATACACGTTACAAACGAATGCCAGCGACTACGGCCTAGGAGCAGTGTTAACTCAGGAATTAGAAGGGAAGGAACGCATTATTGCTTGTGCCAGCCGACACTTGAATGGAGCTGAAAGGAATTATTCTCCCACGGAGAAAGAATGTTTAGCAATTGTGTGGGGCATCAGGAAGATGCGAGCGTACCTAGAAGGGTATACTTTTACTGTGATAACCGATCATCTAGCGCTCAAATGGCTCAACTCTATCGAACGTCTCTCTGGTCGCATTGCGAGGTGGGCTTCAGAATTACAGCAATACTTTTTCGATATACTGTACCGCAGAAGCAAATTAAATGTACTGGCAGATGCGCTATCACGACAACCGATAGTGAATGCCGCTACTGTGACTACGCTGGAATCCAATGCAACGGCATGTCCATGGATACAGAAGAAGCTGCCCGAAGTCCAAATGGAACCATGCAAATTTCCTGGCTTCATCATCGAGAATGGCCAATTATATAGGCTCATACCATCCCAATGAACTGACGAAGATTGCCTCGCATGGAAATTATGTGTACCTTCTCCGTCACGTACCCGTGTTTTGGCAGAGAATCACGATAATCGAAGCGCCGGACACGTGGGTATCCGGAAGACTATCGTACGTATCTGTAATCGGTATTACTGGCCCGGCATGACACGTGATATCACACGCTACGTTCGAGCATGTACATCATGCCAAAAATTCAAGCCTGCAGGAAGTGGGAATAAGACGGCAGTTCACAGCACCTTACACCCCACATATAATATAAGCGGTACTGCGTTGCTGTATTCTTAGACGTTGCAAAATCATTTGACAAAGAATGGCATAAAGGACTGCTGCATAAACTGAAGACGATGGTGCCACTTGACTACTATTTGATTGTTGACAGTTATCTTAGTGATCGTTACTTTTACGTCAAATATAATGAAGAGTGTTCGTCTATTCATCTTACAACAGCTGGAGTTCCTCAAGTGAGTGTTTTACGACCACTGCTATATTTTATATTTACCTCAGATATACCACTTCCAAAAGAACTGAATACCACAATTGCTACCTTTGCGACACAATCCTATTAACATCTCACAAAAATTTAAATACTGCGACTGTAGTTATACACTGCAGATATACACAGATAATATTAAGGAATGGTTTGGTAAATAGTGCTAATGAAGATAAGACTGTACAAATAATGTTTATAACTAAATCAAAATTTAACTCAATACCTATTAAAATAAACAATAAAGATATTAAAATAGTGTCTACTACTAAATGCCTTGGTATACACATGGACTCAAAGTTAAATTGGCCCTACTATATCAAACAAAAAATGAAAACAATAAAAGAAACATTTAGCCAACTATATTGGTAAGCTATCTAAACTCACAATTAACAACAAGTTGCTGTTATACAAGTGTGTTATAAATTATAAAGCTAATTTGGACACACGGTTTCCAAGTATGGGGAACGGCAAAGCGGTCACACATAAAAAAAATTCAACGACAACAATCTAATATATTACCCTACGTCTCCACGGGCAACATCTGTCAAATTTGATTGCAATGGTTGGCAATATTTTAATGGTGGGCATTGCGATGTTATGGCATTGTCATTTTGAAAATGCCGTCAAGCAATCTAGTTCGCTGTACCCACGCTTGAAAAAATTTTTTATTTCTACGATGAAGAGGAAAAAAGAAGGAAACCGAAATTCTGGGTGAATCCTTTATTATAAAGAATGCAAATGCACAGTCTCCATTCATTTTAGCGTTTTTATTAATTTAATAGCTGCGGTAAAACGAAAATGTCCGACGATGCTTCCACTGTCAGCGTCACGAAAAAATGAAAAAAGGCTGTCAAACAAACAAAATGACAACTGATTGCAACACAGCACGTTGGCAATTTATGGCATAACATATTTCATAACATAAATTGCCAACTTGAAGCAATTTGGAGTCTCCATTGGCAATTTGCTTGAAATTGCCAATGGCATACCATCAAAAATGGCCCGTGGAGACGTAGGGTTAAGAGTGATCATAAAGTCTGGTTGGTACACAACAAATGAAGATATACACCGCAAACTAAAGATGACAAGAATTGACGAAGAGATAAAAAAGATATCCACAAAACACTACGATACACTGCATGGGCATAAGAACGAAGAAATAAACGAGTTGCTACATCTAGAAGAAAAAACCATGCACCGTTTAAAGAGCACTCAACCAAACGACCTAATCAACTAGGAAATCCAGCCTACACATATTAGTAGTATTGTAATTGTAAATTATTATTATAAATATAATTTTTATTATAATTGATCATAAATTGTTATTATAATATAATTAATGTAAATCATTGTTATTGTATCACTTTTTGTCACTGACCAAAATGTGTTTTTTATATTAATTTCCAAACAAATTGTCAAATCGTGTACTAGGTGTCAATATAATGGTTCAGATGTATGAAATAAAGGAGGAAAAATAAATAAAAATTTTGACAAACCGATAGCACGGCATAGCAGCATATCCGCTATCACACACCAGGATCTACGGAAAATGCTAACAACCTGTATTTATAACGGTAATGATATATCTATCACTTAGATTATGTTCCTCCGACGGGAGCCTTGGGAAGAAGACGAACGTCACCAAGACCACCGGCAACTAGTAGCAGAGGTCGCAGTTTTGAGCAGCGTAGAATAAGTTCCATTTGTAAAGAATATAAAAGAAAATTGACAAAAGGACCTACATATAAAAAAAAAAATAATAAAATGTCATTATAGGACCAATATAAAAACAAAAAGTTTTTCAGAATATATAAATTTTAGAGATAAATAATAGTATATTAGTTTAGAGAGTTTAAATACTGACGTTTGTTCTTGCCGCTGCCGGTTAGATTTTGTGATTGGTGGTGAAAATACAACCGTTCGTGCTGAAATACTCAAATTCTACCAAGGCAAGGTGCGCGTATTGATTTTAATTCGTGTGAGATTCGTATTCGCCATAATCGCGTTTTAATTTGTATTAAATTAATTTTCCTTCTGTGAGGTATTTTATGCAAAACACTCAATTGCTGTAAATAACAACTGTAAGAGACAGTACAAATAAACAAATACAGAAAAACGTGAGAATTATTTGAACAGTAATACAGCGGCTACAATCTCTGTTTAATAATTGCATTATAAATTTGTGAACTCATCACAATAAAGGGCGCGATCCAAAAATTGGTGTGTTTCATATTTTGATAATAAACTCTTTTTTTACATATAACTTTATTTACATATTTTATTGCTATTAACATTATTAAAATAAATTCCAAACTACGTCGACAAAGAATTCTTGCAGTGATAGACGCTAATAACTCTTTTAGGCGTAGCTCCGTGCTACAACGATCTCCAAAAATAATAAAGATATATACAGTCTTAAAGCGTCTCCAGATATACCCATAACGGAGCTCTCCAAAATTACTACTATTAATCGATAGGAGTTGTCCGGTTTTTACAGCAATAAAACAAAAAATTATACCCCAAATCAAATTCACTTCTCCAAATGAACACCCAAACGTTACACACTTTAACACGCTACAACATCAAACCACATACGCAGATATACTAAAGGCAGCCCAGCCGCCAAAAGGAACCATTCACAAATAGTTTGAATCGAAACACTTCTCAATAATACTAATCCCTTTGTCTGGAATGCAAAACATGATGCAACAAATAATGAGCGATCAATCACTGCTAATGCAAGCGCTCCTATCAAAATCATGAATACCATCAAACTTTGCCACTGGAATGCAAACGGCCTACGCCAACTCAAAACTTCCTCAATAGAAATCAGATAAGACATAATGCTATTCTCAGAGACGCATCTGACTCAAAAGAACTGTTTCAGAATTAACGGCTACAATTTTTACGACACAAAACAACCCAAAGGAAAAGCTTGTGGGGAACTGGAGCTCTTATTAAGAGCAAGATTAAACACCTCGTTCTAGAAGATGTTATTAGAGATTATCTACAAAGGACGTCTATCTGCTTAGCAATATTTGTCGGCAACATAACAATTGCCGCCCTATACTGCCCACCAAAATTCACTATTATGGAACAAAATTACAAAGACTTTTTCAATTCTCTTGGTCATAGATTCTTAGCAGCAGGCGATTTCAACGCGAAACATACACAATGGGGCTCTAGGCTGATCACGCCGAGAAGCAGGAAACTCCAGTCTGTTGTGTGCAAACATGGGATTGGACGTGATATCTACCGGTGGCCTTATAACAAATTATCAAATCATGTACTAGGTGTCAATATAGTGGTGACAGATGTATGAAATAAAGGGCAATAAAAAAAAAAAAAAAGTGGAAGTTCTTTCGCAACCATTAAGTAGTTATATATAAATTACGTTAAAATTGAAATTGATATAAATTACATTAAAACTATTCAATAAACCATGTTTTACTAAATTACCAAAACCTACATATATACATATATATATATATATATATATATATATATATATATATATATATATATATATTATATATATATATATATATATATATATATATATATATATATATATATATATATATATATATATATATATATATATATATATATATATATGTATATATGTAGGTTTTGGTAATTTAGTAAAACATGGTTTATTGAATAGTTTTAATGTAATTTATATCAATTTAAATTTTAACGTAATTTATATATAACTATATATATATATATATATATATATATATATATATATATATATATATATATATATATATATGTATATATGTAGGTTTTGGTAATTTAGTAAAACATGGTTTATTGAATAGTTTTAATGTAATTTATATCAATTTAAATTTTAACGTAATTTATATATAACTACTTAATGGTTGCGAAAGAACTTCCACTTTTTTTTTTTTTTTATTGCCCTTTATTTCATACATCTGTCACCACTATATTGACACCTAGTACATGATTTGATAATTTGTTTGGAAATTAATATTAAAAACACATTTTGGCCAGTGCCAAGAAGTGATACAATAAATATTATTTACATTAATTATAATAGTTCACTATAATTATATTATAACAATTTATTATCAAAATTATGTTTATGATAATTATTTACATTTACATTTATAATACTATTACTAACTTGTGTAGTCTGGATTTCATAGTTCAGTAGGTCGTTTGGTCGAGTTCTCTTGAAACGGCGCATGGTGGTTTCTTCTAGATGTAGCAACTCGTTTATTTCTTCGTTATTATGCCCATGCAGTGTATCGTAGTGTGTTGTGGATATATTTTTTATTTCTTCGTCAATTCTTGTCATATTTAGTTTGCGGTGTATATCTTCATTTGTTGTGTACCAACCAGACTTTATGATAACTCTTAATATTCTAGATTGCTTTCTTTGAATTTTTTCTATGTGTGACCGCTTTGCCGTTCCCCATACTTGGAGTCCGTACGTCCAAATTGGCTTTATAGTACACATGTATAACAGCAACTTTTTGTTAATTGTGAGTTTAAATTACTTACCCATTAACCAATACAGTTGCCTAAATTTTTCTTTTATTTGTTTCGTTTTTTGTTTGATGTGCCAATTTAGCTTTGAGTCCATGTGTATACCACGGTATGTAGTAGTAGACCCTATTTTTATATATTTATTGTTTATTTTAATAGGTATTGGGTTAAATTTTGTTTTAGTTGTAAAAATTATTTGAACAGTCTTATCTTCATTAATTTTCAAGCACCATTTATGCATTCCTTAACATTCTCTGTGTATATCTGCAGATTTGCAATCGCAGTATTTAGATTTTTGTCAGATGCTAAGAGGATTGTGTCGTCAGCAAAGGTAGCAATTGTGGTATTCTGTTCTTTTGGAAGTGGTATATCTGAGGTAAATATAAAATATAGCAGTGGTCGTAAAACACTCACTTGAGGAACTCCAGCTGTTGTAAGATGAATAGACGAACACTCTTCATTATATTTGACGTAAAAGTAACGATCACTAAGATAACTGTCAACAATCAAATAGTAGTCAAGTGGCACCATCGTCTTCAGTTTATGCAGCAGTCCTTTATGCCATACTTTGTCAAATGATTTTGCAACGTCTAAGAATACAGCAACGTAGTACCGCTTATATTCTATGTGGGGTGTAAGGTGCTGTGAACTGCCGTCTTATTCCCACTTCCTGCAGGCTTGAATTTTTGGCATGATGTACATGCTCGAACGTAGCGTGTGATATCACGTGTCATGCCGGGCCAGTAATACCGATTACAGATACGTACGATAGTCTTCCGGATACCCACGTGTCCGGCGCTTCGATTATCGTGATTCTCTGCCAAAACACGGGTACGTGACGGAGAAGGTACACATAATTTCCATGCGAGGCAATCTTCGTCAGTTCATTGGGATGGTATGAGCCTATATAATTGGCCATTCTCGATGATGAAGCCAGGAAATTTGCATGGTTCCATTTGGACTTCGGGCAGCTTCTTCTGTATCCATGGACATGCCGTTGCATTGGATTCCAGCGTAGTCACAGTAGCGGCATTCACTATCGGTTGTCGTGATAGCGCATCTGCCAGTACATTTAATTTGCTTCTGCGGTACAGTATATCGAAAAAGTATTGCTGTAATTCTGAAGCCCACCTCGCAATGCGACCAGAGAGACGTTCGATAGAGTTGAGCCATTTGAGCGCTAGATGATCGGTTATCACAGTAAAAGTATACCCTTCTAGGTACGCTCGCATCTTCCTGATGCCCCACACAATTGCTAAACATTCTTTCTCCGTGGGAGAATAATTCCTTTCAGCTCCATTCAAGTGTCGGCTGGCACAAGCAATAATGCGTTCCTTCCCTTCCAATTCCTGAGTTAACACTGCTCCTAGGCCGTAGTCGCTGGCATTCGTTTGTAACGTGAATTTTTCCGTAAAGTCTGGGCAAGCAAGTATGGGTGCTTCGGTTAACCGTTGCTTAAGTTGCTCAAAGGCATCCTGTTGTGCAGTGGTCCAGTTCCAATGTCTGACCTTCTTAAGTAGAATCGTTAGTGGTTGGGCAACGTCTGCAAACTCCGGCACAACACGACGGTACCACGAAGCGATTCCTCGGTAGCGACGTAATTCCTTCAGGTTTGTTGGCGGTACTAGCTGTTGAATCGCGGCTATTTTATCGGGGTCAGTGTGTATCCCGTCTTTGCTCACTACGTGACCGAGATATTTAAGGCGTTCTTTAAATAATTCGCACTTTTCTACGTTCACTTTGAGATTTGCTTCTCGAAGTCGTCGGAATACCTCCTGAAGATGGATTTTATGCTCCTTCTCGTTCCTTGAAGTGACGATGATATCGTCCAGGTAAGCGACTGCGTGGGGTTCCATATCCAGTCCGATTACTGTGTCTAGTACTCTCTGGAACGTCGCCGGAGCTGACTGGAGTCCAAAAGGCATGACCTTCCACTGATACAGTCCGCGTCCAGGCACAGTAAAGGCGGTATACTGTTTGCTTTGAGGTTCCATGGGTATTTGCCAGTAGCCGCTCTTAAGGTCTAGGCCCAGTATGTGCTGGATGCGTGGTAGGGGATAGGAGTCTGGTATCGATTTCGCATTCAGCTGCCTATAGTCCACGCATAATCCCCACGACCCTGTGTTCTTTTTAACTAGCACGATGGGGGCACTGTGTGGGCTCTTTAATGGTTCCATGCACCCTTTGACAATTAATTCGGCGACTCCCTTATTGACGATAGCTTGCAGGATTCCTTGGGAAGTATCGCTGTTTAATGGGGGCTTCGTCTCTCATCACTATGCGGTGTTTCCCGATAGACGTAGGAACCTGCAGTTCTTCAAATCCTTTCAGCTCTGTGGCCAAGAAGGTTTGACTATCCATAGTACCTCCGCAGTCAGGGTTTTCCGAAATGAGGCCAACGGTTCTTCTCGTCGTGGATCCTGGTGCATTATTACGTATTTCTGTGGTAATACCTCCACATATCAGAGTAGCCTTACACCTCGCTAAGAAATCCATTCCTAGAATAACTTCATCAGTTGCCTCTGGTAGTATCAGGAACGGCATGTTGTGTTGTTCTTCTCCGAGCTGGATAGATATTTCCGGAACCTCCTGTACTACTCTCATGGTACCATCCGCTAATTGTATGGTAACATCGATTGGGTTGACTTTACGCAGGTTACAGCGTTGTACAGATCTACTGTTCAGGAAACTACGAGTTGTCCCAGTGTCTACTGTCGCTTCCATGCAATGCTGATCGATGGTAACAGATGCACGGAGGCGACCTTCTTTGCATCGGATGCAATTTACTGTATTTGGGGAGGGTTTTATGGTGATCCGGCCGGCCCTCGGTTCCCCCGGGGTTGTCGTGCGTTTCCCGACCGGCAGCACAACTTTGTCAGGACTCCGCGTCGACCGCAGTCCCAGCAGAAAATTACTGGTTCATTTCTGCAATTGGCGGTGTAATGCCCATCCTGCCCACAGCGCCTACAGGCTGTCGCCGGATTTATTTGCACAGCTATAGGTGCAGTCACCATATGCTGTCGCTCGTCCCGCCCTCATTGTAGTGGTCTCGTTGGAGGTTCAGTGGTCTTTGGCCGTATATCCTCAAAGTCGTCAGCCAGTCCTACCAATTCATCTAAGTCTCGGAAGTCTCTTCGTTTTATATATAGTTGGTACGCTGGGGCACTGTTGCGAAATATTCGTTCTAGCTTCTCCTCCATCGAGTATCTGGTGTGTCTCATCAGACTCTGTAAGGTGGTTACGTAGTCCTTGAATTTTTTTTTAGGCTTTTGGTATCGTTGCCTGATTTCGTCGTCCAATCGCTTATAAAATCTATGAGGTAAGGAAAATAGTAAGAAGTTGTTTTTGAACGCTTCCCACGTTTGCCATTGCCGGTTGTTACTTCTAAACCACATTAGATTCTTGTCTCGCAACAATTCGTGCATAGTTTTTGGCAACGAGTTCTTTGGAATAGCGTATGCTTCCGCTAATTCCTCCAAACGTTCTATGAATGCCAGTGGGTCCTTTCCTCCATCATACCGTACTGACCATTTTCGTACTTGGTCCATAATTGTAGCGAATCATGGTACGGCTACCTCACACGCCTGAGGATGCCTTGGCGTCGGAGCTGTGTTTGCTGGCTGTGCTGCGATATCCAAAATGGCAGATCCAGAGGTGCCGGGCATAACTATGGGAGAGGGGCTTCTCGAATATGCGACCTCTAGCTCCCGTAATCTCTGCTGCATTTCCGCCTTCAATTCCGCCTTTTGCATAAAAGACGCCACTCGGCAACGCAACTCCTCGACTGTACCAGCAGCATCAAGGTTAAAGTCCTCCGCAATTACCACTAGCTCTTCCTTCCGTAGTGTGTACACCCACGTTGTGCGTACCATTTTGTGACCCTGTTGGTTCACACCTTGTAAATTCCTTTTCGGGTTGTTCACCTTGTAAATTCCTTTTCGGGTCCCTGCTCGGGCGCCACTTGTAACGACATGCTGGGTCTGTTTAAAATTTTACAGCTGAGGTAGACTCAGCGGTGTCCAAGGTTCGTTAGCAAGAAAATAAGTCTTAGATTGTGGTTAACTCTGTGGATACTTTATTGTCTTAGTTATTTACAATTTTTTTTCTTAGCAGCACATTTATATGTTTTCGCCTTCAGTTGGCGGATGGCATGGTGGGGGGGGTTTGTGTCGCGCGTTGGAATGTCGTAGAAGTCCGGCGCGAGTGACTAACTTGCTCAGGTATTCGCCCGGCGCGAGTGACTAACGCGCTCAGGTAAATGTGTACGTTCGGCGCGAGTGACTAACTCGCTCAGGTCGTCAGAAGCATCAGGTCACTTGCACTGTTGTTGCCTCCGCCGTTGTTCGATGATAAAAAGAGTTCTTAATTGCACCGCTGTTCGATGGAAAAAGAGAGTTCTTGCTTGCGTTGTTCTTCGATGATCGAGAGGTCTTGCCTGCGCCGCTGTTCGATGGAAAAAAAAGTTCTTGCTTGCGTTGTTCTTCGATGATGAAGAGGTCTTGCCTGCGCCGCTGTTCAATGGAAAAGATTTCTTAATTGCACCGCTGTTCGATGGAAAAAGAGAGTTCTTGCTTGCGTTGTTCTTCGATGATCAAGAGGATTTGCCTGCGCCGCTGTTCGATGGAAAAAAGAGTTCTTGCTTGCGTTGTTCTTCGATGATTAAGAGGTCTTGTCTGCGCCGCTTTTCGATGGAAAAGAGACTGAGTACTGCGATGCTGCTCCTTATATAGCGCACTGGCTGCTCGCACACAATGCGTGGCGTGCTCTCATTGGCTATTAGAATGGCGTGGTTTGCTCTTCTTCTTCTTCAGGATAGCTGCCATATGTTTCAGCACAGCGTGGTTCTCCTCCACGTTTTTTCACGTGGGCCTCTTCTTTTTCTTGGCATGTAATTCAGTTTGTCTTCTTCTTCTTTTTGGTAGCTGCCTCGTGGTCCTCCACCGCGTGGGTTTTCTCCACGTGTTCTCCACCGCGTGGGTTTGTTGAGAGGCAGTGGCGTGCTGAATATGGTGAAGTGACTCACCAGTGTCGGGTAACTGGTGATTTCCTCATTTTGCGAGTGGTGCCAATATGTTATGTAGGAGGATAAATCATTGAGATTTATGCTCCTTGCAATATACGAGTATATATATATATATATATATATATATATATATATATATCTATAAATATAAATATATATATATATTTATATATATATATATATATATATATATATATATATATATATATATATATATATATATATATCTATAAATATAAATATATATATATATATATATATAATATATATATATATATATATATATATATATATATATATATATATATATATATATATATATATATATATATATATATATATATATATATATATATATATATATATATATATATATATATATATATATATATATATATATATATATATATATATATATATATATATATATATATATATATATATATATATATATATATATATATATATATATATATATATATATATATATATATATATATATATATATATATATATATATATATATATAGTAGCTAACCCGGCAACATTGTTTCGCCTATATTTTTTTTAAATAAATTTTAAATAACAAAAAATATTTGCAATTAATTTTAATGTATAAAAATTGTCATTGAAAACAAATAAAATAATAAATTATTGTAATGCTAATCTGTGCACGATATTTCTTGTTTCTCCATTTTCGGCATAAACAAATAAATCGGTGGGTTTACCAACGCGTGAACAGACTACATATAGCTGTCCATGGGAGAAGCACGAATTCTCTAAATCTAAACCACAGATTTGCATTGACTGGCCTTGTGCTTTGTTGATGGTCATGGCAAAATCTAAACGAACCGGGAACTACATTAGTTTAAATTGTATTGGTGCATCTGTGGATTGTATTGGTTGGAATCATTAGAATTCGTGGCAATAAAACATGTTCCCCTTTGAAGTTTCCATTAATGATAGTTTCCGTTAATGATAGTTTTGGCGCATTGAGATTTTGTAACAAAATGATTGGGGAATCAACTTTCAATTGTAAATTTTGTGACGGAAGACCTGGTACATCCAAAGAATTTAGAAATACTATTGAGAAATTAACGGCTTCATTTTCATCCACCACGGTATCAATTGATTTAAATGAAAATAATTCACTTTCCAACATTTTTTGGATTTCTATATTTGTAGCATCAACATCAATATTTTTAGCAGCTAATATCGCACGATCGCTCAACCATTTAAGATTATTGATGTTTGCTTGAAGATTAGGAAAAACATTTTCAATTAATGAATCACTTGAAGCCATAATGTTGCAAAAATCATCTGGAAGTCTTACTGTTTGTTTTATTGGGTCTATAGCAATTTTTCCATCACCAAAATCAAGCAATTGTTTAGAAAAGCGTGCAGCAGTTGGATCACGAATGATGAATGAATTTGGACACGCTTATTGGTTGTTAATTTCATTTTATGAACGCTGCGCCACAATGATAATGATTTTAAACATGCATTGATCTCATCTGCATAAGTCGATCGTTGTATTATTGGTAGTGTTTGACGGAAATCTCCAGACAACGAAATGAGAGCACCACCGAAAAGTCTATCATTACCTTTCAAATCTTGCAGTGTACGATTTAGTGCTTCCAATGAATATTTGTGTCCAATTGTACACTCATTCCAGATAATGATGTGCCAGCTTGATAGTACTTTACCCATACTGGAATGCTTTTTAATGATGCATACAGAATTTTCATTAGTTTATATATTTAATGGCAATTTCAATGCAGAATGTGCTGTTCTGCCTCCGTCTAATAATGTCTCAGCAATTCCAGATGATGCGATGGCCAAAGCAATTTTACTTTCAGAACGTATTTGTGCTAATAGAAGCGAAATTAAAAACGTCTTTCCAGTTCCGCCTGGTGCATCCAAAAATAAGAAACCACCTTCTTCAGCAGCGACTGGATGCATAATTGTAGTGAAAATTCTTTTTTGCTCTTGCTCTGGTAACAATTTTGGTTCATTGATCGGCTTGTATCATGATACGTTGTATGTAGTTGACCATTTACAGTTTTCAAATATTCGAACGATGTTGGTCCAGGAATATTAATTAACAACAATCGTAAAAATAGCATTCTCGCTGTTTGGGATGAACTGTGTATAGTCGGCCTAATGCATTAGTACAAAATATTCCTGGATAATCGGCAACAGCTTTTCCTCTTTTACGGGGTTCCCATGTTTTTCTCGACTTATTCCACGTGAAATAGGTTGGTACTTCAGCATAGAGCAATGTTCTCGCAAATCGATCATAATCATTTTGTTGTTGGCATAAACGAAAAAAATCAGTCAATGATGTTTTTGGTTGAATAACTGCTCGTTCTGCTGCATTTTGTTCAGTAAAAAATACTCGTTGGCTGTTTTCGAGGTGAATAGCCAAATGAACGACAACTGGATCTCTTACATTAATAGGGAAAGAAAGAATTCGCCATACAGCTTCATTGCTGCTTATGTATCTGCCCATTTAGTAGCGTGCAACCTCATCATTTTCATACACACCTTCTACAGCGAAAACGACCATGTCGCTACCTTTACGTACATATTTACACATGTATTTAATTGACTTAACTGAACTGCAATATTCAACATTAATATGAGCTTTATATGTTTTGGATAACAGTGGGGAGTATGGTACAACCCATTTATTAACAATTTCTATATCATTTCTGGCGTTCATAATAAAAGAATATCCACCATCTGCAGTCGATCGTCTACGATACAAAGGATGTCCATCATTTCCAGTGATTGTATACGATAGCAAATCCTTTGGAAATCGTTTTGTGCATTTACCATTGTCCATCGACGTAATCGCCCGCTTTCGCTTTTCGCATACATATCTACGATAAACTGTGTTCCATCAGTTTATCGTAGGCGGTATTTTAAAATATGATTGTCCTGGTTGGTCCTAATCATAATTTTATGCGAATAAAAATTCATTGCGCTGACTTTTTTATTCGATTCTTCACCTGTAAAATGAAGAAAACGCTATGTAAATGTATTTTAATATTAGACATTTGAGTAGTTAAGTGTACCTGTTGCTGGGTTTGTTTGTTTGATATTGATATGATAACCATCTTCGCCTTCCCAAAATATTAATGGATATTGCAAGGCGTCATAGGAACGATGCGTATCCTGAATAGTCTGAAGAGTGTTATTTCGGCGCAAAATACGAATATCTCTATTTTCAAATGCATCACCAACCATTACAATCCCAACTTCATTAACAGTGGGAGCATTAAATCGACTCGAATGCTCTCCAACTGGAACTTTATCGGCTTTAATGACAATCATATAATTGCCGTTCACTAATTTATCCGACATTTGATGCAACAATTGAATCAGTTGATTTTTTTTCTGTCTTTAACTTGTTCTTCGGCGTCTCCTACAAAATATATTTGCAAGAATTTGTGAGTTTCAGTTGGAATTGGAAGCAAGGAGCCAATATTATGATACACTTGGCCTTGTATTTTAAACGTCGAATTGAAATTACGACCTCGTTCATCGACGAATGAAATTATTTTTGCAACAAAAGATGTCATTTGAAAGCAACTATTAAATTTTCTGATGTTTTTTAGAAATAATTTTGAATCTTCATTATCTCCGGACATTAATGATCTCAATGGCTCTGGTGGAGGATGTAATACTTTTCCAGAAGTACAACACATCCCAGCGGTCTCATTTTTAAATTTTAGAGCGTGACAATAAGTACATTCTTTATCCATGTTGCCAATCATAATTTTTACGTGAGCACAATATTCAATTTGTGGATCATATTCAAATGTGATACGAATAAAAGATGACAATGTAAATGCTCTGGCTGTCTGCATACGTTCTCTGTTTGTGAGTGGATATAAATTGCGATTTGCATCTGTTCTATGTTGGCGTCTGTCTCTGATTGTGTTTCTCATTAATGTCCGGCGTTCATTCTGATGTTCAGTAGTTTGTGCTGAACGTAATTCACTTGTAATCTTTGTTCCGTGTTTAAATTTGCTCGATCCGTAATTATTCTTTGCGATGCCGAAGTTCTGCGACCAAGATTTGAACAACGTCGTGGCATTTTATTGTTACACTAATTAGATGTGGAGAGAAATTGTTTGGTTTTGAGTTACGTGTGTTGCAATTTTATATTATTGAAAATATAAATATGATCATATTGTAAAAACACATAATATATTAATACTTTTTTTATTTTACCTTTGAACAACAATCGAATTTAAATATTTTGTGTTGTTAAATTTGTCTTCAATGTGTTTTTTATATACGCAAAATCTAATAACTAAAAATGAAATGTCAAATATTAATACATATTGAATTGATTTGAACCCGTATCAAAAAAATCTTTCTCGAAACCTAACGTATAGTGTTTGTATGAAATGTGTGAAAAAAAAACTTTTGTGGTGCCACCTGGCGGATGAAATATATACTATAACCTCACAGGCCACGACACAAATATATATTTTTTGCTTTTTTTCATATATTTATTTATTGTATCTTCTAATCTTAGACTAACAAAAAGTAAGCATATCTTACAAACTAAATAATTAATATTAATACACCTTGCCAATGCTTAGTGCTTTTTAGTAATCACAATGTTATATGTTAGTTACTATAATAAATGTTATATTAGTGTTTGTACATGATTAAGGTGTCGATGTTAGTTGTGCTGGTAATATCGTACGTTTTAGGCGACTTGGAACCCTATTACATGCTAGTATTCTAGTTAGATGATTTGGATGCTCTTTGATTTGTGCATATTCTAAGTTGGCATCGAAGATTTCCTTTTTTACGAGCGGAATGTTCAGTTCTTTGTGAATGTTTGTATTATTTATAAACCAAGGAGCCCCAGTAATGGTTCTTAGAATTTTGGACTGCGCTCTTTGAATCAGTTCTATGATAGAGTTGCTTGCGCCGCCCCACAACTGGCTCCCGTAAGTCCAAATTGGTTTTATGATGGTTTTGTACAGCAGTGTTTTATATTCTAGGCTCAACCTGGATTTTTTGTGCATGAGCCAGTGTAGGCTATTTGCTTTCAAAGTCATTTGTTTTTTTTTTTTGTTTCGATGTGGCGCTTCCATGTCAAACGTGAGTCAAGATGAATTCCTAGGTACTTCACCTCCTTTGCTTGAGCAATAGGAACGTTGTTGAGTTTTATCGCTGGACATGTACCTTTTTTATAGTAAAGGTAATATGCGTACTTTTCGATTCATTAACGTTTATTCGCCAGTCAGTCAACCAATTTGTTACTAGGACCAGATGATCTTCTAAGTCACGGGATGCGACTTTGGAATTCGGATGAGTGCTTAGGATAGCTGTATGGTCTGCGAAAGCTGCTGTTGTTAAGTATTTATTGGTAGGCAGATCTGAGGTAAATAGTAGATACAACACCGGCCCTAGCACGCTTCCTAGTGGTACGCCAGCTTTGATGTCAAAGCATTTAGAGTAAGCACTATTGTACCTCACCTTGAACTTTCTGCCCCTCAGATACGATTCCAATATGTTGTGTACTTTTGTAAATAAGCCCCTCGTGCCAGACCTTGTCAAATGCCTCCGCCACATCTAAAAAGATGGCTGAACAATATTGGTTTTTGTCGAATGCGTTTTTTATCTCGTTCACTATTCGATGAACCTGCTCTATTGTACTATGGTGTTCGCGGAAGCCAAATTGGTTAGTGGGAATAGTGCGTTTTTCGTTTATATGCGGCACTAGCTGACCCCGCAGGCCTTGCCCTGCGTGAAATTGTTTTGAAAAGAAAAGAAAGTTGAATTTATATTGTGTTGAAAATCATTTATTTGCGATTTTTCTACATTTTTTTCAATGTAACGCAGCTTGATAAACAACATTTTTTGTTTTCTGTTCCGGTGCGTAAATGTACAAAGAAGATGGTTTTCCAACTCGTGAACACGGCACGTATAGCTGGCCGTGTGAAAAACATGGCATTTCCAGATTTATGCCACACACTTCCAGAGACTGTCCTTGTGACCTGTTTGTCATTGCAAGTTTCACTGGAAACTGAATACGTTTGAACTAAAATGGCAAACCGTTGGAACTCAAAGGAATTCGTGGAATTAAGCATTCTGCCCCCTTGTAAGTCCCTTTCAAAATTCTTGCAACTATCACATTATTCGATAGCTGCGTCACAATCAGTCGGGTTCCATTACACAGTTTCGGCGCATGAAGATTGCGAAGCATAATAATGACAGATCCAACTTTGAGACGCAAATGATGCGGCGGCATGCCAGGCAAATCCAAAGAATTTAGAAATTCCACTGGATAATTCACGGCTTCGTCTTCATTTTCAACACGATCGATCGATTTGTATGAGCGAAATCTCCCGGAATTTGACTTTGAATCGTCCAGTTTAAGTCATTAACATCGGTATTTTTGGCAGCTAAAATTGCGCGTGCACTCAACCAATCGTAGTTACGATAATTTTGGCCAATGTTCGGATAAACATTCGTGATGAGTTCAGCTTCCGTCGAAGTGAATTGACAAATGGCAGGTGGAATTGATATCAAACCACTGGAAGTATCAACCGGAATTTGCCCATTTCCAATTCTTAGCAGTTCTTTAGAGAAAACTTCTGCGGTGCTATCCTGTTGCAGGAACACTCGCATATTAATAGTCAATCGTATGGTTTTCACGTACCGCCACAAATACGATGACTTGAGACATGCGTTCAATTCATCCACCGCTGTTGATTTCTGAATAACGGGAAGTGTTTGTCGAAAATCGCCTGCTAACAGCATCATTGCGCCACTAAAGCGACGATTATTATTCCGCAGATCTTTCATTGTTCTGTCAAGTACTTCTAGAGACCGTTTGTGAGCCATTGTGCACTCATCTCATACTATCAGTTTACAATTCTTCAACACTTTTGCCATAGCTGATTGCTTGGAAATGCTGCAAACAGGTGTTTCATTGATTTGCATGTTTAACGGAAGCTTCAGTGCCGAATGTGCCGTTCTTCCACCTTCTAGTAGAGTTGCAGCAATCCCAGTAGATGCGAGAGCCAACGCAATGCCATTTTGAGATCGTATTGTTGCCAAAATCAATGATATCACGAACGTTTTCCCAGTTCCGCCGAGCGCATCAAGAAAAAATAGTCTACCGTTTCCATCATTGACAGCTTTCATCAATTCATCATACGCACTCTTTTGCTGCTCATTCAATAATGGAACATTTCTTTGTACTTGTTGTTCCAAAGTTATTCTGTCGTATGCACGATCACGTTCCAATTCACGATTCAGTACATCTCTGATTTGACGATTTGGCGCTTGCATATGAATTTCAGTCAATTGTTTACCACTCATAAGCAAACACAAATCTTCAATCAACACCAATGCTTCATTGTAGATGTCATCGTTCACTTGCAATTCTGAATTCCATGTTGCCACTCGAATACGATGTAAGATGTCTTCGGCAATGTAATTTTTCCACGTATCCCATAATTGACGCGGATTTGAAGGCTGACATGTCGAAATGATCATCGCGAAAAGTGTGCGAAATTCAGTGGCATGCGAAGTAGCTATCGCATCGTCCATCGTTTGATTCCAGTGATTATCATGGTTCAGCAATTGTAATTGCTGGCATGCTTCTCGAAAAATTGCACACACCGTACCATTCACAGTACGCAATGACTGAAATGAAGTTGAACCGCGTACATTAATCAATAGTAACCGAAGGTAGAAGCACTCGTCGTTTTTCGGGTGGATTGTGTAAATTCGTCCTAATGCATTAGTTGAGAACACATCTGGATGTCCATCTACTGGTTGGCCTTGCTTTCTGCGTAACCATTTCTTCGACGATGCATTCCATGTATAATATCGAGGCATTTCCGAATAAAGCAATGCTCTCGCAAACGGATCACTGGCGCAAGTTGAGAAAAAACTCGTCAATGTTGTTGATGGTGGTATTTCCGCTCGCTGCACTGCATTCTCTGGGTTGAAATACACTCCTTGGCCATTCTCCAAATGAACTGCGAGATGCACAACAGTCGGAAAACGCTTATGAGTTACAAAAGAAAATATTCTCCAAAGCGCTTCATTGCAGTTCACGTATTGACCCATTTGATACTTGCTGATCTCATCTCGTTCAAGGCCAATAACCGCCATGTCGCTTCCTTTGGTGACGTACTTGCAAACGTATTTGATCGATTTCACAGAACTGCAATACTCAACATTGATATGAGTTTTGAATGTTTTAGACAATATTGGCGAATATGGTACGATCCATGTGTTGTCAACTTCGATATTCACTTCTCTAAATTTAATGCTAAATGTTCTGCCATTGTTGTCTGATGAGCGACGCCGATAGAGTGGATATCCATCATTTCCAATTTGCGTTTCCGAAAGAAAAGCACGTGGATAGTGTTTCGTGCATTTATTGTCAGACATTCAAACCAAAGTGGGAGTGTAGTGTCCGCAAGGTCCATGAACCATATTGGTTTTCACCACTTCGTATAATTCTGGATCTATCTCTGGATCAGGAATTTCCGCAGAAATGATGTCATCAATTTGATCTGGTGTAATCTTGTCCACCATCCAAAGAAGAATGTGTGAGTGCGGCAAACCTCTTTTTTGCCACTCAACAGAGTATATCCAGCATCTAACAGTACTATATATACGTTGCTTCACGATAAAGTCCATCAAATATCGTAGCTGTTGTTTGAAAACTCGTGCTGTGACATCGTGACGATCGCTTGCTGATTGACCGCGATTCAATAATTCCGTTATCTGTGGGCATTTTGGATTGCAAGTGAATGTAACAAACAAATCCGGCCGTCCATAATTCCGCACGTATGTCATCGCATCCTGCGAGTACTCGTGCATGTGCCTTGGGCTGCCAATGTATGTTGATGGCAAAATCATGAGTCGGCCAAGCTTTGTCACATCTTCATCGCTATTGACCGCATCTCGCTAGTGAATATACTCTTCAGATCGAACCTTGGTCTGATTAAAGCGAATAAAATTGAGTCGTTCTGTCTCCATAGTCACGTACACATCAACTGCATACTGTTGAAATAATCGGCGATATCTCAAGAGATGGTTGTCAATTCCTTCGCGAATCATTTATCGATACGCGTAAAAGTTCATTGCACTGACCTTGTTATTTGTATCGACACCTAAAAGTTAACAAAAAATGTTATAATCAAAAGTGTTTTCTTTTACTAACCATTGGCAGGATTGATCATGTTGTATATCAAGTGATATCCATCTTCACAACGGCAAAACATAAGCGGATATTGTAGTGAGTCATACGATCGATGAGTTTCATTGATTCGCTCTAATGCATCTCCAGCTCGACGTTTAATAACAATATCACGGGATTCTAAATTATCGCCAACAACAACAATTGATATTTCACCGGCCGTCAGTGCATTACATTGCCGTTCATGAGTGCCTGCTGGTCGTTTCTCCGCTTTTATGACGATTCTGTGATCATCAGATGGCATCCTTTCTAACGAAGTTTTGAATAATCGAATTAGTTCGTTGTGTTCATGCAACATTTCTTGCAATTGCTGCACAGTTTCTCTTTTCGTCGCATTGAAAATTGCACAACGTCGATTCACTTCTTCATTTAAATCTCCAAGGAAATATATTTGGAGATATTTGTGATCTTGATCAGGATGCAGCAAGAGCAATCCAGCAAGATGATAAATTTGCCCGTGAATCTGTATAGTTGCAGACAAATATGTTAACTTAAATAAAAAAAAAAATAAAAAAAAATAAAAATATGTTAATTTCTGTATTTTATTGGCGAGATAATAAGTGTTAGATTATTGGTGAACTAACCTTGAATGTGGAATTGTAATTATGTTCATTCACAATTTCCCCACCAAACTACGTCATTTGAAAACAATCGTTATACATCTTGGAATTTTGTAAAAAATGAGTCGAATTTGGTGATTCACCGTAAAGCAACGACCGCAATGGCTCTGGTGGAGGAAGTAACTCTGTTAATTTCACTTTTCCGCTTGCGCAACACAATCCGGCCGGTTCTTTTGGAAATTTCAGTGCATCGCAATGCGGGCAAACGACAGACATCGAACCAAATCGAACTGATGCGTGCGCACCGTATTCAATGTCCGGCTCATATCGAAAGGCTGCACGTTCGATATTCAAATTAGGCAATCGTTGTTGTTGCTGGCGTTGTCGGTGAGCAGTCAAACATTGTTCTCTTGCTTCATGAATTTCCTGAGCACGAACTTGTATTCTTCTCAATCGTTGTTGCTCATTGTAAGCTTCGTGAGCCTCTTCTGAGCATTCCCAGATCCACAACGAACAACCTCTGAAACTTCCATCAAGATTGGTCCAGCCGTTCTCGAACCTTAGCGTCACTAACAAACAAACATTCATTTATATATATATAGACTAGTTTTGCAAGAAAAAGCCTTTCTAGAAGTTTTGATAAGATATGCAGGGGTCTTTTCCTGGTTTCGGGATCATTGTGATTACTGAGACTTTCCAGGCATTAGGAAAGTATCCTAAGCTCAAAAAGCCATTAAATAATGAAGTAAATAAGATGATGGAAATTTGGGGTAACTCCTTTATCATTTTTCCAGTAATGAAGTCGTGTCCTGGAGCTTTGTTAAGAACAAGGTTACTAATTGCATTACTTACTTCTTTTGTTTTTAATTTAATAGACGAGCATGTTGTATCTGGCGAGGGGGTTAATATTAGGTTATTGGTATTGCGAGGTGTGTTGGGGGTAAAAACATCTCTTAAGTGTTCGGCGAAAACAGCAGACTTGTCATCATCGCTTCTTGCCCAGTTTCCCTTTTTTGTAAGAATCGGTGGAATTCCGCGTGTAGGTGCTTTCATTTCTCTGACAGCTTTCCACAGAGAGTAATTGGTGACGTCAGTTGGAGAAAGGTTTTGGATATATTGGTCCAGGCAACGATCTGATTATAGAAGCAAGGCTTTTCTCAAATTTTCACTGGCAATAGATAACTTGCGTTTTAGGAAAGGGGACCTGGATTTTTGCCATTCACGACGTGTCCTCCTTTCTTCAGTAAGGAGAATATCGATTTGGGTTGAGGTTTGTGGGCGCCGGATGCTGTTGCAGTTGTTGTCACGCTTGTCCGCAGAGTGGCGCACAGCTAATCTTAGTGTCGAGGTAAATTGTTTCAGAAATGTTTCAATGTCCTCATTAGTTTTGAGACGTAGGTTTAGGCTGAGATGACTACTGATGTATTTTCTGTATTTCAGCCAGTTAGTTTTAGTGGGTGTGAATTCGTAGGTAGGGCGTAACTTTTTGTTCAGATGTATTATAATAGGAGAGTGATCTGAAGAGAGGTCGTCAAGGTGTTCTACTTTGAGTTGCTCTCGTTTTAGGTTTCTAGCAACTCAAAAATCAATAAGTTCAGGTATCTTACGTGGGTCTGTCGGCCAGTACGATGGTTGTCCTGAAGAGATAATATCAATCTTGGTGTCAGAAAGCATGAAGTTATATAATTGTTTTCCTTTTGGTGTTGTTAGCCGTGAGCCCCAGTAAGTGCGTTTGGCATTGTAGTCGCCAGCAGCTAGAAAACTTGTTCCAAGTGTGGAGAAGAAGTCTGAGAACTGGTTACTTGTTATTTTAAATCTAGGTGGGCAGTATACAGCGGATGTTGTTAAGTTATCCTCCCATCCGGCCAGACAAACTGATGTTGCTTGTAGGTACTCCTTGTTGTATTCTTCCATAACGAAGTGTTTTATTCTTTGTTTGATTAGGATTCCAGTGCCACCATGGGCTTTACCAGCGAGATGCTTTGTATCATAGAATTTATATCCCGGTATGTAAAAATTGTGTTTATTGGTTAGATGGGTTTCGGATATAAGAAGTATGTCGATTTCATTAGTGAGTAAAAATTTTGTGCTGGCTTTCACCGTTTGCATTCCATTGACATATCTTAAGTACGTTCACTTCGGAGATAGCAGAAGCTGCATGAACATGTTGTATATTTAGTTATGATATCTTTTATGGTTCCAGAGATCCTTCGAGATGTACCTACCCACGAACGATTTTATATATATATATATATATATATATATATATATATATATATATATATATATATATATATATATATATATATAAGAGTATGTATAAGTAACTTACATTGTGTTTATAATTGATGTTCTCTGTAATGCGTGAACCGATGTTGTTACTGAAACTTTTCCAGGAAAGTGACGACAAATACCAAAGTTTTTATATATATAAACCGTTTTTCTATGTGAATTGGTTCTTGAGTTATAGGCATTAGTGAGTGTCGGATAAGATCGTTCTACATAATTATTTTTACATTGTTTGAATTTCAAATATGTACATTCTTTTTCCAGTATTGAATCCCGGTCCACCATAATATTGTCTTTCTATTATTCTTACAGGAACAACAACTATTCATTTTGGAAAAGTGGGCAGTGTCACTCCCCCTTATTAAAAATCGCTCTGGCGGCCTGAATAATAGACCGATTGTCATGAAACTTTCACAATGTGCTACCGATGATCTGTTAATAGCTGAAAAAATATTATAGCCTATGTCACTCAGTGAATACCGGTCCATCCTAATATTGTCGGTCTATTATTCTTACAGCAACAACAACATACATGCATGTTGGTGTAATCTTGGTTCGACCAGTATGCATGTAAATTAGTTGTTCACTTCTCTAAGCAAGGGAGAATAATAATAATAACAACAACAACGGTGCTGCTTGATGTTTACAACTCTAAGCGAGAGAGAATAACAATAACACAACAGTGCTGTTTTATGTTATTGACTTCCAATGCTTCATTCAGCCACTGTGTTGTTATTGTTATTCCCTTTGCCTTCACAGTTTAGAATAACTTTCGTTGGTTTTTTATCTTTTTTTGGTGGTCCGGCGAACAAATACGAACTCTGATTTGTTTCTATCAATTTACTAACATATTTCAATGCGTATTGCATTTTTTAAACACTTTTTCTTAAAATACAGGTGCATTACACTGATTTTAAGTCATTTATTGAGATTGGGTTGAGTTGTTCATTGGATTGATCGTGTTCCGTCGTTTATTGTGTGCCATTGAGTAGATTCCAAAGTGTAAGCGCTTCGCATTGTTTTTGCGTTTATAAACATTGTGTGTATGTTCCTTAATTTTTGATTTCATTTTGCAAATAAATCAAATTTCATTTTTAGTTAGTGTTGTCACATTTTTGAACACAATATGGTACGGAGACTTAGTAATTTGGGGCGTCTAACACGTAATGCTACAAATGCTGCGGCATCTAGAGCCTCTCAAAGTAGCGAACAGCGCTAAAATAATACTTTGGCTGCTCGAAATACCATGGCACGTATTAGGGCTGCGCGAAATTCAGCTCCACTTCCATATATGCGACGTACTTTGGAGCGTGCAGCATTCAATTATGATGCAAACTTTGATTACGTTTCTCATGCGAAGGTTTCAATTGGATCAATGACTACTGTTTGCAGTCAATGCATGGCATTTAAGTTTAAACATGAGGTGACTGGATTGTGTTGTGCAATCGGACAAGTTAAATTACCTAAATTGAATCCACCACCAGAGCCCTTGCGTTCTTTGGTAACTGGTGCCGTACCGGTTTCGAAATATTTTTTGGCAAACATACAAGCGTATAACTCCGGTTTTCAAATGACTTCGTTCGGTGTGAAAAATATTATACGCGACAATTTTTTGCCAACGTTCAAGGTAATTATGTTTAGTTGGATAATAGTGAAACGTACGATTGTGAAAATTTTGATATTCAACCGATTCAAGACCAAGTTTACCATCGACTTGGATCTTTGTTACCCTTTCCTAATCAAAGTTATCAATTTTTGCAAATATACTTTGTGGGTAACTCAAATGTTGAAACCGATCGTCGTTGTAATATTTCTTCAAATTTACAGATAGAGATTGTAGAGCGTTTGCAGAATATGTTGCATACTGGAAATGAGTAAGTGCGGCTTTTTCAAACGGCACTCGATCAAATGCCATCCAAGGAATATGCAATTGTGATTCGAGCAGATAAAACGCCACCTGGCCAACATATCAGACGATTTAATGCGCCAACAATGGATGATGTTGCTATTGTAACCGTGGGTGATGAATTTAATTCCCGTGACATTGTGCTGCATCGTACAAATATGCAACTGCAACGAGTGTCTGAAACTCATCGCTACTATGATGGATTACAGTACCCATTGTTGTTTGGCCGAGGAAGAGACGGTTATCATTTAAACATTAAAATGATCAATCCTTCTACCGGTTAATGCATTGCATTTCTGTTTCATTTTGAAAAGTTTTATTTCATTTTTCCCATAATTTTGCATTCTAGGAGCGGAAACAAATAAAAAAGTCAGCAGAATGAATTATTATTCATATCGTCTTATGGTGCGTCAAAATGATTTTAACCATATTTTGCATTGTCGTCGACTTTTCCATCAATTTTTGTTGACATGTACGCCAAAATTGAATCTGAACGACTAAATTTCTTACGGTTTAATCAGAAGAAATTACGTTCGGAGGAGTACATCAATTTGCGTCATGCTATAAATAATGACGGTAATGTTAATGATCTCGGAAAAATGATCATTTTGCGTTCAACGTACACAGGCAGACCACGTCATATGCATGAGTATGCGCAGGATGCAATGACTTATGTGCGTCATTACGGTCGCCCAGATTTATTTATAACGTTTACGTGTAATCCGCAATGGAGTGACCTTAAGGATAATTTATTCGCTGGCCAAAGCCCAACCGACCGCCATGACATCACTGCCCGTGTTTTTAAGCAGAAGTTACAAACCCTTATGGATTTCATCATAAAATCGGAAGTATTTGGTGAAGCAAATTGCTGGAAGTGTTCTGGGGAATGGCAAAAGCGTGGTTTGCCACATGCTCATATTTTAATTTGGTTGGTCAATAAAATGACACCGAATAAAGTTGATAATGTGATATATGCAGAAATTCTAGACCAAACAAGTGATCCTGAATTATATGATACTGTTGTGCAAAATATGATACATAGTCCATGTGGAGAATTCAACATTAACTCCCCATGTTTGGTTGATGGCAAATGTAGTAAACGCTATTCAAGAGCTTTGGTTTCGGATGCAATCACTGGAAATGATGGTTGTGAGTGATAATATCGTCGTCGATCAACTTAAGATAATGATCTGTTACTATAAGAGTACGGAATCAAGACGTTGAGGTCGATAATCGTTGGGTTGTACCGTATTCACCGTTATTGTCGAAAGTATTCAAAGCTCATATTAATGTCGAATACTACAATTCTGTAAAGTCTATTAAATATATTTGCAAGTATGCAAATAAAGATAGTGTTTGAAGCTAGTGATCCGAACAGAAACGATGAAATACATCAGTATCAAATGGGGCGTTACATTAGTAGTAATGAAGCGATTTGGCGTATTTTTTCGTTTCAAATACACGACAGATATCCAGCTGTTGTTAATTTAGCTGTGCATCTTGAAAATGGCCAACGTGTGTATTTCACCTCCGAAAATGCTGCACAGAGAGCTGCATCACCACCTCTTACAACTCTAACTGCATTTTTTAAATTGTGTGAAGTTGATGCTTTTGCCAGAACGTTATTGTATGCAGCTGTGCCAATGTATTTTACGTGGAATGCATCAAAAAAAGAGTTCCAACGGCGTAAGCAAGGACATTGTGTTGATGGATATCAAAATTTGTATTCGAATTATGCTTTGGGACGTATTTATACTGTTCACCCAAAAAATGCAGAGTGTTTTTATTTACTTTTACTGTTAATAAATGTTCGTTGCCCAACATCATTTTGACAATTAAGAACAGTCAATGGAATACGGGTAAGACGTATCGACAAGCGTGTCAACAGCTTCATTTTTTGGAAAATGATGCTCATTGGGAACAAATACTTGCAGATACAGCAGTTGTGGCTCATCCTTATCAAATCCGAACTTTGTTTGCGATTATTTTGTCTACCTGTTTTCCATCCAATCCATCTGAGTTGTGGACAAAATGTCAAGACTATCTATCGGAAGATATTATATTTCAAGTGAGTCAAATGAATTGTAATCCTGCAATGGATTTCACGCCGGAAATTTACAATGATGCCTTGATTTGCATAGAAGATTTGAGTTTGTCGATTGCTAATAAAGCATTGGCACAGTTGGGAATGCCATCTCCTAATCGGACCATGCATGATATTTTTAAGGTAGAACTGCAACGTGAACAACAATACGATCGCAACGAATTGAATGATTTTGTTGAAGCTAATCTTTAGACATTGAATGAGGAGCAGAAAAAGGCGTACGATACTATTATGCAAGCTGGCAATGCTGATGCCGGTGGATTTTAGTTTCAGGATGCTCATGGATGCACCGGAAAAACGTTCTTAATTTCACTGTTGTTGGCAACGATACATTGCATTTGCATTGGCGTCTTCTGGCATTGCAGCTACTTTGTTTGATGGTGGTCGGACATCACATTCTGCATTAAAATTAGAATTGAATTACCAAGTTAATGAAACTCCAACATGTAACATTTCAAAATCATCTGGAAGGGCGGTATTATTATTTGGAATGAATGCACTATGGCGAATCAGAAATCTGTTGAAGCTTTGGAAAGAACTATGAAAGATGTTCGAGATAATTCAGGTTTATTTGGTGGTGTATTCATTTTATTGTCAGGTGATTTCAGACAAACATTGCCCGTCATTCCTAGATCGACAGCTGCCGATGAAATTAACGGTTGCTTGAAGTCTTCATATTTATGAAGATTTGTTATAACATTGAATCTTAATACCAACGTTCGTGTTCAGTTGCAGAACGATCCATCTGCTGATACGTTCTCTAAGCAATTGCTGAACATTGGGAATTGTACGATGCCTGCTGACAAAACTGGATTGACAACATTGCCAACTGATTTTTGCCGTTTTGTACAGTCAAAAGAGGAATTGATTGAACGTGTTTTCCCTAATATAGCACAACAGTATAAATGCCGTGCTCGAGCAATTTTAGCGGCTAAGAACAAAGATACTAGGGAATTAAACATGGCTATACAATCCAAGATTCCAGGCGAATTAATTTCATACAAGTCTGTGGATACTATTACCAAAGAACAAGATATTGTGAATTATCCAACAGAATTTTTGAATTCGTTAGATTTACCAGGATCGCCTCCGCATAATCTCCAATTTAAAGTTGGCTTCACTATCATTATGCTACGCAATATTAATCAACCCCATTTGTGTAATGGTACAAGACTTGCTGTTAAAAGATTGATGGCTTATAAAATTGAAGCTATATTTTTTAACTGGGAAATTCAAAGGCGAAGCGTATTCATTCCACGCATCCAAATCGTTCCATCTGATATGCCATTTGAATTTAAACGACTTCAGTTTCCTGTTTGCCTTGCTTTTGCTGTTACTATTAATAAGGCGCATGGCGAATCCTTAGGAATTTATGGAGTTAATTTCGAGTGTCCAGTTTTCTCACATGGACAACTGTATGTTGCCTGTTCGCATGTTGGCAAACCATTGGTTTTGTATATTTACACCGAAAGTGGAAAAACAAAAAATGTTGTGTAGTGTTGTGAGTTAGAATCAAGCTGCCTGCGCGTAGTGTCTCACATCATCGACCCTAACAGATGCCACACTTTCTGTGTGATTAGCATGTGTTAAAGTTACTTAAGAATGCACATTTTTAGGGTGCGAGTATTTAGAATTAATATTACCTATGTAATATTTATGATGTAAACTTTTAGGGTGCTATAGTTTTGCAGTCAAGCCACTAAAGGGCATTGAAAGTTAGAATGCACCATCAACATTTCAGAATGGCGTAGGTCAGTTGGCTTGACCAACTGACACCAATTAACAGGTGCGAAACTGGAACACCAGAAAGGTCAGTTTTTGTATTGTAATTGTGAATTGTAAATAGTATATAAGAGTTAGTATTCTGAGAATAAATGGCTTGTGATTTAAAAACTAAAAATGTAATGTAGTGATTTTTCCAAAGAGTGATTTAGGGTTTTCAGCCACACGCGCACAGCAGAAGGTCCCCCGTCAAACAAGGACAATACCTCAACATTTTGGCGCAGCCGGTAGGATCCAACGTCGAGTGCCAGGAAAACAGCACTCCTACGCGGGAATCCACCAACAGGATAACCATCTCAAAGAAGTTCAATGGAGGGAACAAAAATGGTGAGTATGCTTATAGTAGGACATTCTAGTATCTAAGTGAATTTTGCCGACGATTCTTCGGTGGCCGTGTGGGCGCTTTTGCGCCGGTCATGCAGAAGAAGCAGCATTGGGGCTGATTAGCCGCTGCGGTTAGGTGACAATAGGTCGATCCAAAAGAAAAATGTTTACTTACGGTCAGGTTGTATAGGGTTGTTCCACTGAGAATAGGCTCATACTTTTTAATACATTTTGTTTCAGCATTCTCGGGGGGATGTGGAACGTGTCTGTTTATTCACGGATTTTGCGTTATTGAATTGCGAACTTGTGTATACCGGTTGGTTTGGTTCGGAAAGAACGTGCCACGGTATAGGGTTCGTACGGTTATGATAGGGGATTTGTGTTTGTTTGTCGGTAGGGACATTTATACGATTCAGTTTATATTGTTTTGAAATCAAAATAAAGATTGATTTAAATATTTGGCATTTTAAGTTTAGGGTATTAGGTGAAGAGGTGCAGACAGCACGTGTTGTTGCATCAAAGTTTTTTGTAGTTCGGAAACTACGATTTGCGTAGCAATGTTGAAGAAAATATTTAAATGCTATTATTATGTGGCGCATACGTTCCGGGTTTATTTTTAAATATGGATTCAAATTTCCGGGAATGAATCAAGACACTTTTGCCGGTATATCAAATTTCGGTTTTTACAAACATATGGCCTTTTCTATGGATTCTTGGGAGGATTAAAGATGGTGAGAGAATATCAAGGAGTGTCTGTGAGGAAGTCAAGAACCAATTTCCACTGAGGGAAGGACTTAATGGACGCCGGTAGACAGCGAACATGGAACTTATGATGGAAGTTAAAAGAATATTAAGATAGAATTTACGGTGGAATGTTTTTTTAAAAATAAATTTGTATTTATAACTAAGTAAGACAGAATAAAATATTGTAACAAGTTTTAACAATTATTGGATTTTTATTTGTAATTAGGATACGCCATCTGTTCTGGCATTTGCGACATGACGAAGGAAGCGCAAGGATTACTGCTGATGCAGGAACAAATTGGAGAAGCGATTGAAAAATTGGTCCGTAATTTTAAGAAAGACGGCAGTTTACGTAAGGACAACGTGTATTACCGCAAGCGAATAACACAGTTGCAAAATCTAGGGATAGAGTTCAACAATAATCACGGACTGCTGTTGCCTCACGCAGTTGAGTACGGCAAGGGAAAATATTTTGCGCAAAATTACGCAGACTACATAAATAGTCTGGTCAACGAATGGGCATTACATTTAGTTCTGAATTAGAGGGTCTAGGACAAGAAACAGTGAGTTTGGTTTCGCCAGACGAGGAAGTAAGGAACAGATTGAAATCAATGCAGTCAGAGGTGGAACTGTTTACTGGGAAAATAATTGACCAGTTCGAAGCGAGTACGAGCAGGGAAGAAGCTCAGGAATTGTGGAAGCAGGCGAATGCCGGAGGAGCTGTGTCACCATTAGAAGTAGCGGATCAAGCCTTAACGGCAATCCAAAAAAGAACAGAAGAAAAGTTGTTCAGTTTTCATAAGAAAACAGAAGATTTGAGAGCACAAAAAGAGTATCTTGAGAATAAGGTAAAGGAACTTTCTCATAGATTGACGGAAAAAGAGGAAGCAGCAGCGCTGTTGGAGAAGGAGTGTGCAGAATTGAAAAGAGGACGGGCGACCAATAGCAACTCACATAAAAAGGAGAGACCAAAATCAGCATCGGCTGGGTTTACACAGACAGTATTGACATTGCCTCCTGAAGTTCGCTGGCCGGAATATTTAACACCAGAAGGGATAAGCCGCATGGTAATGCCAAAATTAGTACTTAATGAAGAAAGGCAAGCGGAATTTTTGTTTGGCGCATCTGAAATCGGTGTCGAGCCATTTTCTCCGGGAAGCCCGATAAATAACGAAAATCAGGGATATCCGCCAACGGAGCCGGAAGCAGTAACAGTGCAGCAAAGTTCCGATACTGTGGAATTTCGACTGCACGAACAAACGATCGAAGACTAATTAGTTTGAGTCCGTCTCTGGCCAAATACCTCTCAGATCCGGGAGAAGAGAATATGGAAACTCCCAAAGAGATTAATAAAGCTAAGGTTTTACCAGCAATTGAGAAAACACAAAGGAATAAAATGGGCATTCTGGAAGTTGCTCATGCGGTGGAGAATTTGGTGCCCATGTTCTCAGGAGTCGAGTTGTATGATCTGAGAACTGAGATACGGCGCTTCAAAGAAGGTTGTGAGTTAGCGCAACAGAGTCTTCCGGAAGCAGAAGGGGAACACTTGATAAAGTGTATTAGACAAAGGACCACAGGTGATGCGTTTGATTTACTAGCACATAGCTTAGTAAGCACCCTGCCGGAGTTATACGCACTTTTAGATCGGACATATTTGAAACAAAAGTCGTACGACTGTCTTGTACGGGAAATACAGGAATCAACTCAGAAACCAGGGGAGGAATTGAGAGCCTGGGGACGAAGGCTCCAGTCTCTGGGGAACGCTTCTGAGACAGAAGCCAACAGGCAGTTTCCAGGAAATGTTGCAGCATACAAGGCTCAAGTAGAACGGACTATGATTTCTGTGTTCAAGGCAGGCCAGATAAATAGGGATTTAGCAAATTATACTCTTACTCTCACGCCGAGGAGTATGGCAGAGCTAGTGGAAGCGGTCTCTTTAGCTGAAGCAGCAATACAACAGCGAACGACAACAGGTGGAATCTGCTGGACGAATGCTCCAGCAGAGGTAGGAACAGTACAGCAGCAAAACAGATGTGGAGTCGGTAGATTGATGGGCCAATTTCCGCAACAAAGAGACCAAGAATTCTTGGTTGAGAGGTTTCAGCCAAGGAAACCCATTTGCTCATTCTGTCATAAGCCAGGGCATACAAGGGATGAATGCGTTACACGCAAAAACACACCCTACTGTTTGGAGTGCCAAACTTACGGTCATGAGGCAAGTAGACAGTGCCAAGTAGACACAAAATGGAATCAAAGTAGAAGGCAGCCAGCTACGAGGCGCCCGGTTCCACCCTTGAGGGACAGCAGGGGTAGCTTCAGTAGTCCCCGAGTTAATTCAACAGATGGAATTAACCCAGGAAGAAATCCTTTCAAAACTGGGAGTGGTCAGCAGCGACCAAACTGGGATTCCAGAAGTGAGCAAAGGATAAGCAACACCAAACAGGGGTTAAGATGCTTCTCATGTGGACAGATGGGACATCGGGCAGCGGAATGCAGGGATAGACAATCCCAACAAAGGAACCAGGGAAACTTCCAGCGGCTCAGTCGAGGCCAATAGACTGGAAAGCCAAAAGAAAGGAAGCAACAGTTAGGCCGGAGGTACGTGTGACTGGTAATGTAGGAGGTACAGTCCAGGAAAAGGAGGAGCAAGAGGCTCTCCAATACCACGTACCAAGTAATGTAAGAACAATGGTTCAAGTTACGGAGGAGCAAGAGTCTCTCCGGGAGAAAATTTTTGATTGCGCACTGATTTGGGTAACTGTGATGATTCTAGTACTTAGATTAAGTTTCAATAAGGTTAGAGAGTATAGGCCAATCGCCGCGTACGTGGTACGAGGATGTATAGTTAAGGTATTAACGGTAATTTTGAGGGAGTATAGGATTGTAAGGGATAACTGCGGTGCATGGAGGCGAAAATTGGAAGAGTTAGGAAGTAGATACGCGTCCATTTTGGAATCAAAAGGGCGTTGTTTCGTTGTGAGCAGGATAGGAGATGCTTTTATCGAGATACCCTGCAATGAGGCAGCTAGTGGAAAGCTAGTGCTTTTGGTAGACTCAGGGGCGGACACTAGCCTCGTAAAATCTAGTGTTTTACAGAAAGGACTAGTTGTTAACCCAGAAGATGTAAGAACGCTTAATGGAGCGTTCGGAGGTTGCATCAGGACACTGGGGTCACTCAGAATAGGGCACAGTGAAGTTAAGGGCATGAGTTTTAGAGTGCACGCAGTCGAATTGGATAGGGAAGGTATCCCGGCCGATGGGATAATTGGCCGCGATAATCTCTGGGGCCGCACCATACTGGATGCGCTAGACAAGCAGTTATCATTTAACGATAATAATAGGAATAAGATCCTTACTCTCCCATTAAAGTCATGGCAGGAAGGAACCGTGAATAGGGTTGAGAATTGTATAGAGGTAGTGAACGCAAGGTCAACCAGAGTAGTTACTATGCGTGTAAACACGAAACTTAGGACTTTTGTTTTGCACAAGCAGCAGCTAGCGGACGGCGTATATATGGGAGAGACCATAACGCACGTTAACAAGGGTAAGGTGTACGCTTGTGTACTAAATGCATCAGAAGAGGACTATATGGATAAGGATTTTAGGCCTAAGTTCACTAGTTATGATAGTTTTAAGGAACCGAATTATAGATCGGTTAAACAGATTAAGCAGGTAGATATAAGAAAAAGAATGGAGAGAGTGCTAGAATCACTAAAGTTAGACCCAAGCGCAAATTCAGAAGAGAAGGCATCAATAGAAGCCATTTGTGCGTCATTCCATGACATATTTTTGCTGGAAGGAGATCAGCTAACGTATACACCAGAGGTAGAGCATGAAATACATACTAGAGTGGATCAACCACCAATTATCCAGAAACAGTACAGATTGCCACAAGCCCACAAAGATGAGGTAAATAGGCAAGTGGAAGGAATGTTAAAGGATAACATAATTTCACCAAGTATCTCGCCTTGGAATTCAACAATAATTTTGGTACCAAAGAAGGGAGGTGCTCACGGTCAGAAGAAGTGGAGAATGGTCGTCGATTTTAGGAAATTGAACGACGCCACTATCAAGCAAGTGTTCCCGATACCAAGGATAGAAGAGATTCTGGACCAACTGGGGCATAGTAGATATTTTTCTACACTTGATTTAGCGAGTGGCTACCACCAAGTTCTGGTGGATACCCAAGATAAGCAGAAAACCGCGTTCAGCACCGGTTTAGGGCATTATGAGTTCAATAGAATGCCGTTTGGATTAACAGGAGCACCGGCAACCTTCCAACGGCTAATGAACCATGTGCTAACAGGCTTACAAGGGTTAGATTGTTGTGTGTATCTGGATGATATTGTAATTTATGGGAAGAATTGCAGCAGCATTCGCAACGCTTGGGCAAGATGCTCCAGAAATTACGAGAACAAAATTTGAAATTGAACACGGAGAAGTGTCAATTTTTGCGAAGAGAGGTGGTTTATTTAAGCCATCGTTGCTCAGAGGCAGGAGCACTGCCTGACCCGCAGAAGGTGGAATGCGTTAAAAATTTAGCGATTCCGAGAAACAGAAAGGAAGCATTCCTAGGACTAGTGAACTATTATAGGAAGTTCGTAGAAGGACTAGCCGGAATTGCTTTGCCAATTAATAAGTTGATACGTAAATAAGCAAAGTTCGAATGGACAGAGAGATGTCAGCAAGCTTTCGAGAGGCTAAAGGAAATAATTAGCTCGCCACCAATTTTGGCGTACCCCGACTTTGAGCAAACTTTTTTGTTGACCACTGATGCTAGCAATGAAGCATTAGGGGCAGTATTGTCACAAGGGGAAGTCGGTAATGACCGACCAATAGCATTCGCAAGCCGAGCGCTTAGCGACACGGAGAAGAGATACTCCACAGTAGAAAAGGAATTTCTAGCCATAGTGTGGGCTACGAAGAATTTTAGGGCATATCTGCTAGGTCGCCCATTTAAGATATACACTGATCACCAGCCGTTGAGAGGCATAGCCAATTTGAAAGACCAAACGTCTAGGCTAGCCAGGTTCAGACACAAATTGTCTGAGTATGATTTTGAAATCATATACAAACCTGGGAAAAAGAATCTGAATGCCGATGCACTCAGCAGAGTACCGCAGGCACAGAAAGTATCAGTAGTGCAAACGAGGTCTAAAGCACGGTCAGATAAGGAGAAGGCCGAGAGAATTCAAGAGAATAGAATTGATGCAACAAGAAATGTTAGCAATGCAGGTGACGCTGCTAATGAACAAGGAGCCAGTAGTGTGGAATGGCTGGAGGATATTAAGGATATCCAGGCTATGTTAAAGGGTTTCCATGATTCACCTCTAGGTGGACACCAGGGATTCTGGAAAACCCATGACAGAATTAGGCGAGTATACGGATGGAAAGGTATGCTCAAGGATATTAAGAAATATTTAGAGTTGTCCAAAGTGTCAGGCCAACAAAAGTTCAAGGCTAACAAAGATGCCAATGGTGTTAACTGACACACCAAAACAGCCATTTGATAAAGTTCATATGGATATTGTAGGTATTTTACCTGAGACAGTTTCGGGTAATAAATACATATTGACAGTCCAAGATGATTTCTCAAAGTATATGGCGTGCGTGGCTATACCCGATGCTGAAGCTGGTACGGTAGCCAAAACATTCTTTGATGAAATTATAGCACGATACAACATACCTAAGGAACCGACAATGGTTCCAATTTTGTATCGAAACTATTCTCAGAAACGTGTAAAATGCTGGGAATCAAGAAGTTGCACATAACACCATATCATCCACAGGCGAATGGCTCATTGGAACGTAGTCATCGAACTCTGCCCGAGTACTTGCGCAGTTTTGCCAAGGAAGACGGCTCGAATTGGGATCAATGGTTGACCACTGCAATGCATGTACACAATAATACGGTACATGTATCAACGAAGCAAACTCCGTTCAGGACGCTCTACGGGTTTGATTTTAACATGCTAGCAAATCTGAAGCGCAAATGTGCGCCAGTGTACAATGCTGATGACCCGAATAAAGTGCAAAAGTATCAGCTACAGCGAGCGCACGAGTTGGTCAGAGAAAACCAGGATTGTGCTAAACGAGTAGCCAGGGAGGCCTATAACAAGGTACTAAACCCAGTCGTTTTTAACGTGGGTGATCAGGTACTCATGAGGAATCAGGCTAGGAGAAACAAATTCTCACCTGTGTGGATAGGTCCGTATGTAGTAGCAGAGATCCGAAGCCCAGTTACAACAGTCGTAACGATTAAGGGCAAGAATAAAAAGCTACATAATAATTTGTTGAAATTATTCCACGTTAGACCACACACCTAGATTCCTGTGTTAACAGTGTTTTACAAGTGTAAACACAAGAAAAATAACATGAACAAGTACGTGTGTGTATCAAATAACACACACAGCGCCGATTTTCAGAGTCAATGCCAGTAAAAGTGTGCCGCTTAAACTCGGGCAAGTAAAATTGACGTAATGAAAATCTGTTAATTAAGCACTATTGCCGAATGAGGGCAGTAGAGAAAATTTTTTTTTGTTGTACGTATTGAATAATAATAAACGGGTTCATTGCACGTATTTAAAAAATAAAATAAAATATAAGACAGTCATGGGTAAGTAATATAAAACTCCGAGTATGTACATACATACATACAGCGGTGTATGCACTGAATTTTGACGTTTGAGCATTAACGCCAAGCGACGGAACTGCTGGTGAAGTAGTATATATGTGTATATACATATGTGTATGGGATAAAGAATGAAAGTACAAATGTGTATTTTAAAAAAAAAAGTAAGTACGCTAGTTAGGAGAAGCGGGTAATTAGAATTTATGAGGTTGCAGACTTTGCAGCGGGTTGGATAAATACTGTTTATTAGTTAGGAATTTAATGTATAGATAAATGAAGATAGGCAAAATTTAGGAAAATAGTATAGGTTAATGAATAAAAAATGTATAGGTTGATTGGGAAAATAAGCAATTAATTCTATGTAATTTAAAGCGCCTTGAATGTATTGAAACGTGATAGCTCAGTGAAAAGGGATTGCATACTTTTAGGATCCCATCTGAGTTGGAGAATGAGTGCCCCCTGTGAGTCAAGATGCGAACTATTCGAATAAAAGCTTATTCAAGAACCATCTGTCGGTAATATCAAAAAGAATATTCTCGACTTCTGTCGAAGTGGATAGAAGCTTCTAGAAAGTACGAGAATAGCGTGGAATTTTCGACTCCAACCTTCGAAAACTATAAAAGCGACAAGACTGTTCAAAGTCGAATGCAGTAGATCAGAGACCGTAAAAGTGTGTACATCTAGCATTATAATCAAAGCAGCAGTATTTGTAATTGTGCAAAGTGATGAAATTCATTATTAAATAAAGTGACGAAATTACTTATTAAATAAAGTGACTAATGGTTTGTGAAATAAAGTGCAAATAATAACTAAGTACACTTTAAGCCTAATATTAAATGTGTAAATAGCAATAATTAAATAAAGCTAATTATTTTAATTTAGCCAGCTTTTGTTTAAGCCTAATCTTAAATGTGTAAATAGCAATAATTAAATAAAGCTAATTATTTTAATTTAGCCAGCTTTTGTTGTACGAGTCCGAGTACAGAGAGTTAGAGGAATTGTCAGGAGGGCAATTTTGTAACAGTAAACTGTCAAGAGGGCAATTTCGTAACAGTATGTATGTATTCATATACGAGCTAATTACAGGATGGAAAATAGAATCGTTAATGGATATATACATATCAGGCTAGAAGTAAATTTAAATAAAAAGTAATTGTATGCGATGAAAGATATAGTCATGCAATGGACAAAGTTTTGACACGAACGGGATTATTTTATATAATCTGGTTTTTGTCGGAGGACCAATGAATTGGCTCAAAACTGAAATGAGTGATAACTCACGGGTTGAAAAAGAGCACGAAAAATTACTCAAAGCAAAACTGATGCCCTACATGGCTATGAAAACACATAGTCCAGTCCTCTTTTCCTCTAGGATACGGTAGCGAATCCGATAATGTAAGGGGAAAAGACGAGTGGACGCAAATTGAATGATATATTATTCAATTATGGAATAAGCATGTTATAGAAATATTGTTTTTTTTAATATATTCAGGAATAGCGTATGTTTAAGAAAAGTTATAAATTAAAAAATTATAATCTGTGCAAAGTTCACATTAGAAACAAAAGTAGTTTAGAAAATAATTAGAGTTACAAAAATTAATTATTTAAAATATAAATTTGTAATGAAATAAGTGTTATAATGAAAAAAAAACAAAAATCATACTAAATTGGAAAATTATACCCAAGAGTATATATAGTACATATAGTGTATTTATTTAAAGATTATATAATTTTGAAATTAATTTATTAAATTGACTTATGAAATGTTCGACAAAAATTAAACATAGAAGAAATATCAAACTAAAATGTATATTAGAAAATTAAGAAAATTATTATAGGTGTTCTCTAAATAGCTCTGATGATGTGAAGCGAAGCAGGAAGTTCCGGGAACAGCGGATATCGGAAGACGGTGCGGACTAAAAGACCAACGTAGTATTCGGAAATATGTGTTTTTGAAAAACAGGGATTTCTGGCAGATATCCAAGGTTTGGGAATCCGGTTGTGACCGCAAGGATGCCAATATATTGGATTGGGGATGAATGGTGACGGAGTTATTTTTCTAAGCGAAACGGGATATGGCCGCAGCATTTGAACGTGTTGTGGATGAGTAATTGACAAGTAACGAAAAATAAGCAAGTTTCCTTGCGGAGTCATGTTTTGAATTGGACAATTTTATATTACAATGTCCACCCATTGTATCACAATCTCAACAGAATCGATTTTGGATAAGTTGAAGATGGGTAAAAGCTTAAGGTAACTGAAACTTAAGGACTGAAACCACCACTAAATAAAATAAGCAGAGGAGATTTGGCTCACGGAAGTTAATTGCTTCATTGAATTATATGTCCAATCTAGGGTATGAACATATGAAATGTGATTTACATATGATTTAATACAAGAGGACACAGAGACTGGTAACCGACCAGAGTACACAAATTACATCATTCAACGTGTATCTCAGAAAAATACCGATTGTCTCCACATCAAAGCCAAACGATGTCAAATACCATTATGAGGAAGCTCAAGAGAAACACTTCCACCATAAAACGCATTGCTGCAAAGTAGGAAGGTGTATTGTAATCTCTCATGTATTCCAAATGATTTTTACAAGTTGAATACTATAAGCAGAGGCAGTACCATCTACAGCCGTGGGGCACGCTTTATAAATGGACCGAAGAAGGCCACTAAAAGCAAAGTTTTAATGGCAAACCAGATCGGCAACCTATAACATCTTTGTACGTACCGATCCAGAAAGAAGTTCATCGAGGGACTTCACTCTCGCAGGACGGACGTTACCAGGACCAACAATTGCAGAGGACCGTATTTATAAGAAGCGTAGCTAAATATGTAATTAGTTTGTAATTTTGTTTGTATATACGCCAGTGAGAAAAGAGTCGATGAAGGACCAAATATAAAAAGGGGAATATAACTAAAAAAAAGATAGAAATAAAAGAACAAAATAAAACAAAAGGAAAAAAAAGAAGAAAAAAAGATAGAAATAAAGGAACAAAATAAAACAAAAGAGGAAAAAAGAAAAGAACACAAAAGTAAAAAGAAAAGAATACAACAATTGAACCCAAATAAGGCGAATTTGAAAAAGAAAAAACTATACATATGTACTATAGGTTTAAGAAAATGCACAGATTGTTTAAAATGCAGAAAAGAGAAAAATATTGTAAATGTTCATTAGAAGTTAGTTGCACTAACTTCTTTCAGAAAGAGGGGAGGGATGTTGTGAGTTAGAATCAAGCTGCCTGCGCATAGTGTCTCACATCATCGACTCCTAACAGATGCCACACTTTCTGTGTGATTAGCATGTGTTAAAGTTACTTAAGAAAGCACATATTTTTAGGGTGCGAGTATTTATAAATAATATTACCTATGTAATATTTATTATGTAAACTTTTAGGGTGCTACAGTTTTGCATTCGAGCCACTAAAGGGCATTGAAAGTTAGAATGCACCATCAACATTTCAGAATGGCGTAGGTCAGTTGGCTTGACCAACTGACACCAATTAACAGGTGCGAAACTGGAACACCAGAAAGGTCAGTTTTTGTATTGTAATTGTGAATTGTAAATAGTATATAAGAGTTAGTATTCTAAGAATTAATGGCTTGTGATTTAAAAACTAAAAGTGTAAAATAGTGATTTTTCCAAAGAGTGATTTAGGGTTTTCAGCCACACGCGCACAGCAGAAGGACGTCCCGCGTCAAACAAGGACAATACCTCAACAGTACCACAGAGCTTTACAATAAAAACTATTTAACACTGATTAAAATGAACTTGGAATTGATTTTATTTTTCCTATTTTGTTTCGCACAACATATATGTAGATATGTTTTTTTTTTTTTTTATTGGTTCGGAGGTGGAAATCTGCAAACAGACACTGGGCGCTCTCGCACCAGTAGTGTGGGGCTCTTACCCACTAAAACCACCTCCTCAGACGCCTCCCAGACGGTACATAGCCGTTAAGCAATACTTCGTCTGGGAGTGGGGTGGTCAACGGAACCCTCCTATTGATTCCCTGAACGTCGCCGCCACTCCAAGTGGCGGAGGTCTCGCATAATTGCGGCCGAGGTGTCATACAGCAAGTTCCATTTCTCCGGGCAATCGAGCATATAGTGCACGAGGTTGTCCGGTGTCACAGGTTCTCCGCAGACTCTTTGCAGTACCGCTCTGGCACCGCTGTATCGTGGACATGAAAAAAGGACATGTTCCACGTCCTCGGGCTCCGTGCCTCCACAGGGGGATTCCTCCAGCCGGAATCTGTGTAGGTACGCCCGGAAACCTCCGTGCCCGGTCAGCAGCTGTGTGACGTAATAGTTCACCTCGCCATGTGACCTATCTATCGAACGTTGGAGATCAGGGATCAACCTCCTCGTCCAACGGCCCTTTTCGGATGTATCCCATCGGGCTTGCCACTCCTGTATGGTGCTTTGCCTAATGCCTGCTACGCGATCTGCTGCACTCAGCTCGTGCGTACTTTCGCCGTAGTATAGGCTCCACGCCTCCTTGGCCAGCAGGTCCAGCGGGATCATACCGGCTATCACCAGCGCGGCGTCTGCAGACACAGTACGGTGTGCTGAGATCGTGCGGAGCGCACATCTCCTATACGCCGCCTCTATGGTGCGAACGTACGCCTTTACGCTCGACTTCTCAGCCCATATGGGCGCTCCATACAGGATTATGGATTTGACGACCCCTGAGATGAGCCGTCTTTTCCAGTGCCGTGGCCCTCGGAGGTTTGGCATTATCCGGTAGAGCTGGGAACAGGTCCGCGCTGCCTTCTCACAAAATCGCCGAAAGTGCTCCTTGAACGTATGTATGTGTATATGTGTATGTATATGTATATGAATATATATGTATATATATATATATATATATATATATATATATATATATATATATATATATATATATATATATATATATATATATATATATATATATATATATATATATATATATATATATGTTTATGTATATGTACTCGTATATACGAGGGGTACTAATGTCAATAGCTAAAATCTGGCAACACCATAATAAAGCTTGACATTTTTTAGCATAAACGTATTCACAACGTGTAGATGTGCAAGTGCTATTTGTTTTGTTTACAGTGAGTTAGGAAAAATAATTTGGCCAAAAAATGGAAATTTCAAGAGAAGGTTTTCGTTGGATTATTTTTCCCAACTTTCGACGTGGATTATCTCAACAAGAATGAATCGATGAACTCAGTTCTTTGTATGGCGATAAAGCACCATCAAACACCACAGTATATCGCTTTTATAGTGAATTCAATCGTGGTCGTAGTTCGGTCGCCGACGAACTCCTCGAAGGTCGTCCGAAATCAGTTGTTGTGGAAGACTTGTAAAAAAGAGTTGTAAAGAAGATTTGTTCTCGTTGGATCCCACATAATTTGACAATCGCTCAAAAAAAGGCTCGTGTCAATTGGTGTAAGGAAATGATTAAAAAGTTCGACCGTGGGGCTTCAAAAGACATGTATAAAATCGTGAGAAGTGACGAATCATGGATATATGCGTATGAGCCGGAAACAAAACAACAATCGACCGTGTGGGTATTCCAAGACGAGCTAAATCCAACAAAAGTTGTTCGGGAAAGAAGCACAGCGAAGCAAATGGTCGAATGTTTCTTCGGCCGAATGGGTCATGTGGCCACTGTAGCGCTTTAGCAACGTTCGTTTGCCGGAAGTCTCCAGAGAAATTCGTAAAATGAGCCGTCAAAGACGAATCATTCTCCATCATGAAAATGCTCTCACTCATCTCGTCAAACAGGTGAAGAAGCAGTTGAAGCGTTCAAAAACCATGTTTTGGAGATGTCTCAAGAGGAATGCGAAAAATGCTATGACAAATGGTTTGAACGAATGCAAAAGTATCTTGATTATCAAGGGGAATATTTTGAAAAACAATAAAGCCATTTTCATTTAAAAATGTTTGTTATTGTTTGCTATTCCCGAAATATAAATAGTACCCTCGCCGTTTGCGATCTCGTGCTCCAACGATATTTGGTAATATGTTTGAAACTCTTTTCGATGTGACGACTAACGCAATGCCGTCAGCATGTCCTACTAAGGTCGTTTGTTGTGGCATTTCGATATGAAGTATCCCATCATACATTATATTCTATAGTATTGGGCCCAGTACTGAACCTTGCGGCCCGCCACCCATTACCTTGTGATACTTTGGGCCTTCTTCTGTCTCGTACTGCAGTACTCTGTCACTGAAATATTCGCGTATGATTTTGACTAAGTATCCAGGAGTCTGAAATTATTTCAGCGCTTGTATGATGAGTTCCCACCTTGGGTTATTGAAAGCATTTCGGATGTACAACGTGATGACCGCGCAGTATCTCCGAGTATTTATACTGCCCTCCGTGGGGTGTGATGTGATCGTTTCGACTCGTTCTATCGTTGATCTGCCACGTCGGAAACAAAATTGATCCATTGATAGCTTTGGATCGACTATGTTTTGTAAGCGGGCGCAGAGTATGCGTTCGAATACTTTGCCTGCAGTGTCCGGCATACATAAGGGCCTGTACGCTGATGGCTCATCTGGCTTCTTTCCGGGCTTGGGCAAGAGAACCAATCGTAGCTTTTTCCAGTGCCTTGGAAAGCACCATTCTCTTAAGCACTCGGTATACATGCTTGCAATGATTTGCGGAGGCTCGTAGATTGCATGCTTCAGAGCAATGTTCGGAATACCATCTGGTCCTGGCGCCTTCTTGTCTCCCATTCTAGCTGCCGCATCTAGTACTTCCTGTGAGGTTACCACCGGGAAATCATTGACCGATACATCATACTCTGGGGTTTCTTCCTGCATTGGGAATAATGTCGCCACTATACCCCTTAACAGTGCTTGGCATGTTGGTTGCGGCGCCCTCGGACCGTGTACCTGCCGCATAATCACCTTATATGCCTTACCCCATTGATCGTCATTTTCGGAATCGATGAGCTCCAGTATGCACGCTTTTTACTAGCTGCAATTTCCATTCGGAGCTTTTTCCGTTGCTTGGCGAACTCATCAAGTGAAGTTCTTGGAAGCCGGGTTTGTGCCATGCTCTTTGGCTTTTCATCCTAGCCTTGATATAGTTTGCTCTGCTGTCTGCGATCTCGTCAATCCACTAGTAGACAGGCCTTCTTGGCAATGTGCTTCGAATACTGCGACTTGTCTGTATTTCCATTAGTAGCGCGCGGTGATCACTCTGTGTGTGTATGTTTCTTTTACTCCTCCACATTTTCTTTGCCATGTTACTGCTGGCGAAGGCCAGGTCAATGATCGACGAGCTTCTGCCATTCTCAAATGCAGTCACGGCACGGGCTTTCAGCAGCGATAGGTTTAGGGCTCCGACGAACTCCTCCAGTGCATCTCCTCTTTTATTTGTGCTCTAGCAGCCCTAGGTGGTGGACCAGGTATTGAAATTGCCTAGTATTAGTATATTTCTGTTCCCTTGTACCTCCATTTGTACTGCGGTAAGCAGAGTTTCGAAGTCGCGGATATAGGCACGTGGAGGAGCGTAAATACTAAAAATGTTCACACCTTTCACACGGATCCATGTATAGAATTCGGCCGCTGGTGCCATCACTGCGCTGGTAGCCGATTGGCCTATGACCCATGCTGCCGCTTTTCCGGTTAGGTCCGCATTCCACGAGTGCATATTTTCTGCCTTGTATGGTTCTGCTATAATAATGACATCCGCATCTACATTAGACGCGTTCTGCCAAAGGAGAGCTTGTGCCGCGATGCAGTGATTTCGATTTATATGCAGTAACCTCATGATGATGCCTTTGAGCCTGCCTTGCGGTTGGGTGTGGACCGCTGCAGTGTACACATTTCGGAGTATTTGTGCTCTCCGCCGTCGTGTCTCGCGGTTCTGCGCTTTTTCTGCAAAGTTTTGACCTGTCTGTACCGGTGCATTTGGATGCTTGGTGACCGGTTTCCCAGCATCTGAAGCACTTGGCTGGCTGTTCGACTTCAGTTATCGGACATCTTGTCCAGCCTAGACGTATGTATTTCTCAGCCAGTGCTTTCTTTGCGTCGTCGGCTCTTAGGTGTACATATACGGTGCATCTGCCGTCTCGCCTAGTCTTCGCCATATGTATCGATCTCTCCATTACCACGATGCTTAGCTGCTTATTTAGATCACCTGCGATATCTACCGGCGATTTTAGCTCCGGCATAACCCGTTGCATATGAATCGTGACCATCTGCGTCTTGGCGTCTATTGTTACGCCTTGTCCTAAAACCTTGGCTAATTTGCTTTCAAAGCACGTCGCCTTTGGTCCCCATCAGCTCCATGAGTAAGTCCCCTTTCTGAGTCCGCCTGAGCCTGTTGACCGCAGGGCCAATTTCCTGCAGTTCATGGCTGGTCTCTATTTTTTTTACTATATCCACGAGGGATTCCTTGCCATCTGACTTTATAATGAAGGCATCGGGCTTCATTATAAATCCTGCTCGGTGTATTGGCTTGCGATTAGAGGTAACCTTCTGCCACCTATTTTTGTTTTGCGCTTTTGCCGCCGTCCACGCTACCGGCACTGGGTCTTTTCTCGGTGTATTTTTATTTCCCATATTTTGTACGCGTTTCTCCGTTGGTTCTGGTGTCTTCTTATCTGTCGCTTCCGACGCAGCTAGCGATATAGTCGTTGTTGCGCCCTGATCCCTTTTGGAAATGCGCTGCCTCTTAGATTTGGGCGTACTGCGTATTTCTTTTGGCGAGATCGGTGGACCCCTGACCCTGCTTGCTTATACCGGCATCGCAGTGAGAAGGTTCGCCGTCACTGCCGCTCTTCCTCTAATCGACTCCGCCTGCTGTTTTCCAATTCTATCCAGAATTACCAGCTCCGAGTGCTGCCGACGTAGATCCAGCGTAGAATCCACTACCTCCGTTTCAAGATTTTGGCGTCTCTTTACCACGTCTTCTAGCCTTTTTATAGCAGTTTCCATTTGTGTCAGAAAGATATTCCTGCTTTTGTTAATGCTGACCATATACTCGTTCTCGTGTACTGATGGTTCCACGGTCTGCACCATTTGCTCAAATTCGCCTAGCTGTGGGCTAGTTGCAGTTCCCGTGATTCCTGCTGCCACCTCTGAATAGATTATGGCTTTGCTCGCGGGAACTGCTAGTTTCGTCTTCTTTGTTATGATGTTTGACTTTGTTTGCTCCTTCGCAACCATCCGTCTCTCTGTGCTCGTGCTTATGGTTATCGGTTGAAGCATAATGCCCTTTGCGGCTGCCTTTCTCCTTGTCATAATTGCCTCCACCGCAATTTCTCTTTCTAGTATCCGTGATTGTCAACAGCTCATCAATCGCTGCATTCGCAGAGATATTCGTTCTCGGATTTGCACTGGACAGGATGGGGTCATCCAGCACTATTAGTGACTCTGAGTTCGCCGGAGATCTCGTTAGAGACTTCCTTGGGGTAAATGGCGTCAACTGGTTCTGAAGCTCCAGTTCCTCTGTTACAGCGTTGTTTTAGCGTTGTTTGTTTTGTTTATTTTGTTGTTTTGCTTCATATTTTCTTATGGGTCTCGCCCTACAACCGTTGTCCATATTCGTGTATACAGTCGCCTCTTATGACTCCGTGGTTATCTGTGCTAAGCAGGGAGGCCACGCGAGGGTTGACCTAAGGCCTTATGAGCGACTAAGTACAGAGCCGAGTCCGCGCTAAACGGGACTTATATCAACCGCACCTGTATAGCAAACTTAATGGTACGAGATACGAATCGTATTGTAGCGCCTGCCACGGTTATTATCGGCGACGGGGACGGACTAGTCACGTTTCAGAGCGCCATTTCCGGCAGTTCTCACACCACTTTACTGAAGGCTCTGATGACCAGCCGACCAGCTCAATGCCACGTATCGTCTGGCACTTTCAGTATACCATAACCGATGCCTTACCGGGCTCAGCACCGGTGACACATACGTGCCCGCTATTCCTCGATGTTACAGCCGCCAGTAGATCACCAAAATCCTACAGGTCTCAGATCACGTTTGTGGACTACGCTAATACCACGATGTCTCTAAAAGGAGGACGATATCTCACGTCCGTCCAACGATGATCCCTCCCTGTCCACCGGTGCCCAAACAGCCGCTCCTCCGGGGTCATCGCTGGATGGGTCGTCGGTCACTCTGGATAATAATCAGCTGTTGCTGGTATACCATTGCCCGGGGCCACCACGAGGAGGCAGTGAGTCTTCTTGAAGGAGTTCTTTATAAGGATCACACTGCCCCCTTCCTAGAGGCAGTCAGCAACTTTACCATACGATTATCCTCCTGAACCTTAAGCATATGTACACGCAATTGTATATGTATATATATGTATATGTTTATGAGCATTTTCGACTACTCCAGGCCCGGCACTTGATGCTTTGGTGAATCTCCCGCCACTAGATGTCTTCATCCGCGGAGAGGCCATTAAGGCCATCTGCAGAGTGAAACATAGTGGCCACTGGTATGGGGTGTACTCGATATTGGACGACGGCGCAGGCACTGACATCGATTCTGCAATCCTGTCTATGCCCCCGGACTCCATGTCGTCAACCGTCATACTAGAAAAGTGGTACAATGTGTTGCTGCCAGAGGCTCGTTCATGGTTAGATCCCGAGAACGAGCCCGGCAAACACTGCTGCCGTATTTTCACTGATGGCTCCAGGACTGAAGAAGGTTCAGGTTCTGGTGTCTTCGTGGAATCTTGTGGGACCCGTCGGTTCTTTGCCCTTGGTCTGCATGCGTCTGTGTTTCAGGCGGAGGTGTATGCGATACTTGAGGCGATGCACTTTGTTGTGGATAACAGGTGGCAAATCTATATTAAATATATATTTAGAATTAATTTTAATGTATAAAAATTGTCATTGAAAACAAATAAAATAATAAATTATTGTAATGCTAATTTGTGCACGATATTTCCTGTTTCTCCATTTTCGGCATAAACAAATAAATCGGTGGGTTTACCAACGCGTGAACAGACTACATATAGCTGTCCATGGGAGAACCACGAATTATCTAAATCTAAACCACAGATTTGCATTGACTGGCCTTGTGCTTTGTTGATGGTCATGGCAAAATCTAAACGAACCGGGAACTGCATTAGTTTAAATTGTATTGGTACATCTGTTGGAATCATTGGAATTCGTGGCAATAAAACATGTTCCCCTTTGAAGTTTCCATTAATGATAGTTGCCTCAATAACGTGTCCCGCAAGTTTTTTAACAACTTATCTCGTTCCGTTACAAAGTTTTCGCGCATTGAGATTTCGTAACAAATTGACGGAAGACCTGGTAAATCCAAAGAATTTCGAAATGTTTTTTGGTGATATTTTTGTTCTCAGATGCAGTCTCTGCAAAGCATTCGGTGGACATGCTGGTGACTGCTTCTAAGTGAATCGCCTTGGTACCGAAACAGATAAAGATTGCGATATATCCCTTGGAAAATGTATTACTCCGATATTTTGAAGATTTGATCTCGATAGCCCCAGTGTAGTCGACGCCTGTTGCCAAAAATGGACGTTTCGGTGGGTTTATGCGCTGGAAAAGCCATCAGTTGAGTTGTGACTTGCGGCCGGTTGCGAAAACATTTTAGACAAGTGGTAATATGGTGTCGAACTGTTCTTCTTCCATTTATAATCCAGAATCGCTGCCGTAGTTGCGATAGAGTTAGTTGCACACCGCCGTGCAGAGTAATGTGATGCGCATCATCAATAATTAAGGTCGTAAAATGGTGTGAGCTGGGCAAAATTATTGGATGCTTTTGTCGGTAAGGCAGATTGGCAAGTTTGAGTCGGCCTCGCACTCGCAGAACCCCTTCGTCATCTATGAGAGGTGTCAAACTGCTCCGGTTACTTTTATTTGGGAGAGATTCTTTGGAGCGGATTAGATGGATGTCCTGTCCGAAGGCTTCACTCTGCACTACACGAACTACTTTGAGCAAACTGAGTTGTCATTCAAGAGCACTAATGGGTCCGACCATACGTCTTAGTCGATTGGATGAGCGCGAATTATGACAAAAACGCATGATAAGTGCGACTGTACGCATAAGTTGACTGAGTGATGAGTACTTTAATACTATGGATTCAGCTTTGATGGACATGTCAATTGACGGAAGACCTGGTAAATCCAAAGAATTTAGAAATTCTATTGGGAAATTAACGGCTTCATTTTCATGCACCACTGTATCAATTGATTTAAATGAAAATAATTCACTTTCCAACATGTTTTGGATTTGTATATTTGTAGCATCAACATCAACATTTTTAGCAGCTAATATCGCACGTTCGCTCAACCATTTATGATTATTGATGTTTGCTCGAAGATTAGGAAAAACATTTTCAATTAATGAATCTCTTGAATCCATAATATTGCAAAAATCATCTGGAAGTCTTACTGTTTGTTTTATTGGGCCTATAGCAATTTTTCCATCACCACTATCAAGCAATTGTTTAGAAAAGCGTACAAAAGTTGGATCTTTTTGAATTTGGACACGCATATTGGTGGTTAATTTCATTTTATGAACGCTGCGCCACTATTATGATGATTTTAAACATGCATTGATCTCATCTGCATATGTCGATCGTGGTATAACTGGAAGTGTTTGACGGAAATCTCCAGACAACAAAATGAGAGCACCGCCGAAATGTCTATCATTACCTTTCAAATCTTGCAGTGTACGATTTAGTGCTTCCAATGAATATTTGTGTGCAATTGTACACTCATTCCAGATAATGATGTGCCAGCTTGATAGCACTTTACCCATACTGGAATGCTTTTTAATGATGCATACAGAATTTTCATTAGTTTGTATATTTAATGGCAATTTCAATGCAGAATGTGCTGTTCGGCCTCCGTCTAATAATGTCTCAGCAATTCTAGATGATGCGATGGCCAAAGCAATTTTATTTTCAGAACGTATTTGTGCTAATAGAAGCGAAATTAAAAACGTCTTTCCAGTTCCGCCTGGTGCATCCAAAAATAAGAAACCACCTTCTTCAGCAGCGACTGCATGCATAATTGTAGTGAAAATTCTTTTTTGCTCTGGTTATAATTTTGGTTCATTTGTTTGAACATATTCAACCAACTGATCAATATTTTATGATTGTTCACGTTGCATATCTCGGTTAAACAAATCACTTGCAGGTCGATTGGGGATGGCATTCCCAATTTCATGAGTGATTGATTCGAAATATTGATTCATAAATCTTCCAGCTTGATCAAAGCTTCATTATATATTTCTGGTGTGAAATCTAACTAAGATCTGCATGAATTGTACGAAGCGCCCGACTGGATGGCATATATCCGATTGTGTTGAAGGAGGGCATTGAGTTGGTGTTGGCAGCACTGAAGAATATCTTCACTGCATGTCTCGAACTGGCCTATGTACCACGCTCTTGGAGGATGGTGAGGGTTGCTTTCATTCCTAAGGTTGGAAGAGACGACTACGCCAATCCCAAGAGCTTCAGACCTATTACTATGACCTCGTTCATGCTAAAAAGTTTAGAACGGCTGGTGGAGCTTCGCATGCGTAGGGAGTCTCTGAAGACGCATCTACTCTCTCCATTTCAGCATGCCTATCAAAGCGGAAAATCCTGCGAGACGGCTCTGCAAAACCTTATTGGAAGGATAGAGCGAGCCATCGAAAGGAAAGAATACGCAATAGGCATCTTTGTGGACATAGATGGTGCGTTTGACAATGCTACTTTCGATAGTATGTGCGGCTCTGCTAGGCGTGGCGTAGACCGGGTCCTAGTAAATTGGATACGTTCAATGCTGGCCCAGAGAATCATAACGGTGCGGGCGGAGGAAGATTTGCTGGTGTCGTCTGGGGTTAATAGAGGCTATCTCCAAGGTGGCGTACTGTCTCCGTTACTCTGGTGCATGTTAATCGATCCCCTGCTTAACGCCATTAATGACTCGGGTGTCTACGCTCAGTCATATGCGGATGATGTTGGCTGTCTTGTAACAGGTCCATCCCTTATGATTGTCTGCAGAAGGGTGCAGAGAACTCTGGATATGATTGACACTTGGTGCAGTGCGAATGGGCTATCGGCAAATCCTGTCAAGACTGGTATTGCCCTCTTTACCAGAAGGAGAAAGCTTGATGGACTTATTCTGCCTACACTCAAAGGAGTCACTATCCAGCTATCCAAGGAAATCAAATATCTTGGAGTCATCCTTGATAACAAACTTCTTTGGAAAACACATGTCGAACTGAAGACATCCAAAGCACTGTCAGTTTTCTGGCAGTGTAAGGGTATCTTTGGTAAGACATGGGGTCTTTCCCCTAGTAAGGTCCTATGGATCTATACAGCTATGGTAAGACCTATTATCACCTATGCATCGATGGTTTGGATGAGCAGACTCTCTCTTGTAGGGGTCAAATAAGCTCTATCAAAACTACAACGTGCTGTGGCCATATGTTGTACCGGAGCATTTCCGACTACTCCAGGACCGGCACTTGATGCTTTGGTGAATCTCCCGCCACTAGATGTCTTCATCCGCGGAGAGGCCGTTAAGGCCATCTGCAGAGTGAAACATAGTGGCCACTGGTATGGGGTGTACTCGATATTGGACGACGGCGCAGGCACTGACATCGATTCTGCAATCCTGTCTATGCCCCCGGACTCCATGTCGTCAACCGTCATACTAGAAAAGCGGTACAAGGTGTTGCTGCCAGAGGCTCGTTCATGGTTAGATCCCGAGAACGAGCCCGGCAAACACTGCTGCCGTATTTTCCCTGATGGCTCCAGGACTGAAGAAGGTTCAGGGTCTGGTGTCTTCTTGGAATCTTGTGAGACCCGTCGGTTCTTTGCCCTTGGTCTGCATGCGTCTGTATTACAAGTGGAGGTGTATGCGATACTTGAGGCGATGGACTTTGTTGTGGAAAACAGGTGGAAAGGCAAATCTATTTGTGTCTGCAGTGACAGCCAAGCTGCTATCATGGCTTTGGACTGTCCGACCACCAATTCCACGATAGTCAGGTCCTGCAAATCCAGGCTAAATTGTGTTGGAAAACATAATAGTCTGACGCTGACTTGGGTCCCGGGACACGCTGGCATTGCGGGTAACGAGACCTCTGACTCTTTGGCCAGGATGGGCTCCGAGGCTGTTTTTATTGGCCCTGAGCCTGTTCTGCCACTCCCTTCTGCTGCCATCAAAGCAACTGCAAACAAGTGGGTTGTTTCGACCCACAAGCGAGCATGGCGGGCTGAGAGAGGCTACGGATGGACGGAGATAAATAATAGTATATTAGTTTAGAGAGTTTAAATACTGACGTTTGTTCTTGCCGCTGCCGGTTAGATTTTGTGATTGGTGGTGAAAATACAACCGTTCGTGCTGAAATACTCAAATTCTACCAAGGCAAGGTGCGCGTATTGATTTTAATTCGTGTGAGATTCGTATTCGCCATAATCGCGTTTTAATTTGTATTAAATTAATTTTCCTTCTGTGAGGTATTTTATGCAAAACACTCAATTGCTGTAAATAACAACTGTAAGAGACAGTACAAATAAACAAATACAGAAAAACGTGAGAATTATTTGAACAGTAATACAGCGGCTACAATCTCTGTTTAATAATTGCATTATAAATTTGTGAACTCATCACAATAAAGGGCGCGATCCAAAAATTGGTGTGTTTCATATTTTGATAATAAACTCTTTTTTTACATATAACTTTATTTACATATTTTATTGCTATTAACATTATTAAAATAAATTCCAAACTACGTCGACAAAGAATTCTTGCAGTGATAGACGCTAATAACTCTTTTAGGCGTAGCTCCGTGCTACAACGATCTCCAAAAATAATAAAGATATATACAGTCTTAAAGCGTCTCCAGATATACCCATAACGGAGCTCTCCAAAATTACTACTATTAATCGATAGGAGTTGTCCGGTTTTTACAGCAATAAAACAAAAAATTATACCCCAAATCAAATTCACTTCTCCAAATGAACACCCAAACGTTACACACTTTAACACGCTACAACATCAAACCACATACGCAGATATACTAAAGGCAGCCCAGCCGCCAAAAGGAACCATTCACAAATAGTTTGAATCGAAACACTTCTCAATAATACTAATCCCTTTGTCTGGAATGCAAAACATGATGCAACAAATAATGAGCGATCAATCACTGCTAATGCAAGCGCTCCTATCAAAATCATGAATACCATCAAACTTTGCCACTGGAATGCAAACGGCCTACGCCAACTCAAAACTTCCTCAATAGAAATCAGATAAGACATAATGCTATTCTCAGAGACGCATCTGACTCAAAAGAACTGTTTCAGAATTAACGGCTACAATTTTTACGACACAAAACAACCCAAAGGAAAAGCTTGTGGGGAACTGGAGCTCTTATTAAGAGCAAGATTAAACACCTCGTTCTAGAAGATGTTATTAGAGATTATCTACAAAGGACGTCTATCTGCTTAGCAATATTTGTCGGCAACATAACAATTGCCGCCCTATACTGCCCACCAAAATTCACTATTATGGAACAAAATTACAAAGACTTTTTCAATTCTCTTGGTCATAGATTCTTAGCAGCAGGCGATTTCAACGCGAAACATACACAATGGGGCTCTAGGCTGATCACGCCGAGAAGCAGGAAACTCCAGTCTGTTGTGTGCAAACATGGGATTGGACGTGATATCTACCGGTGGCCTTATAACAAATTATCAAATCATGTACTAGGTGTCAATATAGTGGTGACAGATGTATGAAATAAAGGGCAATAAAAAAAAAAAAAAAGTGGAAGTTCTTTCGCAACCATTAAGTAGTTATATATAAATTACGTTAAAATTGAAATTGATATAAATTACATTAAAACTATTCAATAAACCATGTTTTACTAAATTACCAAAACCTACATATATACATATATATATATATATATATATATATATATATATATATATATATATATATATATATATATATATATATATATATATATATATATATATATATATATATATATATATATATATATATATATATATATATATAAATATAAAATATAGCAGTGGTCGTAAAACACTCACTTGAGGAACTCCAGCTGTTGTAAGATGAATAGATTTGACGTAAAAGTAACGATCACTAAGATAACTGTCAACAATCAAATAGTAGTCAAGTGGCACCATCGTCTTCAGTTTATGCAGCAGTCCTTTATGCCATACTTTGTCAAATGATTTTGCAACGTCTAAGAATACAGCAACGTAGTACCGCTTATATTCTATGTGGGGTGTAAGGTGCTGTGAACTGCCGTCTTATTCCCACTTCCTGCAGGCTTGAATTTTTGGCATGATGTACATGCTCGAACGTAGCGTGTGATATCACGTGTCATGCCGGGCCAGTAATACCGATTACAGATACGTACGATAGTCTTCCGGATACCCACGTGTCCGGCGCTTCGATTATCGTGATTCTCTGCCAAAACACGGGTACGTGACGGAGAAGGTACACATAATTTCCATGCGAGGCAATCTTCGTCAGTTCATTGGGATGGTATGAGCCTATATAATTGGCCATTCTCGATGATGAAGCCAGGAAATTTGCATGGTTCCATTTGGACTTCGGGCAGCTTCTTCTGTATCCATGGACATGCCGTTGCATTGGATTCCAGCGTAGTCACAGTAGCGGCATTCACTATCGGTTGTCGTGATAGCGCATCTGCCAGTACATTTAATTTGCTTCTGCGGTACAGTATATCGAAAAAGTATTGCTGTAATTCTGAAGCCCACCTCGCAATGCGACCAGAGAGACGTTCGATAGAGTTGAGCCATTTGAGCGCTAGATGATCGGTTATCACAGTAAAAGTATACCCTTCTAGGTACGCTCGCATCTTCCTGATGCCCCACACAATTGCTAAACATTCTTTCTCCGTGGGAGAATAATTCCTTTCAGCTCCATTCAAGTGTCGGCTGGCACAAGCAATAATGCGTTCCTTCCCTTCCAATTCCTGAGTTAACACTGCTCCTAGGCCGTAGTCGCTGGCATTCGTTTGTAACGTGAATTTTTCCGTAAAGTCTGGGCAAGCAAGTATGGGTGCTTCGGTTAACCGTTGCTTAAGTTGCTCAAAGGCATCCTGTTGTGCAGTGGTCCAGTTCCAATGTCTGACCTTCTTAAGTAGAATCGTTAGTGGTTGGGCAACGTCTGCAAACTCCGGCACAACACGACGGTACCACGAAGCGATTCCTCGGTAGCGACGTAATTCCTTCAGGTTTGTTGGCGGTACTAGCTGTTGAATCGCGGCTATTTTATCGGGGTCAGTGTGTATCCCGTCTTTGCTCACTACGTGACCGAGATATTTAAGGCGTTCTTTAAATAATTCGCACTTTTCTACGTTCACTTTGAGATTTGCTTCTCGAAGTCGTCGGAATACCTCCTGAAGATGGATTTTATGCTCCTTCTCGTTCCTTGAAGTGACGATGATATCGTCCAGGTAAGCGACTGCGTGGGGTACCATATCCAGTCCGATTACTGTGTCTAGTACTCTCTGGAACGTCGCCGGAGCTGACTGGAGTCCAAAAGGCATGACCTTCCACTGATACAGTCCGCGTCCAGGCACAGTAAAGGCGGTATACTGTTTGCTTTGAGGTTCCATGGGTATTTGCCAGTAGCCGCTCTTAAGGTCTAGGCCCAGTATGTGCTGGATGCGTGGTAGGGGATAGGAGTCTGGTATCGATTTCGCATTCAGCTGCCTATAGTCCACGCATAATCTCCACGACCCTGTGTTCTTTTTAACTAGCACGATGGGGGCACTGTGTGGGCTCTTTAATGGTTCCATGCACCCTTTGACAATTAATTCGCCGACTCCCTTATTGACGATAGCTTGCAGGATTCCTTGGGAAGTATCGCTGTTTAATGGGGGCTTCGTCTCTCATCACTATGCGGTGTTTCCCGATAGACGTAGGAACCTGCAGTTCTTCAAATCCTTTCAGCTCTGTGGCCAAGAAGGTTTGACTATCCATAGTACCTCCGCAGTCAGGGTTTTCCGAAATGAGGCCAACGGTTCTTCTCGTCGTGGATCCTGGTGCATTATTACGTATTTCTGTGGTAATACCTCCACATATCAGAGTAGCCTTACACCTCGCTAAGAAATCCATTCCTAGAATAACTTCATCAGTTGCCTCTGGTAGTATCAGGAACGGCATGTTGTGTTGTTCTTCTCCGAGCTGGATAGATATTTCCGGAACCTCCTGTACTACTCTCATGGTACCATCCGCTAATTGTATGGTAACATCGATTGGGTTGACTTTACGCAGGTTACAGCGTTGTACAGATCTACTGTTCAGGAAACTACGAGTTGTCCCAGTGTCTACTGTCGCTTCCATGCAATGCTGATCGATGGTAACAGATGCACGGAGGCGACCTTCTTTGCATCGGATGCAATTTACTGTATTTGGGGAGGGTTTTATGGTGATCCGGCCGGCCCTCGGTTCCCGCGGGGTTGTCGTGCGTTTCCCGACCTTCAGCACAACTTCGTCAGGACTCCGCGTCGACCGCAGTCCCAGCAGAAAATTACTGGTTCATTTCTGCAATTGGCGGTGTAATGCCCATCCTGCCTACAGCGCCTACAGGCTGTCGCCGGATTTATTTGCACAGCTATAGGTGCAGTCACCATATGCTGTCGCTCGTCCCGCCCTCATTGTAGTGGTCTCGTTGGAGGTTCAGTGGTCTTTGGCCGTATATCCTCAAAGTCGTCAGCCAGTCCTACCAATTCATCTAAGTCTCGGAAGTCTCTTCGTTTTATATATAGTTGGTACGCTGGGGCACTGTTGCGAAATATTCGTTCTAGCTTCTCCTCCATCGAGTATCTGGTGTGTCTCATCAGACTCTGTAAGGTGGTTACGTAGTCCTTGAATTTTTTTTTAGGCTTTTGGTATCGTTGCCTGATTTCGTCGTCCAATCGCTTATAAAATCTATGAGGTAAGGAAAATAGTAAGAAGTCGTTTTTGAACGCTTCCCACGTTTGCCATTGCCGGTTCTTACTTCTAAACCACATTAGACTCTTGTCTCGCAACAATTCGTGCATAGGTTTTGGCAACGAGTTCTTTGGAATAGCGTATGCTTCCGCTAATTCCTCCAAACGTTCTATGAATGCCAGTGGGTCCTTTCCTCCATCATACCGTACTGACCATTTTCGTACTTGGTCCATAATTGTAGCGAATCATGGTACGGCTACCTCACACGCCTGAGGATGCCTTGGCGTCGGAGCTGTGTTTGCTGGCTGTGCTGCGATATCCAAAATGGCAGATCCAGAGGTGCCGGGCATAACTATGGGAGAGGGGCTTCTCGAATATGCGACCTCTAGCTCCCGTAATCTCTGCTGCATTTCCGCCTTCAATTCCGCCTTTTGCATAAAAGACGCCACTCGGCAACGCAACTCCTCGACTGTACCAGCAGCATCAAGGTTAAAGTCCTCCGCAATTACCACTAGCTCTTCCTTCCGTAGTGTGTACACCCACGTTGTGCGTACCATTTTGTGACCCTGTTGGTTCACACCTTGTAAATTCCTTTTCGGGTTGTTCACCTTGTAAATTCCTTTTCGGGTCCCTGCTCGGGCGCCACTTGTAACGACATGCTGGGTCTGTTTAAAATTTTACAGCTGAGGTAGACTCAGCGGTGTCCAAGGTTCGTTAGCAAGAAAATAAGTCTTAGATTGTGGTTAACTCCGTGGATACTTTATTGTCTTAGTTATTTACAATTTTTTTTCTTAGCAGCACATTTATATGTTTTCGCCTTCAGTTGGCGGATGGCATGGTGGGGGGGTTTGTGTCGCGCGTTGCAATGTCGTAGAAGTCCGGCGCGAGTGACTAACTTGCTCAGGTATTCGCCCGGCGCGAGTGACTAACGCGCTCAGGTAAATGTGTACGTTCGGCGCGAGTGACTAACTCGCTCAGGTCGTCAGAAGCATCAGGTCACTTGCACTGTTGTTGCCTCCGCCGTTGTTCGATGATAAAAAGAGTTCTTAATTGCACCGCTGTTCGATGGAAAAAGAGAGTTCTTGCTTGCGTTGTTCTTCGATGATCGAGAGGTCTTGCCTGCGCCGCTGTTCGATGGAAAAAAAAGTTCTTGCTTGCGTTGTTCTTCGATGATGAAGAGGTCTTGCCTGCGCCGCTGTTCAATGGAAAAGATTTCTTAATTGCACCGCTGTTCGATGGAAAAAGAGAGTTCTTGCTTGCGTTGTTCTTCGATGATCAAGAGGATTTGCCTGCGCCTCTGTTCGATGGAAAAAAGAGTTCTTGCTTGCGTTGTTCTTCGATGATCAAGAGGTCTTGTCTGCGCCGCTTTTCGATGGAAAAGAGACTGAGTACTGCGATGCTGCTCCTTATATAGCGCACTGGCTGCTCGCACACAATGCGTGGCGTGCTCTCATTGGCTATCAGAATGGCGTGGTTTGCTCTTCTTCTTCTTCCCGATAGCTGCCATATGTTTCAGCACAGCGTGGTTCTCCTCCACGTTTTTTCACGTTGTTTTCTTCTTCTTCTTGCCATATAATTCAATTTGTCTTCTTCTTCTTTTTGGTAGCTGCCTCGTGGTCCTCCACCGCGTGGGTTTTCTCCACGTGTTCTCCACCGCGTGGGTTTGTTGAGAGGCAGTGGCGTGCTGAATATGGTGAAGTGACTCACCAGTGTCGGGTTACTGGTGATTTCCTCATTTTGCGAGTGGTGCCAATATGTTATGTAGGAGGATAAATCATTGAGATTTATGCTCCTTACTCGAGTATATATATATATATATATATATATATATATATATATATATATATATATATAAATATATATATATATATATATATATATATATATATATATATATATATATATATATATATATATATATATATATATATATATATTGAAACGTGATTGCATATCAGTGAAACGGGATAGCATATTTTTAGGATCCCATCTGGAGAATGAGTGCCCCCTGTGAGTCAAGATGCGAACTATTCGAATAAAAGCTTATTCAAGAACCATCTGTCGATAATATCAAAAAGAATATTCTCGACTTCTGTCGAAGAGGATAGAAGCTTCTAGAATATACGAGAATAGCGTGGAAGTTTCTACACCAACCATTCGAAAACTATAAAAGCGACAAGACTGTTGAAAGTCGAGGACATTCGAACAGAGATCGTGGCAGTGTGTACATCGAGCATTATAATCGAAGCAGCAGTATTTGTAATTGTGCAAAGTGATGAAATTCATTGTGAAATAAAGTACAAATTATAAAGAAGTAAACTTTAAGCCTAATATTATATGTGTAAATAGCAATAGTTAAATAAAGTTAATTATTTTAATTTAACCAGCGATTGTTTGATTACTACACGATCCAGTGGTACGAATCCGTGTACAGAGAGTTAGAGTAAATTGTCAGGAGGGCAATTTCGTAACAGAGTAAATTGTCAAGAGGGCAATTTCGTAACAATTGGTGTCAGAAGTGGGATTGTGTATCTGTAATAAACAATGGTTAAATTCGAAAAACTGAGATTGGAGCAGCTCAAGAAGGAGCTTGAGCGCTTAAATTTGCAAACACAAGGGCTTAAAGCGGAGCTGCAGGTGCGATTAAGAAGCGCTTTAGAGGAGCAGGGTATAGACGTCGATGAGCATGAATTCCAGTGTGAAGAGCCAACGACATCTCGCCACGAAGAAACACCACAAGAACCTAACACTGGTAACTTTGACATGAGCGCACTTATCGGGATAATGCAATCCTTTAAACAGGATATGCAGCAGTTACATCAAAGTTCTCAAGCAGCCGAAGAGAGGATGCAGCAGCAATTACAGCAAAATGCTCAATCCGTCGAAAAGAGTGTTGCATCCGTCGAAAAGAGTGTTGCATTCGTTGAAAAGAGTGTTAAAGAACAGTTGCAGCAGAGTGAAACACGACTCGCTCTATTAGCGGAACAAAACTCACAGCAGATGAAAGAAATGTCCGAAATGGTAGACAGTAAGGTTTGTGATATTCAGACACGGCAGGAATCGTTCGAAAAATGTGTAGAACAAAAATTCATTGCGAACGAGCAAAAGCAAAACGAATTTAAGCAACAAATAGAGCAAAGAATTCACCTACTACAGGAAGGTGCATTGCCTGTGCCAGCTTTATCCTCAATAAAACTGAAGCCTCCTACCTATGATGGAACCACGACATTTAGCGTCTTCAGAATGCAGTTTGAGACTACCGCTAGCACAAATGGTTGGAGTGCTCGCGAAAAAGTGGCTGCATTAACAGTTTCATTGAAAGGTGCTGCCGTTGATGTGCTTCAAACTATCTCAGAAAGTGAGCGAGACTGCTATGAAAGCTTGATGAATGCCGTTCAGCGCAAGTATGGTAGTGAACACCGGAAGCAGATATACCAAGTAGAGCTGCGAACACGTGTACAAAAGAGTGGTGAGTCTCTTCAACAGTTTGCGGCGGAAGTGGAGCGTTTGGCTCATCTTGCCTACCCAGGAGAGATCACTGAGAGGTGTATGAAGGACACCTTTGTATATGGCATTCGCGATGCGGAGATAAAGCGTTCTGCAATAACTAATCCGAAAGCTACATATATGGAGACAGTAGCTAGCGCTTTGTTATTAGAGACAGCAGCATTGGTGTGTCGGTCAGAATGCACAGCCCGTCAGATAAGAGTCGAGAACAGACAAAGTTTCACGGGCAAATGCTTTACCTGCGGTGATGTGGGGCACATGGCTCGTGACTGTCAGTTGAGATGGAAACATTATGCAACACACACTCCGGTAAGATTGCCAAAGCAAGACAAAGTCCGAATTAAGGAATCGGAAAAGATTGCCAAGCCGGGAAATGAACGGACTCCCACAACTGATGGCCCAAGAATCTTCGTTTCTCAGATGGCGCGGAAAAATAACAGCCTAACTGTAAACAGTGTAATAAGCGGAAGAAAAGTTGTGGTAACATTGGATACGGGGGCATCACATTCCATAATCAGAAGGGATCTCGTTCGGGGAATCGAGCCGCTTCAGGGAATAAGTTTGCGTACGGCAACTGGAGATGATGCACCGGTACTTGGAAAAGTTACACGGAAAATCACTATCGGCACCACAACAGTGAAGCACGAGTTTATAGTTGCGGATATTGTGGATGAAGTAATCTTAGGTGTGGATTTCATGATTCGGAATGGATTCACACTAGATTTTAAAAGCCGAGTACTGAAATATGCGAACACCGAAATACCGTTATTTATAGGTGATGATAAGTATGGAGTTGTTAAACAAGCCATTGTATCGAGACGGACAAAAATCGCACCCAAGTCAGAGGCAGTTATACGGGTCAAAATGGGCGGAGATGTTGGGAAGCATAAGAGCCGAATCGTACCAGAAAAAGTAGTGAATATTTCAAATACCGTTGAAACCATAGAGAAAAAGAAGGTAAAGTGCCAGAGAATCTCAGCAATTGTAAACTGTGAGAGGCAACCGCGCGTCGCGAAAAGCAAGATACGAGCTAATAAAAAGGTACCCGACGATCTAGCGAAAGAATGGTCTAAAGAGTCATCTAAAGTACTTCCATGCAGCAATTGTATACCTAAAAAACGAGCACAGTTGAATGAAATTCATGGAAACAGCAGAAATCGTACGCAACTGATGAGTGATAAAAGGAAAGCGAGATATGATGTACGAGTAAACTCTAAGGGATTTCAGGAAGGGCAACTAGTTATGCTTCATAATCGGCAAAGGAAAAGTGGATTATCGCCAAAACTGCAAACACACTGGGAAGGACCTTATAAGGTGATAAATCGGATCAACGATGTTAGATACCGCATCCAGTGGACGAGAAATGTCAGGAGCAAAATGAAAGTCGTTCATTTAGAGAGGCTATCTCCTTATAAAGGTTGCAGTACTATCCTTGTTCGGGACGAACAAGATTAAGCGGAGGGCAGTGAAACGTGATTGCATATCAGTGAAACGGGATAGCATATTTTTAGGATCCCATCTGGAGAATGAGTGCCCCCTGTGAGTCAAGATGCGAACTATTCGAATAAAAGCTTATTCAAGAACCATCTGTCGGTAATATCAAAAAGAATATTCTCGACTTCTGTCGAAGAGGATAGAAGCTTCTAGAATATACGAGAATAGCGTGGAAGTTTCTACACCAACCATTCGAAAACTATAAAAGCGACAAGACTGTTGAAAGTCGAGGACATTCGAACAGAGATCGTGGCAGTGTGTACATCGAGCATTATAATCGAAGCAGCAGTATTTGTAATTGTGCAAAGTGATGAAATTCATTGTGAAATAAAGTACAAATTATAAAGAAGTAAACTTTAAGCCTAATATTAAATGTGTAAATAGCAATAGTTAAATAAAGTTAATTATTTTAATTTAACCAGCGATTGTTTGATTACTACACGATCCAGTGGTACGAATCCGAGTACAGAGAGTTAGAGTAAATTGTCAGGAGGGCAATTTCGTAACAGAGTAAATTGTCAAGAGGGCAATTTCGTAACAATATATATAAATATATATATATATATATATATATATATATATATATATCTATAAATATAAATATATATATTTATTTATATATATATATATATATATATATATATATATATATATATATATATATATATATATATATATATATATATATATATATATATATATATATATATATATATATATATATATATATATATATATATATATATATATATATATATATATATATATATATATATATATATATATATATATAGTAGCTAACCTGGCAACATTGTTTCGCCTATATTTTTTTAAAATAAATTTTAAATAATAAAAAATATTTGGAATTAATTTTAATGTATAAAAATTGTCATTGAAAACAAATAAAATAATAAATTATTGTAATGCTAATCTGTGCACGATATTTCTTGTTTCTCCATTATCGGCATAAACAAATAAATCGGTGGGTTTACCAACGCGTGAACAGACTACATATAGCTGTCCATAGGAGAAGCACGAATTCTCTAAATCTAAACCACAGATTTGCATTGACTGGCCTTGTGCTTTGTTGATGGTCATGGCAAAATCTAAACGAACCGGGAACTGCATTAGTTTAAATTGTATTGGTACATCTGTTGGAATCATTGGATTTCGTGGCAATAAAACATGTTCCCCTTTGAAGTTTCCATTAATGATAGTTGCCTCAATAACGTGTCCCGCAAGTTTTTTAACAACTTATCTCGTTCCGTTACAAAGTTTTCGCGCATTGAGATTTCGTAACAAATTGACGGAAGACCTGGTAAATCCTAAGAATTTCGAAATGTTTTTTGGTGATATTTTTGTTCTCAGATGCAGTCTCTGGTGGCGAGAGAAGCGAGTCTCCTATTAGAAAATGCCCGGGGGTGAGCACAAACAAGTCATCAGGATCCGACGTTAGGGCACAATGGCCTCGAATTCAAACATGCCTCAATGCGTGCCAAAACTGTTGACAATTCCTCGTAAGTCAGTCGATTGCCGCTGGTAATATGTTTTAAGTGGTACTTGAGGGATTTAACATTTGCTTCCCACAATCCTCCAAAGTTAGGAGAATGTTGGGGGTTAAAGTGCCACTGGATGCACTGCTTAGTCAGCTTTGGAATGATTTCTCGCTCGATTGCTTCTACAGTACTTTATTCTGCAAACTTTTTCCTATCCATTTTTAATACAGTGTCATCTCCAATAAAATTAGTGCCACAGTCACTGTAGATGTGGTGCCCGACGGGCAATAAAACGTCGAAGTGCCCAGAGAAAGCATTCGGTGGACATGCTGGTGACTGCTTCTAAGTGAATGGCCTTTGTACCGAAACAGATAAAGATTGCGATATATCCCTTGGAAAATGTATTACTCCGATATTTTGAAGGGTTGATCTCGATAGCCCCAGTGTAGTCGACGCCTGTTGCCAAAAATGGACATTTCGGTGGGTTTATGCGCTGGCAAGGCCATCAGTTGAGTTGTGACTTGCGGCCGGTTGCGAAAACATTTTAGACAAGTGGTAATATGGTGTCGAACTGTTCTTCTTCCATTTATAATCCAGAATCGCTGCCGTAGTTGCGATAGAGTTAGTTGCACACCGCCGTGCAGAGTAATGTGATGCGCATCATCAATAATTAAGGTCGTAAAATGGTGTGAGCTGGGCAAAATTATTGGATGCTTTTGTCGGTAAGGCAGATTGGCAAGTTTGAGTCGGCCTCGCACTCGCAGAACCCCTTCGTCATCTATGAAAGGTGTCAAACTGCTCCGGTTACTTTTATTTGGGAGAGATTCTTTGGAGCGGATTAGATGGATGTCCTGTCCGAAGGCTTCACTCTGCACTACACGTACTACTTTGAGCAAACTGAGTTGTCATTCAAGAGCACTAATGGGTCCGACCATACGTCGTAGTCGATAGGATGAGCGCGAATTATGACAAAAACGCATGACTGTACGCAGAAGTTGACTGAGTGATGAGTACTTTAATACTATGGATTCAGCTTTGATGGACATGTGAATTTGAATTTGTGTTGTTTTCTCTTCGATGGAAACGCCATCGATGTTCTGGGTACCTAGATTGAGTTGAGGCCACGTAGACTGATGTTGTTTAAGCCATGTTGGACCTGTCCACCATAAGTACTTTATTGTCACAAAATTTCAAGGTTTTATGACGCTCCAGTAAAAAGTTACAAGCATTTGATTGTTGCAAACTTTGATAGGTGTAGGACGCACCGTATAGAAGTTAGGGCCATTTGAAGTTCTAGCAGTGTTTGACTTGGGACTCAAGGGTAGCATAGCTATGAGCGATAGCTTAAATTGGCAAGAGGCATTAGTACTTTATTGTCACAAAATTTCAGGGTTTTATGACGCTCCAGTAAAAAGTTACAAGCATTTGATTTTTGCTAACTTTGATGGTGAGGTGTAGGATATCCGATTTACCAAAGTAGTGGCTAATACAGCGCCACATAGCTCTATACGAGGAATGGTTAACGGCTTAGTGGGTGCCACTCTTGTCTTGGCAGTCAATAACGTGACATGAATTTGTTCATCTTTGTCTTGAATTCGTAGATAAATGCATGCTGCGTAGGCTGACGACGATCCGTCACTGAAAGCATGCAAATGCATTGATTGATTTCGTGATGGCATATAGGCAACCCATCGTTGTATTGCAATATCTTTAATTTTAGGCAACTCTGTAACGAAGTGATGCCAGTGGGTGGAGATTGGTTCCGGCAGACGTTCGTCCCAATTCAAGGAAGTCGATGTTTGATCGGCACGAACAACTTTTGCAGTCCAAATGCTCTTCAGCAGGATCTTAGCAGCAACAACAATGGGAGCAATCAGCCCCAATGGATCGAACGGGCGAGAAATTATTGAGAGAACGGTGCGCTTCGTGATAGAGGAATGAATTTGAAAGTTAGCCTTGAACGTGAAGATATCTCGGTGAGGCTGCCAGTACATACCAAGGGTTTTGATTGCATCCTGACTGTTTAAGCAAAGCATGGTACTTGATGATTGATGCTCAACCGGGATTGATTGCAGTAAAGCCTCAGAGTTACTAGACCATTTTCGTAAATCCATGCCACCTGACCGTAGCGCAAGAATGAGTTGATCGCGCATTTGTGTCGCGTCTGTTATGGTATGGCTGCCGGTTAATACATCATCTACATACATGTCGTATTGAAGAATGGGCGCTGCAAATGGAAAGCGATGTCTCTTATCTTCTGCGATTTGAATCAGGACTCGTATAGCAGTGTATGGGGCCGAGGCGGTGCCGAAAGTGACGGTCGCAAGGCAATACTCTTGTACAATTCCACTTTTATCTCTCCATAAAATCCGTTCATATTGCGCGTCAGCCGGATGCATGTCAATACACCGGTACATCTTTTGGATGTCAGCAGTAAATACATATCTGTGTGTTCTGCAGTTCAGAAGCACACTTGATAAGTCGTTGAGAAGTGGAGGTCCAATGCATAACATGTCGTTAAGGGATCGACCGTTGGATGTTTTGGACGAGGCATCATAAACGATTCACACCTTTGTGGTGGTGCTGTCCTCCTTGATAACAGCATGGTGTGGCAAGACACAAGATGTGACAGTGGGACGATTTGATGCAGTGATAACACAATGTTGATCTTCAGTGGTTGTGACTGGAGTAATCTGGTTCAAAAGAAAATAGTCTACGATGCCGTCAGTGTTTCGATCTCGTAGGTGCGGAATTCGCTGAAACCGCGGTTCTAATTGGTAGAAGCGATTCAAGGCTATCTGTCACGACTTACCTAAGGATTGAGAGGGGTCCTACAAGCTTTTGAGAGGCAAACGAACGAAGTATTTACCATTTGATTGTCGGCTGTGTGTTTTCATGAAGAAATCCTCGCCACTTCTTCAGGCACCTGTTTCAGATCGTAGAACTTATGGACGAAGGCTTCTAGTTCAACAGTGCTTGTGATGGCAGCGCACAGTAATTGAATGAGCTTGTATAGAGCCAGTCCGACCAGATAAGATCCAGCCAAGATGTGCGTTTTCGGCAACGGGCTGATCCGGTTCGCTAATTATAGTTTGTGGTAAGATGATCTTCTTGGGCTGATAGTACTTAGGGTCTGCTAAATTTAGACCACGGATGTGAGACCATTGTGTGGGGTCTATTGGCTGACTCGGCAAACGTGTGGTGAGAGAGTTCAGTACGTGCGCAATATCGATGTGGGTGGAGAAATCCGAATTTGAGCAAGATCGTAAGGTGCAGCTGATGGTGAACTTGGCTTCGTTGACTGCGTTGTTGCCCACTCCACAGATTTGCGTTGAGGTGGATTTGCGCTTTAGTCCCAAAATCTGTACAACATGTTCCGAGATGATGGTAGCTTCGGAGCCTTGATCTATGAGCGCATGAATGCATATTGATTGGCCAGATTCGTCGTTGATCAACACCACCATGGCTGTTGCCAGAAGAATTTTACGCGATGTGCTGCCCGCGTTTACGCCTGCAAGAAGTTGTATCGTGTTGGAAAATGATGTCGCATGCGCGTTGAGAGCATTGTTCATTGGATAAGCGACAGCTGATGAGGAGCACCCGTAAAGGGGCGGTGCCATTTGGTTCCTGTTTCCTGAAAACGAAACATTAGGCTGAGTTGATAGATGTGTGTGTACACTTGTGTGACTAGTCTTTGAAAGAGTAGGGAAATGAAGCAATGTATTATGGCTTTGGCCACATTGTAGGCAGTTTCTAGTGCTGGTGCACTGAGAGAGTGCATGAGACTTACTCAGACAATTTTGGCAGAGTTTGGATTTATCAACTATGCCTTTCGTTTCGTAGCAAGACTTTGAGAGGAAGATTGGACATCGGCGAATCATATGTGCATTACCACAGAGTGCGCAGGAATCGCGCGAGTTATGTCAAAACCAGACATTCCTCCAAAAAGCCAATGTAGTGATGAAACGAATGATAATATGCTAAAAGCAATAGAAGCAAAATACAAATAAGCAAACACTGCATTTTTGCTTGCAGCTGCAATCGTCTCTAATATCATGCAAATACACATACACTATAAAATTTGATATACACACTATATGATTGTTATGTTAGACTTAAGAAAAATATTTCGTAGCATTACGTTTTAGTAATAAAATAAACCTGCATTGAGAAACATCAAAATTTGTTTTTTGATTAACCGTAACTGGCGCAGTCGGCATTAGTGTCTCTGAAGAGATAATTAACAAAATAACCAGCTCAATTTTAAGTATTAATAAATATAATAATTTCAAGCGTTAATTAATTTAATTGTGAACAAATAAATTTGTCTAAAATAAAAGACATATGAATCAAAAACGCATTAAAAAATACGACGTAAATCGAAAAATTAACCACTGTGAAATGGAAAATAACGAAGAAAAATTAATGGAAAGAATTAAACAGCTAGAAACAATACTAAAACACCAAGAAACAGCTATGCAGAATCAACAAATAGAATTGCAAACCTTAGGTAGGTAGTAAAGCGGCCACCCGAAAAGGGCCGCACTTAGGCCAACATTGGCCCTTCATGGGACAGCAGGTCCCATCCCTTTCAAAGGTTCAGCCATTTGGAGCTTTTAATGAAGCAGTTGATGGAGCTAATCTTTTTTTTGAGATATTTCCCAAGGAGTCCAAAAAGTAGTCGCCTAGGAAAGTGCGCCTCCTTCTGGACAAAGCTGGACACATGCACAACAGGTGAGCAGTAAACTCTTCCTCCTCCTTGTCCATGCAACTCCTGCAGAAGTCATTAGAGGCGATCCCCAGCCTACACACGTGTGTGCCTAAAGTCCAGTGTCCAGTTAAGACGCTAATCACGGGATCTATGCATTGTCTATTTAGAGCCAGTAGATCCTTAGAGCGCTGGACATTTATCTCTGGCCAGGTTTGTCTAGCTATTTTACATCCTGAAAGTTCAGACCAGCGCCTGCCCGCTGTTCCTAAGGATATGGTATTTACTAAGAGCTTACATGTAGCAATAGGAATACCGAATTGCGACCTATCTGGTTCCATCGGTATGGTAGTACCCTCACGGGCAAGTTCATCCGCCTTGCAGTTCCCTGGAATATCTCTGTGACCGGGAACCCAGCACAGATGCAGACGGGTCTGCTTAGCTATCTCGTCTAAAGATTTGCGGCAGCTCTTGACGGCTTTTGAGGTGATAATAAGCGAATCCAGGGAGCGCAAAGCAGCTTGGCTGTCGGACAGAATGCAAATATCAAGTCCAGATATATTTTTCTTCCTTAGCCAAGACAGTGCTGCCTCTATAGCCGCGACCTCTGCCTGAAAAACACTGCAGTGGTCGGGCATCCTGAAGGACTTGTTAATATCCAAATCTTCTGAGAATACACCACCTCCCACCCTACTCTGTGGTTTGGATCCATCTGTGTAGATGTGAACCCCTTCTACATGAGGGGGGATGCCATCCTTCCATTCGTCCCTGGAGGGATGGAGATCTTGCACATACCATTGAAGGCGTACATTGGTGTGATGTATCGAAAGAGTCAGGAATACCCTCAAAATGTCTTAAAATGGACGTATGACCTATATTCCTGGCATCCCATTGATACGTAGCTTTTAGCCTGATAGCTGAGTTTGCAGCCATTTTTTCGCAAAAAAGCCTGACAGGCAGCAGATTGAGCATAATATCCAATGCTGCCGTTGGAGTCGTTCTAATGGCACTACTTATGAATACCTCTGCCGTTCGTTGTACCTTTGTTATCAGCCTATTGTATGTGGACTTACTTAGGGCTGTCCACCAAGCAAGCACCCCATAGAAAAGGACTGGTCGTACCACAGCTGTATAAATCCAATAGGCCACCTTAGGCTGTAACCCCAATTTTTTGCCTATAGCTCTTTTGCAAGAGTACAGAGTTACCTGAGCCTTCCTAATGCGCTCGCTTATATTAGCCTTCCAATTCAGCTTCCTATCTAGGATCACGCCCAGATATTTAGCCTCCTCGACAAGGTCAATATCTACACCCATTAGTTTTGGAGCAATAAATTGAGGAATTTTATACTTCCTAGTGAAGAGAACCAGCTTAGTCTTGGTCGGATTAACCCCCAACCCACAGTCAGTAGTCCATTTAGAGACAATGTTCAGCATGTTTTGCATCAAGTACCTCAAAGTAGATATACTAATAGCAACATCATCCGCATACGCAATCACTTTGTACCATTCCCTCTCCAGTCGAACAAGCAGCTGATTTACTGCAAGATTCCAGAGTAGGGGTGAAAGAACTCCACCTTGAGGTGTGCCTCTACACACGGACTTCTTGGCCGACGCCGCCCCCAGCTGTGAATTGATTATCCTGCTACAAAGCATGTTTTCAATCTACCTGCTAATGGCGGGTTCCACCTCCAAGTCTCACATCGCACCGATTATTGCGTCTGATTTGATAATGCTAAAAGCTCCCTCAATGTCCAGGAAAGCCACTAGGGAGAACTCCTTGTTGTGCAGGGAGCACTCAATACTAGAGACTAAGGAGTGTAAAGCGGTCTCCTCCGATTTACCCTTAAAGTAGGCATGCTGGGAGACGGACAGCTTCTGTCTGTCTATAGTGAGCCTCAGATGAATATCTAACAACCTTTCCAGGATTTTTAGACAGAAGGAGGACAGACTAATGGGTCTTAAGTCCCCTGGAGCTGTGTGCGAGCTTTTGCCGGCCTTGGGTATAAAAATTACCCTCACATGCTTCCATGAGTCTGGAATATACGCTAATTCAAGACAACTATTATAGATCTTTAACAGCCACTCTATTATAAGATTCTCTGACTGCTGAATTTCTATTGGAGCTACACCATCTGGGCCAGATGCTTTAAATGGTTTGAAGCTATGGATAGCCCATTGCAATTTTGGTTTCGTGACTATGTCTGAGTTGACTTCAACTACATTCCCGCTGGGCTTCGTTCTCCGCGGAATGGTGCTCGAGCAACCAGTCAAAAGAGTATCCAGAAGAAGCTCTAGAGTCTCATTACTATTTGAAGGCCAAGATTCATCCTCCTTCCTCAGATAACTAGGTACCATTGGAGCAGTGGATAGGATCTTCCTCAACCTGGACGTCTCAGACTTTTACGTCACCACAAAAGTTTCTCCACGATTCTCTCTGTGCTTTCCTAAGCTTACTTTTGAAGGCTCTGAGTGCGGCCTTATATAAAGCCCAGTCTATCTCTAGACTTCTTTGCGCTGTTGAAAAGTCTCCTACAGTTTTGTCTGAGTCCCCTAATTTCCTCCCCCCACCATGTGGGTTTTTGTTTCCCCCTGGGTCTACTGAGGGGGCAAGAGACCAATAGAGCCTTATTAAGAGCAACCGTTAGAACCTCCATAGACCTATCAATTTCGTCACACGTGCTTGGGCTTGTGGGGTTCTGAGGTAGTAGTCTAGCTACAATCACCTTGAAGAGGTCCCAGTTTGCTTTCCTGACATTTTTAAAAGCCTTAGGGCTAGGTAGACTATCCAGAAGATCGAACTGAATTAACCTATGATCCGAAAAGGAATGTTCCTCTAGAACTCTCCAATTTGAGATCCGATCAAAAATTGATTCGGAGGCAAGGGTTAAGTCAAGGACTTCTTGCCTATTAGCAGTAATAAAAGTGGGTTCTGACCCCTTATTGCATACAGAAAGGTTAGTCGTTACAAAATATTCATATAATGACTCACCTCGTTCATTGACATCCGTGCTTCCCCAGATGTCATGGTGCGCATTGGCATCGCATCTAATAATAACAGCCACCCGTTGAGCCTTTGCATCCACAACAAGCTTCTGTAGGTTGGCTTCTGGAAGGATCTCATGGTCATGCGTCATATAGGCCGAGACCAACCAGTACCGTCCCTTGCCAGTTTCCAGGCAACCGGCCGTTAAATCCTTGTTGCTGTAATTTGGGAGAATAAATGAATAACATTATTCCTAATGAGGATACAAGACATAGGTCTTCCTTCACTTACGGTATACAGTAAGCTATAATTTTCAGTCCTGAGACCACATACCAAGTCCCCGTGTGTCCAGGGTTCTTGGATCAGGACAACGTCTACTCCGCATTTTGCAAGACGGAGCTGAAGACTGGCAGACGCCGCCTTCGAGTGATGGAGGTTAATCTGCACTATTCGTAGCATCTCTGCTACTTGTAGCGCTGGTCACCTCCACCACCGTGACATCAGCCTCAGACTCCGAGTCTGACTCCAGAAGGACTTCCTCCTCACTGAGTGTGGTTGTCCCTAGGAGACTCTCCAAACCCCCCACAGTTGACATAGAGTCACTGCGTTTCGGCTGCATGGCGGAGTAGTCAGCAGCAGCAGGATCAGCAGTTACCCCTGAGGGATTCACTACCGCTTGATCCGTGTAAGGCGGTTGCCCGTCCTTTTTGTAGACCTTGAGGCTTGTGGATGAGAAGCCATAGCCCACGACCCAATTGGATTTCGCTAGAGTAGCCAGAGATTCGGCGTTCACCACAAGGGTTATTGACCTGTAATCCCCTCTTGGTTCCTCTACCTTAGTAACCTTCCAATTATTAGTCGGGAGCTGCTGGATCAACCTAAACATCTCCAAGATAGCCTCATGGTCAGACGGTTCGGCTGGGATCCACGCGCTCGCCTTAGGCCTTGCGCCTGGCCATGCTTCCCCTATCCTGGAGATCGCAATCTTATAAAGGTCGACTGACCTTTGATCCGCGCAGGCAATCAGCTTCACGTGGCCCTGATGCCATCCGCTGTCGCGAAAAGAGGGAAAACCACCTGGGAATTCCTTCAAAAGCTGGAGGTAGAGCCTTGAAAGGCTTACTTCTACCTTTTTCCAGCACTCAGGAGCGATACTGCCATCCGGGTCATTACCTCCCACTCCTGCGTCTGCCACCCGGCGGCATCGATTCAAATACTTTTTTCGCCGGAGCACTTTCATCCATTCGCACAACATGTCCCAGCCAGCGCAGCCGCTGTGTTTTAATGCGCTGAACTATATCAATGTCGGCGTACAGCTCATACAGCTCGTTGTTCCATCTGATTCGATACTCTCCGTAGACGCATATAGGACCATAGATCCTTCGAAGAATTTTTCTCTCGAACGCCCCCAAAGCTCGCTCATCGTTGTTTGTCATCGTCCAGGTTTCGGTACCATAAAGCAGGATAGGAACGATGAGGGTCTTGTAGAGCGTAATTTTTGTTCATCGAGAGAGGGCTCTGTTTCTCAATTGCCTACTGAGCCCAAAGTAACAACTGTTGGCAAGAGTGATTCTTCGCTTGATCTCCTTGCTGACATCGTTCGTGATGTTGATGCTGGTTCCCAGATAAACGAAATCCTTCACAACTTCAAAGTTGTAGTCGCCAACAGTGACGTGGTGTCCAAGACGCTGAGACTCTTTGTGTGTTGACAACAACTTTAGCCACATTAATGATAAAGAAAATAGGGAATTAATGAAAATACTTCAAAAATATAAAAATATTTTTTATAAAGAAGGGGATTGTCTTTCTTTTACAAATAACATTTATCACGAAGTTATAGCGAATTCTAATAAACCAATTTACTCAAAGATCTACTGGTATCCCGAAGTCCACGAACAAGAAATAGAGCGACAAATAGAAGAAATGCTTCAACAAGGGATTATAGTCGAAAGCAGCTCTCCTTTCAATAGTCCCCTATGGATAGTTCCGAAAAAAAAGGACTATTCGGGACGAGAAAATGGAGAATCGTAATAGATTATAGGAAACTTAATGAAAACATAATAAGCGACCGATTTCCAATTCCCAATATTGATGCGATATTGGACAAATTGGGAAGAGCGCAATATTTCACAACACTCGACCTGGCCAAAGGGTTCCACCAAATACTGGTGAAACCCGACGATAGAAAAAAACTGCATTTTCTACGCCATTTGGTCATTTCGAGTTTAAGAGAATGCCCTTTGGACTTAAGAACGCTCCCGCTAATTTCCAACGATTGAATAACTCAATCTTAAGAAAATACACCAACAAAACTTGCGTTGTATACCTCGACGATATTCTGGTTTTCAGTTCTTCTTTACAAGAACATCTTAACATCTAAAACAAATTTTTGAAACATTGGCACAAGCTGGTCTTAAGATACAGGTAGACAAATGTAACTTTTTATCCAAAGAAACAGAATATTTTGGGCACATCTTAACACCCGAAGGTATCAAGCCAAATTCCAGTAAAGTAAAAGGAAAACGAAATCTTCAAATCCCTAAAACTCAAAAACAAATAAAATCCTTCCTAGGTATTACGGGATACTATAGGAAATTTATTAAGGATTATGCCAAAATTGCTTACCTGTTACTACGATGTCTGAAGATGCCCGAGTTAACTCCCATGATCCAAATTTTATTTCAGCTTTTGAACAGCTTAAAAATATTATAACCGATTTTCCAATTTTAAGATATCCGAACTTCAATAAAAGATTTAAACTTACCACTGACGCAAGCAATTTTGCTTTTGTAGCTGTCCTCTCTCAAGAAGGACATCCTTTGTGTTACGCCTCAAAAACACTAAATGAGCACGAAAAAACTACTCCACCACCGAAAAGGAACTTCTTGCAATAGTTTGGGGAGCAAAATATTTCAGGCCCTATCTATTTGGTAAAGAGTTTGATCTACATACCGATCACCAACCACTGAAGTGGTTACAAACAAAAAACACTGGGAAAGATATTAACCCACGCCTCCAACGGTGGTTAGTCCAGTTAGGAGAGTATGGTGCAAAAATCGACTACATTAAGGAAAAGAAAATAAATTAGCTGATTTTTTAAGCAGGATAGACGTTAATACAAATCAAATAAATTCTATAGAAAAATATATGGAAGATAGTATTCACTTATTCAAGGAAGTTGCAAAGAAAGACTGCACAGATCAAATTAACTGTATGGTCACAATTCATTCCCAAGAAAAGAACTTCAACGCCCATTTCGCAATATTAGATACAGTGGTAAACAGATTCAGAATTTAAATAATTTTAGTTGAACAAAAAGAAATCGTATTCGAAACTGTTCTCGGAAATAAAAGAATATATATTGAAAGAAATGACATACCCAACAACATTGCTGATATAATTAGGCGATACATAAGTAATGGTAAAATTGCAAAATTCACAATGCTAGAAGATTCGGTTTACAATATAGTACAACAGAAATTAATGGAAATGTACTCAAATAGCAAACAAATTAAATTCGTAAGGTGTAGTTATTTCGCGAAAGACTTGAGAAACGAAGATGAGGACCTTAAACAAATATCGTTATTTCACACAAAAGAGTCAGGCCACTGTAATATCAAATTACGAAGGAATGAAACATACAATTTATTACCCTAACCTTAAACTTTTAATTAACAAAGTAGTAAACAATTGCAATATATGTGGTGCTGCAAAATATGACAAAAAACCTATAAAAAAAAATTTAGAAAATATTGTCTACATAATGTGCATGAATGTAATATTAAAAGACCTTTCAAATTTGTAGATCATGATAATAATGCTCCTAATAATGGCAATGGTAACAGTAGCACAAGGCCTTCTCCAAGCTAACACCATACATGAAGAATCTGGCTATCTAAAAAACTACGTAATTTAGAAATAGTAAATACAACAAGCACTTTATTACATATTATAAATCCAAATGAAATAAGAAATATTTTCACCAAAATTGAAGACAACGCTAATAATTTAGAAATTCATAACAAAGAACTTTTAATCGTGGAGTAAGAAACATTGAAGCTAAATTAAAATCCATACTTTCAAATAGTTTAAGAAAAAGACGTGGACTAGTTAACGCTGTTGGTTCCGCCTATAAATGGTTATTTGGGTTATTGGACGACGACGATGTGAAGGAAATTCAAGAACATCTAAAAATAATAAAAGAAAATAACCACGATTCTATCAAAACCTTAAATAAACAAATTATAATTAACTCTAACTTTAACAAGTCAATAGAAGCTCTAAAAGTTGCCATAGAAGAAGATGACCGAATATTTTAAAGATATTAAAGAAAAAAATAATGAAATTATAAAATGCATATTATACGCAGACCAAATTCTAATGTTAAAATTTTTAGAAGAAAAGATCAATCAAATTCAAGATAATATCGCAAAAAAATAAGTGCAAAATTTAATATTTTACATCCAAGTATCTTAACTTCCGATGAAATTGACCTATATTAAATTGACTTTTATAAGCTAAAATTAAGTAAAATAGGCATACTAGAATATAATAATCAATACTTAGTTATAGCAATTAAAATACCTAAAGACTATTTAAGAACAGAATTAAAACTAATAACACCATTACCCAACAAAGATAATTTCGAAATAAATGAAGAGGACGAGTTCTTCGTTGAAATTAATAACCAAATTTTATCATATAAGAAAGATACTGTATTGAACGATTTGAAATTAAGCAAAAACTGTGTATGGAGGAATAGCTGCAAATTAAGACAATATATATAAAATTAAGACAATATAAAAATAATTTTCTAACATTTTATAATTGCAAAATCAAATTGTACTCGTATTGTTCGCGCCGGAGCCCTCCTGCCAACGGCTGCTGCCTGCGCACCGTCACCCTGCGACTCTGAGCGGGGCTCAGTGCGGAGAGAATTCCCCTCATTGTGTCCCGCCAAGAGTCGTGTGGCAGGCCGCAGCCATCTTTATTTTGTTGCCAGATGCAAGGAGAGAGGAGGAGAGTCGATCAGCAATACTGCGTGCCGAGGCCAGTATTCTGTGTGCATTCAACCAAAGAGGTGGTCGCTTGATAAAATACACATATATTTTTTTCGTTCTATTTCGCTCACTGTAAATTAGTAACCGCAGAATATTATCAGCTTACAAATAAGTCAGTTTTTTTTGGATTATTGTTACTTAAGAAAAGAAATAATTTGTTAATACAAACAAGCGAGCTGCGGCTTACAAGCTTGTAATAAAGAAATTTTCCTGGTAAAACGTTTTGGAGTGTTTTCTGATTTAAACGACGAAAGTGGCAACAAATGGAATCGGAAAGATCAAGCAGTCTTAGAGACATGGTCCTTCGAGCCGAATTGCAGCTACGTCCGGTAAGTGTTTAATATTGATTTTTATCTAATATATTATTAAACCATTTCTGTTTAATTGCAATATTGCATATCTATTCTGTGATTTATGTTTTTTATCGCGTAATTCGCGTTTGGGTACGGTCGTCGCGGCAAACGGTACATTTCCGTATCGTCACTTGTGTGAGTGGGTGCGTGTGTGTGGATTCTTGCACAGCAGCAGGTACTGGAATTTACATTTTTAAATAAATTCTCCGCACAGCCGCTGCGTAATTCGGTTCGCAGTCTGCAGCTCAAAGCGCTGCCGACGTCGGTTACCATAAGCTGTGTACAGCTGCTTGTGCGCAGATTTTTCCACAGCCGCTGTGCATGCTATTGCCATTGCCGCTATCCGCTGTTCCGTTGGGCATTCGGTGCCCTAGTTTTGAGTGTTGCTTTGTTCGTTGATACGAATTAAGGCGAGTGTCACACTCACAACTCTTGTGGGTCAGCTGTTCGGGTTATCTGTATTGCGTGCGTATATCGCCGCGTCGAAATCGTACCGTGGTGCAAGTAAGCGGTGGGAGCATATTGTTTGTCGCTTCTACAGTGGCGTGGGGGTTTACAGCTCACTGCGCTGCCCAGAGCCTGTTTACTGTACATTGTGTACAGTTGTTGATGAACCGGTAACTTACACCGTTGCCGGTAGTTGTCCGTACTAACGGGTCAACAACTGTTAACGTGGTGGAGGATCGACACTTTCGACACGAGTGCGGTGTAATTAGGTTCGCAGTCCGCAGCTCACAGCGCTGCCGACGCCTTTTTACAGCAAACCGTGTGCCAGCGGTGCTTGAACATCCCCATATTACTACGCTGGGAAATACGTATACTCGTCGATCTCCGTACGTCACAGTTTTTCGCAGCTCACAGCGCTGCCAACTTTTTCTGTCTTTCTGGCTTTGATATTACCCTGTATCAGTGAACCCACGAGCGACGCAAGGTCCGGGTCACATACAGCAGCTCCGTTGGGTATTTCAAGTTGGGGTTCTACTTCAATTTTTTTTTTCGATTGCAGTTGCTCAGTGCTGTCGTCATTGCCTGGGCTTCGCGTAGTTCATTCCTACTGGGGATTGTCTTTTACATTGTGTGGACTCCTCAGTGATAATAAGGCGGGTGTTATACCGGTCACGTCAGCAGGTCAACTGGGTACACATATAACTGGGTACACATATAGCTGGGTAACTGGGTGTGTCGACGTGAAGGTGTAGTGTTTTCCCGTGTTTTGCTTGCGTTTTGCCATCATTGAGCTGCGTTCTCAGGTCAAGCGGTCTGCAACTATGCTTACTCCGCTGATAGATGCGGCTGTTAGCCTGACCGCGTTTGTTATTGAGTTCGAGCGAAACTCTTCCGCCTCCCAAAATCTTGAATATCTTCGCCTTGATCTGGCTGAATTGGCAGATTTATGGCAGGCGTTGAAGGAGGCGAAGGCTGTAGCGGTCATTGAAGCGAACTTAGACGAGAAATGCATAGCCATTAAAGAGTCTATACGGCAACGATTCGCAGCAAGTTTTGCCAACCAACCTGCTACACCGTCCTTCGCCCACGCTGCACAGGTGGTACCTGCTATAGTCCAGGGACGATCCGGTCCATATCGAGCTCAAGGTCGGCTACCCAAACGTCTACTTTTAGGTACCGCCATTATTCACGTCTGATATCATGGAGTCAATTACATGGCCCGGGCATTGATCGACCCTGGGTCGGAAGGGTCTTTTATCTCAGATCAGCTCCAACGACGCCTGCGACTCCCTATGCGTACCGTGCATGCCCAAGTGTCCGGGGTAAGCAATGTGGTGGCTGCTAACGTGACAAAAGCGTGCGACCTAATGTTAGGGTCACCTCTCGACAGTACTGTGCGGCTCCCGGTGTCAGCATTAGTACTGCCCACCTTAACCAGCGAATTACCCCGACTAGGGGTATCCACGCAACAATATGCCCAATTGGCCGGCTTGCAACTGGCTGATCCAAGCCTTTCAAACTCTTCACAAAGTTGACATTTTGATAGGGGGTGATTTATACCCGATGGTGTTGCTTGATGGGTTGAAGCGTGACGTTATTGGGTCATTAATTGCACAGGAAACTGTATTTGGGTGGATTCTCACAGGACCCATGCCTGAGAGCTCGACACAGACATTCTGTGCAAGGGTACAAATTGAGACCGGCCACCCGGTCGAAGAGCTCTTGCATAGATTCTGGGAGGTAGAGGAACCACCTAGGGAGAAACGGTTGTCGCCCGGTGACCAGGCTTGCCTGGATTTGTATTCCCGGACCACTTACAGAGAATCTTCTGGGCGGTATGTAGTAGAACTACCGTTCAAACCAAGGCACCTGCCTGAGGAGTCGCTTGGGGCTTCTCGGCACATTGCGTTAAAGCAGTTCGACCGCAATGAAAGCAGATTACTTAGTAACCCTGAGAAGAAAAACCAGTATGACTCCGTGGTACAGGAGTATTTGACTCTTTATCACATGATCAAAGTCCCGCCTCCACCTTCAGGCGCTCTTGCTCACTATTATTTGCCTCATCATGCGGTAATGAAACCCGAGAGTACGTCCACCAAGCTGCGAGTGGTATTCAATGCGTCTCAAACAACCACTAGCACCCTCAGCTTGAATGATGTTTTATATACGGGTCCCACCCTGCAGGCTGACTTGACCCAACTTATCGTGCGATGGCGAATGATTCAGTTCGTCTTTAATGGGGATCTGCAAAAGATGTATCGGCAGATTAGAGTAGCTCCAAAGCACACCCCGTACCAGCGAATTGTTTTTAGGGCCTCTCCTGCAGCGCCAGTCTCCGATTACGAGCTACAAACGGTTATCTTCGGAGTCAACTGTGCACCGTACTTAGCGAATAGGACATTGGAACAGCTTGCGACGGATGTCGAGGAGGACCTACCCCTAGCAGCCCGGGTATTGCGTGAATGTATGTATGTGGACGACGCCTTGGTCGGCACACATGATGTGAACGTAGCAGTTCAGACTCGAGATGAGTTGATCCGTGCACTCGACTCTGCCGGCTTTTCCATGCGAAAGTGGACAGCCAATACGGAAGCCATTCTCTCCTCTTAGCCTCCGGACCATTTGCTCCGAGAGGACTTTCTGAAGCTGGATGAAGCTAGCATGACTAAAACATTAGGAATCCGGTGGAACGCAAAGTCTGATCATTTCTACTTTCATCTTCAGCCCATCTGCTTCGACCCACGAGCCACCAAACGCAAGGTGCTATCGATTATAGCTCAACTGTTTGATCCAGCCGGATGGCTGGCACCTATTGTGATCGTGGCCATGATCTTGATGCAACAGATTTGGGGGGACAAAACTGACTGGGACGAATCGCTGACCCTCGCTTCATCCAGTCGTTGGAGGGAATTTTTAGGGGCTTATGACGACATCTCGCAGATTCGAATTCCTCGATGGGTGGGGTCTGCACCGGATGTAGATATCCAGTTCCATGCATTTTGTGATGCTTCGCAAGCGGCATACGCCGCCGCGCTGTATGTGCGGTGCCAGTGCGGCGATACTGTCACATCCCACTTATTAGTGGCTAAGTCGCGGGTCGCGCCTCTTAAGACGTTATCCTTACCTCGCTTAGAACTCTGTGGCGCGGTATTGTTATCCGAGTTGGTGGCGGCACTTCGGACAAGGGTGGGGGTCACCTCCAGTAACTTGTTTTGTTGGATGGATTCGACCATAGTTTTGGCTTGGCTCCAGAAGTACCCGCATATGTGGAAAACCTTCGTAGCTAATCGAGTTACCACCATTTCCAGTAAAGTAGGTGTAGAATGTTGGAGACATATCAGGTCTGCAGACAATCCGGCTGATCTTGCCAGTCGGGGGGTAACTCCAGCAGCACTTGTTCATAGTCATTTATAGTGGAACGGTCCGGGATGGCTTACCCACGACTCAAATTCCTGGCCTCAGCCTTCGAAAATCGCTAGTCCGGACGCCCTGGAGGAACAGCGCAACGTTACTTCGCATACAATTCAGGTCAAACAGCATGATGACTTGATGCTGCGTTTCTCGTCGTTGCCGCGAGCTCTGCGGGTTGTGTGCTATATCCTGCGCTTTTCTAAATACGCTACGCGAAAGCTACGTGACCACGCCCCACCCCCGGGATCGCCTATCACGACTGCAGAGATTGTTGCCGCTACACTTCTCGTAACGACCATAACGCAGCAGATGTACTACCCCGAGGAGTATGGATGCTTGCAGAACGGGCAACCCATTTCCAATTCGAGTTCTCTGCTCACCTTGAACCCCTTCCTTCATTCCGATGGGTCGATTCGAGTGAACGGACGTCTAGCGCATTCCACTCAGATCCCGTTCTCCGAACGACACCTACAAATTTTGCCGTACCACGGACAGTTTACACGACTGCTCGTTGAGTTCACCCATCAAATCTCGTTGAACTCAATACTGGGTTCCACGCGCAAAGGTTTTAGTCAAGGGTACCATTTTACGGTGTAAAACTTGCCTGGTAGAAAAGAAGCGTAGATTGAGCCAGATCATGGCGCCTTTGCCCCCTGAACGCACCACCCTGTCTCGTCCTTTCGCCACCGCGGAGGTTGATTTTGCGGGTCCTTTTGAAATTAAAACGTTTCAAGGGAGGGGGTATAAAATGACGAAAGGCTACGTGTGCATCTTTGTGTGTTTCGCCACCAAGGCCGCCCATTTAGAAGCTACCACGGATTTAACTACCCAGGCCTTTTTAGCCGCCCTGTCTAGATTCATTGGGCGACGGGGGTGCCCAGCTAACATTTATTCCGACAACGGAAAGAATTTTGTGGGAGCAGAGAAGATAGCGCGCATGGAGTTCGCACGTGTGATTCGAGAAGCTAAGGATCAGGCAACCACGCAGCATTGGTTTCACCAATTGAAGTGGCATTTTATACCTCCAAACGCTCCCCATATGGGAGGACTGTGGGAGGCAGCCGTAAAGAGCTTCAAACACCATTTCAAACGAATGGGTGGGCAGATCCGGTATACGTATGAGGAGTTAGCAACGGTACTAGCCCGCGTCGAGGCATGTCTGAATTCTCGCCCTATTAGCGCACTCAGTGACGACCCCGACGACCTCCAACCACTTACACCAGGGCACTTCCTAGTAGGGGGACCACTTCTTGCACCAACCGTCTCGGAGGAGACTACCCCTTTTCTTTCTATTCTTAATCGGTGGCGTAGGATTCAAGTTCTCTCCCAGCAGTTCTCAGTACGTTGGAAACATGAGTATCTTCTGGAGTGCCAGCGCAGGACAAAGTGGAAGACCATCCAGGATAATACAGCTAACGGAGATCTGGTGGTACTGCAGGATGACCACGTTCCACCCAACGAATGGCGATTGGGAAGGATCACTGAGGTTCATCCGGACTCAGACGGTAGAGTGCGAGTCGCGAAAGTGCGGACAGCACGCGGAATCGTGACAAAGCCCGTCACTAAGATGGTTCTACTCCCTCGAGCGGGAGTGCAGGCTGAGTAATCCCGGCATCCGGGTTTTTGGGCTGTTTGTAGTTTGTAGCCTTTCCTGTTTGTATTTATACCTCGGTTCTTCCATGGAATCTTTAGCCTTCCTCGTAAAACGGTAGCAGTAGATTCCGCCTGGCTTTTCCAGGGGATAGAATTGTAGTACTCTCCGTAGTCTTGAAGACTTTATTTCTCCTACTAATACCTTACTAACTTTTATTATTAGACTTCTCGTAAGCACATGCCTAATTCTAAAATTTGATTTTTCACAGACCTTCCCATCGTGCCGAGCGGACTGGCGTGGGAGGCGCTACATCGGGCCGTGCCTTACCTGTGCTCCGAGGGTACAGTTGGTGTTCCCAGCCCCCGTGATGCTACAGGAGTCTGCCACCTACCAGGGGTCTGCAACATACCACACTTCGGGGGCAGTGGCGCCGTCTCGTACCCACGATGTATTGACCGAGTCAACCGCTAGAGCGGCAATTACGCCATCGCGGCCCCGAGCCCGGTCTGCACCACCTGCCGCGCGTTCGCTACCAACGGGGCCGACGAGCGTTCGCCGCCTTCCCAATCAGGGGTCCACGTCAGGGAGCCGTGCACCACGGACGCCACATCCGATGTCCCGCGCCGCAGTGGAGGCTGCACCATCTCGCGCCCCAGTGGTGGCTGCGACATCTCGCGCCCCACTGGTGGCCGCGACAGCCCGACCAGCAGCGGCAGTCGTGCACACGGCAGCGGCTCCACAACGCCCATGCGAGATGTGCAAGCGCTGGGGGCACACCATCGCAGTGTGCCGGGCGTTCCTGACCTTGTCATCGCGGCGCAGGAGAGATGCGGTCGGAAACCGTAAGCTATGTTTCGTGTGCCTGGGGGTGAAACACTTCACCCACAGCTGCGAACAGCCGGGGTGCTCCCGGTGCCACCGGCGGCATCATCACCTCTTACATTGAGGGGTGCATCAGGATGGGAGCCGGCGGTAATAGGTCGTCATCTCTCTTGCAATACTGCAAGGGGGGCGGCATGTTCGCGCCGGAGCCCTCCTGCCAACGGCTGCTGCCTGCGCACCGTCACCCTGCGACTCTGAGCGGGGCTCAGTGCGGAGAGAATTCCCCTCATTGTGTCCCGCCAAGAGTCGTGTGGCAGGCCGCAGCCATCTTTATTTTGTTGCCAGATGCAAGGAGAGAGGAGGAGAGTCGATCAGCAATACTGCGTGCCGAGGCCAGTATTCTGTGTGCATTCAACCAAAGAGGTGGTCGCTTGATAAAATACACATATATTTTTTTCGTTCTATTTCGCTCACTGTAAATTAGTAACCGCAGAATATTATCAGCTTACAAATAAGTCAGTTTTTTTGGATTATTGTTACTTAAGAAAAGAAATAATTTGTTAATACAAACAAGCGAGCTGCGGCTTACAAGCTTGTAATAAAGAAATTTTCCTGGTAAAACGTTTTGGAGTGTTTTCTGATTTAAACGACGAAAGTGGCAACAAATGGAATCGGAAAGATCAAGCAGTCTTAGAGGCACGTATAATGAAATTTTTTACAAAAAAACCATCTGCAGAAGATACATAAGTATTTCTATTCTAATGATAAAAGTATAAACTATACAATAAGTAATTTATCATTCAACCATATCAACACAGAACAATTTGACAATATTGATGTAATCGAAGAGTTAAAGTTTAATCAAAATATTTCGTATGGATTAAATGTTTCATAATAAGTTTATTATTTTATTTGTCGTAATATTTTTAGTGAGAAGAGGAAAAGATACAAAGGAGGGAGGAGTTATGTCAAAACCACACATTCCTCCAAATAGCCAATGTAGCGATGAAACGAATGATAATATGCTAAAAGCAATAGAAGCAAAATACAAATAAGCAAACTCTGCATTTTTGCTTGCAGCTGCAATCGTCTCTAATATCATGCAAATACATATACACTATAAAATTTGATATACACACTATATAATTGTTATGTTAGACTTAAGAAAAATATTTCATAGCATTAAGTTTTAGTAATAAAATAACCCTGCATTGAGAAACATCAAAACTTGTTTTTTGATTCACCGTATCTCGCGTGGGAGATTTAGGTCGTGTGGAAGCTATTCGCGTCATGGCGAGTTGCGTTGTTTGGAAACCGCTTGAATCTTGTTTGCGCATTGTTGGGCTTGCTAACCGCAGTATTGTGCCTCAATGAAGGCGTTGTCGCGTGTGCAATGGTGCGATTTCCGATTGCGTCAACGGTAAACAACTGAATATTTAGGAAAGCTTCCAAATCCGAGAATGTGGGGATTTCAGATTGACCGCCCAGGTGTCGTTCCCAGGCCTCGTGAGTTTCCTTGGGGAGTTTAGTCGAGAGGTAGTGCGCCATTCAATGAGTACACTGATTGATGGGAATTTGCAAACTATAAAGTGCATTCATATGATGCATAAACAAGATGCGTAGGTTGTTGTACCGCTTAACCAACATCTTCCATGCTGTTGCATAATTGGCTTCTGTCAAAAGCATTTGCTGTATGTATGCATCGCGTTCAGGAGAAATTGCCTTTTTTAGGTAGTGAAATTTTTTCAACACATTTAGGTCGGTATTTGAGTGCACAAGGCTCTTAACGGGATCATGGAAGCTTGGCCAATCAATAAACTTTCCTGAAAATGACGGCACTGGTAATTGTTGAAATTTGAAGTTGATGAAGAACTTCGTTGTTCTGGCTGTGTTGACGTCGGCACGGGCTGCTCCTTAATGATAGGTTCTACTGGAAACATCTCGTTAAACCATTGAGTGAAGGCGCAATACATAGCTAAATATAAGTCGTCGAATGCATTGGCAACATCTTTTTTGAGGTAGTCGTGATCACTGCTAATATCCGCACAAATTAGAGCTTCGTGGTCTTTTAGAAACCTTTCCCGAAACTCATCGATTCTCTGGAAACGCTGAGAGAAATATGGTTTCGTTTTGCGCGAGACGGGGTCTTTCTTAAAATTGTCAAGGATTTTCCTCAATGAACCACACCTATCTAATTGAAGTTTAATACTTGATTCAATCGACTGCATTTTGTTCTCACCTTTCTCACTCATAATCCACACTCACTAAATTATTTTGTACACACTTACCTGATTTTGTACTTGCAATTGTTACTGGATTCTATTGACAGCTGTACCAAAGTTCTCACTGGGTTCTAGATGGTAACGTTCGGAGGTTCCCGTTGTCCAAATGCAAGAACCGCTGGATGAAGAGTAGAAGGCAAAAATTTGGTGTTGATATGCCGTTGATTCAATTCAGCTATATAATTGACCACAACATTTATTGACTTCGCACAAACAACTGCCGTGTAAGAAACAGCGTAGACAGTATGCGTGACCTTGGGACGAGGGCGTAGGCGTCGCAGCATATGTCGGTGCAAACGCAAAGTCAGAGCAGAAACGAGAGCGAAAGCAATATCGCAGAGCAGGCTGCAGTGAAGTTCATGTTAACGGCAGAATTCCAATGCCTGCTGCTGGGTTGCTGCTTGTAGGTGCGAGTAGGTGAGATAATGGGATGTCAGATAAATCCGTGCTGGATTTGCCTGGCATCCCATCGGACGCGTCCCCAAGTGGCGGATAGGGGGACCCTTGGTAGGCAAATTACATTACTTCTGAACCTCTTAGGAGGGGCGGGAGTTATGGCTGTCTGTCTATCACAATGATGGTATGGAGAATGGGTGCCATCCGCGGACCAAACTGGCTAGGGAGGAGTCCCGAACAAAAACCACTGTCTGGCGATGGACAACAATAGGTTAATTACTCCAGGTGGAACCCACGCATGTGGAAATCCACCCGCTTCGGCGGCAGGGGCACGGATTCTGGAGGTCCCAACCATCGATAAAGTCTCTCGCCTTTATCAGCGACAGCGCATCCTGGAGGAGACGGGGTTTGTTACCGCAATCTCTTCTTCTCCAGAGACGGAGGAACGTACCCTGGATCCAGAGGGCCTGCGTCGGGAAGTCACCACAGTGGCGGAACGACGAGTGGTTCTAGGGCAACGCGAACTCAAGCGAGGAGACAGAGAAGAAGCGGCTTGCTAGGCTCGTGCAGGAGAAATCCTCACGTGGCTCTGCCGGCCCTTCTGTGTCAACTCCCTCCAAAAGGCCCAGATCGGCGGAAGTGACACCCACGGAAGCCACCGAGCCTGCGGAGGGATTGACCGCTCCGAAAGCTCGCTCGCGAGGTAAGCGGCGGAAGATTGTCGCTGAAAACAGCATTTCCACCTGCCCTGCAGCTGTTACTGCTGATGGCGCCACGACCCCAAAGGGTACGAGCGAAACCTCGGTGGCGGCTAATGTGGCGGGGAAGAATGTTGCCAATAAGCTGCAGTTTGCCCAGCCCCTCGTATCCAGCAAAACCATCTGCCCGGCGAAATCTTTGCCAGTGGCGGGTGGTGAGCTGGACCTTCGCCCAAGCACTTCCGAAGGTGCAGCCAAGCCATCGTACAGCGAGAAGGCTACCGGCCCGCAACCAATGGCGGTGATTGGGAAGCTGGGGCCAGACCATCGGCTGACTGATGCAGAGATAAAACACTGCAAAGGTCATCTGATGCGTCGCGTCATTTCCTCCGGTCCTGAAGCTAATGCGAAGGGCTATGAGACAAAGGACGGCACTCTACAGGTGTCGTGCGAGTCTCAGGCCAACTTTGATTGGCTCAGGGGTGTAGTCAATGACGTGCCCCCCATGGGGACCACTCGCTTCGCGGTCTATAGCGAAGCATATGTGTCCCTCAGGAAGGCCATCTGCTGGATTCCGGATCCCGATCTGAAGACCACAGATGTCCTTTCTTGTCTGCGTGCTCAGAACCCTGGCATCAACACAAGGCTTTGGATAGTTCTTTCGCACACCATGGGTAGCAACCGGGATGGTAAAGAAGGTGCTAGTCTTCTGGTGAGAGTGGATGAGGCCTCTGTTGATGTCATGGTTTCTCGGTACCGGAGCCGTCTGAGTCTCTTCTTTGGGACTGTAACTTTTCATGTCTTTCCCAGATGAATGGCTCGGACGATTCTCGTACCTATCGTCCTTTGATGGTAACGCAGATCAACTTGCAGCATTATAAAGCCGCTACTGTACTCCTAAGTAGACGACCCAACTGCACACATCACCCCACATAACAACATTACAAGAGCCCTGGGTCTTTAGGGGTCGCCTCTGTGGCCTTGGGTCGTTGAAAGGGGCCACGATATTATATGACAGACATAGAGCCGGTCTTATAATATCGTCCCATCTCGCAGCGACCTGCCTTGACGCATTCTGTTGTCAGGACCTGGTTGCGGCAGAGATTAGCTTTAAGAGTATGCATGGATGGTCGAGGTTCGTGATTGCATCTGCTTACTTTCCTTACGATGCTTTGGAGGCGCCACCACCTGGGAAGGTCGCCACTCTAGTAGGGTTCTGTGAGCGGCGCAGTCTTGGTCTGGTTCTTTGTTGCGATGCTAATGCCCAGCATACGATCTGGGGCAGCAGCAAGTGCAATGAGCGGGGGTCTCGACTTTTCGAGTATATTGCCTCCTCCAGCCTGAACATCCACAATGTAGGCAGGCAGCCTACTTTTGTGACTACAAGAAGGCAAGAGGTAATTGACGTCACCTTGTCAAATCCAAGACTGGGGTGGTCGATCAACAACTGGGGGGTCCTCGTCGAACACTCGTGCTCGGACCACAGATACATTGAGTTTCAGTGTGGCGAGCGGGCGCAGATGCCATTGCCCACCAGAAACCCAAGAAAAACAGACTGGCCAAAGTTCAGGGAGGCACAGCGTAGCAATTACGTGATGCCACTGAAACTTCGCAAGGAGCAGAACATTGAGGCGGCTGTTGAACATCTCAACACCGCTCTAACAAACAGCTTCGAGCTAGCCTGTCCAACTATTCCATGGTGGAATCGAGAGCTTCAGGTGCTGAGGCGTGAGTCTAGAAAACTCCTCAACCGGGCCCTCAAGACAAATCTTGATGAGGACTGGGAACGACATCGACGTGTTCAGAGGGAGTACAAGAAGCCAATTCGGGACTCGAAAAGGATATCTTTTAGAGATTTCTGCAGTGATATTGAATCCCTGAGTGACACGGCAAAACTGGTGAAAGTCCTGAAAAAGGACCAAACCGCTAAGCTGGGGTCGCTCAGGAAACCTGATGGCTCTTATACGGAGAGGCAAAGTGAGACACTCAGTTTGCTGTTGGTGTTGCACTTTCCAGGAAATCAGGTAAGAATAGCCCGTCAACAACCACTTTGGTCGGAACTGTTGTCAGGGCACCTACACCCTCTCAACATGATTGGTATGTCGCCAGAACTGTGGCGAATGAGGCTGCTATTAGATTTGCTATCAAATCCTTTGACAGCTTCAAGTCGCCCGGACTGGATGGCATATATCCGATTGTGTTTAAGGAAGACATTGAGTTAGTGTTGACAGCACTGATGAAGATCTTCACTGCATGTCTCGCACTGGCCTATGTACCACGCTCTTGGAGGATGGTGAGGGTTGCTTTCATTCCTAAGGTTGGAAGAGACGACTACACCAATCCCAAGAACTTTAGACCTATTAGTAGGACCTCGTTCATGCTAAAAAGTTTAGAACGGCTGGTGGAGCTACGCATGCGTAGGGAGTCTCTGAAGACGCATCCACTCTCTCCATTTCAGCATGCCTATCAAAGCGGAAAATCCTGCGAGACGGCTCTGCAAAACCTTGTTGGAAGGATAGAGCGAGCCATCGACAGGAAAGAATACGCAATAGGCATCTTTGTGGATATAGAGGGTGCGTTTGACAATGCTACTTTCGACAGTATGTGCGGCTCTGCTAGGCGGCATGGCGTAGACCGGGTCCTAGTAAATTGGATACGTTCAATGCTGGCCCGGAGAATCATAACGGTGCGGGCGGACTAAGATTTGCTGGTGTCGTCTGGGGTTAATAGAGGCTGTCCCCAAGGTGGTGTACTGTCTCCATTGCTCTGGTGCATGGTAATCGATCCCTTGCTTAACGCCATTAATGACTCGGGTGTATACGCTCAGGCATATGCGGATGATGTTGGCTGTCTTGTGACAGGTCCATCCCTTATGATCGTCTGCAGAAGGGTGCAGAGAACTCTGGATATGATTGACACTTGGTGCAGTGCGAATGGGCTATCGGCTAATCCTGTCACGACTGGTATTGTCCTCTTTACCAGAAGGAGAAAGCTTTATGGACTTATACTGCCTACACTAAAAGGAGTCACTATCCAGCTATCCAAGGAAATCAAATATCGTGGAGTCATCCTTGATAACAAGCTTCTTTGGAAAACACATGTCGAACTGAAGACATCCAAAGCACTGTCAGTTTTCTGGCAGTGTAAGGGTATTTTTGGTAAGACATGGGGTATTTCCCCAAGTAAGGTCCTATGGATCTATACAGCTATAGTAAGACCTATTATCACCTATGCATCGATGATTTGGATGAGCAGACTCTCTCTTGTAGGGGTCAAAAAAGCTCTATCAAGACTACAACGTGCTGTGGCCATATGTTGTACCGGAGCATTTCCGACTACTCCAGGCCTGGCACTTGATGCTTTGGTGAATCTCCCGCCACTAGATGTCTTCATCCGCGGAGAGGCCGTTAAGGCCATCTGCAGAGTGAAACATAGTGGCCACTGGTATGGGGTGTACTCGATATTGGACGACGGCGCAGGCACTGACATCGATTCTGCAATCCTGTCTATGCCCCCGGACTCCATGTCGTCAACCGTCATACTAGAAAAGTGGTACAATGTGTTGCTGCCAGAGGCTCGTTCATGGTTAGATCCCGAGAACGAGCCCGGCAAACACTGCTGCAGTATTTTCACTGATGGCTCCAGGACTGAAGAAGGTTCAGGTTCTGGTGTCTTCGTGGAATCTTGTGGGACCCGTCGGTTCTTTGCCCTTGGTCTGCATGCGTCTGTGTTTCAGGCGGAGGTGTATGCGATACTTGAGGCGATGCACTTTGTTGTGGATAACAGGTGGCAAATCTATATTAAATATATATTTGGAATTAATTTTAATGTATAAAAATTGTCATTGAAAACAAATAAAATAATAAATTATTGTAATGCTAATTTGTGCACGATATTTCCTGTTTCTCCATTTTCGGCATAAACAAATAAATCGGTGGGTTTACCAACGCGTGAACAGACTACATATAGCTGTCCATGGGAGAACCACGAATTATCTAAATCTAAACCACAGATTTGCATTGACTGGCCTTGTGCTTTGTTGATGGTCATGGCAAAATCTAAACGAACCGGGAACTGCATTAGTTTAAATTGTATTGGTACATCTGTTGGAATCATTGGAATTCGTGGCAATAAAACATGTTCCCCTTTGAAGTTTCCATGAATGATAGTTGTCTCAATAACGTGTCCCGCAAGTTTTTTAACAACTTATCTCGTTCCGTTACAAAGTTTTGGCGCATTGAGATTTCGTAACAAATTGACGGAAGACCTGGTAAATCCAAAGAATTTCGAAATGTTTTTTGGTGATATTTTTGTTCTCAGATGCAGTCTCTGCAAAGCATTCGGTGGACATGCTGGTGACTGCTTCTAAGTGAATCGCCTTGGTACCGAAACAGATAAAGATTGCGATATATCCCTTGGAAAATGTATTACTCCGATATTTTGAAGATTTGATCTCGATAGCCCCAGTGTAGTCGACGCCTGTTGCCAAAAATGGACGTTTCGGTGGGTTTATGCGCTGGAAAGGCCATCAGTTGAGTTGTGACTTGCGGCCGGTTGCGAAAACATTTTAGACAAGTGGTAATATGGTGTCGAACTGTTCTTCTTCCATTTATAATCCAGAATCGCTGCCGTAGTTGCGATAGAGTTAGTTGCACACCGCCGTGCAGAGTAATGTGATGCGCATCATCAATAATTAAGGTCGTAAAATGGTGTGAGCTGGGCAAAATTATTGGATACTTTTGTCGGTAAGGCAGATTGGCAAGTTTGAGTCGGCCTCGCACTCGCAGAACCCCTTCGTCATCTTTGAGAGGTGTCAAACTGCTCCGGTTACTTTTATTTGGGAGAGATTCTTTGGAGCGGATTAGATGGATGTCCTGTCCGAAGGCTTCACTCTGCACTACACGTACTACTTTGAGCAAACTGAGTTGTCATTCAAGAGCACTAATGGGTCCGACCATACGTCTTAGTCGATTGGATGAGCGCGAATTATGACAAAAACGCATGATAAGTGCGACTGTACGCATAAGTTGACTGAGTGATGAGTACTTTAATACTATGGATTCAGCTTTGATGGACATGTCAATTGACGGAAGACCTGGTAAATCCAAAGAATTTAGAAATTCTATTGGGAAATTAACGGCTTCATTTTCATGCACCACTGTATCAATTGATTTAAATGAAAATAATTCACTTTCCAACATGTTTTGGATTTGTATATTTGTAGCATCAACATCAACATTTTTAGCAGCTAATATCGCACGTTCGCTCAACCATTTATGATTATTGATGTTTGCTCGAAGATTAGGAAAAACATTTTCAATTAATGAATCTCTTGAATCCATAATATTGCAAAAATCATCTGGAAGTCTTACTGTTTGTTTTATTGGGCCTATCGCAATTTTTCCATCACCACTATCAAGCAATTGTTTAGAAAAGCGTACAAAAGTTGGAACTTTTTGAATTTGGACGCGCATATTGGTGGTTAATTTCATTTTATGAACGCTGCGCCACTATTATGATGATTTTAAACATGCATTGATCTCATCTGCATATGTCGATCGTGGTATAACTGGAAGTGTTTGACGGAAATCTCCAGACAACAAAATGAGAGCACCGCCGAAATGTCTATCATTACCTTTCAAATCTTGCAGTGTACGATTTAGTGCTTCCAATGAATATTTGTGTGCAATTGTACACTCATTCCAGATAATGATGTGCCAGCTTGATAGCACTTTACCCATACTGGAATGCTTTTTAATGATGCATACAGAATTTTCATTAGTTTGTATATTTAATGGCAATTTCAATGCAGAATGTGCTGTTCGGCCTCCGTCTAATAATGTCTCAGCAATTCTAGATGATGCGATGGCCAAAGCAATTTTACTTTCAGAACGTATTTGTGCTAATAGAAGCGAAATTAAAAACGTCTTTCCAGTTCCGCCTGGTGCATCCAAAAATAAGAAACCACCTTCTTCAGCAGCGACTGCATGCATAATTGTAGTGAAAATTCTTTTTTGCTCTGGTTATAATTTTGGTTCATTTGTTTGAACATATTCAACCAACTGATCAATATTTTATGATTGGTCACGTTGCATATCTCGGTTAAACAAATCACTTGCAGGTCGATTGGGGATGGCATTCCCAATTTCATGAGTGATTGATTCGAAATATTGATTCATAAATCTTCCAGCTTGATCAAAGCTTCATTATATATTTCTGGTGTGAAATCTAACTAAGATCTGCATGAATTGTACGAAGCGCATGAAGTATATCTTCACTCATTGCCTTCTTATGTTTTTCCCATAATTCAGTTGGATTTGTTGGATAGCATTTTGTTAATAAAATGGCAAACAATATTCGTCTTTGGCGTGGCGTTGAACTGGTAGCAGCGTCAGCAAGAGTTAAATTCCAATGCAAATCTCCTTCTAATAATCGTAATGCTCGGCATGAATCATGATACGTTGTATGTAGTTGACCATTTACAGTTTTCAAATATTCGAACGATGTTGGTCCAGGAATATTAATTAACAACAATCGTAAAAAGAAGCTGTTTGGGATGAACTGTGTATAGTCGGTGTTCGCGTCGGAGCCCTCCTGACGATGGCTGCTGCCTGCTCACAGTCACCATGCGACTCTGAGCGGGACTCAGTGCGGAGAGAATTCCCCTCATTGGGTCCCGCCAAAGTCTTGCGGCAGGCCGTAGCCATCTTTCTTTTTGCCATGCGAAAGTGCCGACTCAGGCAGAGGAGGAGAGTCAGTTGGCAAGACGGCGTGAAGACGAGCAGTTCATCTTTAACTCGCAATCAGGCAGAAAAGTATTAATTTCAAGTAGAAGAAAAGTATTAATTTCAAGTAGAAGAAAAGTATTAATGTCAAGTTGAAGAAAAGAATTATAATTGACAATAAAAATAGAGTGTTAGTTTAAAAAAAGCGTGTTATTTTCCAGAATATAAGAATATAAATTCTGTTTTATACGGCCAACACAACTTCACAGCAAAAAAGATGGAATCAAAAAATTACTTGGCTCTTCACAACATGGTCCTTCGAGCTGGATCTCATCTGCGTCCGGTAAGTCTCTAATATTTATTTATATATCGTAGAGTAGTGAATAATTCTTGTCATTTTTGTTGTAATATTGAACGCATATATTTGAGTTGCCTTTTTTATCACATAATTCGGTTGGGTACGGTCGTCGCGGTAAACGGTACATTTCCGTATCGTCACTCGTGTGAGTGTGTGTGTGTGTGGATTCTTGCACAGCAGCAGGTACTGGAATTTACATTTTTGTTTTAAATAAATTCTTAGCACGGCCGCTGCGTAATTCGGTTCGCAGTCTGCAGCTCAAAGCGCTGCCGACGTCGGTTACCATAAGCCGTGTACAGCTGCTTATGCGCAGATTTTTTCATAGCCGCTGTGCATGCTATTGCCATTGCCGCTATTCCGCTGTTCCGTTGTGCATTCGGTGCCCTAGTTTTGCGAGTTGCTTTGTTTGTTGATACGAGTTAAGGCGGGTGTCACACGCACAACTCTTGTGGGTCAGCTGTTCGGGCTATCCGTATTGCGTGCGTATATCGCCGCGTGGAAGTAGTATCGTGTTGCAAGTAAGCGGTGGGAGCATATTGTTTTTGCTTCTACATTGGCGTGGGGGTCTGCAGCTCACTGCGCTACCCAGAGCCTGTTTACGGTACATTGCGTACCATTGTTGGTGAACCGGTAACTTACACCGTTGCCGGTAGTGTTCCGTACTAACGGGTCAACAACGGTTAACGTGGTGGATGATCGACATTTTCGACACGAGTGTGGTGTAATTAGGTTCGCAGTCCGCAGCTCACAGCGCTGCCGACGCCTTTTTGTGCTTGAAAATCCCCATATTACTACGCTGAAAAAAAAAATATACGTATACTCTTTGACATCCGTACATCACAGTTTTTCGCAGCTCACAGCGCTGCCACCTTTGTCTTTCTTTTGTCTTTGATATTTCCCTGTATCGGTGTACCCACGAGCGACGCAAGGTCCGGGTCACATACAGCAGCTCATAGCGCTGCGTTGGGTGTGTCAAGTTGGGGCATTACTTAAATTTTTTCGATTGTAGTTGTTCAGTGCGATCGTCACACAGAGCTTTGTCCCATAGGCAAAATTAAAATAAAATAAAGTGCTTAGAATATTTAAGTAATATACATTTCTGTAAAGCTAACAAAGTACCTTAAATAAATTCGTAAATAGAATTTATCATCTCGTCTTTTCGTTAACAGTAGAGGGCGCTAAAGTCAGAAAACGTTTGAGGTAAAACTGTTGAACGGAAAAACGGTTTTTACTGTGTTACAAAAAAAATTTTTAAAATTTAATTTTTTATTGTATTGCTTTGAAACTTAACAGTTTTGTTTATAACTATAGGTACAAAAAAATAAAAATAATTTTTTGTAAATATTTTATATAGAAAAGTTGCTTGTGCCATCGAAAACTTTTGCGATTTTTTATTTGGAATTCCCAAAATGCAAAAGTTTGATAGAGTGAAAAATTTTTTTTTTTAAGAATAGGTAATTTTTTATTTATGATTTTAGTACATTTTAAAGGGCTTAAATAGAATATGTAAACAAGTTTTAGATTTTTCACCCGGAAATGTAAAAATGATATGAATTTTTTAAGACATATTTCCTAAGTTTCAGAAAAAGTTGCAAAGACCTAAGTTTATGGTACTGCCAAAATTTAAATAAAATAAGTTTATACAATTTTTTTTTATTACTATAAAAAATGAATCAAATTTTGATGTAGTGTATAATTTTTATTAAATAGTGACAAAAACTTGAAAGAATATATATATTTTTTTTTTGGCGGAAACCCTAAAGTTTTGCAAACTTTGAAAAAATTAAAAAAATATATAAATAAAAATTAGGAGATTTTTTATTTTTCATTTATATACTTTGTTAACAAATCTAACCACTAGTAAAAAAAAAATTTAAGATTTTTAACCGGAAATTTGAAATTTTGTATTTTTTTAAAACATCTATATTTTTTAGTTTTACAAAGGCCAAAAATATGATTATATAATTTTTTCCAAGTAAAGTGCTCCAGCGACGTTCAATGTTCAATTCAATTTTTGCAAGCTGTGCAATTTTATTGACTGTAGGTCTGTTTGAGAACTTTTCGAGTAAAAAATATCAAGTAATTTTTACTGGGAGAGTAAGAATGATTTTACTCTCTCAGTAAAAAAAATCACAAAAAGTAAACGAACGACATCCAGTAAAAAGTATCAAGTAATCAACATTTGTTTGTAAACAGCTGATTCATGTTTTCCTTTTTGCTTTTCGTTTCATTGTTTTCCCTATGTTTCAACTCACTTACTCCGTGAACACACTGCACTTTGTTGTTGTGTGTGCTAATAATAACCTGACGATATGACTTGTTATTTCCATTTTGCTATTTTCAGCTATTTTTTGTATTTGAGCAAGAGATGAGAGCGTGTTTATTTCAGTTTAACGTGATCATTTTCTAATAGTTTGCGATTGTTTTGAAGTTTTCACCATTTTTTTTAATCAATAATATTTGAATTAATTGTGGAATTACCACTAAAACATTAAATTAATACCTAGTCAATATTGAAATAACCTCGTGCTGCAGTAGTCATTATAATCTAATAGTGAGCCCTCGTGAGTTAAATAATCTCACTGGTTCATCTCTATATATATATGCATAATAAAACTATTTTGTCAAATTTATTTACTAGTTGTGAAGCATTATTTTTCGATAATGACAAATTGTATTATTAATTCCGATATAGTTGATTTTTGGTTATCAGTGCCTTCAAAAAATAAAATCCCAGAAGTATATAAATTTATAAAAGGCAAAATTGGGGATTCAAGTCTTGAAAAAGAAGTGTTGTTAAGAAAAATTAAATTGTTTGACAATAAAATAAAAAAAATATTGGAGCGAGAATAGATCCAATAGACAATTCTTCGATAAAAAGTATTCTAAGTGGTTGAATTGGAAATTTTTCGACCCAGACAATGTAAGTTGTATATTGATATTCCTTTTAATCTAAGTTAAAAAGTTAAACTTTTAAACTAAAATATTTAGGAACCAAGCACGAGCAAAACTTGCCAACATAAAACATCTATTGTATCTGACATAGAACAACTAGAAACAATGGAATCTTCAATAGCATCAGATATGGAAACAAACGTGTCACATACTACAAATGAAGAAATAACTAAATCTGGTAGAAAAAAGAAAGTATTCAGTCAAAGTTCTGTTAGATCAAGGAAGTTAAGGTGTTTGTCCGAAGAAGCCTTAGAAGCCAGTCATAAAAATATAAGGAAAGTGCGATTATCCCATACAAGAAAAACGACGAGAGAAAATACAAATAGAGATTTAATGGCTCATTTGTTATTAATGTCGGATCCGGAACTATCGTCACTTAGGTCTACAAAACACATAAAAAAAAATGATGAATTCAAAGAAATTGAGAAATACATTTTGAAACAATTAAAATAAATTATCTTATTTGTTGAGCAAATTTAGAAACCAATTTATTTATGACCCTTTTTAAATTATTTGCATTTTGATCACAAATGTAGCAAAAATTTAGTTTATGAGAAAAAGGATATATTGGAGATGGTCATGTCCTTGTATCTAATGAAGCAAAATTTCTCAGAGAGCTCAAAAATATAGTTTTATAAGTTGTTATTAGTTTTTAGTGCATTTTGATCACAAATGTAGCGAAAATTTAGTTTATGAGAAAAAGGATATATTGGAGATGGTCATGTCCTTGTATCGAATGAAGCAAAATTTCTCAGAGAGCTCAAAAATATAGTTTTATAAGTTGTTATTAGTTTTTAGTGCATTTTGATCACAAATGTAGCAAAAATTTAGTTTATGAGAAAAAGGATATATTGGAGATGATCATGTCCTTGTATCGAATGAAGCAAAATTTCTCAGAGAGCTCAAAAATATAGTTTTATAAGTTCTTATTAGCTTTTAGTGCATTTTGATCACAAATGTAGCTAAAATTTAGTTTTTGCGAAAAATGATGTATGGGAGATGGTCATGTCCTTGTGTCGAATGAAGCGAAATTTCCCAGAGAGCCCAAAAATATACTTTTATAAGTTGTTATAAGTTTTCAGTGCATTCTGATCACTAATGTAGTTACAATTTAGTTTTTGAGAAAAATTATATATGGGAGGTAGTCATGTCCTTGCACCGAATGAAACAAAATTAGCCACTAAGCTAAAAGACATATTTTAACAGATAGTTACCAGCTTTCGATTTATTCTATATACAATTATAGCCAAAATTGAACTTTTAAATTTAAAGATGTATGGGAGGTAGTCATGTCCTTGCACCGATTTTTCCGAAACTTCGAATTTTTCTTAATTAACATATTTTGAACCAGCACACCAAATTTCATTTTTCTGCGATAACTTCTCTAATTTTGCCGATTCACTATATGGGGACAAAGCACTGTGCGTCACTGCCTGGGCTTCGCGTAGTTCATTCCTACTGGGGAATGTCTCTTACGGTGTGTAGACTCTTCAGTCATATCAGTCACGTCAGCTGGTCAATTGTGTACACATATAGCTGGGTAACTGGGTGTATCGACGTGAAGGTGTAGTGTTTTTCCGTGTTCTGCTTGTGTTTTGCCATCATTGAGCTGCGTTCTCAGGTCAAGCGGTCTGCAACTATGCTGACTCCGCTTAACAACTGCATTATGGCGCTGCAGGAATTGTCGGTAGATGTGGGCAGTTGGGATCCAATCTTTATATACTGCAGTTCCATTCGGTTGCCGGAGGGGACCCTTCTCTTTGGGAGCAGTCCCTTGAAGATCATGCGGATATACCAACTTGGGTACGATGGAGGAGTTCCTCTCGAAACGGTTCCAAACTTTGGAGGCGGTCTCTGATGTCTGCAAGACGGATCACGCGCGGGAGCCTGCGGGGAACCGCTCAACACCACTCCGTAATAGCCACGTGCAGGCTCATCAGGCAAGGGTCAATCCGGAAGGATGTAAGATATGTACACTACCAGGCCATCGGGTCTACCACTGCTCTACTTTCATCAACGCTGATGTATCAGAGCGATGGGGATGGGTAAATCGCTTCCACTTGTGCGTGAATTGTTTGAAGGGGGATCATCGTGTGTCAAATTGCATGAGTAAATACCGATGTTTTACGTGCCAAGAGCGGCACCATACTCTGCTGCACCGTGAGCAGCTCCCGAACCGGAGCATAAGAGCCCCACCACGCACGACGCCGCCTCGAGGCAGACGATCATCCAACGGACGCAACGCGGCCACCACGTTGGCTCAACCTGCTACACCATCCTTCGCCCACGCTGCACAGGTGGTACCCGCTGTAGTCCAGGGACGATCCGGTCCATATCGAGCTCAAGGTCGGCTACCCAAACGTGTACTTTTAGGTACCGCCATTATTCACGTCTGATATCATGGAGTCAATTACATGGCCCGGGCATTGATCGACCCTGGGTCGGAAGGGTCTTTTATCTCAGATCAGCTCCAACGACGCCTGCGACTCCCTATGCGTACCGTGCATGCCCAAGTGTCCGGGGTAAGCAATGTGGTGGCTGCTAACGTGACAAAAGCGTGCGACCTAATGTTAGGGTCACCTCTCGACAGTACTGTGCGGCAGAATCTTCTGGGCGGTATGTAGTAGAACTACCGTTCAAACCAAGGCACCTGCCTGAGGAGTCGCTTGGGGCTTCTCGGCACATTGCGTTAAAGCAGTTCGACCGCAATGAAAGCAGATTACTTCGTAACCCTGAGAAGAAAAACCAGTATGACTCCGTGGTACAGGAGTATTTGACTCTTTATCACATGATCAAAGTCCCGCCTCCACCTTCAGGCGCTCTTGCTCACTATTATTTGCCTCATCATGCGGTAATGAAACCCGAGAGTACGTCCACCAAGTTGCGAGTGGTGTTCAATGCGTCTCAAGCAACCACCAGCACCCTCAGCTTGAATGATGTCTTATATACGGGTCCTACCTTGCAGGCTGACTTGACACAACTTATCGTGCGATGGCGAATGTTTCAGTTCGTCTTTAATGGGGATCTGCAAAAGATGTATCGGTAGATTAGCGTAGCTCCAAAGCACACCCCGTACCAGCGAATTGTTTTTAGGGCCTCCCTTGCAGCGCCAGTCTCCGATTACGAGTTACAAACGGTTACCTTCGGAGTCAACTGTGCACCTTACTTAGCGATTAGGACATTAGAACAGCTCGCGATGGATGTCGAGGAGGACCTACCCCTAGCAACCCGGGTATTGCGTGAATGTATGTATGTGGACGACGCCTTGGTCGGCACACATGATGTGAACGTAGCGATACAGACACGAAAAGTTAAAGTTTAATCAAAATATTTCGTATGGATTAAATGTTTTCATAATAAGTTTATTATTTTATTTGTCGTAATATTTTTAGTGAGAAGAGGAAAAGATACAAAGGAGGGAGGAGTTATGTCAAAACCACACATTCCTCCAAATAGCCAATGTAGCGATGAAACGAATGATAATATGCTAAAAGCAATAGAAGCAAAATACAAATAAGCAAACTCTGCATTTTTGCTTGCAGCTGCAATCGTCTCTAATATCATGCAAATACATATACACTATAAAATTTGATATACACACTATATAATTGTTATGTTAGACTTAAGAAAAATATTTCATAGCATTAAGTTTTGGTAATAAAATAACCCTGCATTGAGAAACATCAAAACTTGTTTTTTGATTCACCGTATCTCGCGTGGGAGATTTAGGTCGTGTGGAAGCTATTCGCGTCATGGCGAGTTGCGTTGTTTGGAAACCGCTTGAATCTTGTTTGCGCATTGTTGGGCTTGCTAACCGCAGTATTCTGCCTCAATGAAGGCGTTGTCGCGTGTGCAATGGTGCGATTTCCGATTGCGTCAACGGTAAACAACTGAATATTTAGGAAAGCTTCCAAATCCGAGAATGTGGGGATTTCAGATTGACCGCCCAGGTGTCGTTCCCAGGCCTCGTGAGTTTCCTTGGGGAGTTTAGTCGAGAGGTAGTGCGCCATTCAATGAGTACACTGATTGATGGGAATTTGCAAACTATAAAGTGCATTCATATGATGCATAAACAAGATGCGTAGGTTGTTGTACCGCTTAACCAACATCTTCCATGCTGTTGCATAATTGGCTTCTGTCAAAAGCATTTGCTGTATGTATGCATCGCGTTCAGGAGAAATTGCCTTTTTTAGGTAGTGAAATTTTTTCAACACATTTAGGTCGGTATTTGAGTGCACAAGGCTCTTAACGGGATCATGGAAGCTTGGCCAATCAATAAACTTTCCTGAAAATGACGGCACTGGTAATTGTTGAAATTTGAAGTTGATGAAGAACTTCGTTGTTCTGGCTGTGTTGACGTCGGCACGGGCTGCTCCTTAATGATAAGTTCTACTGGAAACATCTCGTTAAACCATTGAGTGAAGGCGCAATACATAGCTAAATATAAGTCGTCGAATGCATTGGCAACATCTTTTTTGAGGTAGTCGTGATCACTGCTAATATCCGCACAAATTAGAGCTTCGTGGTCTTTTAGAAACCTTTCCCGAAACTCATCGATTCTCTGGAAACGCTGAGAGAAATATGGTTTCGTTTTGCGCGAGACGGGGTCTTTCTTAAAATTGTCAAGGATTTTCCTCAATGAACCACACCTATCTAATTGAAGTTTAATACTTGATTCAATCGACTGCATTTTGTTCTCACCTTTCTCACTCATAATCCACACTCACTAAATTATTTTGTACACACTTACCTGATTTTGTACTTGCAATTGTTACTGGATTCTATTGACAGCTGTACCAAAGTTCTCACTGGGTTCTAGATGGTAACGTTCGGAGGTTCCCGTTGTCCAAATGCAAGAACCGCTGGATGAAGAGTAGAAGGCAAAAATTTAGTGTTGATATGCCGTTGATTCAATTCAGCTATATAATTGACCACAACATTTATTGACTTCGCACAAACAACTGCCGTGTAAGAAACAGCGTAGACAGTATGCGTGACCTTGGGACGAGGGCGTAGGCGTCGCAGCATATGTCGGTGCAAACGCAAAGTCAGAGCAGAAACGAGAGCGAAAGCAATATCGCAGAGCAGGCTGCAGTGAAGTTCATGTTAACGGCAGAATTCCAATGCCTGCTGCTGGGTTGCTGCTTGTAGGTGCGAGTAGGTGAGATAATGGGATGTCAGATAAATCCGTGCTGGATTTGCCTGGCATCCCATCGGACGCGTCCCCAAGTGGCGGATAGGGGGACCCTTGGTAGGCAAATTACATTACTTCTGAACCTCTTAGGAGGGGCGGGAGTTATGGCTGTCTGTCTATCACAATGATGGTATGGAGAATGGGTGCCATCCGCGGACCAAACTGGCTAGGGAGGAGTCCCGAACAAAAACCACTGTCTGGCGATGGACAACAATAGGTTAATTACTCCAGGTGGAACCCACGCATGTGGAAATCCACCCGCTTCGGCGGCAGGGGCACGGATTCTGGAGGTCCCAACCATCGATAAAGTCTCTCGCCTTTATCAGCGACAGCGCATCCTGGAGGAGACGGGGTTTGTTACCGCAATCTCTTCTTCTCCAGAGACGGAGGAACGTACCCTGGATCCAGAGGGCCTGCGTCGGGAAGTCACCACAGTGGCGGAACGACGAGTGGTTCTAGGGCAACGCGAACTCAAGCGAGGAGACAGAGAAGAAGCGGCTTGATAGGCTCGTGCAGGAGAAATCCTCACGTGGCTCTGCCGGCCCTTCTGTGTCAACTCCCTCCAAAAGGCCCAGATCGGCGGAAGTGACACCCACGGAAGCCCCCGAGCCTGCGGAGGGATTGACCGCTCCGAAAGCTCGCTCGCGAGGTAAGCGGCGGAAGATTGTCGCTGAAAACTGCATTCCCACCTGCCCTGCAGCTGTTACTGCTGATGGCGCCACGACCCCAAAGGGTACGAGCGAAACCTCGGTGGCGGCTAATGTGGCGGGGAAGAATGTTGCCAATAAGCTGCAGTTTGCCCAGCCCCTCGTATCCAGCAAAACCATCTGCCCGGCGAAATCTTTGCCAGTGGCGGGTGGTGAGCTGGACCTTCGCCCAAGCACTTCCGAAGGTGCAGCCAAGCCATCGTACAGCGAGAAGGCTACCGGCCCGCAACCAATGGCGGTGATTGGGAAGCTGGGGCCAGACCATCGGCTGACTGATGCAGAGATAAAACACTGCAAAGGTCATCTGATGCGTCGCGTCATTTCCTCCGGTCCTGAAGCTAATGCGAAGGGCTATGAGACAAAGGACGGCACTCTACAGGTGTCGTGCGAGTCTCAGGCCAACTTTGATTGGCTCAGGGGTGTAGTCAATGACGTGCCCCCCATGGGGACCACTCGCTTCGCGGTCTATAGCGAAGCATATGTGTCCCTCAGGAAGGCCATCTGCTGGATTCCGGATCCCGATCTGAAGACCACAGATGTCCTTTCTTGTCTGCGTGCTCAGAACCCTGGCATCAACACAAGGCTTTGGATAGTTCTTTCGCACACCATGGGTAGCAACCGGGATGGTAAAGAAGGTGCTAGTCTTCTGGTGAGAGTGGATGAGGCCTCTGTTGATGTCATGGTTTCTCGGTACCGGAGCCGTCTGAGTCTCTTCTTTGGGACTGTAACTTTTCATGTCTTTCCCAGATGAATGGCTCGGACGATTCTCGTACCTATCGTCCTTTGATGGTAACGCAGATCAACTTGCAGCATTATAAAGCCGCTACTGTACTCCTAAGTAGACGACCCAACTGCACACATCACCCCACATAACAACATTACAAGAGCCCTGGGTCTTTAGGGGTCGCCTCTGTGGCCTTGGGTCGTTGAAAGGGGCCACGATATTATATGACAGACATAGAGCCGGTCTTATAATATCATCCCATCTCGCAGCGACCTGCCTTGACGCATTCTGTTGTCAGGACCTGGTTGCGGCAGAGATTAGCTTTAAGAGTATGCATGGATGGTCGAGGTTCGTAATTGCATCTGCTTACTTTCCTTACGATGCTTTGGAGGCGCCACCACCTGGGAAGGTCGCCACTCTAGTAGGGTTCTGTGAGCGGCGCAGTCTTGGTCTGGTTCTTTGTTGCGATGCTAATGCCCAGCATACGATCTGGGGCAGCAGCAAGTGCAATGAGCGGGGGTCTCGACTTTTCGAGTATATTGCCTCCTCCAGCCTGAACATCCACAATGTAGGCAGGCAGCCTACTTTTGTGACTACAAGAAGGCAAGAGGTAATTGACGTCACCTTGTCAAATCCAAGACTGGGGTGGTCGATCAACAACTGGGGGGTCCTCGTCGAACACTCGTGCTCGGACCACAGATACATTGAGTTTCAGTGTGGCGAGCGGGCGCAGATGCCATTGCCCACCAGAAACCCAAGAAAAACAGACTGGCCAAAGTTCAGGGAGGCACAGCGTAGCAATTACGTGATGCCACTGAAACTTCGCAAGGAGCAGAACATTGAGGCGGCTGTTGAACATCTCAACACCGCTCTAACAAACAGCTTCGAGCTAGCCTGTCCAACTAGACCTCCTCTTAGCCGGACTCCTGTTCCATGGTGGAATCGAGAGCTTCAGGTGCTGAGGCGTGAGTCTAGAAAACTCCTCAACCGGGCCCTCAAGACAAATCTTGATGAGGACTGGGAACGACATCGACGTGTTCAGAGGGAGTACAAGAAGCCAATTCGGGACTCGAAAAGGATATCTTTTAGAGATTTCTGCAGTGATATTGAATCCCTGAGTGACACGGCAAAACTGGTGAAAGTCCTGAAAAAGGACCAAACCGCTAAGCTGGGGTCGCTCAGGAAACCTGATGGCTCTTATACGGAGAGGCAAAGTGAGACACTCAGTTTGCTGTTGGTGTTACACTTTCCAGGAAATCAGGTAAGAATAGCCCGTCAACAACCACTTTGGTCGGAACTGTTGTCAGGGCAGCTACACCCTCTCAACATGATTGGTATGTCGCCAGAACTGTGGCGAATGAGGCTGCTATTAGATTTGCTATCAAATCCTTTGACAGCTTCAAGTCGCCCGGACTGGATGGCATATATCCGATTGTGTTTAAGGAAGACATTGAGTTAGTGTTGACAGCACTGATGAAGATCTTCACTGCATGTCTCGCACTGGCCTATGTACCACGCTCTTGGAGGATGGTGAGGGTTGCTTTCATTCCTAAGGTTGGAAGAGACGACTACACCAATCCCAAGAGCTTTAGACCTATTAGTAGGACCTCGTTCATGCTAAAAAGTTTAGAACGGCTGGTGGAGCTACGCATGCGTAGGGAGTCTCTGAAGACGCATCCACTCTCTCCATTTCAGCATGCCTATCAAAGCGGAAAATCCTGCGAGACGGCTCTGCAAAACCTTGTTGGAAGGATAGAGCGAGCCATCGACAGGAAAGAATACGCAATAGGCATCTTTGTGGATATAGAGGGTGCGTTTGACAATGCTACTTTCGACAGTATGTGCGGCTCTGCTAGGCGGCATGGCGTAGACCGGGTCCTAGTAAATTGGATACGTTCAATGCTGGCCCGGAGAATCATAACGGTGCGGGCGGACTAAGATTTGCTGGTGTCGTCTGGGGTTAATAGAGGCTGTCCCCAAGGTGGTGTACTGTCTCCATTGCTCTGGTGCATGGTAATCGATCCCTTGCTTAACGCCATTAATGACTCGGGTGTATACGCTCAGGCATATGCGGATGATGTTGGCTGTCTTGTGACAGGTCCATCCCTTATGATCGTCTGCAGAAGGGTGCAGAGAACTCTGGATATGATTGACACTTGGTGCAGTGCGAATGGGCTATCGGCTAATCCTGTCACGACTGGTATTGTCCTCTTTACCAGAAGGAGAAAGCTTGATGGACTTATACTGCCTACACTAAAAGGAGTCACTATCCAGCTATCCAAGGAAATCAAATATCGTGGAGTCATCCTTGATAACAAGCTTCTTTGGAAAACACATGTCGAACTGAAGACATCCAAAGCAATGTCAGTTTTCTGGCAGTGTAAGGGTATTTTTGGTAAGACATGGGGTATTTCCCCAAGTAAGGTCCTATGGATCTATACAGCTATAGTAAGACCTATTATCACCTATGCATCGATGATTTGGATGAGCAGACTCTCTCTTGTAGGGGTCAAAAAAGCTCTATCAAGACTACAACGTGCTGTGGCCATATGTTGTACCGGAGCATTTCCGACTACTCCAGGCCTGGCACTTGATGCTTTGGTGAATCTCCCGCCACTAGATGTCTTCATCCGCGGAGAGGCCGTTAAGGCCATCTGCAGAGTGAAACATAGTGGCCACTGGTATGGGGTGTACTCGATATTGGACGACGGCGCAGGCACTGACATCGATTCTGCAATCCTGTCTATGCCCCCGGACTCCATGTCGTCAACCGTCATACTAGAAAAGTGGTACAATGTGTTGCTGCCAGAGGCTCGTTCATGGTTAGATCCCGAGAACGAGCCCGGCAAACACTGCTGCCGTATTTTCACTGATGGCTCCAGGACTGAAGAAGGTTCAGGTTCTGGTGTCTTCGTGGAATCTTGTGGGACCCGTCGGTTCTTTGCCCTTGGTCTGCATGCGTCTGTGTTTCAGGCGGAGGTGTATGCGATACTTGAGGCGATGCACTTTGTTGTGGATAACAGGTGGCAAATCTATATTAAATATATATTTGGAATTAATTTTAATGTATAAAAATTGTCATTGAAAACAAATAAAATAATAAATTATTGTAATGCTAATCTGTGCACGATATTTCCTGTTTCTCCATTTTCGGCATAAACAAATAAATCGGTGGGTTTACCAACGCGTGAACAGACTACATATAGCTGTCCATGGGAGAACCACGAATTATCTAAATCTAAACCACAGATTTGCATTGACTGGCCTTGTGCTTTGTTGATGGTCATGGCAAAATCTAAACGAACCGGGAACTGCATTAGTTTAAATTGTATTGGTGCATCTGTTGGAATCATTGGAATTCGTGGCAATAAAACATGTTACCCTTTGAAGTTTCCATTAATGATAGTTGCCTCAATAACGTGTCCCGCAAGTTTTTTAACAACTTATCTCGTTCCGTTACAAAGTTTTCGCGCATTGAGATTTCGTAACAAATTGACGGAAGACCTGGTAAATCCAAAGAATTTCGAAATGTTTTTTGGTGATATTTTTGTTCTCAGATGCAGTCTCTGCAAAGCATTCGGTGGACATGCTGGTGACTGCTTCTAAGTGAATCGCCTTGGTACCGAAACAGATAAAGATTGCGATATATCCCTTGGAAAATGTATTACTCCGATATTTTGAAGATTTGATCTCGATAGCCCCAGTGTAGTCGACGCCTGTTGCCAAAAATGGACGTTTCGGTGGGTTTATGCGCTGGAAAGGCCATCAGTTGAGTTGTGACTTGCGGCCGGTTGCGAAAACATTTTAGACAAGTGGTAATATGGTGTCGAACTGTTCTTCTTCCATTTATAATCCAGAATCGCTGCCGTAGTTGCGATAGAGTTAGTTGCACACCGCCGTGCAGAGTAATGTGATGCGCATCATCAATAATTAAGGTCGTAAAATGGTGTGAGCTGGGCAAAATTATTGGATGCTTTTGTCGGTAAGGCAGATTGGCAAGTTTGAGTCGGCCTCGCACTCGCAGAACCCCTTCGTCATCTTTGAGAGGTGTCAAACTGCTCCGGTTACTTTTATTTGGGAGAGATTCTTTGGAGCGGATTAGATGGATGTCCTGTCCGAAGGCTTCACTCTGCACTACACGTACTACTTTGAGCAAACTGAGTTGTCATTCAAGAGCACTAATGGGTCCGACCATACGTCTTAGTCGATTGGATGAGCGCGAATTATGACAAAAACGCATGATAAGTGCGACTGTACGCATAAGTTGACTGAGTGATGAGTACTTTAATACTATGGATTCAGCTTTGATGGACATGTCAATTGACGGAAGACCTGGTAAATCCAAAGAATTTAGAAATTCTATTGGGAAATTAACGGCTTCATTTTCATGCACCACTATATCAATTGATTTAAATGAAAATAATTCACTTTCCAACATGTTTTGGATTTGTATATTTGTAGCATCAACATCAACATTTTTAGCAGCTAATATCGCACGTTCGCTCAACCATTTATGATTATTGATGTTTGCTCGAAGATTAGGAAAAACATTTTCAATTAATGAATCTCTTGAATCCATAATATTGCAAAAATCATCTGGAAGTCTTACTGTTTGTTTTATTGGGCCTATAGCAATTTTGATCTCATCTGCATATGTCGATCGTGGTATAACTGGAAGTGTTTGACGGAAATCTCCAGACAACAAAATGAGAGCACCGCCGAAATGTCTATCATTACCTTTCAAATCTTGCAGTGTACGATTTAGTGCTTCCAATGAATATTTGTGTGCAATTGTACACTCATTCCAGATAATGATGTGCCAGCTTGATAGCACTTTACCCATACTGGAATGCTTTTTAATGATGCATACAGAATTTTCATTAGTTTGTATATTTAATGGCAATTTCAATGCAGAATGTGCTGTTCGGCCTCCGTCTAATAATGTCTCAGCAATTCTAGATGATGCGATGGCCAAAGCAATTTTACTTTCAGAACGTATTTGTGCTAATAGAAGCGAAATTAAAAACGTCTTTCCAGTTCCGCCTGGTGCATCCAAAAATAAGAAACCACCTTCTTCAGCAGCGACTGCATGCATAATTGTAGTGAAAATTCTTTTTTGCTCTGGTTATAATTTTGGTTCATTTGTTTGAACATATTCAACCAACTGATCAATATTTTATGATTGGTCACGTTGCATATCTCGGTTAAACAAATCACTTGCAGGTCGATTGGGGATGGCATTCCCAATTTCATGAGTGATTGATTCGAAATATTGATTCATAAATCTTCCAGCTTGATCAAAGCTTCATTATATATTTCTGGTGTGAAATCTAACTAAGATCTGCATGAATTGTACGAAGCGCATGAAGTATATCTTCACTCATTGCCTTCTTATGTTTTTCCCATAATTCAGTTGGATTTGTTGGATAGCATTTTGTTAATAAAATGGCAAACAATATTCGTCTTTGGCGGGGCGTTGAACTGGTAGCAGCGTCAGCAAGAGTTAAATTCCAATGCAAATCTCCTTCTAATAATCGTAATGCTCGGCATGAATCATGATACGTTGTATGTAGTTGACCATTTACAGTTTTCAAATATTCGAACGATGTTGGTCCAGGAATATTAATTAACAACAATCGTAAAAAAAAGCTGTTTGGGATGAACTGTGTATAGTCGGTGTTCGCGTCGGAGCCCTCCTGACGATGGCTGCTGCCTGCTCACAGTCACCATGCGACTCTGAGCGGGACTCAGTGCGGAGAGAATTCCCCTCATTGGGTCCCGCCAAAGTCGTGCGGCAGGCCGTAGCCATCTTTCTTTTTGCCATGCGAAAGTGCCGACTCAGGCAGAGGAGGAGAGTCAGTTGGCAAGACGGCGTGAAGACGAGCAGTTCATCTTTAACTCGCAATCAAGCAGAAAAGTATTAATTTCAAGTAGAAGAAAAGTATTAATTTCAAGTAGAAGAAAAGTATTAATGTCAAGTTGAAGAAAAGAATTATAATTGACAATAAAAATAGAGTGTTAGTTTAAAAAAGCGTGTTATTTTCCAGAATATAAGAATATAAATTCTGTTTTATACGGCCAACACAACTTCACAGCAAAAAAGATGGAATCAAAAAATTACTTGGCTCTTCACAACATGGTCCTTCGAGCTGGATCTCATCTGCGTCCGGTAAGTCTCTAATATTTATTTATGTATCGTAGAGTAGTGAATAATTCTTGTCATTTTTGTTGTAATATTGAACGCATATATTTGATTTGCCTTTTTTATCACATAATTCGTTTGGGTACGGTCGTCGCGGTAAACGGTACATTTCCGTATCGTCACTCGTGTGAGTGAGTGTGTGTGTGGATTCTTGCACAGCAGCAGGTACTGGAATTTACATTTTTGTTTTAAATAAATTCTTAGCACGGCCGCTGCGTAATTCGGTTCGCAGTCTGCAGCTCAAAGCGCTGCCGACGTCGGTTACCATAAGCCGTGTACAGCTGCTTGTGCGCAGATTTTTTCATAGCCGCTGTGCATGCTATTGCCATTGCCGCTATTCCGCTGTTCCGTTGTGCATTCGGTGCCCTAGTTTTGCGAGTTGCTTTGTTTGTTGATACGAGTTAAGGCGGGTGTCACACGCACAACTCTTGTGGGTCAGCTGTTCGGGCTATCCGTATTGCGTGCGTATATCGCCGCGTGGAAGTAGTATCGTGTTGCAAGTAAGCGGTGGGAGCATATTGTTTTTGCTTCTACATTGGCGTGGGGGTCTGCAGCTCACTGCGCTACCCAGAGCCTGTTTACGGTACATTGCGTACCGTTGTTGGTGAACCGGTAACTTACACCGTTGCCGGTAGTGTTCCGTACTAACGGGTCAACAACGGTTAACGTGGTGGATGATCGACATTTTCGACACGAGTGTGGTGTAATTAGGTTCGCAGTCCGCAGCTCACAGCGCTGCCGACGCCTTTTTACAGCAAACCGTGTGCCAGCGGTGCTTGAAAATCCCCATATTACTACGCTGAAAAAAAAAAATATGCGTATACTCTTTGACATCCGTACATCACAGTTTTTCGCAGCTCACAGCGCTGCCACCTTTGTCTTTCTTTTGTCTTTGATATTTCCCTGTATCGGTGTACCCACGAGCGACGCAAGGTCCGGGTCACATACAGCAGCTCATAGCGCTGCGTTGGGTGTGTCAAGTTGGGGCATTACTTAAATTTTTTCGATTGTAGTTGTTCAGTGCGATCGTCACACAGAGCTTTGTCCCATAGGCAAAATTAAAATAAAATAAAGTGCTTAGAATATTTAAGTAATATACATTTCTGTAAAGCTAACAAAGTACCTTAAATAAATTCGTAAATAGAATTTATCATCTCGTCTTTTCGTTAACAGTAGAGGGCGCTAAAGTCAGAAAACGTTTGAGGTAAAACTGTTGAACGGAAAAACGGTTTTTACTGTGTTACAAAATAAATTTTTAAAATTTAATTTTTTATTGTATTGCTTTGAAACTTAACAGTTTTGTTTATAACTATAGGTACAAAAAAATAAAAATAATTTTTTGTAAATATTTTATATAGAAAAGTTGCTTGTGCCATCGAAAACTTTTGCGATTTTTTATTTGGAATTCCCAAAATGCAAAAGTTTGATAGAGTGAAAATTTTTTTTTTTTAAGAATAGGTAATTTTTTATTTATGATTTTAGTACATTTTAAAGGGCTTAAATAGAATATGTAAACAAGTTTTAGATTTTTCACCCGGAAATGTAAAAATGATATGAATTTTTTAAGACATATTTCCTAAGTTTCAGAAAAAGTTGCAAAGACCTAAGTTTATGGTACTGCCAAAATTTAAATAAAATAAGTTTATACAATTTTTTTTTATTACTATAAAAAATGAATCAAATTTTGATGTAGTGTATAATTTTTATTAAATAGTGACAAAAACTTGAAAGAATATATATATTTTTTTTTTGGCGGAAACCCTAAAGTTTTGCAAACTTTGAAAAAATTAAAAAAATATATAAATAAAAATTAGGAGATTTTTTATTTTTCATTTATATACTTTGTTAACAAATCTAACCACTAGTAAAAAAAAAAATTTAAGATTTTTAACCGGAAATTTGAAATTTTGAATTTTTTTAAAACATCTATATTTTTTAGTTTTACAAAGGCCAAAAATATGATTATATAATTTTTTCCAAGTAAAGGGCTCCAGCGACGTTCAATGTTCAATTCAATTTTTGCAAGCTGTGCAATTTTATTGACTGTAGGTCTGTTTGAGAACTTTTCGAGTAAAAAATATCAAGTAATTTTTACAGGGAGAGTAAGAATGATTTTACTCTCTCAGTAAAAAAAATCACAAAAAGTAAACGAACGACATCCAGTAAAAAGTATCAAGTAATCAACATTTGTTTGTAAACAGCTGACTCATGTTTTCCTTTTTGCTTTTCGTTTCATTGTTTTCCCTACGTTTCAACTCACTTACTCCGTGAACACACTGCACTTTGTTGTTGTGTGTGCTAATAATAACCTGAAGATATGACTTGTTATTTCCATTTTGCTATTTTCAGCTATTTTTTGTATTTGAGCAAGAGATGAGAGCGTGTTTATTTCAGTTTAACGTGATCATTTTCTAATAGTTTGCGATTGTTTTGAAGTTTTCACCATTTTTTTTTATCAATAATATTTGAATTAATTGTGGAATTACCACTAAAACATTAAATTAATACCTAGTCAATATTGAAATAACCTCGTGCTGCAGTAGTCATTATAATCTAATAGTGAGCCCTCGTGAGTTTAATAATCTCACTGGTTCATCTCGTTCGTGAGTTAAATAATCTCACTGGTTCATCTCTATATATATATGCATAATAAAACTATTTTGTCAAATTTATTTACTAGTTGTGAAGCATTATTTTTCGATAATGACAAATTGTATTATTAATTCCGATATAGTTGATTTTTGGTTATCAGTGCCTTCAAAAAATAAAATCCCAGAAGTATATAAATTTATAAAAGGCAAAATTGGGGATTCAAGTCTTGAAAAAGAAGTGTTGTTAAGAAAAATTAAATTGTTTGACAATAAAATAAAAAAAATATTGGAGCGAGAATAGATCCAATAGACAATTCTTCGATAAAAAGTATTCTAAGTGGTTGAATTGGAAATTTTTCGACCCAGACAATGTAAGTTGTATATTGATATTCCTTTTAATCTAAGTTAAAAAGTTAAACTTTAAAACTAAAATATTTAGGAACCAAGCACGAGCAAAACTTGCCAACATAAAACATCTATTGTATCTGACATAGAACAACTAGAAACAATGGAATCTTCAATAGCATCAGATATGGAAACAAACGTGTCACATACTACAAATGAAGAAATAACTAAATCTGGTAGAAAAAAGAAAGTATTCAGTCAAAGTTCTGTTAGATCAAGGAAGTTAAGGTGTTTGTCCGAAGAAGCCTTAGAAGCCAGTCATAAAAATATAAGGAAAGTGCGATTATCCCATACAAGAAAAACGACGAGAGAAAATACAAATAGAGATTTAATGGCTCATTTGTTATTAATGTCGGATCCGGAACTATCGTCACTTAGGTCTACAAAACACATAAAAAAAAATGATGAATTCAAAGAAATTGAGAAATACATTTTGAAACAATTAAAATAAATTATCTTATTTGTTGAGCAAATTTAGAAACCAATTTATTTATGACCCTTTTTAAATTATTTGCATTTTGATCACAAATGTAGCAAAAATTTAGTTTATGAGAAAAAGGATATATTGGAGATGGTCATGTCCTTGTATCTAATGAAGCAAAATTTCTCAGAGAGCTCAAAAATATAGTTTTATAAGTTGTTATTAGTTTTTAGTGCATTTTGATCACAAATGTAGCGAAAATTTAGTTTATGAGAAAAAGGATATATTGGAGATGGTCATGTCCTTGTATCGAATGAAGCAAAATTTCTCAGAGAGCTCAAAAATATAGTTTTATAAGTTGTTATTAGCTTTTAGTGCATTTTGATCACAAATGTAGCTAAAATTTAGTTTTTGCGAAAAATGATGTATGGGAGATGGTCATGTCCTTGTGTCGAATGAAGCGAAATTTCCCAGAGAGCCCAAAAATATACTTTTATAAGTTGTTATAAGTTTTCAGTGCATTCTGATCACTAATGTAGTTACAATTTAGTTTTTGAGAAAAATTATATATGGGAGGTAGTCATGTCCTTGCACCGAATGAAACAAAATTAGCCACTAAGCTAAAAGACATATTTTAACAGATAGTTACCAGCTTTCGATTTATTCTATATACAATTATAGCCAAAATTAAACTTTTAAATTTAAAGATGTATGGGAGGTAGTCATGTCCTTGCACCGATTTTTCCGAAACTTCGAATTTTTCTTAATTAACATATTTTGAACCAGCACACCAAATTTCATTTTTCTGCGATAACTTCTCTAATTTTGCCGATTCACTATATGGGGACAAAGCACTGTGCGTCACTGCCTGGGCTTCGCGTAGTTCATTCCTACTGGGGAATGTCTCTTACGGTGTGTAGACTCTTCAGTCATATCAGTCACGTCAGCTGGTCAATTGTGTACACATATAGCTGGGTAACTGGGTGTATCGACGTGAAGGTGTAGTGTTTTTCCGTGTTCTGCTTGTGTTTTGCCATCATTGAGCTGCGTTCTCAGGTCAAGCGGTCTGCAACTATGCTGACTCCGCTTAACAACTGCATTATGGCGCTGCAGGAATTGTCGGTAGATGTGGGCAGTTGGGATCCAATCTTTATATACTGCAGTTCCATTCGGTTGCCGGAGGGGACCCTTTCTCTTTGGGAGCAGTCCCTTGAAGATCATGCGGATATACCAACTTGGGTACGATGGAGGAGTTCTTCTCGAAACGGTTCCAAACTTTGGAGGCGGTCTCTGATGTCTGCAAGACGGATCACGCGCGGGAGCCTGCGGGGAACCGCTCAACACCACTCCGTAATAGCCACGTGCAGGCTCATCAGGCAAGGGTCAATCCGGAAGGATGTAAGATATGTACACTACCAGGCCATCGGGTCTACCACTGCTCTACTTTCATCAACGCTGATGTATCAGAGCGATGGGGATGGGTAAATCGCTTCCACTTGTGCGTGAATTGTTTGAAGGGGGATCATCGTGTGTCAAATTGCATGAGTAAATACCGATGTTTTACGTGCCAAGAGCGGCACCATACTCTGCTGCACCGTGAGCAGCTCCCGAACCGGAGCATAAGAGCCCCACCACGCACGACGCCGCCTCGAGGCAGACGATCATCCAACGGACGCAACGCGGCCACCACGTTGGCTCAACCTGCTACACCATCCTTCGCCCACGCTGCACAGGTGGTACCCGCTGTAGTCCAGGGACGATCCGGTCCATATCGAGCTCAAGGTCGGCTACCCAAACGTGTACTTTTAGGTACCGCCATTATTCACGTCTGATATCATGGAGTCAATTACATGGCCCGGGCATTGATCGACCCTGGGTCGGAAGGGTCTTTTATCTCAGATCAGCTCCAACGACGCCTGCGACTCCCTATGCGTACCGTGCATGCCCAAGTGTCCGGGGTAAGCAATGTGGTGGCTGCTAACGTGACAAAAGCGTGCGACCTAATGTTAGGGTCACCTCTCGACAGTACTGTGCGGCTCCCGGTGTCAGCATTAGTACTGCCCACCTTAACCAGCGAATTACCCCGACTAGGGGTATCCACGCAACAATATGCCCAATTGGCCGGCTTGCAACTGGCTGATCCAAGCCTTTCAAACTCTTCACAAAGTTGACATTTTGATAGGGGGTGATTTATACCCGATGGTGTTGCTTGATGGGTTGAAGCGTGACGTTATTGGGTCATTAATTGCACAGGAAACTGTATTTGGGTGGATTCTCACAGGACCCATGCCTGAGAGCTCGACACAGACATTCTGTGCAAGGGTACAAATTGAGACCGGCCACCCGGTCGAAGAGCTCTTGCATAGATACTGGGAGGTAGAGGAACCACCTAGGGAGAAACGGTTGTCGCCCGGTGACCAGGCTTGCCTGGATTTGTATTCCCGGACCACTTACAGAGAATCTTCTGGGCGGTATGTAGTAGAACTACCGTTCAAACCAAGGCACCTGCCTGAGGAGTCGCTTGGGGCTTCTCGGCACATTGCGTTAAAGCAGTTCGACCGCAATGAAAGCAGATTACTTCGTAACCCTGAGAAGAAAAACCAGTATGACTCCGTGGTACAGGAGTATTTGACTCTTTATCACATGATCAAAGTCCCGCCTCCACCTTCAGGCGCTCTTGCTCACTATTATTTGCCTCATCATGCGGTAATGAAACCCGAGAGTACGTCCACCAAGTTGCGAGTGGTGTTCAATGCGTCTCAAGCAACCACCAGCACCCTCAGCTTGAATGATGTCTTATATACGGGTCCTACCTTGCAGGCTGACTTGACACAACTTATCGTGCGATGGCGAATGTTTCAGTTCGTCTTTAATGGGGATCTGCAAAAGATGTATCGGCAGATTAGCGTAGCTCCAAAGCACACCCCGTACCAGCGAATTGTTTTTAGGGCCTCCCTTGCAGCGCCAGTCTCCGATTACGAGTTACAAACGGTTACCTTCGGAGTCAACTGTGCACCTTACTTAGCGATTAGGATATTAGAACAGCTCGCGATGGATGTCGAGGAGGACCTACCCCTAGCAACCCGGGTATTGCGTGAATGTATGTATGTGGACGACGCCTTGGTCGGCACACATGATGTGAACGTAGCGATACAGACACGAGATGAGTTGATCCGTGCACTCGACTCTGCCAGCATTTCCATGCGAAAGTGGACAGCTAATACGGAAGCCATTCTCTCCTCTTTGCCTCCGGACCACTTGCTCCGAGAGGACTTTCTGAAACTGGATGAAACTAGTCTAACTAAGACATTAGGAATCCGGTGGAACGCAAAGACTGACCATTTCTACTTTCACCTTCAGCCCATTTGCTTCAACCCACGAGCCACCAAACGCAAGGTGCTATCGATTATAGCTCAACTGTTTGAACAAACCGGATGGCTGGCACCTGTTGTGATCGTGGCCAAGATCTTGATGCAGCAGATTTGGGGGGACAAAACTGACTGGGACGAATGGCTGACCCTCGCCTCATCCAGTCGTTGGAGGGAATTTTTAGGGGCATATGACGACATCTCGCAGATTCGTATTCCGCGTTGGGTGCGGTCTGCACCGGATGTAGATATCCAGTTCCATGCGTTTTGCGATGCTTCGCAAGCGGCATACGCCGCCACGCTGTATGTGCGATGCCAGTGCGGCGATACTGTCACGTCCCACTTATTAGTGGCTAAATCGCGGGTAGCACCTCTAAAGACGTTGTCCTTACCCCGCTTAGAAATCTGTGGCGCGGTATTGTTATCCGAGTTGGTGGCAGCACTTCGGACAAGGGTGGGAGTCACCTCCGGCAACTTGTTTTGTTGGACGGATTCGACCATAGTTTTGGCTCTGCTCCAGAAATCCCGGCATACATGGAAAACCTTCGTAGCTAATCGGGTTACCACCATTTCAAGTAAAGTAGGTGTGGAATGCTGGAGACATGTCAAGTCGGCAGACAATCCAACTGACCTTGCCAGTCGGGGGGTAACTCCAGCAGCACTTGTTCACAACCATTTGTGGTGGAGGGGTCCGGGATGGCTTACCCACGACTCAAATTCCTGGCCTCAGCCTTCGAAAATCGCTAGCCCGGACGCCCTGGAGGAACAGCGCAACGTTGCTACGCATACAATCCAGGTCAAACAGCATGATGACTTGATGCTGCGTTTCTCATCGTTGCCGCGAGCACTGCGGGTTGTGTGCTATATGCAGCGCTTTTCTAAATACGCTATGCGAAAGCTACGTGACCACGCCCCACCCCCGGGATCGCCAGTCACGACTGCAGAGATTGTTGCCGCTGCACTTCTCGTAACGACCATAACGCAGCAGATGTACTACCCCGAGGAGTATGGGTGCCTGCAGATCGGGCAACCCATCTCAAATTCGAGTTCTCTGCTCACCTTGAACCCCTTCCTTCATTCAGATGGGTCGATTCGAGTGAACGGACGCCTAGCGCATTCCACTCAGATCCCGTTCTCCGAACGACACCCACAAATTTTGCCGTACCACGGACAGTTTACACGACTGCTCGTTGAGTTCACCCATCAAATCTCGTTGCATGGGGGAAATCAGCTTATGCTTCGGCTCCTTCGAACTCAATATTGGGTTCCACGCGCAGGTTTTAGTCAAGGGTACCATTTTACGGTGTAAAACTTGCCTGGTAGAAAAGAAACAAAAAGAAAGAAAAAAAAGAAAATGCACCACCCTATCTCGTCCTTTCGCCACCGCGGGGGTTGATTTTTCGGGTCCTTTTGAAATTAAAACGTTTCAAGGGCGGGGGTATAAAATGACAAAAGGCTACGTGTGCATCTTTGTGTGTTTCGCCACCAAGGCCGCCCATTTAGAAGCTACCACGGATTTAACTACCCAGGCCTTTTTAGCCGCCCTGTCTAGATTCATTGGGCGACGGGGGTGCCCAGCTAACATTTATTCCGACAACGGAAAGAATTTTGTGGGAGCAGAGAAGATAGCGCGCATGGAGTTCGCACGTGTGATTCGAGAAGCTAAGGATCAGGCAACCACGCAGCATTGGTTTCACCAATTGAAGTGGCATTTTATACCTCCAAACGCTCCCCATATGGGAGGACTGTGGGAAGCCGCAGTAAAGAGCTTCAAACACCATTTCAAACGAATGGGTGGGCAGATCCGGTATACGTATGAGGAGTTGGCGACGGTATTAGCCCGCGTCGAGGCATGTCTGAATTCCCGACCGATTAGCGCACTCAGTGACGACCCCGACGACCTCCAACCACTTACCCCAGGTGTTGTGGGTTAGAACCAAACTACCGACGTGTAGTTGACTCACAGCACCGACTCCTAATAGATGCCACACTATGTTGGATTAGCATGTGCTAAAACTGTTTTATGATAAGGCATACTTCTAGGGTCTAAGTATTTTAAGTTAATGTGATCTGTGTAACATTATCATGTAAGCTTTTAGTGTATTACAGTTCCGCAGTCGAGTCGACGAGGGCAGCGTAATGCACCGTCTCCACTTTTGAAGTAGGTCGGTTGGCTTGACCAACTGACACCAATTAGCAGGTGCGGAACTGGAACACCAGAAAGGTCAGTTCACAGACTGAGATAGATGTTTAAAAAATAGTATATAAGTATTAGGTTTGGTAAGAATAAATGTCTTGTGATTTGAATCTTAAAAGTAAGAAGTGTTTAAATTTAACGTTAGGGCTCTTAAGTTTTCAGCCACGCGCCCGAAAGAACCGCGACAGGACGTCCCCCGCCAAGCAAGGACTCGAGATCCCCAACATTTTGGCGCAGCCGGTAGGATCCAACGTCGAGTGCCAGGAAAGAAGCTCTCCTACGCGGGAACCCACCAATAAGAAGATATCAGGATACCCATCCCAAAGGAGGGCAATGGAGGGAACGAATATGGTGAATATGTCTATAGTAGGACATCCTAGTATATAAGAAAATTTTGCCGACGATTCTTCGGTGGCCGTGTGGGCGCTTTTGCGCCGGTCATGCAGAAGAAGCAGCATTGGGGCTGATTAGCCGCTGCGGTTAGGTGACAATAGGTCGATCCAAAAGAAAAATTTTTACTTACGGTCAGGTTGTATATAGTTGTTCCACTGAGATTAGGCTCATACTTCTTAATACATTTTGTTTCAGCATTCTCGGGGAATGTGGAACGTGTCTGTTTATTCACGGATTTTGCGTTATTGAATTGCGAACTTGTGTATACCGGTTGGTTTGGTTCGGAAAGAACGTGCCACGGTATAGGGTCCGTACGGTTATGATAGGGGATTTGTGTTTGTTTGTCGGTAGGGACATTTATACGATTCAATTTATATTGTTTTGAAATCAAAGTAAAGATTGATTTAAATATTTGGCATTTTGAGTTTAGGGTATTAGGTGAAGAGGTGCAGACAATACGTGTTATTGCATCAAAGTTTTCGAAGTTCGGAAACTACGATTTGCGTAACAATGCTGAAGAAAACATTTAAATGCTATTATTATGTGGGGCATACGTTTCGGGTTTATTTTTAAATATGGATTCAAATTTCCGGGAATGAATCAAGACACTTTTGCCGGTAAGTCAAATTTCGGTTTTTAGAAACATATGGCCTTTTCTATGGATTTTTGGGAGTATTAAAGATGGTGAGAGGAAAACAAGGAGTATTGGTGAGGAAGTCAAGGACCAATTTGCACTGAAGGAAGGACTTAATGGACGCCGGTAGACAGCGAACATAGAACTTATGATGGAAGTTAAAAGAATATTAAGATAGAATTTACAGTGGAATGTTTTTTTAAAATAAATTTGTATTTATAATTAAGTAAGACAGAATAAAATATTGTAACAAGTTTTAACAATTATTGGATTTTTATTTGTAATTGGGATACGCCATCTGTTCTGGCATTTGCGACATGACGAAGGAAGCGCAAGGATTACTGTTGATGCAGGAGCAAATTGGAGAAGCGATTGAAAAATCCGTAATTTTAAGAAAGACGGCAGGTTACGTAAGGACGACGTGTATTACCGCAAGCGAATAAGACAGTTGCAAAATCTGGGGAGAGAGTTCAACAATAATCACGGACTGCTGTTGCCTCACGCAGTTGAGTACGGCAACGGAAAATATTTTGCGGAAAATTACGCAGACTACATAAATACTCTGGTCAACGAATGGGCAGATACATTTAGTTCTGAATTAGAGGAATTAGGACAAGAAGCTGTGAGTTTGGCTTCACCAGACGAGGAAGTAAGGAACAGATTGAAATCAATGCAGTCAGAGGTGGAACTGTTTACTGGGAAAGTAGTTGACCAGTTCGAAGCGAGTACGAGCAGGGAAGAAGCTCAGGAATTGTGGAAGCAGGCGAATGCCGGAGGAGCTGTGTCACCATTAGAAGTAACGGATCAAGCCTTTACGGCAATCCAAAGAAGAATAGAAGAAAAGTTATTCAGTTTTCATAAGAAAACAGAAGATTTGAGAGCACAAAAAGAGTATCTTGAGAAGAAGGTAAAGGAACTTTCTCATAGATTGACGGAAAAAGAGGAAGCAGCAGCGCTGTTGGAGAAGGAGTGTGCAGAATTGAAAAGAGGACGGGCGACCAATAGCAACTCACATAAAAAGGAGAGATCAAAATCAGCATCGGCTGGGTTTACACAGACAGTATTGACATTGCCTCCTGAAGTTCGCTGGCCGGAATATTTAACACCAGAAGGGATAAGCCGCATGGTAATGCCAAAATTAGTACTTAATGAAGAAAGGCAAGCGGAATTTTTGTTTGGCGCATCTGAAATCGGTGTCAAGCCATTTTCTCCGGGAAGCCCGATAAATAACGAAAATCAGGGATATCCGCCAACGGAGCCGGAAGCAGTAACAGTGCAGCAAAGTTCCGATACTGTGGACAGAATTTCGTCTGTACGAACAAACGATCGAAGACTAATTAGTTTGAGTCCGTCACTGGCCAATTACCTCTCAGATCCGGGAGAAGAGAATTTGGAAACTCCCAAAGAGATTAATAAAGCTAAGGTTTTACCAGCAATTGAGAAAACACAAAGGAATAAAATGGGTATTCTAGAAGTTGCTCATGCGGTGGAGAAGTTGGTGCCCATGTTCTCAGGAGTCGAGTTGTATGATCTGAGAACTGAGGTCCGGCGCTTCAAAGAAGGTTGTGAGCTTGCGTAACAGAGTGTTCCGGAAGCGGACGGGGAACACTTAATAAAGTGTATTAGGCAAAGAACCACAGGTGATGCGTTTGATTTACTGGTGCATAGCTCAGTAAGCACCCTGGCAGAATTATATGTACTTTTGGATAGGACGTATTTAAAACAAAAGTCATACGACTGTCTCGTTCGGGAAATTCAGGAATCAACTCAGACACCGGGGGAGGAATGGAGAGCCTGGGGACGAAGGCTCCAGTCTCTGGGGAGCGCTGCTGAGACGGAAGCCAACAGGCAGTTTCCAGAAAATGTTGCAGTATACAAGGCTCAAGTAGAACGGACTATGATTTCTGTGTTCAAGGCAGGCCTGATAAATAGGGATTTAGATAATTATACTCTTACTCTCACGCTGAGGAGTATGGCAGAGTTAGTGGAAGCGGTCTCTTTAGCTGAAGCAGCAATACAACAGCGAACGACAACAGGTGGAATCTGCTGGACTGATGCTCCTGCAGAGGTAGGAACAGTACAGCAGCAAAACAGATGTGGAGTCGGTAGATTGATGGGCCAATTTCCGCAACAAAGAGACCAGGAATTCCTGGTTGGGAGGTTCCAGCCAAGGAAACCCATTTGCTCATTCTGTGATAAGCCCTCTCTCCTTTTTATGTGAGTTGCTATTAGTCGCCCGTCCTCTTTTCAATTCTGCACACTCCTTCTCCAACAGCGCTGCTGCTTCCTCTTTTTCCGTCAATCTATGAGAAAGTTCCTTTACCTTCTTCTCAAGATACTCTTTTTGTGCTCTCAAATCTTCTGTTTTCTTATGAAAACTGAATAACTTTTCTTCTATTCTTCTTTGGATTGCCGTAAAGGCTTGATCCGCTACTTCTAATGGTGACACAGCTCCTCCGGCATTCGCCTGCTTCCACAATTCCTGAGCTTCTTCCCTGCTCGTACTCGCTTCGAACTGGTCAACTACTTTCCCAGTAAACAGTTCCACCTCTGACTGCATTGATTTCAATATGTTCCTTACTTCCTCGTCTGGTGAAGCCAAACTCACAGCTTCTTGTCCTAATTCCTCTAATTCAGAACTAAATGTATCTGCCCATTCGTTGACCAGACTATTTATGTAGTCTGCGTAATTTTCCGCAAAATATTTTCCGTTGCCGTACTCAACTGCGTGAGGCAACAGCAGTCCGTGATTATTGTTGAACTCTCTCCCCAGATTTTGCAACTGTCTTATTCGCTTGCGGTAATACACGTCGTCCTTACGTAACCTGCCGTCTTTCTTAAAATTACGGATTTTTCAATCGCTTCTCCAATTTGCTCCTGCATCAACAGTAATCCTTGCGCTTCCTTCGTCATGTCGCAAATGCCAGAACAGATGGCGTATCCCAATTACAAATAAAAATCCAATAATTGTTAAAACTTGTTACAATATTTTATTCTGTCTTACTTAATTATAAATACAAATTTATTTAAAAAAAACATTCCACTGTAAATTCTATCTTAATATTCTTTTAACTTCCATCATAAGTTCTATGTTCGCTGTCTACCGGCGTCCATTAAGTCCTTCCTTCAGTGCAAATTGGTCCTTGACTTCCTCACCAATACTCCTTGTTTTCCTCTCACCATCTTTAATACTCCCAAAAATCCATAGAAAAGGCCATATGTTTCTAAAAACCGAAATTTGACTTACCGGCAAAAGTGTCTTGATTCATTCCCGGAAATTTGAATCCATATTTAAAAATAAACCCGAAACGTATGCCCCACATAATAATAGCATTTAAATGTTTTCTTCAGCATTGTTACGCAAATCGTAGTTTCCGAACTTCGAAAACTTTGATGCAATAACACGTATTGTCTGCACCTCTTCACCTAATACCCTAAACTCAAAATGCCAAATATTTAAATCAATCTTTACTTTGATTTCAAAACAATATAAATTGAATCGTATAAATGTCCCTACCGACAAACAAACACAAATCCCCTATCATAACCGTACGGACCCTATACCGTGGCACGTTCTTTCCGAACCAAACCAACCGGTATACACAAGTTCGCAATTCAATAACGCAAAATCCGTGAATAAACAGACACGTTCCACATTCCCCGAGAATGCTGAAACAAAATGTATTAAGAAGTATGAGCCTAATCTCAGTGGAACAACTCTATACAACCTGACCGTAAGTAAAAATTTTTCTTTTGGATCGACCTATTGTCACCTAACCGCAGCGGCTAATCAGCCCCAATGCTGCTTCTTCTGCATGACCGGCGCAAAAGCGCCCACACGGCCACCGAAGAATCGTCGGCAAAATTTTCTTATATACTAGGATGTCCTACTATAGACATATTCACCATATTCGTTCCCTCCATTGCCCTCCTTTGGGATGGGTATCCTGATATCTTCTTATTGGTGGGTTCCCGCGTAGGAGAGCTTCTTTCCTGGCACTCGACGTTGGATCCTACCGGCTGCGCCAAAATGTTGGGGATCTCGAGTCCTTGCTTGGCGGGGGACGTCCTGTCGCGGTTCTTTCGGGCGCGTGGCTGAAAACTTAAGAGCCCTAACGTTAAATTTAAACACTTCTTACTTTTAAGATTCAAATCACAAGACATTTATTCTTACCAAACCTAATACTTATATACTATTTTTTAAACATCTATCTCAGTCTGTGAACTGACCTTTCTGGTGTTCCAGTTCCGCACCTGCTAATTGGTGTCAGTTGGTCAAGCCAACCGACCTACTTCAAAAGTGGAGACGGTGCATTACGCTGCCCTCGTCGACTCGACTGCGGAACTGTAATACACTAAAAGCTTACATGATAATGTTACACAGATCACATTAACTTAAAATACTTAGACCCTAGAAGTATGCCTTATCATAAAACAGTTTTAGCACATGCTAATCCAACATAGTGTGGCATCTATTAGGAGTCGGTGCTGTGAGTCAACTACACGTCGGTAGTTTGGTTCTAACCCACAACACCTGGGGTAAGTGGTTGGAGGTCGTCGGGGTCGTCACTGAGTGCGCTAATCGGTCGGGAATTCAGACATGCCTCGACGCGGGCTAATACCGTCGCCAACTCCTCATACGTATACCGGATCTGCCCACCCATTCGTTTGAAATGGTGTTTGAAGCTCTTTACTGCGGCTTCCCACAGTCCTCCCATATGGGGAGCGTTTGGAGGTATAAAATGCCACTTCAATTGGTGAAACCAATGCTGCGTGGTTGCCTGATCCTTAGCTTCTCGAATCACACGTGCGAACTCCATGCGCGCTATCTTCTCTGCTCCCACAAAATTCTTTCCGTTGTCGGAATAAATGTTAGCTGGGCACCCCCGTCGCCCAATGAATCTAGACAGGGCGGCTAAAAAGGCCTGGGTAGTTAAATCCGTGGTAGCTTCTAAATGGGCGGCCTTGGTGGCGAAACACACAAAGATGCACACGTAGCCTTTCGTCATTTTATACCCCCTCCCTTGAAACGTTTTAATTTCAAAAGGACCCGCAAAATCAACCTCCGCGGTGGCGAAAGGACGAGACAGGGTGGTGCGTTCAGGGGGCAAAGGCGCCATGATCTGGCTCAATCTACGCTTCTTTTCTACCAGGCAAGTTTTACACCGTAAAATGGTACCCTTGACTAAAACCTTTGCGCGTGGAACCCAGTATTGAGTTCAACGAGATTTGATGGGTGAACTCAACGAGCAGTCGTGTAAACTGTCCGTGGTACGGCAAAATTTGTGGGTGTCGTTCGGAGAACGGGATCTGAGTGGAATGCGCTAGGCGTCCGTTCACTCGAATCGACCCATCTGAATGAAGGAAGGGGTTCAAGGTGAGCAGAGAACTCGAATTTGAGATGGGTTGCCCGATCTGCAGGCACCCATACTCCTCGGGGTAGTACATCTGCTGCGTTATGGTCGTTACGAGAAGTGCAGCGGCAACAATCTCTGCAGTCGTGACTGGCGATCCCGGGGGTGGGGCGTGGTCACGTAGCTTTCGCATAGCGTATTTAGAAAAGCGCTGCATATAGCACACAACCCGCAGTGCTCGCGGCAACGATGAGAAACGCAGCATCAAGTCATCATGCTGTTTGACCTGGATTGTATGCGTAGCAACGTTGCGCTGTTCCTCCAGGGCGTCCGGGCTAGCGATTTTCGAAGGCTGAGGCCAGGAATTTGAGTCGTGGGTAAGCCATCCCGGACCCCTCCACCACAAATGGTTGTGAACAAGTGCTGCTGGAGTTACCCCCCGACTGGCAAGGTCAGTTGGATTGTCTGCCGACTTGACATGTCTCCAGCATTCCACACCTACTTTACTTGAAATGGTGGTAACCCGATTAGCTACGAAGGTTTTCCATGTATGCGGGGATTTCTGGAGCAGAGCCAAAACTATGGTCGAATCCGTCCAACAAAACAAGTTGCCGGAGGTGACTCCCACCCTTGTCCGAAGTGCTGCCACCAACTCGGATAACAATACCGCGCCACAGATTTCTAAGCGGGGTAAGGACAACGTCTTTAGAGGTGCTACCCGCGATTTAGCCACTAATAAGTGGGACGTGACAGTATCGCCGCACTGGCATCGCACATACAGCGTGGCGGCGTATGCCGCTTGCGAAGCATCGCAAAACGCATGGAACTGGATATCTACATCCGGTGCAGACCGCACCCAACGCGGAATACGAATCTGCGAGATGTCGTCATATGCCCCTAAAAATTCCCTCCAACGACTGGATGAGGCGAGGGTCAGCCATTCGTCCCAGTCAGTTTTGTCCCCCCAAATCTGCTGCATCAAGATCTTGGCCACGATCACAACAGGTGCCAGCCATCCGGTTTGTTCAAACAGTTGAGCTATAATCGATAGCACCTTGCGTTTGGTGGCTCGTGGGTTGAAGCAAATGGGCTGAAGGTGAAAGTAGAAATGGTCAGTCTTTGCGTTCCACCGGATTCCTAATGTCTTAGTTAGACTAGTTTCATCCAGTTTCAGAAAATCCTCTCGGAGCAAGTGGTCCGGAGGCAAAGAGGAGAGAATGGCTTCCGTATTAGCTGTCCACTTTCGCATGGAAATGCTGGCAGAGTCGAGTGCACGGATCAACTCATCTCGTGTCTGTATCGCTACGTTCACATCATGTGTGCCGACCAAGGCGTCGTCCACATACATACATTCACGCAATACCCGGGTTGCTAGGGGTAGGTCCTCCTCGACATCCATCGCGAGCTGTTCTAATATCCTAATCGCTAAGTAAGGTGCACAGTTGACTCCGAAGGTAACCGTTTGTAACTCGTAATCGGAGACTGGCGCTGCAAGGGAGGCCCTAAAAACAATTCGCTGGTACGGGGTGTGCTTTGGAGCTACGCTAATCTGCCGATACATCTTTTGCAGATCCCCATTAAAGACGAACTGAAACATTCGCCATCGCACGATAAGTTGTGTCAAGTCAGCCTGCAAGGTAGGACCCGTATATAAGACATCATTCAAGCTGAGGGTGCTGGTGGTTGCTTGAGACGCATTGAACACCACTCGCAACTTGGTGGACGTACTCTCGGGTTTCATTACCGCATGATGAGGCAAATAATAGTGAGCAAGAGCGCCTGAAGGTGGAGGCGGGACTTTGATCATGTGATAAAGAGTCAAATACTCCTGTACCACGGAGTCATACTGGTTTTTCTTCTCAGGGTTACGAAGTAATCTGCTTTCATTGCGGTCGAACTGCTTTAACGCAATGTGCCGAGAAGCCCCAAGCGACTCCTCAGGCAGGTGCCTTGGTTTGAACGGTAGTTCTACTACATACCGCCCAGAAGATTCTCTGTAAGTGGTCCGGGAATACAAATCCAGGCAAGCCTGGTCACCGGGCGACAACCGTTTCTCCCTAGGTGGTTCCTCTACCTCCCAGTATCTATGCAAGAGCTCTTCGACCGGGTGGCCGGTCTCAATTTGTACCCTTGCACAGAATGTCTGTGTCGAGCTCTCAGGCATGGGTCCTGTGAGAATCCACCCAAATACAGTTTCCTGTGCAATTAATGACCCAATAACGTCACGCTTCAACCCATCAAGCAACACCATCGGGTATAAATCACCCCCTATCAAAATGTCAACTTTGTGAAGAGTTTGAAAGGCTTGGATCAGCCAGTTGCAAGCCGGCCAATTGGGCATATTGTTGCGTGGATACCCCTAGTCGGGGTAATTCGCTGGTTAAGGTGGGCAGTACTAATGCTGACACCGGGAGCCGCACAGTACTGTCGAGAGGTGACCCTAACATTAGGTCGCACGCTTTTGTCACGTTAGCAGCCACCACATTGCTTACCCCGGACACTTGGGCATGCACGGTACGCATAGGGAGTCGCAGGCGTCGTTGGAGCTGATCTGAGATAAAAGACCCTTCCGACCCAGGGTCGATCAATGCCCGGGCCATGTAATTGACTCCATGATATCAGACGTGAATAATGGCGGTACCTAAAAGTACACGTTTGGGTAGCCGACCTTGAGCTCGATATGGACCGGATCGTCCCTGGACTACAGCGGGTACCACCTGTGCAGCGTGGGCGAAGGATGGTGTAGCAGGTTGAGCCAACGTGGTGGCCGCGTTGCGTCCGTTGGATGATCGCCTGCCTCGAGGCGGCGTCGTGCGTGGTGGGGCTCTTATGCTCCGGTTCGGGAGCTGCTCACGGTGCAGCAGAGTATGGTGCCGCTCTTGGCACGTAAAACATCGGTATTTACTCATGCAATTTGACACACGATGATCCCCCTTCAAACAATTCACGCACAAGTGGAAGCGATTTACCCATCCCCATCGCTCTGATACATCAGCGTTGATGAAAGTAGAGCAGTGGTAGACCCGATGGCCTGGTAGTGTACATATCTTACATCCTTCCGGATTGACCCTTGCCTGATGAGCCTGCACGTGGCTATTACGGAGTGGTGTTGAGCGGTTCCCCGCAGGCTCCCGCGCGTGATCCGTCTTGCAGAATCAGAGACCGCCTCCAAAGTTTGGAACCGTTTCGAGAGGAACTCCTCCATCGTACCCAAGTTGGTATATCCGCATGATCTTCAAGGGACTGCTCCCAAAGAGAAAGGGTCCCCTCCGGCAACCGAATGGAACTGCAGTATATAAAGATTGGATCCCAACTGCCCACATCTACCGACAATTCCTGCAGCGCCATAATGCAGTTGTTAAGCGGAGTCAGCATAGTTGCAGACCGCTTGACCTGAGAACGCAGCTCAATGATGGCAAAACACAAGCAGAACACGGAAAAACACTACACCTTCACGTCGATACACCCAGTTACCCAGCTATATGTGTACACAATTGACCAGCTGACGTGACTGATATGACTGAAGAGTCTACACACCGTAAGAGACATTCCCCAGTAGGAATGAACTACGCGAAGCCCAGGCAGTGACGCACAGTGCTTTGTCCCCATATAGTGAATCGGCAAAATTAGAGAAGTTATCGCAGAAAAATGAAATTTGGTGTGCTGGTTCAAAATATGTTAATTAAGAAAAATTCGAAGTTTCGGAAAAATCGGTGCAAGGACATGACTACCTCCCATACATCTTTAAATTTAAAAGTTTAATTTTGGCTATAATTGTATATAGAATAAATCGAAAGCTGGTAACTATCTGTTAAAATATGTCTTTTAGCTTAGTGGCTAATTTTGTTTCATTCGGTGCAAGGACATGACTACCTCCCATATATAATTTTCAAAAACTAAATTGTAACTACATTAGTGATCAGAATGCACTGAAAACTTATAACAACTTATAAAAGTATATTTTTGGGCTCTCTGGGAAATTTCGCTTCATTCGACACAAGGACATGACCATCTCCCATACATCATTTTTCGCAAAAACTAAATTTTAGCTACATTTGTGATCAAAATGCACTAAAAGCTAATAACAACTTATAAAACTATATTTTTGAGCTCTCTGAGAAATTTTGCTTCATTCGATACAAGGACATGATCATCTCCAATATATCCTTTTTCTCATAAACTAAATTTTTGCTACATTTGTGATCAAAATGCACTAAAAACTAATTACAACTTATAAAACTATATTTTTGAGCTCTCTGAGAAATTTTGCTTCATTAGATACAAGGACATGACCATCTCCAATATATCCTTTTTCTCATAAACTAAATTTTTGCTACATTTGTGATCAAAATGCAAATAATTTAAAAAGGGTCATAAATAAATTGGTTTCTAAATTTGCTCAACAAATAAGATAATTTATTTTAATTGTTTCAAAATGTATTTCTCAATTTCTTTGAATTCATCATTTTTTTTAATGTGTTTTGTAGACCTAAGTGACGATAGTTCCGGATCCGACATTAATAACAAATGAGCCATTAAATCTCTATTTGTATTTTCTCTCGTCGTTTTTCTTGTATGGGATAATCGCACTTTCCTTATATTTTTATGACTGGCTTCTAAGGCTTCTTCGGACAAACACCTTAACTTCCTTGATCTAACAGAACTTTGACTGAATACTTTCTTTTTTCTACCAGATTTAGTTATTTCTTCATTTGTAGTATGTGACACGTTTGTTTCCATATCTGATGCTATTGAAGATTCCATTGTTTCTAGTTGTTCTATGTCAGATACAATAGATGTTTTATGTTGGCAAGTTTTGCTCGTGCTTGGTTCCTAAATATTTTAGTTTTAAAGTTTAACTTTTTAACTTAGATTAAAAGGAATATCAATATACAACTTACATTGTCTGGGTCGAAAAATTTCCAATTCAACCACTTAGAATACTTTTTATCGAAGAATTGTCTATTGGATCTATTCTCGCTCCAATATTTTTTTTATTTTATTGTCAAACAATTTAATTTTTCTTAACAACACTTCTTTTTCAAGACTTGAATCCCCAATTTTGCCTTTTATAAATTTATATACTTCTGGGATTTTATTTTTTGAAGGCACTGATAACCAAAAATCAACTATATCGGAATTAATAATACAATTTGTCATTATCGAAAAATAATGCTTCACAACTAGTAAATAAAGTTGACAAAATAGTTTTATTATGCATATATATATAGAGATGAACCAGTGAGATTATTTAACTCACGAGGGCTCACTATTAGATTATAATGACTACTGCAGCACGAGGTTATTTCAATATTGACTAGGTATTAATTTAATGTTTTAGTGGTAATTCCACAATTAATTCAAATATTATTGATAAAAAAAAATGGTGAAAACTTCAAAACAATCGCAAACTATTAGAAAATGATCACGTTAAACTGAAATAAACACGCTCTCATCTCTTGCTCAAATACAAAAAATAGCTGAAAATAGCAAAATGGAAATAACAAGTCATATCTTCAGGTTATTATTAGCACACACAACAACAAAGTGCAGTGTGTTCACGGAGTAAGTGAGTTGAAACGTAGGGAAAACAATGAAACGAAAAGCAAAAAGGAAAACATGAGTCAGCTGTTTACAAACAAATGTTGATTACTTGATACTTTTTACTGGATGTCGTTCGTTTACTTTTTGTGATTTTTTTTACTGAGAGAGTAAAATCATTCTTACTCTCCCAGTAAAAATTACTTGATATTTTTTACTCGAAAAGTTCTCAAACAGACCTACAGTCAATAAAATTGCACAGCTTGCAAAAATTGAATTGAACATTGAACGTCGCTGGAGCCCTTTACTTGGAAAAAATTATATAATCATATTTTTGGCCTTTGTAAAACTAAAAAATATAGATGTTTTAAAAAAATTCAAAATTTCAAATTTCCGGTTAAAAATCTTAAATTTTTTTTTTTACTAGTGGTTAGATTTGTTAACAAAGTATATAAATGAAAAATAAAAAATCTCCTAATTTTTATTTATATATTTTTTTAATTTTTTCAAAGTTTGCAAAACTTTAGGGTTTCCGCCAAAAAAAAAATATATATATTCTTTCAAGTTTTTGTCACTATTTAATAAAAATTATACACTACATCAAAATTTGATTCATTTTTTATAGTAATAAAAAAAAATTGTATAAACTTATTTTATTTAAATTTTGGCAGTACCATAAACTTAGGTCTTTGCAACTTTTTCTGAAACTTAGGAAATATGTCTTAAAAAATTCATATCATTTTTACATTTCCGGGTGAAAAATCTAAAACTTGTTTACATATTCTATTTAAGCCCTTTAAAATGTACTAAAATCATAAATAAAAAAATACCTATTCTTAAAAAAAAAAAATTTTCACTCTATCAAACTTTTGCATTTTGGGAATTCCAAATAAAAAATCGCAAAAGTTTTCGATGGCACAAGCAACTTTTCTATATAAAATATTTACAAAAAATTATTTTTATTTTTTTGTACCTATAGTTATAAACAAAACTGTTAAGTTTCAAAGCAATACAATAAAAAATTAAATTTTAAAAATTTATTTTGTAACACAGTAAAAACCGTTTTTCCGTTCAACAGTTTTACCTCAAACGTTTTCTGACTTTAGCGCCCTCTACTGTTAACGAAAAGACGAGATGATAAATTCTATTTACGAATTTATTTAAGGTACTTTGTTAGCTTTACAGAAATGTATATTACTTAAATATTCTAAGCACTTTATTTTATTTTAATTTTGCCTATGGGACAAAGCTCTGTGTGACGATCGCACTGAACAACTACAATCGAAAAAATTTAAGTAATGCCCCAACTTGACACACCCAACGCAGCGCTATGAGCTGCTGTATGTGACCCGGACCTTGCGTCGCTCGTGGGTACACCGATACAGGGAAATATCAAAGACAAAAGAAAGACAAAGGTGGCAGCGCTGTGAGCTGCGAAAAACTGTGATGTACGGATGTCAAAGAGTATACGCATATTTTTTTTTTTCAGCGTAGTAATATGGGGATTTTCAAGCACCGCTGGCACACGGTTTGCTGTAAAAAGGCGTCGGCAGCGCTGTGAGCTGCGGACTGCGAACCTAATTACACCACACTCGTGTCGAAAATGTCGATCATCCACCACGTTAACCGTTGTTGACCCGTTAGTACGGAACACTACCGGCAACGGTGTAAGTTACCGGTTCACCAACAACGGTACGCAATGTACCGTAAACAGGCTCTGGGTAGCGCAGTGAGCTGCAGACCCCCACGCCAATGTAGAAGCAAAAACAATATGCTCCCACCGCTTACTTGCAACACGATACTACTTCCACGCGGCGATATACGCACGCAATACGGATAGCCCGAACAGCTGACCCACAAGAGTTGTGCGTGTGACACCCGCCTTAACTCGTATCAACAAACAAAGCAACTCGCAAAACTAGGGCACCGAATGCACAACGGAACAGCGGAATAGCGGCAATGGCAATAGCATGCACAGCGGCTATGAAAAAATCTGCGCACAAGCAGCTGTACACGGCTTATGGTAACCGACGTCGGCAGCGCTTTGAGCTGCAGACTGCGAACCGAATTACGCAGCGGCCGTGCTAAGAATTTATTTAAAACAAAAATGTAAATTCCAGTACCTGCTGCTGTGCAAGAATCCACACACACACTCACTCACACGAGTGACGATACGGAAATGTACCGTTTACCGCGACGACCGTACCCAAACGAATTATGTGATAAAAAAGGCAAATCAAATATATGCGTTCAATATTACAACAAAAATGACAAGAATTATTCACTACTCTACGATACATAAATAAATATTAGAGACTTACCGGACGCAGATGAGATCCAGCTCGAAGGACCATGTTGTGAAGAGCCAAGTAATTTTTTGATTCCATCTTTTTTGCTGTGAAGTTGTGTTGGCCGTATAAAACAGAATTTATATTCTTATATTCTGGAAAATAACACGCTTTTTTAAACTAACACTCTATTTTTATTGTCAATTATAATTCTTTTCTTCAACTTGACATTAATACTTTTCTTCTACTTGAAATTAATACTTTTCTTCTACTTGAAATTAATACTTTTCTGCTTGATTGCGAGTTAAAGATGAACTGCTCGTCTTCACGCCGTCTTGCCAACTGACTCTCCTCCTCTGCCTGAGTCGGCACTTTCGCATGGCAAAAAGAAAGATGGCTACGGCCTGCCGCACGACTTTGGCGGGACCCAATGAGGGGAATTCTCTCCGCACTGAGTCCCGCTCAGAGTCGCATGGTGACTGTGAGCAGGCAGCAGCCATCGTCAGGAGGGCTCCGACGCGAACACCGACTATACACAGTTCATCCCAAACAGCTTTTTTTTACGATTGTTGTTAATTAATATTCCTGGACCAACATCGTTCGAATATTTGAAAACTGTAAATGGTCAACTACATACAACGTATCATGATTCATGCCGAGCATTACGATTATTAGAAGGAGATTTGCATTGGAATTTAACTCTTGCTGACGCTGCTACCAGTTCAACGCCCCGCCAAAGACGAATATTGTTTGCCATTTTATTAACAAAATGCTATCCAACAAATCCAACTGAATTATGGGAAAAACATAAGAAGGCAATGAGTGAAGATATACTTCATGCGCTTCGTACAATTCATGCAGATCTTAGTTAGATTTCACACCAGAAATATATAATGAAGCTTTGATCAAGCTGGAAGATTTATGAATCAATATTTCGAATCAATCACTCATGAAATTGGGAATGCCATCCCCAATCGACCTGCAAGTGATTTGTTTAACCGAGATATGCAACGTGACCAATCATAAAATATTGATCAGTTGGTTGAATATGTTCAAACAAATGAACCAAAATTATAACCAGAGCAAAAAAGAATTTTCACTACAATTATGCATGCAGTCGCTGCTGAAGAAGGTGGTTTCTTATTTTTGGATGCACCAGGCGGAACTGGAAAGACGTTTTTAATTTCGCTTCTATTAGCACAAATACGTTCTGAAAGTAAAATTGCTTTGGCCATCGCATCATCTAGAATTGCTGAGACATTATTAGACGGAGGCCGAACAGCACATTCTGCATTGAAATTGCCATTAAATATACAAACTAATGAAAATTCTGTATGCATCATTAAAAAGCATTCCAGTATGGGTAAAGTGCTATCAAGCTGGCACATCATTATCTGGAATGAGTGTACAATTGCACACAAATATTCATTGGAAGCACTAAATCGTACACTGCAAGATTTGAAAGGTAATGATAGACATTTCGGCGGTGCTCTCATTTTGTTGTCTGGAGATTTCCGTCAAACACTTCCAGTTATACCACGATCGACATATGCAGATGAGATCAATGCATGTTTAAAATCATCATAATAGTGGCGCAGCGTTCATAAAATGAAATTAACCACCAATATGCGTGTCCAAATTCAAAAAGATCCAACTTTTGTACGCTTTTCTAAACAATTGCTTGATAGTGGTGATGGAAAAATTGCTATAGGCCCAATAAAACAAACAGTAAGACTTCCAGATGATTTTTGCAATATTATGGATTCAAGAGATTCATTAATTGAAAATGTTTTTCCTAATCTTCGAGCAAACATCAATAATCATAAATGGTTGAGCGAACGTGCGATATTAGCTGCTAAAAATGTTGATGTTGATGCTACAAATATACAAATCCAAAACATGTTGGAAAGTGAATTATTTTCATTTAAATCAATTGATACAGTGGTGCATGAAAATGAAGCCGTTAATTTCCCAATAGAATTTCTAAATTCTTTGGGTTTACCAGGTCTTCCGTCAATTGACATGTCCATCAAAGCTGAATCCATAGTATTAAAGTACTCATCACTCAGTCAACTTATGCGTACAGTCGCACTTATCATGCGTTTTTGTCATAATTCGCGCTCATCCAATCGACTAAGACGTATGGTCGGACCCATTAGTGCTCTTGAATGACAACTCAGTTTGCTCAAAGTAGTTCGTGTAGTGCAGAGTGAAGCCTTCGGACAGGACATCCATCTAATCCGCTCCAAAGAATCTCTCCCAAATAAAAGTAACCGGAGCAGTTTGACACCTCTCATAGATGACGAAGGGGTTCTGCGAGTGCGAGGCCGACTCAAACTTGCCAATCTGCCTTACCGACAAAAGCATCCAATAATTTTGCCCAGCTCACACCATTTTACGACCTTAATTATTGATGATGCGCATCACATTACTCTGCACGGCGGTGTGCAACTAACTCTATCGCAACTACGGCAGCGATTCTGGATTATAAATGGAAGAAGAACAGTTCGACACCATATTACCACTTGTCTAAAATGTTTTCGCAACCGGCCGCAAGTCACAACTCAACTGATGGCCTTTCCAGCGCATAAACCCACCGAAACGTCCATTTTTTGCAACAGGCGTCGACTACACTGGGGCTATCGAGATCAAATCTTCAAAATATCGGAGTAATACATTTTCCAAGGGATATATCGCAATCTTTATCTGTTTCGGTACCAAGGCGATTCACTTAGAAGCAGTCACCAGCATGTCCACCGAATGCTTTGCAGAGACTGCATCTGAGAACAAAAATATCACCAAAAAACATTTCGAAATTCTTTGGACTTACCAGGTCTTCCGTCAATTTGTTACGAAATCTCAATGCGCGAAAACTTTGTAACGGAACGAGATAAGTTGTTCAAAAACTTGCGGGACACGTTATTGAGGCAACTATCATTAATGGAAACTTCAAAGGGGAACATGTTTTATTGCCACGAATTCCAATGATTCCAACAGATGTACCAATACAATTTAAACTAATGCAGTTCCCGGTTCGTTTAGATTTTGCCATGACCATCAACAAAGCACAAGGCCAGTCAATGCAAATCTGTGGTTTAGATTTAGATAATTCGTGGTTCTCCCATGGACAGCTATATGTAGTCTGTTCACGCGTTGGTAAACCCACCGATTTATTTGTTTATGCCGAAAATGGAGAAACAGGAAATATCGTGCACAGATTAGCATTACAATAATTTATTATTTTATTTGTTTTCAATGACAATTTTTATACATTAAAATTAATTCCAAATATATATTTAATATAGATTTGCCACCTGTTATCCACAACAAAGTGCATCGCCTCAAGTATCGCATACACCTCCGCCTGAAACACAGACGCATGCAGACCAAGGGCAAAGAACCGACGGGTCCCACAAGATTCCACGAAGACACCAGAACCTGAACCTTCTTCAGTCCTGGAGCCATCAGTGAAAATACGGCAGCAGTGTTTGCCGGGCTCGTTCTCGGGATCTAACCATGAACGAGCCTCTGGCAGCAACACATTGTACCACTTTTCTAGTATGACGGTTGACGACATGGAGTCCGGGGGCATAGACAGGATTGCAGAATCGATGTCAGTGCCTGCGCCGTCGTCCAATATCGAGTACACCCCATACCAGTGGCCACTATGTTTCACTCTGCAGATGGCCTTAACGGCCTCTCCGCGGATGAAGACATCTAGTGGCGGGAGATTCACCAAAGCATCAAGTGCCAGGCCTGGAGTAGTCGGAAATGCTCCGGTACAACATATGGCCACAGCACGTTGTAGTCTTGATAGAGCTTTTTTGACCCCTACAAGAGAGAGTCTGCTCATCCAAATCATCGATGCATAGGTGATAATAGGTCTTACTATAGCTGTATAGATCCATAGGACCTTACTTGGGGAAATACCCCATGTCTTACCAAAAATACCCTTACACTGCCAGAAAACTGACAGTGCTTTGGATGTCTTCAGTTCGACATGTGTTTTCCAGAGAAGCTTGTTATCAAGGATGACTCCACGATATTTGATTTCCTTGGATAGCTGGATAGTGACTCCTTTTAGTGTAGGCAGTATAAGTCCATCAAGCTTTCTCCTTCTGGTAAAGAGGACAATACCAGTCGTGACAGGATTAGCCGATAGCCCATTCGCACTGCACCAAGTGTCAATCATATCCAGAGTTCTCTGCACCCTTCTGCAGACGATCATAAGGGATGGACCTGTCACAAGACAGCCAACATCATCCGCATATGCCTGAGCGTATACACCCGAGTCATTAATGGCGTTAAGCAAGGGATCGATTACCATGCACCAGAGCAATGGAGACAGTACACCACCTTGGGGACAGCCTCTATTAACCCCAGACGACACCAGCAAATCTTAGTCCGCCCGCACCGTTATGATTCTCCGGGCCAGCATTGAACGTATCCAATTTACTAGGACCCGGTCTACGCCATGCCGCCTAGCAGAGCCGCACATACTGTCGAAAGTAGCATTGTCAAACGCACCCTCTATATCCACAAAGATGCCTATTGCGTATTCTTTCCTGTCGATGGCTCGCTCTATCCTTCCAACAAGGTTTTGCAGAGCCGTCTCGCAGGATTTTCCGCTTTGATAGGCATGCTGAAATGGAGAGAGTGGATGCGTCTTCAGAGACTCCCTACGCATGCGTAGCTCCACCAGCCGTTCTTAACTTTTTAGCATGAACGAGGTCCTACTAATAGGTCTGAAGCTCTTGGGATTGGTGTAGTCGTCTCTTCCAACCTTAGGAATGAAAGCAACCCTCACCATCCTCCAAGAGCGTGGTACATAGGCCAGTGCGAGACATGCAGTGAAGATCTTCATCAGTGCTGTCAACACTAACTCAATGTCTTCCTTAAACACAATCGGATATATACCATCCAGTCCGGGCGACTTGAAGCTGTCAAAGGATTTGATAGCAAATCTAATAGCAGCCTCATTCGCCACAGTTCTGGCGACATACCAATCATGTTGAGAGGGTGTAGCTGCCCTGACAACAGTTCCGACCAAAGTGGTTGTTGACGGGCTATTCTTACCTGATTTCCTGGAAAGTGTGAAACCAACAGCAAGCTGAGTGTCTCACTTTGCCTCTCCGTATAAGAGCCATCAGGTTTCCTGAGCGACCCCAGCTTAGCGGTTTGGTCCTTTTTCAGGACTTTCACCAGTTTTGCCGTGTCACTCAGGGATTCAATATCACTGCAGAAATCTCTAAAAGATATCCTTTTCGAGTCCCGAATTGGCTTCTTGTACTCCCTCTGAACACGTCGATATCGTTCCCAGTCCTCATCAAGATTTGTCTTGAGGGCCCGGTTGAGGAGTTTTCTAGACTCACGCCTCAGCACCTGAAGCTCTCGATTCCACCATGGAACAGGAGTCCGGCTAAGAGGATCAAATGGCTGTTTTGGTGTGTCAGTTAACACCATTGGCATCTTTGTTAGCCTTGAACTTTTGTTGGCCTGACACTTTGGACAACTCTATATATTTCTTAATATCCTTGAGCATACCTTTCCATCCGTATACTCGCCTAATTCTGTCATGGGTTTTCCAGAATCCCTGGTGTCCACCTAGAGGTGAATCATGGAAACCCTTTAACACAGCCTGGATATCCTTAATAACCTCCAGCCATTCCACACTACTGGCTCTTTGTTCGTGGGCATCTTCACCCATCTTGCTAACATCTGTTGTAGCATCAACTTTATCCTTTTGCATTATCTGACCGTGCTTTGGACCTCGTTTGCACCACTGATACTTTCTGTGCCTGCGGTACTCTGCTGAGTGCGTCCGCATTAAGATTCTTCTTCCCAGGTTTGTATATGATTTCAAAATCATACTCAGACAACTTGTGTCTGAACCTGGCTAGCCTAGACGTTTGGTCTTTCAAATTGGCTATGCCTCTCAACGGCTGGTGATCAGTATATATCTTAAATGGGCGTCCTAGCAGATATGCTCTAAAATTCTTCGTAGCCCACACTATGGCTAGAAATTCCTTCTTTATTGTGGAGTATCTCTTCTCCGTGTCGCTAAGCACTCTACTTGCGAATGCTATTGGTCGGTCATTACCGACTTCCCCTTGTGACAATACTGCCCCTAATGCTTCATTGCTAGCATCAGTGGTCAACAAAAAAGTTTGCTCAAAGTCGGGGTATGCCAAAATCGGTGGCGAGCTAATTATTTCTTTTAGCCTCTCGAATGGTTGCTGATATCTCTCTGTCCATTCGAACTTTGCCTCTCTACGTAGCAACTTATTAATTGGCAAAGCAATTCCGGCTAGTCCTTCCACGAACTTTTTATAATAGTTCACTAGTCCTAGGAATGCTTGCACTTCCTTTCTGTTTCTCGGAATCGCTAGATTTTTAACGCATTCCACCTTCTGCGGGTCAGGCAGTGCTCCTGCTTCTGAGCAACGATGGCCTAAATAAACCACCTCTCTTCGCAAAAATTGACACTTCTCCGTGTTCAATTTCAAATTGTGTTCTCGTAATTTCTGGAGCACCTTGCACAAGCGTTGCGAATGCTGCTGCAAGTTCTTCCCATAAATTACAATATCATCCAGATACAGAAAACAATCTAACCCTTGTAAGCCTGTTAGCACATGGTTCATTAGCCGTTGGAAGGTAGCCGGTGCTCCTGTTAATCCAAACCGCATTCTATTAAACTCATAATGGCCTAAGCCGGTGCTGAACGCGGTTTTCTGCTTATCTTGGGTATCCACCAGAACTTGGTGATAGCCACTCGCTAAATCAATTGTAGAAAAATATCTAATGTGTCCCAATTGATCCAGAATTTCTTCTATCCTTGGTATCGGGAACACCTGCTTGATAGTGGCGTCGTTCAATTTCCTAAAATCGACGACCATTCTCCACTTCTTCTGACCCTGAGCACCTCCCTTCTTTGGTACCAAAATTATTGGTGAGTTCCAAGGCGAGATACTCGGTGAAATTATGTTATCTTTTAACATCCCTTCCACTTGCCTGTTTACCTCATCTTTGTGAGCCTGTGGCAATCTGTACTGCTTCTGGTTTATTGGTGGTTGATCCATTCTAGTAGGTATTTCATGCTCTACCTCTGGTATATATGTTAACTGGTCTCCTTCCAGCAAAAATATGTCATGGAATGACGTACAAATGGCTTCTATTGATGCCTTTTCTTCTAAATTTACGCTTGGGTCTAACCTCAGTGATTCTAGCACTCTCTCCATTCTTTTCCTTATATCTACCTGCTTAATCTGATTAACCGTTCCATAATTCGGTTCCTTAAAATTATCGTAACTAGTGAACTTAGGTCTAAAATCCTCATCCAGCAGGTAGTCCTTTTCCGATGCGTTGAGTACACAAGCGTACACCTTACCCTTGTCAACGTGCGTTATGGTTTCTCCCATATATACGCCGTTCGCTAGCTGCTGCTTGTGCAAAACAACAGTCCTAAGTTTCGTATTTACATGCATAGTAACTACTCTGGTTGACCTTGCATTTACTACCTCCCTACTATTCTTAACCTTACTCACGGTTCCTTCCTGCCATGACTTTAATGGAAGAGTGAGGATTCTATTCTTATTATTATCATAAAATGATAACAGCTTGTCAAGCGAATCCAGTATGATGCGTCCCCAAACATTATCGCGGCCAATTATCCCATCAGCCGGGATACCTTTCCTATCGACTTCCACTGCGTGCATTCTAAAACTCATACCCTTAACTCCACTGTGCCCTATTCTGAACGACCCCAATGTCCTAATGCACCCTCCAAACGCTCCGTTAAGCGTTCCTAAGTCCATTTGATTAATGTCTAGCCCCTTTCGTAAAACACTAGATTTTACGAGGCTAGTGTCCGCCCCCGAATCTACTAATATCACTAGCTTTCCACTCGCTGCCTCCTCGCAGGGTATCTCGATGAAGGCATCACCTATCCTGCTAATAGCGAAGCAACCTCCTTTTGTTCCCAATATGGACGTGTATCCACTCCCTAACTCTTCGTGATACTGGAGAGCCTCTTGCTCCTCCTTCTCCTGGACTGTATTTCCTATATTACTAGTCCCACGTACTTCCGGCCTTATTATTACTTCCTTTCTTTTGGCTTTCCAGTCCATTGGCCTCGACTGGGCCGCTGGAAGTTTCCCTGGTTCTTTTGTTGGGATTGTCTTTCCCTGCATTCCATTGCCCGATGACCAATTCTTCTCCACATGAGAAGCATCTCAATCCCTGTATGTTATTGCCTATCCTTGGTTCACTTCTAGAATCCCAACTTGGTCGCTGCTGACCACTCCCAGTTTTGAAACGATTTCTTCCTTGGTTAATTCCTTCCGTTGACTTAACTCGGGGACTACTGAAGTTACCCCTGCTGTCCCTCAAGGGTGGAACCGGGCGCCTCGTAGCTGGCTGCCTTCTACTTTGACCCCATTTAGTGTCTGCTTGGCACTGTCTACTTGCCTCATGACCGTAAGATTGGCACTGCAAACAGTAGGGCGTGTTTTTGCGTGTAACGCAATGGTGATGCCTTCATCGAGATACCCTGCGAGGAGGCAGCGAGTGGAAAGCTAGTGATATTAGTAGATTCGGGGGCGGACACTAGCCTCGTAAAATCTAGTGTTTTACGAAAGGGGCTAGACATTAATCAAATGGACTTAGGAACGCTTAACGGAGCGTTTGGAGGGTGCATTAGGACATTGGGGTCGTTCAGAATAGGGCACAGTGGAGTTAAGGGTATGAGTTTTAGAATGCACGCAGTGGAAGTCGATAGGAAAGGTATCCCGGCTGATGGGATAATTGGCCGCGATAATCTTTGGGGACACACCATACTGGATGCGCTCGACAAGCAGTTATCATTCTATGATAACAATAAGCATAGAATCCTTACTTTTCCATTAATGTCATGGCAGGAAGGAACCGTGAGTAAGGTTAAGAATTGTATGGAGGTAGTGAATGCAAGGTCAACCAGAGTAGTTACTATGCATGTAAACACGAAACTTAGGACTCTTGTTTTGCACAAGCAGCAGCTACCGGAGGGCGTATATATGGGAGAAACCATAACGCACGTTGACAAGGGTAAGGTGTACGCTTGCGTACTCAACGCCTCAGAAAAGGACTACCTGATGGAAGAGGATTTTAGGCCTAAGTTCACTAGTTACGATAATTTTAAGGAACCGAATTATAGATCGGTAAATCAGATTAAACAAGTTGATATAAGAAAAAGAATGGAGGGAGTGCTAGCATCACTGAAGTTAGACCCAAGCGTAAATTCAGAAGAGAAGGCATCAATAGAAGCCATGACATATTTTTGCTGGAAGGAGACCAGTTGACATATACACCAGAGGTAGAGCATGAAATACCTACTAGAGTGGATCAAGCACCAATTAACCAGAAACAGTACAGATTGCCGCAAGCTCACAAAGATGAGGTAAATAGGCAAGTGGAAGGAATGTTAAAAGATAACATAATTTCACCGAGTATCTCGCCTTGGTACTCACCAATAACTTTGGTACCAAAATAGGGAGGTGCTCAGGGCAAAAGAAGTGGAGAATGGTCGTCGATTTTAGGAAATTGAACGACGCCACTATCAAGCAACTGTTCCCGATTCCAAGGATAGAAGAAATTCTGGATCAATTGGGGCATAGTAGATATTTTTCTACACTTGATCTAGCAAGTGGTTACCACCAAGTTCTGGTGGATACCCAAGATGAGCAGAAAACCGCGTTCAGCACCGGTTTAGGGCATTATGAGTTGACCAGAATGCCGTTTGGAATAACGGGAGCACCGGCCACCTTCCAACGGCTAATGAACCATGTGGTAACAGGCTTGCAAGGGTTAGATTGTTTTGTGTATTTCGATGATATTGTAATTTACGGGAAGAACTTGCAGCAGCATTCACAACGCTTGTGCAAGGTGCTCCAGAAATTACGAGAACACAATTTGAAATTGATCACGGAGAAGTGCCAATTTTTGCGAAGGGAGGTGGTCTATTTAGGCCATCGTTGCTCAGAGGCAGGAGCACTGCCTGACCCGCAGAAGGTGGAATGCGTTAAAAATCTAGCGATTCCGAGAAACAGAAAGGAAGTGCATGCATTCCTAGGACTAGTGAACTATTATAAAAAGTTCGTGGAAGGACTAGCCGGAATTGCGTTGCCAATTAATAAGTTGCTACGTAGAGAGGCAAAGTTCGAATGGACAGAGAGATGTCAGCAAGCATTCGAGAGGCTAAAATAAATAATTAGCTCGCCACCGATTTTGACATACCCCGACTTTGAGCAAACTTTTTTGTTGACCACTGATGCTAGCAATGAAGCATTAGGGGCAGTATTGTCACAAGGGGAAGTCGGTAATGACCGACCAATAGCATTCGCAAGTAGAGTGCTTAGCGACACGGAGAAGAGATACTCCACAATAAAGAAGGAATTTCTAGCCATAGTGTGGGCTACGAAGAATTTTAGAGCATATCTGCTAGGACGCCCATTTAAGATATATACTGATCACCAGCCGTTGAGAGGCATAGCCAATTTGAAAGACCAAACGTCTAGGCTAGCCAGGTTCAGACACAAGTTGTCTGAGTATGATTTTGAAATCATATACAAACCTGGGAAGAAGAATCTTAATGCGGACGCACTCAGCAGAGTACCGCAGGCACAGAAAGTATCAGTGGTGCAAACGAGGTCCAAAGCACGGTCAGATAAGGAGATGGCCGAGAGAATGCAAAAGGATAAAGTTGATGCTACAACAGATGTTAGCAAGATGGGTGAAGATGCCCACGAACAAAGAGCCAGTAGTGTGGAATGGCTGGAGGTTATTAAGGATATCCAGGCTGTGTTAAAGGGTTTCCATGATTCACCTCTAGGTGGACACCAGGGATTCTGGAAAACCCATGACAGAATTAGGCGAGTATACGGATGGAAAGGTATGCTCAAGGATATTAAGAAATATATAGAGTTGTCCAAAGTGTCAGGCCAACAAAAGTTCAAGGCTAACAAAGATGCCAATGGTGTTAACTGACACACCAAAACAGCCATTTGATAAAGTTCATATGGATATTGTAGGTATTTTACCTGAGACAATTTCGGGAAATAAATACATTTTGACGTTCCAAGATGATTTCTCAAAGTATATGGCGTGCGTGGCTATACCCGATGCTGAAGCAGGTACGGTGCCCAAGGCATTCTTTGATGAAATAATAGCACGATACAACACACCTAAGGTTTTGATAACCGACAATGGTTCCAATTTTGTATCGAAACTGTTCTCGGAAACATGTAAAATGCTGGGAATCAAGAAGTTGCACATAACACCATATCATCCACAGGCGAATGGCTCCCTGCAACGTAGTCATCGACCTCTGGCCGAGTACTTGCGCAGTTTTGCCAAGGAAGACGGCTCGAATTGGGATCAATGGTTGACCACTGCAATGCATGTACACAATAATACGGTACATGTATCAACGAAGAAAACTCCGTTCAGGACGCTCTACGGGTTTGATTTTAACATGCCAGCAAATCTGAAGCGCAAATGTACGCCAGTGTACAATGCTGATGACCCGAATAAAGTGCAAAAGTATCAGCTACAGCGAGCGCACGAGTTGGTCAGAGAAAACCAGGATTGTGCTAAACGAGTAGCCAGGGAGGCCTATAACAAGGTACTAAACCCAGTCGTTTTTAACGAGGGTGATCAGGTACTCATGAGGAATCAGGCTAGGAGAAACAAATTCTCACCTGTGTGGATAGGTCCGTATGTAGTAGCAGAGATCCGAAGCCCAGTTACAACAGTCGTAACGATTAAGGGCAAGAACAAAAAGATACATAATAAGCTGTTGAAATTATTCCACGTTAGACCACACACTTAAATTCATGTGTTAATTGTGTTGGACAAGTGTAAACACAAGAATAATAACATGAACAAGTACGTGTGTGTATCCAATAACACACACAGCACCGATTTTCATAGTCAATGTCAGTAAAAGTGTGCCACTTAAACTCGGGCAAGTGAATTGACGTAATGAAAATCTGCTTATTAAACACTATTGCCGAATGAAGGCAGTAGAGAAAAAAATTTTTTTTTGTTATAAAATATATATAAAATATTTTATTATTTACAAGTAATAAACGGGTTCATTGCACGTATTTTAAAATAAAATAAAATATAAGACAGCGGTATGAAAGAATGAAACCATATATTATGATTCAAGGGCGAGACAGTGTACGAATGCCCGCGTGAAGTAGTAAAAGAAATAATTTTTGCGAGCTGAAAATATGACTTCAATAAAGAATGAAGAAAAAAAATGGGAAGCAGTAAATGCATATATATACATATTTTTTTTTTTTTTGTTTTTGCGGTTTAGGTAGTCGCATGTGCAGCAGAGCCAATAACTGGGGCGTTTATGCAATACGTTATTAAGTTTGTAGCTACTCATAACGTGCACGGGTAATATGATGCGTTGACATTTTTGGCATGCGCTATAATGACAAGCGCATGTGCCGTGTACATATGTATGTATGTATGTGTGTGTATATATGTATGTATGTCAATAAGTAAGTATGAGCGCGTATAGCGTGTAAGTTTAATATGAGACATGGTGGTTTGCATGCATATGTTTAGCAGTAATATTTTAATTGTTTTATCAGTACTATATACATGAAGTCGTAGAGGTAGGGGCATGAAGGTAAACGTAAGTATGTTTGGAAGAGCAATAGGGAAGTAAGTAAAGTAAGTAGACACGGAAGCAGTGTAATTAAACAATTTTATATTTAGTATAAGTAATGATAATAGGAAAAGATGAAAGTCAAGGAAATTGAAAAAGACACAAATTTCTAAATATTGATATGAATAATGTAATAAAGAAGATAAGTATGGAATACAATTGATTTCAATTAGTTTGAATATAACTTCCGGGTGTACGACCCTGGAAGTATCGAACGTTGGCAGCATCGGATGTTGGTCGCCTAGCATTTGGTACAATCGGTGCAGTAAGATGGTAAGCCGACCAAGGCAAGTTTTGACTCGTTTAACAATTACGTAGGACAATTATGAATGCGGTTGTTTTGAAGTAAGAGGTTAGAAATGGTCTTGTTAGTATATTTAGTTAATATGGCAGGTTGGTCTAAGCTAAAATAAGTTAGGGAGAATAATTAGTAGGTAACAAGCTAAGAGGGCTAGTTGAGAATGGATAGTAGTAAAATCTAAATTAGGTTAGATAGACTAAAGTTTGCTTGTAAGTTTATTGTGTGTATTATGTTAAATGTTAGAGAAAATCTGGAGCTATAGGCTAGCTGACAGCGGTTAGAAAGCTAGAGTAAAATTGGCAGAGCTTCAGCGCAGTAGCAAGTAGGGTAGTGTTAATACCGAGGGGGTGCCTGTATGTTTCGTATGCATTAATAGATGGGTTTTCCACACTAGAGGTGTTATGAATATACACGAAACCAGGAGGTTTTTTTTAAGAGAAGAAATGAATTGGGTCATGCTATTGACAACGGAAAGACATGGTCAAGGATATTTAGATATTCTCGATAATGGTAACAAAAAAAAAGAAGATAAAAGGTCGGTCGATGGTGGATGTTAGTGTAAAGTAATGATAACGATAATGTAGCAGTAGTTAACCATAATGATTATTTAAATATTTAGAGAAATAGAAATATTTATTAGATAAGTTATTATAGCGATTAGTACAGTGTATGTGTAAGGCAGCTGTGTTCCTGGTAGCCTATTTGAGAGTTCCAGCGAAATGCAGCGAAACCGCGGAAGTGCGTGTGGAACCCTTGGCGGAAACGGACCTGATTTTGGTATCACTGGATAATGTTTGGTTCTCGAAAGACGAGTGGGTGGTGATATCGGAGTTTCGCGATGCTGATCTGGAGCCAGTATTGAAGAAACTAGAAGACTTGCAAAAGAAAACAATGGAGCTTTGCGAGTTAAGAGCAAATACGGGAGGATCTGACGGAAGTAAGAGAGGGTGTGAGATAACGGAAGCGGAATCGATAATAGCGGGACTCAGACGAAACGAGCAAGCTATGTCATTTTGGGGTAGCAAACAACGCGCAGCAAGTTGACTCTGATCTTGTGGGTTGTGGTTCAGTGCTTTAATCTAATTATTTGTCAATTAAGTGCGAGTTCCAAAATCTAACATTTTTGTAAATAGTCCGGGACTCCGCGATACGCACAATACTCCTGAGTATATCAGACGAAAATTACCTCCACAAACGTGCTATTGAACATGATTTCTGCTATGGCATAACTATTGGGCAGAACGCCGAGCTGGATAAATACATAGTAGTGCATTTGGCTAAGAACGGGGAGGAGGATAATGACCTGCTATTTGCAACCAACGAGTTGGATAGTAACTCTCAAGGATCTGTAAATCAATTGGATATTGACACACAAGCCCTGACGAGTCAATGAGTCGGCGCATGCAGAATGACACCAGGCTCCCTTGTAGTTTTAGAGTAAAATTGCACGAGACAGGAAATTGCCAATGAACACACATTCAAAGAAGGCAAACGGCTTTTCAGCGAATTGCACAATTTACTTATACATGGCAGTCATTTCTGCAACTCCGTTGAAGACGTCGCTAATGCTGATTACGTATTTTTGGTCTACTCTACGTTCACCCAGACAGCTACCTGCGAACCGTATACTCAGACTTTGAACGGCGGCACATTCTCGCCAATGGAGTGTCGTTTTGTCCGGAAACCGTTCCGAGTGGTACATTTTTGATCGCACTCCTCGTTGGAAAAGGGAGGGATCGCCGCGATCATAACGCTGGCAGTGATCGTTGCAGTAATCTCATATATATTCTGCCAGTTAAGGATACCCACAACGAGAACCACAACCAACGGCGCAGCATAACGACCATACCGACAACGGCAGCCGACAACCGGATCATCAGTTAGCAGAAGTATAACGTAAGATTTTAGATATAAATATCATAGCGGAATATAAGATTTTAAGTATAAGAATAAAATGTATTGTATGCCAGTGAGAAAAGAGTCGATGAAAGACCAAATATAAAAAGGGGAAAAATATAAAAGAACAAAATAGAACAAAAGAGAAAAGAAAAACTATAAAAAAAGAAGTCAAAGCAAAGGAAAAAAGAAAAAACTAAAAAAAAAGAAATTGATTCAAAAACAAAAAAAAAGAACATAAAGAAAAGAATATAAAAAAGGAAATAAAAAGAACCCAAAATATAAAATAAAGCGGATTTCAGAAAAAAAAAGAAAGAAGAAAAAATTATACACATGTATTGATTTAAGAAAATGCACTGACTGTTTGAAGTGCAGAAATGAATGTAAACTTTCATTGGAAGTTAGTTGCACTAACTTCTTTTAGAAAGAGGGGAGGAGCAGCGACTCCTAATAGATGCCACACTATGTTGGATTAGCATGTGCTAAAACTGTTTTATGATAAGGCATACTTCTAGGGTCTAAGTATTTTAAGTTAATGTGATCTGTGTAACATTATCATGTAAGCTTTTAGTGTATTACAGTTCCGCAGTCGAGTCGACGAGGGCAGCGAAATGTACCGTCTCCACTTTTGAAGTAGGTCGGTTGGCTTGACCAACTGACACCAATTAGCAGGTGCGGAACTGGAACACCAGAAAGGTCAGTTCACAGACTGAGATAGATGTTTAAAAAATAGTATATAAGTATTAGGTTTGGTAAGAATAAATGTTTTGTGATTTGAATCTTAAAAGTAAGAAGTGTTTAAATTTAACGTTAGGGCTCTAAAGTTTTCAGCCACGCGCCCGAAAGAACCGCGACAGGACGTCCCCCGCCAAGCAAGGACTCGAGATCCCCAACACAGGGCACTTTCTAGTAGGGGGACCACTTCTTGCACCAGCCTTCTCGGAGGAGACCACCCCATTTCTTTCTATTCTTAATCGAAGGCGTAGGCTTCAAGTTCTTTCCCAACAGTTCTCAGTACTTTTGAAATATGAAGACCATCCAAGAAAATGCAGCTAACGGAGATCTGGTGGTACTGCAGGATGACCACGTTCCACCCAACGAATGGCGATTTGGAAGGATCACAGAGGTCCACCCGGACTCAGACGGTAGAGTGCGAGTCGCGAAAGTGCGGACAGCACGCGGAATCGTTACAAGGCCCGTCACCATTCTGTGTAGCCTCTAGTTTGTAGCCTTTCCTTTTTGTATATATTCCTCGGTTCTTCCATGGAATCCTTAGTCTTCCTCGTAAAACGGTAGCAGTAGATCTCGCCTGGCTATGCCACGGGATAAAGTTGTAGTACTCTACGTAGTCTTGACGCCGTTATTTCTCCTACTATTAGCATCCTAACTTTTATTATTAGCCTTCTCGTCAGGAAAGGACTAATTATAAAATTAGATTTTCCAAAGACCTTCCCATCGTGCCGAGCTGACTGGCGTGGAAGACGCGATATCGGGCCGTGCCTTGCTTGTGCTCCGAGGGTACAGTTGGTGTTCCCAGCCCCCGTGATGCTACAGGGGTCGACAGGATATCAAAATCTGGGGGCAGCGGCGCCGTCTCGCGCCCACGATGTTACGACAGCATCCAGCACCACAGCGGCAGCCACGCCATCGCGCACCCGAGCCCGGTCTCCACCACCTGCAGCGCGTTCGCTATCGACGGTGCCGATGAGCGTCCGCCGCCGTCCCAATCAGGGGTCCACGCCAGGGAGCGTCCACATCACCGTTGCGCCACGTGCTTCACGTCCGATGTCCCGCGCCCCAGTGGTGGCTGCGACATCCCGCGCCCCAGTGGTGGCTGCGACATCCCGCGCCCCAGTGGTGGCTGCGATGCACCGCGCCCCAATGGTGGCTGCGGCAGCCCGCGCCGCAGTTGAGGCTGCGCCATCTCGCGCCCCAATGGTAGCTGCGCCATCTCAAACAACATCCGCAGCAACGGCAGTCTCGCACCCGGAAGCGGCTCCACAACGCCCGTGCGAGATGTGTAAGCGCTGGGGGCACACCATCGCAGTATGCAGGGCATTCCTGCAGCAATCATCGCGGCGCAGGAGAGAGGCGGTCGCGAGCCGGAAACTTTGTTTCGTGTGCCTGGGGGTGAAACACTTGCCACCGGCCACCGGCGACACCACCATCTCTTACACGGGAGCCGGCGGGAATAGGTCGTCATCTCTCTTGCAATACTGCAAGGGGGCGGCATGTTCGCGCCGGAGCCCTCCTGACGATGGCTGCTGCCTGCTCACAGTCACCATGCGACTCTGAGCGGGACTCAGTGCGGAGAGAATTCCCCTCATTGGGTCCCGCCAAAGTCGTGCGGCAGGCCGTAGCCATCTTTCTTTTTGCCATGCGAAAGTGCCGACTCAGGCGGAGGAGGAGAGTCAGTTGGCAAGACGGCGTGAAGACGAGCAGTTCATCTTTAACTCGCAATCAAGCAGAAAAGTATTAATTTCAAGTAGAAGAAAAGTATTAATTTCAAGTAGAAGAAAAGTATTAATGTCACGTTGAAGAAAAGAATTATAATTGACAATAAAAATATAGTGTTAGTTTAAAAAAAGTGTGTTATTTTCCAGAATATAAGAATATAAATTCTGTTTTATACGGCCAACACAACTTCATAGCAAAAAAAATGGAATCAAAAAATTACTTGGCTCTTCACAACAGTCTGCCTAATGCATTAGTATAAAATATTCCTGGATAATCGGCAACAGCTTTTCCTCTTTTACGGGGTTCCCATGTTTTTGTCGACTTATTCCACTCGCAATAGGTTGGTACTTCAGCATAGAGCAAAGTTCTTGCAAATCGACCATAATCATTTTGTTGTTGGCATAAACGAAAAAAATCAGTCAAAGTTGTCTTTTGTTGAATAACTGCTCGTTCTGCTGCATTTTCTTCAGTAAAATATACTCGTTGGCCGTTTTCGAGGTGAATAGCCAAATTAACGACAACTGGATCTCTTTCATGAATAGGGAAAGAAAGAATTCGCCATACAGCTTCATTGCTGCTGATGTATCTGCCCATTTGGTAGCGTGCAATCTCATCATTTTCATTCACACCTTCTACAGCGAAAACGGCCATGTCGCTACCTTTACGTACATATTTACAGATGTATTTAATTGACTTAACTGAACTGCAATATTCAACATTAATATGAGCTTTATATGTTTTGTATAACAGTGGGGAGTATGGTACAACCCATTTATTAACAATTTCTATATAATTTCTGGCAGTCATAATAAAGGAATATCCACCATGTTCAGTCGATCTTCTACGATACAAAGGATATCCATCATTTCCAGTGATTGTATATGTATAGTGTTTGTACGAAATGTATGAAAAAAAACTTTTGTGGCGCCACCTGGCGGATGAAATATATACTATAACCTCAGAGGCCACGACACAAATATATGTTGTAAATTTAGTTATGATTTCTTTTATGCTTCCGGAGATCCTTCGAGACGTACCTACGCACGAACGATTTTATATATTAAGATATATATATATATATATATATATATATATATATATATATATATATATATATATATATATATATATATATATATATATATATATATATATATATATATATATATATATATATATATATATATATATATATATATATATATATATATATATATATATATATATATATATATATATATATGTGTGTATAAGAAAGCCAACTAAATCAATTAAATTATTAAACTATAAAATTTCGAGCTTTATTATACATTTTTACACTTGCTCATGTTTGTGGTGTGATTGTTTAAAATTTGCTGCTTTCTTCCCGGCTGCTCTTCTGCTACTCACTCGTTCGTTCAAAATTACCGGGCGAGTTTATATTTCGCCGAGACATCTTACGGCGAAGACAGTAGCATTTACCGCGACATCCCACCTCCCGGTGGATTCAAACTTAAAGCGGCTAGCTTAGATGCAGGTCGCCGGATAATCCCGCGGCTGGTGCATACCGCGGCACTCCGGACTTGGCCGTCCTTGGCAGTGAAGACCTCAATTATTCGCCCTTTGGCCCATTGGCTTCTTGGTAAGACAGGATCGCATACAACAACCAGTTGGTCTACTCTTAGTGGTGAGGCTTTACTCCTCCATTTTTGTCGGTGCAAAAGTTGTAGCAAGTACTCCACAATCCACCTTTTCCACAGACGATCCTTCAGGTTCTGCGCAATTCTGCTCTCTCTTGTTTGCGCAGACAGATCTTCCCGTCCAGGTGTTTGAGTGGAATTGAGGCAGCCACTCAAGAAGTGGTTCGGAGTAAGTGGTTCCTCTTCTTCATGGGTTATAGGAAGCTCTGTAAGTGGACGGTTGTTTATTATATTTTCCGCCTCAATCAGTGCGCTGCGGAAGGTCTCCAAGCGTGGTGCCTCATCCTTCAGGGTTCTCTGTAGCAGGCGTTTCACGCATTGGACAAGCCGCTCCCAACAACCTCCAGCGCTAGGATTGGTTGGGCAATTAAAAATCCACTCTATGTTTTCCTCTGACATTGCCCGTCGAACCCGATCTACGTCAAAAAAGCAGTTCTCCTGGCGAAACTCCTTTTGCGCACCTGTAAAGTTGGTGCCATTGTCGCTACGAATTCTAATCGGCACACCGCGACGGTTCACAAAATTACTGAAACAAATTAAAAATGCATCGGTGGACAGATCTTCTGCCACCTCCAAATGTAGGGCTCGAGTGGTGAGGCAAGTGAATAATGCCACCCAACGTTTCTCTCGACTGCGCCCGATATCAACGCAGATTGGTCCACAGTAGTCCACCCCTGAGTAGGTAAAAGGTCGGACGTTCGGTGTTACACGGTGTGTGGGTAACTGTCCCATAAGTAGCACAGAAATCTTGGCTCGAGCGGTAATACATATGACACAATCTTTCTTGATCCTTTTTAATACTGTGCGAGCATGAGTCACCCAGAACTTTTGCCGCATTTCATTTATTGTTAGGCAATCATTCTGGTAATGTCTCTTTTGGTGGTAATGCTTCATTATCAGCTGCGACACGCGATGTTTCTGAGGTAATATTATCGGGCGTCGGGCTGATTCAGGTATGTAGTATATAGTCGATTCTTCCGTTGACTCTCAGCAGACCATCAGGATACAGCATCGGCGTGAGCTTAAATATGGCACTGGTCTTTGGAATTCTTTTACTTGCGCGTAGGGCTGACATTTCATCTACAAATGACTCCTCTTGTACGCGACAGCATACAAATTTTTCACCATCAGGAACTTCAGTGCTGCTGTGAGCTCTCCAAAGTGACGGGCTCTAGATTTGGCGTTGCGAATGAACCGAAATATCCATGCTGCACCCTCAACGTCTTTATGTAGGATGAAAACTTGATGAAACTATCAAGAATATTGTCTGTGTTTATTATGTGTAACACCTGATTAACAGCTTCTTCAGATACACAGTGCTCTGAGTGAAGCATCCCAGCTTTTTGAGGCCAGTGTATTTCTTCTTGGCACAAGAAATCTGGACCCAATATCCAAAGGCTGTCTTGCTCTACATACTGTGGCAACTTGGCTCTAGTTACATCGTCGGCGACGTTCATCGATGTTGGTATCCAGCGCCATTGCATCGGCGTGGAAGTGGCAAGTATCTCAGCAATACGGTAGGCAACGAATTGCTTATACTTACGGGTTGTGGAACGAAGCCAAAACAGAATTGTCTTGGAATCGCTCCAAAATGTCGTAGCGTTGATCTTGAAATCATGGCAGTCTACAATCTAAGTCTTCAGTCTGCACTGTACTGTCATACCCTTTGCATGTGCACACCTCGTTTTGGCAGCAACGAATGTGACTTCTACCTCGCACTTTCACTAGCATCAACCAATATGAGCTGTATATCATCGGCATTCGGCAACAAATACGACAAGCAACGCGGGACTGAAAAGTTTTTCACGCCCTGAAAAACGTTCCACCATGCAACCCACTGTTTCTCCAAATCTGATGGCTGCTGCTCATCCCACTAGATTTTCCGCTTCCACAACGACTGCTGAAGTAGCTTGGCGAAAATAGTGATGTTGGCTAGGAGGCCAAAGGGGTCGTAAATAGCCATAACGATTTCCAGCAACTCTCTCTTCGTCGGTGTTCTCCTGTACTGCAGCACCTGGCGTGTAATTCTATGGAACTTAAAGTGGAATTCAAACCTGTCCACTCCAGAGTTCCAAAGCATACCCAGCACCTTCTCTGTTGTTGGCTGCAGTTCTGTGTTGACAACGTCTTGTTGCTTGTTGTTGGGGTGGTGTCCTTGCTTGTCGTCGAGAGACGTCCTGTCGCGGTTCGCTGGGCGCGTAGCTGAAAACTTTAAAATCACTAGCTCTAAATGAGAACACACAGACACTTTCCGGTTTCAAGATAAAAATCACAAGCCTCTTTATTCTTAGAATACTAATTCTTATATACTATTTACAATTCACAATTACAATACAAAAACTGACCTTTCTGGTGTTCCAGTTTCGCACCTGTTAATTTGTGTCAGTTGGTCAAGCCAACTGACATATGCCATTCTGAAATGTTGATGGTGCATTCTAACTTTCAATGCCCGGTGCGCGGCGCGACTGCGAAACGTTTACAGAATAAATATTACATAGGTAATATTAATTCTAAATACTCACACCCTAAAAATATGTACTTTCTTAAGTAACTTTAACACATGCTAATCACACAGAATGTGTGGCATCTGTTAGGAGTCGATGATGTGAGACACTACGCGCAGGAAACTTGATTCTAACTCACAACATCCCTCCCCTCTTTCTAAAAGAAGTTAGTGCAACTAACTTCTAATGAATCTTTTCTCTTTTCTGCACTTTAATCTGTGCATTTTCTTAATCCTATAGTACATATGTACAGTTTTTCTTTTTTCAAATTCGCCTTATTTAGGTTCAATTGTTGTATTCTTTTCTTTTTACTTTTGTGTTCTTTTCTTTTTTCCTCTTTTGTTTTATTTTGTTCTTTTATTTCTATCTTTTTTTTTTAGTTATATTCCCCTTTTTATATTTGGTCTTTCATTGACTCTTTTCTCACTGGCGTATATACAAACAAAATTTCAAACTAATTACATATTTAGCTACGCTTCTTATAAATACGGTCCTCTGCAATTGTTGGTCCTGGTAATGCCCGTCCTGCGAGAGTGAAGTCCCTCGATGAACTCAGCATACCCCTCCCTTCTTTCTGGATCGGTACGTACAAAGATGTTATAGGTTGGCGACTTGGTTTGCAATTAAAACTTTGCTTTTAATGGCCTTCTTCTTTCCATTGATATAGCGTGCCCCACGGCTGTAGATGGTATTGCCTCTGCTTATAGTATTCAACTTGTAAAAAACATTTGGAATACATGAGAGATTACAATACTCCTTCTTACTTTGCAGCAATGCGTTTTATGGTGGAAGTGTTTCTCTTGAGCTTCCTCATAATGGTATTTGACATCGTTTGGCTTTGATGTGGAGACAATCGGTATTTCTCTGAGACACACATTTAATTATTTAATTTGTGTACTCTGAAAGGTGACCAGTCTCTGTGTCCTCTTGTATTAAATCATATTTCATATGTAAATCACATTTCATATGTTCATACTCTAGATTGGACATATACTTCAATGAAGCAATTAACTTCCGTGAGCCAAATTTCTTCTGCTTATTATATTTGGTGGTGGTTTCAGTCACCCACCTTAAGCTTTTACCCATCTTCAACTTATCCAAAATCGATTCTGTTGAGATTGTGATACACTGGGTGGACATTGTAATATAAAATTGTCCAACTCCAAACATGACTCCGCAAGGAAACTAGTTTATTTTTCGTTGCTTGTCAATAACTCATCCACAACGCGTTCAAATGCTGCGACCATATGCCATTTCACAAAGAAAAATAACTCCGTCACCATTCATCCCCAATCCAATATATTGGCATCCTTGCGGTCACGACCGGATTCCCAAATCTTGGATAGCTGCCAGAAATCTCTGATTTTCAAAAACACATCTTTACGAATAATACGTTGGTCCCTTAGTCTGCACCGTCTTCCGATTTGCGCTGTTCCTGGAATTTCCTGCTTCGGTTCACATCATCAAAACTGAATACTTACAATAATTTTCTTAATTTTCTAGTGAGCATCTATGTTTAATTTCAGCCGAACATTTCATAAGTTAATTTAATAAATCAATTTCAAAATTGTATAATATTTAAACAAATATAGTATATACTCGTTTACTATATATACTCTTGGGTATAATTTTTTTCTTTGGATTATTACATTTATTTACATTTATTAATTTAGAATTTAAATAATTAATTTCTGTAACATTAATTATTTTCTAAACTACCTTTAATTTTAATCTGAACTTTTACACAGATTATAATTTTTTATTTATAATTTTTCTTAACCATGCGCTATTCCTGAATATATTAATAAAAAAAACAATATTTCTATAACATGCTTATTCTATAATTGAATGCTATATCATTCAATTTGCATCCGCTCGTCTTTTCCCCTTACATTTAACGGATTCGCTACCGTATCCTAGAGGAAAAGAGGACTGGACTATGTGTTATTATTGCCATATGGCATCAGTTTTGCTTTGTTTAAAACTTTTCCATGCTTTTCTTTCCAATGTGAGTTGTCACTCATTTAAATTTCGAGCATATCTCTTTGCTCCTCCTACAAAAACAAGATTATAGAAGATAAACCCGTTTATGTTAAAAACTTGTCCATTGCATGACTGAACTTGTGTTGTATCATGAAAGTCATGCATACCATATGTATGCCTGCGATTGTAAAGAACCAAATGCACCAGAGAAATGTGTAGTGCACGCGCAGCATGATCGCACACACACACACTCACTCCACATGCTCAAACCTTTCCTCTATCCCAAAGCAATGCACTTAAATTTGGTCATGTGCAATTCGAACCTCAAAGGTCTGCCGTAGGCAAGAATTGCACATTCATAATTTATTGCTTGCACATGTGATTTTCATGACACATGGGATATTGGAAATATGGAAATGAAACACTAACTACAGCAAAATTAAATTATAGGAATAAGTATATAAGAACGTAGTTATAAGAATAAAGATCAGTTCTAAACACAAATCATAACTGTTTGTACTCACAAGGAGCTGACTTTAGTCGCTTCGATAGAACTCAAAGGAGCTGACTCTAGTCGCTCCAATTAGAACATTTGGCTGCCTTAAGGCGACAATACAAAAGTGCGCAAGCTCTCGCGCAATCAAACAATCATATGAGCCCATCAGCTGCGTAGGGAATATACTGATAGGCAAAACTAACTGTATTACTAACGGAACTTATTACATGCCGATCCTGCCCACACTGCGCCTGATCTTTCTGACCAGATCAGATTCCTGATTCTTGATTTTTTACACCGATCCTGATTTTCCTGCTATACCACTGTCCAGACAACAAGTGCTACAGGGATTAATGACGCAGAATTCCACGCCTTATTTGAAAGAACCTACAACAGAGCGGCTAAACATCTGGAAACAGTAAAAAGGAAGCAGCAGTCAAGGAAACGCTGTACCCACTGGGGAACGCAGTACCAGCACCACAACCCTTAGATACCTTCTATAAACGAGCAGCCACTTTAGAAGAGGAATACGTGCCATAACCACAACCAGGGTCAAAAACAACCAACATCCGTTATATCCCGTCAGGCTCCTCCGAAGGTCCGAAGCCGATTACCATTGAACAATACAGGGACAGGCAAGTGAAGAACTCCGAGTTAAGACGAAGCTTGTGCCAAAGCCAAAACAATGAGGAACGCAAGAGAGGGAAGAGAGCCGGAAGAAAGGTCCAAAACAGGACACAGCTAACAACACTATATCACGGCTACAATCTGCAACAGACGGTCGAAGAGAAAAACCTCTATAAAAGAAGAATAACTAAAATTCGTATAGATGGAAACCGACCAAGCGATATTAAAGCCTCACAAGCCGTTAACTGATGCCGGAAAAATTTAGTTTTTTTTTTTTATGGTTATGGAAAGCAATAGGCATTAGCGGAACACCTACAGCTGAAGACTGGGATGATGGTGCAGTAAAAACGTTAGAAACAAGGACAATGATAAATAAATACTGCCCATTTTGATCTACAACAACATAAATTATCTGAATATTTTTATAAATAGAAATTAATATAACTATTACTATAAATAAAGCATTTTATTATTAACTATAGATTAATCATTTAAAAAAAAATATTAAGATATTTTAAAATTATGTTAAAATTATATAATGTAGTACAATAAAACATTTAAATAGGTAATAATTGTTACAACTAATATAAGTAAATCGCGTATTTAAATACTCTACTCAAATATATATAAAATACAAACTAAATATTTGTAATTGTCAACTCCAAACATGGGAGGCACAAAATCTAAAGCAGAATCTATTTTTGACCTGACTGAGATAGTGTCTAAGAAATAAGTTATGAGCCTAGCTTCTTTAGAAAAAATTGAGCAAATTGTAGGCATTTTAAAGAAAAACCCGAATAGAGTATATACCGAGAATTACATAACAGACTTACAGGCAACTCTCAATACACAAACTGCCTATTTTGAACTAGAGCTTAACAAAGCCCCCAGCTTAGAAAGAAACACATTAGTATCTAGGTTTAATATACTGAGCACATATGTTAAGAAAATCATTAGCAGTCAAAAGTCTATGAAAGAGGAGAAATTAGCAAAATTAGAAACAGAACTACTATCAGAGCTCGCTATGACGTCTTTTAATGTAATTGATTGCCTGAAGGCAATACCTGAATTCTCAGGCAAGCCTGAAGACTTGTCCAAGTTCATAAGCTTAGTGGAAATTATGAAGACCACTGTACCAACAACGAGTGAGAACATATTTTTCACACTAGTATTTAATACTAAACTACCGGACAGAATTAAGAACAAATTAGAACTAGCAGGAGCAGACAATACAACAACATTAATTTCAGAATTAAAAAATTTGTTAAAACCAACAAAAACTACAAATTGCATATTAGATGATCTTTCGAAACTGAGACAGAGTAGTAAGACAATTTCTCGTTATGCAGAATAGATTGAGGAACTAATTTGTACTCTAAACAAGTTACAAACTACAGACACCTCTGCAGAAGTAAAGAAAGCAATCATAATAACGATACAATAGCTTTCAATTCATTCAAAAACGGTCTAACCAATATGTCAACAATCCAAACAATTACAGCAAGCCGCAGCAAACAATTTAAAGAAGCGGTACAAATAGCTGACGTATTTGAAAAACCGAACGAGACTCGCATTTTGTCATATAGAAGTAATAATTATCGCGAACAAAAACAATACAACAATATGCCTCAACAAAACAGATACCGCAGAAATAATTTTAATGTCAATAACCAACGAAGTCATTACCCTAATGGCAACGTACGAAATTACTACAATAACCACAGACAAGAAAATTCGAATAACATTGCTTACAGACGTAATTGGAGAAATAAGAACAACACAAACCATTACAACAGTCAACGTACTAATCAGCAACCATACAGAAACAACAACAATAACAGAAGAAACTCCGGTCGAAATAGAATAATGTATGTAGAAACCACTGCACAAGACACAGCTGACTGCATAAATCAACAAAAAACGACGACATCCCCGCCTGCTAAATATACAAAATAATATGAGTGGTGCGGGCATAAACAAAAAAGAATTACCCAAAACAGCATTCACTATAAACACAGACCGACATATAGGACGTTTTGTCAAAATAAAATACAAGAACACATACATAAATTTTTTAGTAGATACTGGAGCAGAAATTTCACTGCTAACAATTGGTAGTATATTCGACGAAGATATTTTCAGCCAATATTCTTGTCCATTAACAGGAATTTCAAAAGAAAATGTTTACACTTTAGGTACATCAAAAATCTTACTAAAAATTCAGCAAGAAACCTTTAAACACACATTCCAAATTGTAGAAGATAGTTTTCCAGTCAAAGCCGATGGAATTTTAGGAGACAATTTTCTCTTAAAAATCTGCGGAAAGATAGACTACGAAACACTCACGTTACAATTTACACTTAATAACACATTTTTAGTGCTTGATTTAGCAAGCAAAGTATTTTGTATCACCATACCGCCGAGATGCGAGGTAATACACCCAATAAATGAGAACATAACTTAAAACATGCTTGTATGCAATAAAGAAATACAACCAGGCATATACATAAGCAATACTATAATTCCAGCTAAAGCCATAAAACACATACGCATTTTGAACACAGCACAAGATACCATACAGTTAAACAAGCTAAAAATAGAATGCAAACCCTTAAAAAATTATTACGTAGTAAACAGCACACAGAACAATAGCACAAAAAGATAGAACCAAATACAACCACTGCTACAATTTGACACGCAAGACATTTTTGCAAAGGACAGTATAGAGAAATTGTGTCAAGAATAAGCAGATATTTTCCACTTAGATGACGATGTCCTGACAGTCAACAATTTCTATGAGCAACATTTAGAGGCAACAGATAAAAAATCGGTATTCATAAAAAATTACCGTTTGCCACACACACAAATGGAAAATATAAATGAGCAAGTAAAAAACCTGCTGAAACAAGAAATAATTGAACATTCAATTAGTGCTTATAACGTACCACTACTTGTTGTACCGAAAAAGAGTTCCGATGATTCCAAACAGTGGAGATTAGTAGTAGACTACCGCCAATTGAATAAAAAGTTGGTTGATGATAAATTCTCAATCACAAGACTACAAGACGTACTGGACAAAATAGTCAGATCCAAATACTTCACAACCCTAGACATGACTAGCTCTTTCCATCAAATCCCTCTAGATTACGAGTCAAGACATTTAACCGCATTTTCAACTGCTGATGGTCACTATCAGTTTAAAAGACTACCCTTTGGTCTAAAAATCTCTTCGAACAGCTTTCAGCGTATGCTAACTATCGCATTAGCAGGATTATAGAGTAATGCTTTTCTTTACGTAGACGACATAATTGTTTTCGGTAAATCTATAAAGCATCATAATGATAATCTAGTAAAAATCTTTAAGCGAATAAGAAAGTACAATCTGAAATTAAATCCGAAAAAGTTTAATTTTTTTAAACCAGAAGTAATTTTTCTAGGTCACTTAGTTACCGCTAATGGAGTAACAGCTGATCCAGAAATATGTAAAGTTGTAAACATATATCCAACTCCAAAAAATAAGGATGAAATCAAAAGATTCGTAGCTTTCTGTAATTATTACCGTCGCTTTATAAAGAATTTCGCGGAAATAGCTAAACCTTTAAATAACCTACAAAAGAAAAACACCGAATACATATGGACGGATGAATGTGAAGTAGCATTCAAGAAACTAAAAGAAAGTATAACTCACTCACCCGTACTTAGATACCCTGATTTCGATGAAGAATTCATATTGACCACTGATGCATCCAATTATGCGTTAGGTGCTATTTTATCACAAGGAACTATAGGAGAAGGTCGACCAATAGCTTATGCTAGCAGATCTCTTAATAAACATGAAATTAACAAACCTGTCATTGAGAAAGAATTATTAGCATTGGGCTATTAACCATTTTCGACCATACTTGTTTGGAACGAAGTTCACAGTAGTAACAGATCACAGACCACTAGTATCACTGTTTACACACAACAACCCCTCATCTAGAATGACTCGTATCCGACTAGACTTGATGGAATATGACTTTAAAATTATATACAAACAGGGAAAAATTAATACAAACTCAGATGCTTTGTCAAGAATAGAAATAAATTCTGACACATTAAAGGCAATGATACCCACAGTTATTGCTATCACAAGAAGCATGAAGAAAAAACAAACAGATGTAATTACTGAAGAACCAGACAAGAGGAGCGCGAGCCTCTATATATGGAACAGTACATCTTTATCGGATATTAGAAATTTAAAACAGTTAAAGTGCAAAGTTTTAAAAGAGGATGAGCTCGAGCGAAATACGCGTAGAAGTGATAAAAGTTTGCCAAATATTACAGTCGACTATAAAAATATACTGATAGAGTTAAGCGATAATTCTGACTTAGTCCTCGGTACGGTCATGAGGAAGTTTACTCAATTTTTGATCAATCATGGAATCGACAAGATCGCTCTTTCAAAAGAGGATACCTTGTTTGATATTATTAATGAAGATAATTTAAAGGCCTTATATAAGAATATATTTATTGAGAATTTAGCTAAAGGACGGCAAACTCCTGCTATAATTTTATTTGTACCCCCACGTAATATACATGATATAAATGAGCAAAAGAAACTCATACATGATAACCATTGCACACAAACATCCGGACATCCTGGAGTAAGAAGAACGTTATTAAAGTTAAAACAAAAATACATATGGAAAAATATGACAAAAATGGTGAAGACATATATAAATAACTGCGAGATATGTGCAAAAAACAAAACAACAAAACACATAAGAGAAAAGATGGTCATTACAGACACCCATCGACAAGTTTCCAAATAGTAGAAATGGACACAGTAGGACCACTCCGTATTTCAAACGGATACATTTTAAGACTTCAGTGCCAGCTAACTAAATATATTGAAGCATATCCAATGTATACAAAAGAATCTTTAGAAGTTGCCAATACTTTACTAGAAAAATTCATACTAAAGTATGGAGGTTTTCACACAATAAAGACAGACATGGGTAGAGAATTCGTGAACCAAGTATATGACCATATGAGCAAAACGTTAGATTTTCAACATAAAACATCCACCCCTTACCATCATCAAACACTAGGTAGCGTAGAAAGAAATCATAGAGGTCTCAATGAATACATACGCACCTCGACAGAAGAACAGGAATGGGAAAAGGGTTTACCTTACTATGTTTTCTCATATAATACCACACCACACGTCGACACAGGTTACTCACCTTTCGAACTCATATTTGGAAAATTGCCAAACATTCTAACAGATAAACAAGGGATCAAAACATTTATTCCGACCAACGCTGATGAATACCTAAATGAATTATAAAACAGGCTAGAAAATGCAAAAGACACTGCAAGACTTATACTCCAAAAAACAAAGATGAAAAGAAAAATAAACTACGACATAGGAACAAATAGTTCAAATTTTAATATAGGAGACTTAGTAATGCTAAGAAATATGTGTAGGAAAAAGTTAGACAGCCCATACATAGGCCCGTTTAAAATTATTAATAGACTAGCTGTAAATTCCCTAATAGATTAGAATGGAAAAGACGTCCTAGTACATAATAACAATCTTAAGAAATTCAAATAAGAAATTTAAATACGAAATTTATATAAGAAATATACAAATAAGAAATTTAAATAAGAAATTTATATAAGAAATATACAAATAAGAAATTTAAATAAGAAAATTATATAAGAAATATACAAATAAGAAATTTAATAAAGAAATATATATAAGAAATACACAAATAAGAAAATATAAGTAAGAAAAATATAAATAAGAAAAGCTAGATATAGCCATATAGCATTGTAAAACCAAAACATAGCCAAGTATATATATAAAACAAAAAAAAATAAATTTTTCCAAAATAAAAAATTTTTTTTTTCCGGAGGATTAGTGGTGTAGTGTATCATGCAAGTCATGCATACCATATGTATGCCTGCGATGGCCCGTTTAAAATTATTAATAGACTAGCTGTAAATTCCCTAATAGATTAGAATGGAAAAGACGTCCTAGTACATAATAACAATCTTAAGAAATTCAAATAAGAAATTTAAATACGAAATTTATATAAGAAATATACAAATAAGAAATTTAAATAAGAAATTTATATAAGAAATATACAAATAAGAAATTTAAATAAGAAAATTATATAAGAAATATACAAATAAGAAATTTAATAAAGAAATATATATAAGAAATACACAAATAAGAAAATATAAGTAAGAAAAATATAAATAAGAAAAGCTAGATATAGCCATATAGCATTGTAAAACCAAAACATAGCCAAGTATATATATAAAACAAAAAAAAATAAATTTTTCCAAAATAAAAAATTTTTTTTTTCCGGAGGATTAGTGGTGTAGTGTATCATGCAAGTCATGCATACCATATGTATGCCTGCGATTGTAAAGAACCAATGCACCAGAGAAATGTGTAGTGCACGCGCAGCATGATCGCACACACACACACTCACTCCACATGCTCAAACCTTTCCTCTATCCCAAAGCAATGCACTTAAATTAGGTCATGTGCAATTCGAACCTCAAAGGTCTGCCGTAGGCAAGAATTGCACATTCATAATTTATTGCTTGCACATGTGATTTTCATGACACATGGGATATTGGAAATATGGAAATGAAACACTAACTACAGCAAAATTAAATGATAGGAATAAGTATATAAGAACGTAGTTATAAGAATAAAGATCAGTTCTAAACACAAATCATAACTGTTTGTACTCACAAGGAGCTGACTTTAGTCGCTTCGATAGAACTCAAAGGAGCTGACTCTAGTCGCTCCAATTAGAACATTTGGCTGCCTTAAGGCGCCGATACAAAAGTGCGCAAGCTCTAGCGCAATCAAACAATCATATGAGCCCATCAGCTGCGTAGGGAATATACTGATAGGCAAAACTAACTGTATTACTAACAGAACTTTGAAACAAACTTTTCATTGCATACAATTACTTTTTATTCAAATTTACTTCTAGCCTGATATGTACGAGTATATATCCATTAACGATTGTATTTTCCATCCTGTAATTAGCTCGTATATGAATACATACATACATGCATTTTATAATTACCTAGAATTAATTGCTTACTTTCCCAATCAACCTATACATTTTTTTTATATCCCAACATATACATTTATTCAAATTTCCTTATGCTAATTTCCTAGTCAATAAACAGTTAAAACCTATGTAAAGGGTTTTTCAAAAGAAACGCTACGAAAGTAAATCGATAGTGACATCAAACGACGCCATATTTTTTCCCGCTCTTTCGACATTTCTCTTCAGTAAGGTTTGCCATTTCATAATGCAAAGAAAATACGAGCCAACAACGAGTCGAAATTATTAACATTTACTGCCGAAATTCGGAGTCAGTCGCCTCAACTTTAAGAACGCCACGTCCAATTTATGATGAGGCTCATTTCTGGCTGAATGGCTTCGTCAATAAGCAAAATATGCGTTATTGGTTAGACAGCAATCCACACGTACTCCATGAGTCATCATTGCATCCCGAAAAAATTACGGTTTGTTGCGGTCTATGGGCCGGCGGCGTCATTGGGCCGTACTTCTTCCGTGATGATCAAGACCGGCACATTACTGTGAATGCGAATCGCTACCGTTCAATGATAACCGAATATTTTTGGCCCCAATTGGATAATATGGACTTGGAGGACATGTAATTCCAACAGGACGGCGCCACAAGCCACACAGCGAATGCCACAATCAATTTACTACAAACCAAGTTTGGTGAACGTGTTATCTCACGAAATGGCCCAATCGATTGGCCGCCTTGGTCGTGCGATTTGACGCCGTTAGATTATTTCCTGTGGGGCTACGTCAAGTCTATGGTCTATGCTACCAAGCCAGCGACGATTGATGAACTTCGTACGAATATCGAACGTGAAATGTCAGCAGTATCGGCCGATTTATGCTTGAAAACCGTTTAAAATTGGGTTCAGCGTCTGGACTTCTGCAAGCGTGCCCGTGGTGCCCATGCAAAACAAATCGTACCATCATACATAATGGCATCGAACGTACTTTCACAGGATAAAAGAATTTCATTGATATCTAAAACCGGTTTTGTTTTATTTAAAAAAAACTTTTGTAGCGCTCTTATTGAAAAACCCGATATATCTACATATAGCCTGCTGCAGTATGTGCAAATTCCCAATTCCTAACCATATGTCCCTACATACTTACTTATATGGCCATACCCATTCCTATAACTAGAATACTTACTTCTTTAAATATTCCCTCGTACATTCATTCTATACATTATACAGTTACATACTTATATATTTACTTCACCAACGGTGCCGGCGCTACTGCTTTCATTTCATTAACCGCCGTATGTATGTATGTACATATGTGAAGTAAAATTTTATATTACTTACCCACGACTGTCTTACTATTTTATTTTATTTTTTAAATACGTGCAATGAACCCGTTTATTATTATTTAATATGTAAAAAAAAAATATTTTTCTCTACTGTCTTCATTCGGCAATAGTGCTTAATAAGCAGATTTTCATTACGTCAATTTTACTTGCCCGAGTTTAAGTGGCACACTTTTACTGGCATTGTCTCTGAAAATCGGCGCTGCGTGTGTTATTTGATACACACACTTACATATTTACATTGTTACTCTTGTGTTAACATTTGTAAAACACTATTAACACATGTCTTTAGTTGTGAGGTCTAATGTAGAATAATTTCAACAAATTATTATGTAGCTTTTTGTTTTTGCCCTTAATCGTTACGACTGTTGTAACTGGGCTTCGGATCTCTGCTACTACATACGGACACAGGTGAGAATTTGTTTCTCCTAGCCTGATTCTTCATGAGTACTTGATCACCCACGTTAAAAACGACTGGGTTTAGTACCTTGTTATAGGCTTCCCTGGCTACTCGTTTAGCACAATCCTGGTTTCCTCTGACCAACTCGTGCGCTTGCTGTAGCTGATACATTTGTACTTTATTCATCAGCATTGTACACTGGCGCACATTTGCGCTTCAGATTTGCTGGCATGTTGAAATCAAACCCGTAGGATGTTCTAAACGGAGTTTGTTTCGTTGATACATGCACAGTATTGTTGTGTACATGCATTGCAGTGGTCAACCATTGATCCCAATTCGAGCCGTCTTCTTTGGCAAAACTGCGCCAGTACTCGGCCAGAGGTCGATGACTAAGCTCCAATGAGCCATTCGCCTGTGGATGATATGGTGTTATGTGCAACTTCTTGATTCCCAGAATTTTACAAGTTTCTGAGAATAATTTCGATACAAAATTGGTTATCAAAACCTTAGGTATGTTGTACCGCGCTCTTATTTCATCAAAGAATGCCTTGGCTACCGTACTTGCTTCAGCATCGGGTATAGCCACGCACGCCATATACTTTGAGAAATCATCTTGGAACGTCAAAATGTATTTATTTCCCGAAACTGTCTCACGTAAAATACCTACCATATCCATATGAACTTTATCAAATGGCTATGGTGTGTCAGTGTAAGGAGCAAAAAATTCCCCATAAATTTTGCTCCAACATAATTCTTCTGCCACACCACCATTTTTCAAACGAAGCCACGTGCCGCACTCGATTGTTCCAGAAGAATTTAATTTATGCACTATTAGAAGCAATCGGCAAAACCCACCCCTAATAAACAGTATGATCGACGCGCATGACATCATCAACAACAACAACAGAGCGTGCAACAACAAACAATGCCACGTGCTTGACAACAATCCGAATTCTGCAGCGATAGTGGCGGTTACGTTTGAATACAAATGATACAACAACAGAAATTTCTGGAAGTTTTGCGACTGAAGCTGGGCTATAAAAGCAGCAGCAACCGAGGGACTCGCTCTCTTTTCCTGATCAGCCATCGACCACGACGCACCGACAGCAGCTTTTTACATCATCAACCATCGACGACTACGCATCGACAGTAGTCTCTTTTCCGGAACAGCCATCGACGGCGACACATCGACGCACACGAAGAAAACATCGACGCACCAAGACTTTTGACCGTACTGAGATCATTCTGCATTAGTGGTTCAATCTGCATAGGGTTTGTAATCGGTACTCCACTAATGCTCAGAATTACAAACGCTTACTGGATTAGTGGATTATAGGGTTTGTAATCGGTACTCCACTAATACCAAGAAGTACGACCGCTTACTGAGACCATTCTGAATTAGTGGATTATAGGGTTTGTAATCGGTACTCCACTAATTCCCAGAATTACCAAGAATTTTGGCTCCAGCATTTGATGCAACCGTACTGAGATCATTCTGCATTAGTGGATTATAGGGTTTGTAATCGGTACTCCACTAATGCTCAGAATTACAAACGCTTACTGGATTAGTGGATTATAGGGTTTGTAATCGGTACTCCACTAATACCAAGAAGTACGACCACTTACTGAGACAATTCCGGATGAGTGGATTATATGGTTTGTAATCGGTACTCCACTAATTCCCAGAATTACCAACGTTGTACCGAGACTATGTATTAGTATTAATATTAGCTATTAACTCAGCATTAGCTATTATCTAAAGATTTAATTTAATAAATAAAATAAAACGAAACTAAGTAAACTCATAGTTATTTCTGTAAACGACCCCTGGCAATCCGGCGAGCATTACCCAGGCGAAATAACGAAAAAGGGTTCGTTACAGTGGCGCCCGAGCAGGGACTCTGACAAGAAAACAGACAGAGCAAACAAAAGAGTTTTATCCAACTTCGCCCCATCACCAGAGTCTTACGCAGGATGGGAAAAACGAGTTGGGTATACAACCTACGCAAGGATCAGCTAGTGGTGTGTTGTGTCGAGTTTGGTTTAGAGGCCTCTGGTACAGTGGAAGAGCTACGAAAGTGACTAGCCGAATTCACCAATGGTACTGAATTAAATCTACAGCAGGAATATCGATTGGCAGAGTTACAGGCCCGGCATGCGAGAAGTTTGTCACCCGGGCCTAGTACCCACGGAGGGACTATCCCCAGCACAGTTCAGTAGGTAAGCCCCAAAGAACCGACAGTAATTAACAGAGAAACGCTATCACCAGCTGGAGATGACCAGGCAGTATCGTCGCGTACTGCGTTTCACCCAGTAGTACCCGATACAACGCGAGGCGGAAATGACACTTATTCGGCTGTTATTGACCACGTCAGAAAATGGTCAATTAAATACGATGGAGGGCGTGACGCCCTGGCTTTCGTCGAGCGAGTGGAGGAGCTTTCGGAGCTATACAGTCTAAACAAACAGATGTTACCCCGAACAATGCCCGAACTCCTTAAGGAGCGAGCTTTTTTGTGGTTTCACAATAACAATCGAGCGTGGATAGATTGGCCTTCGTTCAAGAAGGACTTTCTTAAATTTTTCTTGCCTGCCAGATATTTCGAAAAGCTGGAGGACGAGATCAGGCAGCGGCAACAGTAACCACGGGAAACATTCAAGCAATATGTGGTTGAACTACAAAATCTCATGCGGCATGCGGGCTACTCGGAAGAAAACAAGCTTGAGTGAATTTTCCGGAATAGCCTAGAAGAGTACCAGTGGTACGTACGAAGAAAAGACTTTTCGACACTGGACGAGTTGGTGGAAATGGCGGAAGACCAAGAGGGTATACGTGGTGACCGCGAAACTCCACGAGCAGCACCACCGAGACCACCACAAGTACGACCAGTACTCCAGCCACGGGTTGAATGCACATCCCCACGAGAAACAAGGAATTGGCAGGTAGCACCAGTGAACTATGCCAGCCAAGATTCACCGATAAATCCACGCATAGCTTGCAGACGGTGCGGTCAGTCAGGACACATCGCATGACGCTGTCGTAACGCCCAACTCCTCTTCTGTTGGGAGTGCGGCAACAAAGAAACCAAGACTACTGAATGCTGTTGGGCATCACGGGGAAACGAGCGGGGCTGCCGCCAGCAACGAGGCATGGAGCAGCCCAATAAAAACAAGACTCACACACAGTAAGTACGCTAAGTTGCGATGGGTAACGTTTCTGTGCCGCCGTCACCATTGGCACAGATGATATAACGGCCACGCTAGACACAGGCGCTACCAGGAGTTTTATCAGCGAACGACTCGTCCAACAATTAAGTGTTACCACCGGTAGATCGACCTCGACAAACACTAGAGCACTTATGGCGGATGGGCGAACAAGAGAAGTCACTCAAGCGTTTGTGGTGTGCGTTAGGCTGGGAGGAAAGGTATGCCAGCTGGAGCTACTCATCATGCCCGACTCCATTGAAGACTTACTGCTCGGCCTGGATTTCATGACCAAACAAGGCACGTCCTGAAATGTGGAGACCACGAGATCAACCTAGGACCCCAGACGCATGGCGTGCAAACCCGAGTCACCGCATCGAGCACGACCATACGACAAGAAGTTACTACGGACGAAGCAAAGATAGACATGTTCCTGGCCACGGAGTTGGCTAAATTTACGAACGAACCAAGTGTGACCAACCTCACGAGCCACAAGATAGTGATGCGCGATGACCGACCCATCAAGCAAAGATATTACCAAAGAAACCCAGCACAGCAAGCAATTATCAGTGCGGAAGTGGACGACCTGCTAGAAAAAGGCTGTATTGAACCTTCGCATAGCCCTCACAGTGCACCGATTGTCCTGGTCCGGAAAAAGGATGTGAAATGGCGTCTATGTATCGACTATCGTCAACTTAATGCTAAGTCCATACCTGATGCATACCCACAACCACGATTCCAGTATATCTTGGACCGACTGCGTGAAGCTACGTTCATCAGCAGCCTCGACTTAAAAAACGGATATTGGCAGATACCGATGGAGGAGGATAGCAAGAAGTATACCGCATTCACGGTGCCCGGAAGAGGCCTTTTCCAGTGGCGCGTTATGCCATTTGGATTGCATTCCGCACCAGCAACATTTCAGCGAGCGCCAGTCCAAGTTATTGGCAAAGATATGGAGCCACACGCGTTCGCATACCTTGATGACATCATTGTCACGGGGAAGGACTTGGAGGAACACATGCGGAACCTATCAGAGGTGTTCCGACGATTGAAAGCGGCTAATCTGAAGTTGAACATCGAAAAATGTGCATTCTTTCGAAAAGAACTCAAATACTTGGGCCACGTAGTAAGCGAAAAAGGCATACATACCGACCCGGACAAGATCGCTGCCATACGGGAGTTGCAACCACCTGAGAACATACGGCAACTGCTACGCTGTTTGGGTATCGCCTCTTGATATCGCCGGTTCGTACCAGACTTTGCTAAGGCTGTGCACCCTTTAACTGCGCTTTTAAAAAAAGGGAAACACTTTAGGTGGGGCACCGAACAACAAAAAGCATTTGAACTTTTAAAACAGCGATTAACGGAAGCTCCGATCCTCGCCTGCCCAGAATTTAGCCAGAAGTTTACGTTCCAGACCGACGCCAGTGACTGTGGGTTGGGAGCAGTACTTACTCAGGAGATCGAGGGAGCTGAACGGGTAATAGCTTACGCTAGCCGGCATTTGAATGGAGCAGAACTTAACTACTCCCCAACAGAGAAGGAGTGCCTAGCGATCATATGGGGAATCCGAAAAATGTGACCGTATCTTGAGGGTTACCACTTCACCGCCATCACAGACCACCTATCACTGAAGTGGCTAAATTCTATAGAGAGCCCTTCAGGACGGATAGCCAGGTGGGCACTAGAGTTGCAGCAACATTCGTTTGATGTGCAATACCGTGAAGGCAAACTAAATGTATTAGCGGATGCATTGTCAAGACAACCTGTCGAAGCTGCACGCACTGTCACATTGCAGGACCAACCAGAGCAGAACTGCAAGTGGTGGCTCAAAAGAAAAGGAGAAGTACTCGCCGATCCGGTTAAATTCGCCGACTACACTATAGAAAACGGGCAACTGTACCGAAGACTGCACACAGTGGAAACTATGCGTACCTAGGCCTCTTAGGGAACGCATTCTACAGGAAAGCCATGACGCACCAACTGCAGGGCATTCTGGGCATCCGCAAAACGATAGCACGAATTGCTAACCGGTACTACTGGCCTGGATTATTCAGAGACACCAACCGGTACGTGCGTCAATGTAAGCTGTGCCAACAATACAAACCTAGCCAGCAACAACCGGCTGGAGAAATGCTGACGCAGATACCCCAGGAACCGTGGGCTATATTATGTGCTGACTTTGTTGGACCCTTATCTCGCTCAAAGCACGGAAACACCATGATGGTAGTCTTCCATGACAAATTCTCCAAATGGACAGAAGTTGCTCCTCTTCGAAAGGCCACCACCGAGACCCTACAACGGGCCTTTCGGGAGCGCATTTTAACCCGTTTTGGAGTCCCAAAGGTCTTAGTGACAGACAATGGTTCTCAATTCACGAGCAAGTCATTCCAACGTTTTGTCAAGGACTACGGTATCAAACATCAGTTCACCGCACCTTATACGCCACAAGAAAATGCTGCCGAGCGTGCCAACCGCACTATAAAGACAATGGTCGCCCAATTTGCAGGAAACGAGCAACAAAAGTGGGATGAGCTTTTGCCTGAAATAACCCTCGCCATCAACACCAGCGTGTCAGAAACTACGGGTTATAGCCCCGCATTTTTGATACAAGGACGGGAACCACGCCGACCAAAAGCAGTGTACGATGAAACCACCCCTGGTACGGGACAGCAGAAGCAAACGCCAAACGAGAGAGCCGAACGACTTAAAGAAGCATATAAGTTGGTTACAAGAAATCTGGAGCTAGCGGCCCAAGACCAACGACGATTTTACAACCTGCGACGTAGACCCTGGAAGCCCTAAGTTGGACGGTGGGTGTTAGCTAAACAGCACCACTTATCAAAGGCTGTGGATCACTTCGCCGCTAAATTAGTCCCACGCTACGACGGGCCATACCAAATATACACTTTCATCTCACCAGTCATAGTCAAGATGAAACGAGAAGGGGATAAGGAGACGAGGACAGCCCATATCAGCGAATTAAAACTATTCTACGCGGCTGACCACAAAGAGAGGTACCAAGACACCAAAGAAAACTCCGACATCACAAAAGGAAATTCACTGGCCCGACATCACGTTCGAAGACATATCGGAACTAACCGGACCAAAAGCAGTCGGCCTACCACCAGAACTAATCCAAGAGCTGCTCGAGAAGGCACCCACAAAGCAGGCGCGAATCCGGTTCTACCGGAAGCCATACAATATCACCCTCGGCCAGGGTAGGATAATTATCGTCTATCATCCGCGAAATGGGGAGGAAATGTAAGGAGCAAAAAATTCCCCATAAATTTTGCTCTAACATAATTCTTCTGCCACACCACCATTTTTCAAACGAAGCCACGTGCCGCACTCGATTGTTCCAGAAGAATTTAATTTATGCACTATTAGAAGCAATCGGCAAAACCCACCCCTAATAAACAGTATGATCGACACGCATGACATCATCAACAACAACAACAGAGCGTGCAACAACAAACAATGCCACGTGCTTGACAACAATCCGAATTCTGCAGCGATAGTGGCGGTTACGTTTGAATACAAATGATACAACAACAGAAATTTCTGGAAGTTTTGCGACTGAAGCTGGGCTATAAAAGCAGCAGCAACCGAGGGACTCGCTCTCTTTTCCTGATCAGCAATCGACCACGACGCACCGACAGCAGCTTTCTACATCATCAACCATCGACGACTACGCATCGACAGTAGTCTCTTTTCCTGATCAGCCATCGACCACGACGTACCGACAGCAGCTTTCTACATCATCAACCATCGACGACTACGCATCGACAGTAGTCTCTTTTCCTGATCAGCCATCGACCACGACGCACCGACAGCAGCTTTTTACATCATCAACCATCGACGACTACGCATCGACAGTAGTCTCTTTTCCTGACCAGCCATCGACCACGACGCACCGACAGCAGCTTTCTACATCATCAACCATCGACGACAACGCATCGACAGTAGTCTCTTTTCCTGAACAGCCATCGACGACTACGCATCGACAGGAGCTATTTTCTTCTATAGCAACCAACGAAGACGACGCATCAACATAGTTACTCTCTTTTCCTGATCAGCTATCAACCACGCCGCACCGACAGCAGCTTTTTACATCATCAACCATCGACGACTACGCACCGACAGTAGTCTCTTTTCCGGAACAGCCATCGACGACGACACATCGACGCACACGAAGAAAACCTCGACGCACCAAGACTTTTGACCATACTGAGCTCATTCTGCATTAGTGGTTCAATCTGCATAGGGTTTGTAATCGGTACTCCACTAATGCTCAGAATTACAAACGCTTACTGGATTAGTGGATTATAGGGTTTGTAATCGGTACTCCACTAATACCAAGAAGTACGACCACTTACTGAGACCACTCTGGATGAGTGGATTATATGGTTTGTAATCGGTACTCCACTAATTCCCAGAATTACCAACGTTGTACCGAGACTTTGTATTAGTATTAATATTAGCTATTAACTCAGCATTAGCTATTATCTAAAGATTTAATTTCTAAATAAAATAAAACCAAACTAAGTAAACTCATAGTTATTTCTGTAAGCGACCCCTGGTAATCCGGCGAGAATTACCCAGGCGAAAGAACGAAAAAGGGTTCGTTACATCAGTTAGCACCATTGGCATCTTTGTCGCCTTGAACTTTTGTTGGCCTGACATTTTGGGCAACTCTTTATATATTTTTTAATGTCCTTGAGCATACCTTTCCATCCGTATACTCGCCTAATTCTGTCATGGGTTTTCCAGAATCCCTGGTGTCCACCTAGAGGTGAATCATGGAAACCCTTTAACACAGCCTGGATATCTTTTTTATCCTTCAGCCATTCCACACTACTGGCTCCTTGTTCATTAGCAGCGTCACCCGCATTGCTAACATTTCTTGTTGCATCAATTTTATCCCCTTGAATTCTCTCGGTCTTCTCCTTATCTGACCGTGCTTTGGCCCTCGTTTGCACTACTGATACCTTCTGTGCCTGCGGTACTCTGCTGAGTGCGTCCGCATTCGGATTCTTCTTCCCAGGTTTGTATATGATTTCAAAATCATACTCAGACAACTTGTGTCTGAACCTGGCTAGCCTAGACGTTTGGTCTTTCAAATTGGCTATGCCTCTCAACGGCTGGTGATCAGTGTATATCTCAAATGGGCGTCCTAGCAGATATGCCCTAAAATTCTTCGTAGCCCACACTATGGCTAGGAATTCTTTCTCTATTGTGGAGTATCTTTTCTCCGTATCGCTAAGAGCCCTGCTTGCGAATGCTATTGCTCGGTCATTACCGACTTCCCCTTGCGACAATACTGCCCCTAATGCTTCATTGCTAGCATCAGTGGTCAACAAAAAATTTTGCTCAAAGTCGGGGTACGCCAAAATCGGTGGTGAGCTAATTATTTCTTTAGCCTCTCGAATGCTTGCTGACATCTCTCTGTCCATTCGAACTTTGCTTCTTTTCGTAGCAACTTATTCACTGGCAACGCAATTCCGGCTAGTCCTTCCACGAACTTCCTGTAATAGTTCACTAGTCCTAGGAAGCTTTCACTTCTTTTCTATTTCTTGGAACCGCTAAATTTTTAACGCATTCCACCTTCTGCGGGTCAGGCAGTGCTCCTGCCTCTGAGCAACGATGGCCTAAATAAACCACCTCTCTTCGCAAAAATTGACACTTCTCCGTGTTCAATTTCAAATTGTGTTCTCGTAATTTCTGGAGCACCTTGCACAAGCGTTGCGAATGCTGCTGCAAGTTCTTCCCGTAAATTACAATATCATCGAGATACACAAAACAATCTAACCCTTGCAAGCCTGTTACCACATGGTTCATTAGCCGTTGGAAGGTGGCCGGTGCTCCCGTTAATCCAAACGGCATTCTGGTCAACTCATAATGCCCTAAACCGGTGCTGAACGCGGTTTTCTGCTCATCTTGGGTATCCACCAGAACTTGGTGGTAACCACTTGCTAGATCAAGTGTAGAAAAATATCTACTATGCCCCAATTGATCCAGAATTTCTTCTATCCTTGGAATCGGGAACACTTGCTTGATAGTGGCGTCGTTCAATTTCCTAAAATCGACGACCATTCTCCACTTCTTTTGACCTTGAGCACCTCCCTTCTTTGGTACCAAAATTATTGGTGAGTACCAAGGCGAGATACTCGGTGAAATTATGTTATCTTTTAACATTCCTTCCACTTGCCTATTTACCTCATCTTTGTGAGCTTGCGGCAATCTGTACTGTTTCTGGTTAATTGGTGCTTGATCCACTCTAGTAGGTATTTCATGCCCTACCTCTGGTGTATATGTCAACTGGTCTCCTTCCAGCAAAAATATGTCATGGAATGACGCACAAATGGCTTCTATTGATGCCTTCTCTTCTGAATTTACGCTTGGGTCTAACTTCAGTGATGCTAGCACTCTCTCCATTGTTTTTCTTATATCAACTTGTTTAATCTGATTAACCGATCTATAATTCGGTTCCTTAAAATTATCGTAACTAGTGAACTTAGGTCTAAAATCCTCATCCATCAGGTAGTCCTTTTCCGATGCGTTGAGTGCACAAGCGTACACCTTACCCTTGTCAACGTGCGTTATGGTTTCTCCCATATATACGCCGTTCGCTAGCTGCTGCTTGTGCAAAACAACAGTCCTAAGTTTCGTATTTACATGCATAGTAACTACTCTGGTTGACCTTGCATTTACTACCTCCATACAATTCTTAACTTTACTCACGGTTCCTTCCTGCCATGTCATTAATGGAAAAGTAAGGATTCTATTCTTATTGTTATCGTAGAATGATAACTGCTTGTCGAGCGCATCCAGTATGGTGCGGCCCCAAAGATTATCGCGGCCAATTATCCCATCAGCCGGGATACCTTTCCTATCCACTTCCACTGCGTGCATTCTAAAACTCATACCCTTAACTCCACTGGGCCCTTTCTGAGCGACCTCAATGTCCTAATGCACCCTCCAAACGCTCCGTTAAGCGTTCTTAAGTCCATTTGATTAATGTCTAGCCCCTTCCGTAAAACACTAGATTTTACGAGGCTAGTGTCCACCCCTGAATCTACTAATAGCACTAACTTTCCACACGCTGCCTCCTCGCAGGGTATCTCGATGTAGACATCACCTACCCTGCTCACAGCGAAGCAATCTCCTTTTGTTCCCAATATGGACGTGTATTCACTCCCTAACTCTTCGTGATACTGGAGAGCCTCCTGCTCCTCCTTCTCCTAGACTGTACCTCCTACATTACTAGTCCCACGTACTTCCGGCCTTATTATTACTTCCTTTCTTTTGGCTTTCCAGTCTATTGGCCTCGACTGGGCCGCTGGAAGTTTCCCTGGTTCCTTTGTTGGGATTGTCTATCCCTGCATTCCGCTGCCCGATGTCCTATCTGTCCACATGAGAAACATTTCAACCCCTGTTGGGTGTTACCTATCCTTTGCTCACCTCTAGAATTCCAATTTGGTCGCCGCTAACCATTCCCAGTGTAGAAAGGATTTCTTCCTTGGTTAATTCCTTCCGTTGAATTAACTCGGGGACTACTGAAGTTACCCCTGCTGTCCGTGAAGGGTGGAACCGGGCGCCTCGTAGCCGGCTGCCTTCTACTTTGATCCCATTTTGTGTCTGCTTGGCACTGTCTACTTGCCTCATGACCGTAAGATTGGCACTGCAAACAGTAGGGCGTGTTTTTGCGTGTAACGCATTCATCCCTTGTATGCCCTGGCTCACGGCAGAACGAACATGTGGGTGCCCTATGTGCAAACCCCCTGTACGGATTTCTCTGATTCGCGGCTCTGCTGTCGGAGACACCGGGCTTATATGCTTCTCTGTATATGTTTGGGACGAAATTATTTCCATCTCTGTTCACGACAGCGGCGGTGAACATGTCCTGTCTATTTTCCAACACGTGTACCTCGCCTAACCCAGCCGTACTCCGTTCCACGAGAACTTGTGCTCTAATCACTTCCTCTACTAATCCCTCCAGAGATCCTGTTCTGCTATTCAGCATATGAATCTTTAGAACGGAGTTGCGGAGCCCCACCACGAAAGTTGTCAACACCGACTTGTCAACTTCGTGTAATAACGCTGTATCTCCAATGCCATTGTACTTATTCCTGATTATTTCCTGGGCCATCATCTGAAGTGACTCTAAACGCCTAGCAAAGGCACGTATGTCTTCACTTGCCAGCTGCTTCCCGATTCTTATTTCTTGGGTTATGTCCTCCAAAGTTCTCTCCTTCAGATAAGTTCTCCTTATAAGACCGTAAAGCTCGTCCACACTGACGAATTGCTTTGGCAACACAAGGCTGTACGCGTCTCCAAGTAACCTTTGCTTAACACAGTCGAAGAAGTCCTGCAACTCATCAGGGCTTATGCTTCGCTTTGCAAGCTCACAACCTTGAATGATTCTGTTAACTTCTGACCGTAAATCTTCTGAAGCTGCACCAGTAAACACAGGTACTAGCCTGGCCACTGTCTTTGAAATCTCCTCTATACCCATTTTGCGTATTTTTGTTTTACTTATGACCGGTAAAACTGGAGCGCTATCTTTGTGGGTGGTTCCTAGATTCACTTCTCCCGGATCTGAGAGGTAATTGACCAATGACGGACTCAAACTAATTAGTCTTCGATCGTTTGTCCGTACAGGCGAAATATTGTCCACAGTATCGGAACTTTGCTGCACTGTTACTGCTTCTGGCTCCTTTGGCGGATATCTCTTATTTTTATTAGTTATCGGACTTCCTAGAGAAAAAGGCTTGACACCGATGCGCCAAACAAAAATCCCGCTTCCCTCTCCTCACTCAATACTAATCTGGGCTTTACCACTCGGTTTATCCCTTCTGGTGTTAGATACACCGGCCAGCGCACTTCCGGTAACAATGTCAATACTGTCTGCGTAAATCCAGCCGATGCTGATTTTGATCTCTCCCTATTCAGTGAGGCCCTATTGGTCGCCCGTCATGTTTTTAATTCCGCATGTTTTTAGTTCCTTTACCCTATTCTCGAGATACTCTTTTTGAGCTCTCAAATCTTCTGTTGTCTCATGAAATTTGAACAATTTTTCTTCTGTTCTTCTTTGGATTGCCGTCAAGGCTTGTTCCGCTACTTCTAATGGTGACACAGCGCCTCCGGCGTTCGCCTGCCTCCACAATTCCTGAGCTTCTTCCCTGCTCGTACTCGCTTCGAACTGGTCAACTATTTTCCCAGTAAACAGTTTCACCTCTGACTGTATTGATTTCAATCTGTTCCTTATTTCCTCGTCTGGTGAAACCAAACTCACAATCTCTTGTCCTAGTCCCTCTAACTAAATGTATCTGCCCATTCGTTGACCAGACTATTTATGTAGTCTGCGTAATTTTCCGCAAAATATTTTCCCTTGCCGTACTCAACTGCGTGAGGCAGCAACAGTCCGTGATTATTGTTGAACTCTTTCCCTAGATTTTGCAACTGTGTTATTCGCTTGCGGTAATACACGTTGTCCTTACGTAAACTGCCGTCTTTCTTAAAATTACGGACCAGTTTTTCAATCGCTTCGCCAATTTGCTCCTGCATCAGCAGTAATCCTTGCGCTTCCTTCGTCATATCCCAAATGCCAGAACAGATGGCGTATCCCAATTACAAATAAAAATCCAATAATTGTTAAAACTTGTTACAATCTTTTATTCTATCTTACTTAATGATTCAAAACAGAGTTATTAAAAAAAAACATTCCACCGTAAATTCTATCTTTATATACATATTCTGCTATACTTGTTTTCCATCACAAGGTTCCGCTGTCTACCGGCGTCCATTAAGTCCTTCCATCAATGCAAATTGGTCCTTGACTTCCTCGTAGATACTCCTCATATCCAATCACCAACTTTAATACTCCCAAAAATCCTCCCAATTCTCAAAAACCGGAATTGGATTTACAGGCAAAAAATGTCTTGATTCATTCCCGGAAATTTGAATCCATATTTAATCAAAAAAACCGTAACGTATGCGCCACGTAATAATAGCATTTAAATGTTTTCTTCAACATTGCTACGCAAATTGTAGTTTTCGAACTACACAAACTTTGATGCAACAACACGTGTTGTCTGCAAACATTTTTGCCTAATACTCTAAGCTTATATTGTCAAATATTTAAATCAAATGTTTTATGTTTGTTTACAAAAAACATAAATTTAGAACATCAGAATTTCAATATTACAAAAACAATTTAAATGTCTCTCAAAGATGGCATTAATTAACATTCCACCGTAAATATTATCTTTATATACATTCTTTCTCGTAAACTCGAATCCATATTCAAAAAATAAACGCGAACCGTATGCGCAATGTAATATAAATATTTATATTCTTCCTAATACCCTAAGCTCATGGTATTTAATTGCTTAAAAAAAAAACAAATGAAAAAGAATGTGTATCCAAATATATCCCTAACAACAAACAAACACTAAACCCCTACAAAAAAAATCCTCACAGCTAGGATGAACATACATAGACCGTCCGAACATTCTGACGGTTTATGGCTGCCATTCAAAGCTGCGTGCAACAGCGCAAACGCGTCTGTATGTTGCAACTTTTTTGACCAGCGCTACGGGGCCTTCAGGGTCGCAGAAGTATCTACTTAGATTACGCTAAAATACACTCTACTCACCATTATTTTTTCCGATGACATTTTGGTCCTTTGATTTTTGTTGCAGGATTCTTCCCTGCTACAGGGTTCCTTGCCCTGGGATTCCTCCTTAAGACCGGCTGCGCCAAAATGTTGGGGTGGTGTCCTTGCTTGTCGTCGAGAGACGTCCTGTCGCGGTTCGCTGGGCACGTAGCTGAAAACTTTAAAATCACTAGCTCTAAATGAGAACACACAGACACTTTCTGGTTTCAAGGTAAAAATCACAATCCTCTTTATTCTTAGAATACTGATTCTTATATACTATTTACAATTCACAATTACAATACAAAAACTGACCTTTCTGGTGTTCCAGTTTCGCACCTGTTAATTGGTGTCAGTTGGTCAAGCCAACTGACCTACGCCATTCTGAAATGTTGATGGTGCATTCTAACTTTCAATGCCCTTCGGTGGCTCGACTGCGAAACTGTAGCACCCTAAAAGTTTATATAATAAAAATTACATAGGTAATATTAATTCTAAATACTCGCACCCTAAAAATATGTACTTTCTTAAGTAACTTTAACGCATGCTAATGACACAGAATGTGTGGCATCTGTTAGGAGTCGATGATGTGAGACACTACGCGCAGGCAGCTTGATTCTAACTCACAACATTGTTTTGGTTACCATTCAGTTTGAATTGCAGCTTCTTGCAGTTTGATACGAAATTTCTGAGCGTGAATCCTGCGGCAGCGTTTATCTTCCGGGCCTCAAACATTACCTCCTCGGCCTCCTGTATGTCATCAAAACTTATGACCAGGTCATCCACATAAGTGTTGTCAATGAGAGCTTTTGCGCCACCTGGTATGTGAGACAAAAACTGTGCTGCGTTCACGTTTTTGATATATTCTGCACAACACGGCGAACAAATCGCTCCAAAGATCATCGACATCATTGAGTACACACGGATTGGCTTGGCTGATTTCCGTCTCTCCAAAGAAAGCGCTGTGAATCCTCGTCTTCAGCTCGTATGCGGACTTGTGAGAACATTTCTTGAATATCTCCTGCAACAGCGATGCCTCCTTGTCTTAGCCTTGTCTAAGCTTATCCGGCTTATGCGGGTTCACTACACCAAAGTGAGGAAGGTTCCAGGTTGTAGGACCCTCTGGTGATATCAATTTGGCGTACCCCTTGTCAATGTATTTGGCGACTTCCGTTTTATATATGGCTGCATATGTGGCATCCCGGGACATCTTCCACTCAATATTTAAAAGGCGCTGCTTAGCCATAACATAGCTCTGCGGCAGCTTAGTGGCATCGTTGCGCCATAATAGACCAACTTCATAGCGTTGGCCGATGTTTTGTGGGGTCTCAATCAATATTTTTTTTGTTCTGGCGTTCTCATCTAACTCCAGGACTGTGCTGGTGCTGCGGACTCCAAAACTTTCTACAGAAAAGTACTCTTCGACCAATCTGTTCAGATGTGTTAAAGTAGCTGCTTCTTTGACGTGCACCACCCTTGACATTGAGGTGGTGCTTGAGTGAAGTGGCCCATATGCCACCCAACCCAACATAGTTGCCGCAGCGATAGGTTGATCTGGACCGGCGGCGACAGTTTTCTCTGACATGCCTAAAAAACTATTATCCAATCCCAGCAGCAGGACCGGCTTGGCGGCTTTGTAGCTGGCGATTGGCACATCTGTTAAGTGCCCATGCTGTTGCTTGATGGATGTCTGCATTGGTAAATTAAGCTGCTTCACGGTGCATACGTTTCTGATTGGGTACTCCTGGCCACCACACTCTGCACGTACGTTCAGGCTTACTTTTTTCTATGGCTCCGTGGTTTGCTTCTCTCCATACCACTGAAGCGTCATCTGTGCAGTATTGCCTTTCAGACCAAGTTGATTTGCGATGGTCTCTTGAAGAAGTGAGACCGAAGAACCTTCATCAAACATCGCAAATACAGGTATGCTACCACGTGGACCAAACAGCACCACGGGTAGTATCTTAAATAAGCTTGACGGCAGTTAAGCACATGCTCGACATCCTCTGGTTTTAGCTCTGCTAGCGGCTTAGTTGTCTGGTGCAGTAAGTTGTGATGCATACGGGTGCATCCATTTATACCACATGCATGCCTTGCCTGGCAACTCAGCACGTTATGCCCTCTTTGCAAGCAGGCAAAACAGAGGCGGTGACGCTTTACCATAGTCCATTTGACATTTGTATTAAGCGCCTTAAATTGAAGGCATGCGCTCAGTTTGTTGCTCAAATTGCATTGCACTTGTTGCTGTTCTACTTGAGGTTCGGTGCTCTGTAAAACGCGACGTGGAATAGCACCTCGTGATATGGTCTGACGGTTCTGAAGGTTACCTTGTTGCACCCCTTGGTGCGGCTGCGGGGGTTGATGTTGGCGCATAGCTGTACTAGCTAAAGCTGGCATCAAGCTCACTACCTTTGCGAGTTCACTAACCCAGTCGGCAAAGGCTTCAACAGTGGCATAAGGCGTTATATTGGAGGCGTGTTGACTCCATTCATATTGCTTGGTGGGCGGAAGCTTTCCAATAAGCTGCTCAAGAAGAGTAGGGTTGGCCAAATGGTGATCGCATTTTGCTGACTTAAAAAAGGCGACAATATTTCGGACGCGGTTTGAGAATTCCAACACTTGCTCAAGTCGATTCTCATAAATCGGTGGGAACTGCTGCACCACTTGCAGCTGCGAGCGGAGCGTCCAAAACTAAACTCTAACTCCTGCATGACTTTGGTCACGTCGTCAGGATATATGAGTAGTGACGTCACAGCGCGCTTCGCATTCCCTTGAAGTGCCTTGTGCAAACGCATAAGGTTCTGGCGTTTATTATAACCAAATTCATTGGTCGTGTCTCTGAAGTTAGCTAAAAACAGGGGCCTTCTCTTCTTGCAGCTTTGACAATTCCTTTAGTTGTGGTTCATAATCAATCTTTGTGTTGACCAAAACTGGAAGTGATGCTGGTTTTGTTATGTTTATATTGACACCGTGTCCAACTGCAGTGTAGGAAGTGCTTGTAAATGATGATACTATCTGGTTGCTTGTTATAGTTAAGAGTTGATATTTTAGTACACATCCTGCGGTCAGCTCGATAAATCCGGACCCTTCCAGTGATATTTGCAAGACCTGGTTATTAGATACTGCTGTTACTTGTATTGGAGTTACCAGAGCGATCATCCATTTATTTCTTTCATTGGTTTATGTCCACACATGATCTCCGATATGCTCAAGTTTACAGTGGGATCTGGTTTCATTGTTGAGTAAATTGACCTCACAGGCACATATTTCTGATCCCTTGTGGTATATGGGTTGCTTGTTGTCACAAAGATATAATTCATTTTCCATTCTGAAACAAAACTGTAGAGTTTCAATCGTGATTGGAAAATACCGATCTCGATGTAAGTTGATTGCCAGAATTGTTGTAGATAATTTTATTGCTACCATAGTATTATTTATTCTTGTTGGAATTGGTATTAATCGGTACAAGTTGAAATGGTTCAAACTGGTTAGCGGTACAGTTAGCTGAAAGATGGCGTGTTTCTCTGTTATTGCTGCCTTAACTTTCATCAACTTGTATATCGACAGGATGTCGGCTTGATAGCCTGGTATTTCCATTGTTGGTGACAAATGTGCTGTGATTTTTAAGATTTCATCATTAAGCTGCTGTGGTGATAACTGCTGAGGACTGATCTGTCCGTGATGAACATTTGTAAGAACATTTATGAGTGCCGTTTTAATACCTTGAACATTTGATGTCATGAGGGAAAGTTGAAGAGCTATCGATAGGAACGTCTGGAATGTATGTTCCTTCTGTGCTTCCAGTTCATTATGAAGTAACTATTTGGTTTTTGATGTCTCTCAGTCTTCTTTCAAGTTTTTCGAAAGATATTTGAGCGGAGGTTTGATCACGTTTTATGATGTTAATGGTTGAATCAATTACTGAGGTTTGCTGCTTCATCATGCTTGTCAACTGTTGTTCATTGTCATTGATGGCCGCTATTGTTTCTGACATCTGACGGGCATATTCTCCAAACAGCGAATTAGCAACATTTCCCACCAAATTAAGTGCACCTCTTTTCTGACGATGGCTTGCTAACAAATTTGTATCCAAGTCCACGTCTGCATTAGTGTGTTCAAACTGTGTAACTAGTTCATCGCATATTGTTGTTGGCTGTATTTCTTCGCACATGTGATACATAGCCGAGGCGCCAACCTTCAATAGTTGGATTTCAGTACGCAACGGTCTGAGATCATAATAAATAACCAGTTTCCACTCACTAGCAATGATTTGGCTTGATCCGATGTGTTGAAAATGAATACCTACAGTTGGATCAAATTTTGTAACCTTGATTGGTTCGCACAATACCATTGGCAACATTAGCAATATCGCCAATTAAGTTATTAGGATGAACTGTCGTGCCGTTTTTATTCCTCTTGATGGCCCTTCATTCATTTCGTCCTTTCGCTTTCTTGTGGTCGCCTCCTCGTTAGATTCTGCATCAGTATCTGCGTCTATGGGTAGTGAAGCGAGGCGATGTATTGCACGTTTATAAACTCCCGTTGCCGTCTTAACCTCAGCAACGCGTACTGCTCCATCTGGTTCCGTTATAGACGTCTACAATTCGGCCAAGAGGCCACTGCATAACAGGAGCATTGTCTTCTTTGATGATCACCATGTCGCCGAGTTTGATGTTATCTCTCTGTCTTATCCACTTGTGTCGTTGTTGGAGTTGATTGAGATATTCATTGGATTATCACTTCCAGAAATTGTGTTGTAATTGCGCCACCAATTTCCATCTTGACAACAGAGATTGCTTTGTTGAGTCTGCTTTGTTATCTACTTGTGCGGTGAGTGCTTCTCCTGTAAGGAGGTGACCTGCCGTTAGTGCTGTTAAATCCGAAGCGTCCGATGATAGTGGCATTAGTGGCCGGGAATTTAATATGGCTTCTATTTCCACAATTACAGTTTCCAATTCTTCAAAAGTCAATGAAGCTGATGCGACACTTCTTAGTAGAATATGTTTCTCAGATTTAACAGATGCTTCCCACAGTCCTCCGAAATCAGGGGATCTGGGAGGGATGAAATGGAACTGTATTCCTTTTTCACTGCATGTTTTTCCAATTTTGTCTTGAGCGCTTGATGAATGGAGAACTGATGATAACTCTGTCAATTGATTTCTTGCTCCAACGAAGTTTCACTATATAGGTTTTGGCAGCGACCTCTTCGACTTATGAATCTTTTGAGGGCTCCAATAAACGCTTATGTCGACAGATCCGTTACCAACTCCAGATGAACAGCTTTAGAGGCAAAGCAACAGAATACAGCTAAGTACGCTTTGGTTGGCTTCTTTCCTTGGACCTTATAATGCACCCACAAAGGTCCAGCGTAGTCAACACCAGTGTTAATGAATAGTCGAGCTGGTGTCACTCTTGTAGTTTGTAGCTGTCCCATCAGTTGTTGTGCGAATTGAGGACGAGCTTTGTTGCATCGGATACAATGCTGAACAGTTGATCGAGCTGTTGTTTTTCCTTTATTGGCCAAAATCGTTGCCTTAAGGTTCCCAGCAAGGCTTGAGGACCACGGTGCTTGTTCTCCTCATGCACTTATATGAAGAGTAACTTGACCAGCGGGTTGTTGTAGGGTAGCAACATTTGGTGTTTAGCATCGAATGGCAGTGCAGCAGCTTCTAATCGTCCCCCCACTCGAAGAATGTTCATGTCATCTAAAAATGGTGATAAGCTGCTGATAGCACTGCTAATTTGGATTTCACTGTGTTGTTCCAGATTTTGGATTTCATCTTTGAAGTCACTTGCCTGAATGGTCTTGACGATGGCTGCTATTGCATGATCCTGTTCGACTGTTGTTAACGTAATGGTTTTTACTCCAAAATTCCGTTTGTTCTTCGTGTTATTTATAAATCGTAAGACATATCCAATGATTCTTTGAAGTGTGACAAACGAGTTGCGATGGTTTATTTGATAAATCCATTCTCCATTTACTTGTACTGTGTTGAAGCAATGAAATGGCTGTTTCCTTTTTCTGGTCGATGTCAGAAGGAATTTGCAGCTGTTTTGACCATACTGGGGGCCATAGCTCTTGCCTGGCGTGCAGAAACATTGGTCTTTGAAACTAGACTGCACTGTCAGCCAATGTCTTTGCTGAACATCCTCTTGACAGTAAATCTGCAGGATTTTCCTTTGAACTGACATGTCACCATTGCTCGGGTAGAGTTAACATTTGAATTTTTGCTACTCTATTTGCCACAAAAGTTTTGTATGCTGATGATTGTGCATTTATCCAATGAAGCACAACCTCTGAATTGGTCCAAAAGAAGATTGGTTTATCCTCTATCTGACAATCTGTTTTTACCCGAGCTGCGAGTTGGGCACCTACTAGTGCGGCACAAAGTTCTAATCGAGGCAGAGTTTGTGTTTTTAATGTTGCAACACGGGTTTTGGCGCATAATAACCGCGTCATTATCCTACCATCTTTTAGCGTTGCTCGTAGATATGCTGCCACGCCGAAGGCACTTTCAGAAGCATCAGTAAAGATGTGTAGTTGTGTTGATGATGATAGTTCTCCCTTGAATATGTATCTGGCTATTCGGAGATTATTTAAATGGTTAAGATTTTCTCTGAATATCGTCCATGTAGCATTGAGATCCGATGGTAGAGCCTCATCCCAGGATAACTTTATTTGCCATAGATGCTGTGTGAATATTTTTGCCTTGACGATCACCGGTGCCATTAGTCCAAGTGGGTCAAACAGTCATGCTAGATCGGAGCTGACCGTTCGTTTAGTGATTGCCCGCACAGGATCAAACGTTGATCTGACACAGAATACATCCACTTTCGGCAACCACAATAACCCCAGCATTTTTATTGGGTCATTAGTGTCATTCGAAAAATCTAAATTCACTTCCTGGTCACCTTGTGGAATATTTATTAATAGTTGGGGATGATTTGCACACCATTTTCGCAAATTAAATCCATGTGTGCTTAGCATTTTCATCAGCAGTTGGTGCATTTCTATGGCTGTAGCCAGACTGTCTGATCCTCCAAGTCCATCATCCACATAAAAATTGTCATGTAACATTTTTGCTCCCAAAGGATGACTTACCGTGTTCCATATGTAACGGTGTTAAGTTGATAGTACCCAATGTTGGCTGTTGTATCCTCTCCATACGATGACTTGATAATGTGGATCTTCTAGATGTATTATGATCTGCCGATACATCTTTTCGATATCGGTTGTGAACACAAAGCATGACAATTGAAAGCGTAGCAGTATTGAAAAAAGTTCACTTTGAACTGTGGGCTCGATATAGACTAAATCGTTCAATGAATATCTTGCCGTGGTTTTGGCGGATGCGTCGAACACCACTCGCAATTTGGTTGTTGTGCTATCGGGTTTTAGAATACATTGATGAGGAAGGAAGTAGTTAGGAAACAGCATTGAGTCAAGCTTCACCTTCTTCATGTGTCCCAATCTTTCGTATTCTCTCATAAACTCCACATATTGTTTTCGCAGTTCCACGTTTCTCTGAAGTTGCTGTTCGAGACCAAGGAATCGATTATGAGCCATTAGTCTTGATTCTCGCAAAGCTGTTGGATTTTCGAGAAATGGCAATTTTACGATGAAGTGTCCCAGGTCATTTTTGCGCATATTTTGGGCAAAGTGTGTTTCGCATTGTTGTTCTGCTGGTGACATGCTCTTTCCAATTGTTTCGACTTCATCCATCTTCCATAATTTTTCAATTGCCTCGACCAGTGGACCATCCCTGCTATCGGTGTCTGTTTTCATCCCGAACACTGCACATGTCAATGATTCCGTCGATGGTTAGACTCTGCAAATTTTCCCTGACAATCCAACCCAGTGATGTGTTTTGGAGAATCGGGCCATTATTCATCATCTTTATATGACCAGGTGCCAAGAGACTCAGGTAAAATTCGGCACCCAGCAAGACGTCAATTCTTTCTTGCTTGCAAAATTTCGGATCTGCCAATTGTATGTTGACCGGGATTTTCCAATTTGAAGTAACAAATTGATTACTTGGTTGAGCGGAAATAACGTTTTGAAGCACAAATGCTTCCAAATTAGTTGAGAAACTGCCACTAGTGGATTGCATCTTGACTTTAATCCTCTGAGTGACCGTCTTTTGCGTATCGCCAGTTCCCTCAATGCACAAGGAAGCTTTGGTTGGAGATATGGATAATCTCTTCATGAGACATTCTGAGACGATGTTAACTTGGGAACCGGAATCCAAAATTGCTCTAAATTCCCCTGAGTTGCCATTGGCCGGAGTAATTCTTATCCTTGGTGTTGCCAGTAGTACGTATCCTTGAATTGATACGTTGCTTGTTGCTGCTGATGAAACTGTTGCATTTGGAATGGGATTTATTGATTCATTGGCTGATTGCCTTGCTTCTGATGACGGCATTTTTGGAACTAGTTGTTTTTCATTTCCAAAATGTAGCAACGCATTGTGTTTTTTGTCACATTTGCTGCAACATCTCTACTTGCAATTGTTTGAATTGTGATGTTCTTAAAACAATCGAAACATAGTCGTTGCTTTTTTACCCACAACTGGCTTTCTGTAGTTGACAGGTGTAGAAATTTCTTGCAGTAATACAGTGGATGACTACGATTTCACATAATTTGCAGCTATTGCTCTATTGCAATGGAGGATAAAACTCTGTTGGGTGGTTGTGCCATTGCAGCTTTATCCTTAGGACCGATGGCTTCCATTGAACGGAATTATCCTTCCAAGAACAGCAGGAAGTTATCTACCCCTTGTAATTCCTTTGGATTTGTTAAGGATTGTTCAAATCTCATGTGTGTGGATCTTTATTAGTAGATGAAGAAAGATCGGATCCCATGCTCCCGTATTAACCCCTAAATTGTTCAGAGCCAAGATGCATTCACGTTTTGTGTCGTGCAAATTTTTAGTTGTCGAGGCAGTTGATGTCCCTGATGGCTGATTTAATAGTTTTTCGATTAACGTAGCTACTATTACCCTTCTGTTGTTGTACCGCTCTTGCAATAAGGTCCAAGCTGCAACATAGTTGTTTTCCGTCAGGGAGAAGTGGTTGATTAATTTTGCAGCTTCTCCTGTAACATTAGCCTTTAGGTACCACATTTTTTGCACCGTTGCTAATGGCTGCTTGTCGATCATTTGGGAAAACAGATTGAAGAATTGTTGCCAATTCAAGTAATCGCCGTTGAACTGTGGAATGGTTACCTTTGGGAGGCAAACTGAACTTCGCAATGTTTGCTCTTCTCTCGCGGCTGAAACACTGACTCTGGTACCTTGGCATTGATCTACTCTTATAGAGAGATCAAGTAACTGGTGTTGTACAATTTCATCTAATTGATCGTACTCTGCTTGGTCAAAGCCTTCTGCTGCCGGATGTTCCAACTTTTCCCAAAGCTCGTCGTACACCAATTCTATTTGTGTCCAAAGATGACTGATGCTCTTTATTTTTAATTTATTAAATTGCAATGGCTGGTTTTCTTGGACTGCTTCCAGATTTTCGAGTGCTCGCCTCAACGTAGCTATGCGCGCAGTTATCTTCCTCACTATGCCGTGTTGTAGAGAGGTTCTAGAAGGCTCCCTCATGAACGATGTCCTTTGCGCTACATGAGGAGCTGATGTTGGTATGTCTTCAATTTGATGCTTTGTAGGTTCTAGTATGGCCGGTAAGCTTGCTGCTGCCATGGTGCTGCCGATGGTGCTGCCGATGGTGCTGCCGCCTTTTCGCCTGGTATAGTCCCACTTTCCTCGTTTGCCAGGAGACGGATGGCTTCCTGGAGAAATCGGCTCTGATAGGTATCGACTAACTTGCTGATTTGGTCGTAGTATCTGGATGTGAAATATTAATGGTCAGCCGGATAATCCGTTAATGCCCTTAATTTGCCATCTGTTTCATCGAAGTCCTCCCAGTACTGAGTCAATTGACGCAATTTCGCATTGTAATAGGAGGACCTTGTTTTTCTGTCTGCGGCATCCTTGTTGAAGTTCCGAATAATCCTCGTGATTTCTTCGCCGACCTCTCTTTGCCGTTCTGCAAGCTCCGATACATTTGCCATGGTGTATGTATTTCAGCACTTAAACTGAAATATCACGTCGGGGTCACCAAAATGTTAATTCAAAATTCTGTTTTGAATTTGTGTTTTGAATTTCCAGTACTTGAACTGGTAATTCACGATGATTAAATAATTCAAGAATTTAACCTGAATATATATATATATACTCGTATATATATATATATATATATATATATATATATATATATATATATATATATATATATATATATACATATATATATATATATATATATATATATATATATGTATATATATATAAATATATATATATATATATATATATATATATATATATATATATATATATATATATGTATATACATAAATATATATATATATATATATATATATATATATATATAAATATACATATAAGATATATGCTTACCACCGTCTATGGCGTAGTGGTAAGCATGCTAGACTCAGACCCCGAGGGTCGCAGGTTCCAATCCTGCCACGGGCTTGGTCTCCAAAATGCTTCTTTCTATAAAATCTTTTTCTCTTCGAGTCAAAAGCCTATGTAGCTACTACTCATTCCCTCAACACCTTGCACTCATAATTAATTTTGGTGCAAGGAATAATATAATAATAATATTCATATACATATAAATATACAGCTACATATTCATATATCTTTACATATCCAAATCATATATCGTACATATACATACACAAATACACATTCATATCGATAGACATGTACATACACATATTCATATATATATACATATATATATATATATATATATATATATATATATATATATATATATATATATATATATATATATATATATATATATAATATATATATATGTATATATATATATATATATATATATATATATATATATATATATATATATATATATATATATATATATATATATATATATATATATATATACATAGCCATATACATATACATATACAGATACGTATAGATATATAGATATATTTAAGGGTGTTATACACTGCGACCTAAAAGATCTACTGTGATGCCACTATTTATTTGAAAGATAAATCTTTTGTCAGGTAAATTTTCGACAGGTATTCATATATTTTGGTTGAATCAATATGACGGATTTTGCTCATATCTAAGATATATTCTCCAAACCACCTTAGTCTATAGTATGCCAACGGTCCGCAGTCTGTGATCAAAATACATTTACCAGGTATAATTAATAGAAAACCGCTCTCCAAATGTCATTTTCTCTCAGACATAATAAGTGTCAAAATGATAATGTTGCTTCTTTTGTAAATTTTGGCCGCTATTTTCGGGTTTTGCATTTTTCGTAATAAGTAAAAACTCAAATGCCCTTTATTTTTTTGGGTTTTTTTCATTTATTATTATTTAAAAACAAAATTATACATACACATATATAACAACTAATACAACTTAAAATAATATTTTTAATAATTTACTATTGATTGTTATTCTGTTTTTTTTTGAGTTGCTAATTTTTTATTTAAAAATGTAATTCTAAAATACATTCGACATGTAAAAAAAAAATGTTTTACCGCATTTGGTAAATTAACTTTATTGCCTTATTCCATTCACTTTTCACGGAAATTCTTGCAGTGCACAATTTTATTTCCGTTGAACTCTATAAAAATGATCTCTAATGATTGCGTTCTTAGGAACGCTGAAAAATCTAACTTTTTCCTTTCTCCATGTATTATTGCAAATAACGCAACGATAATGCACCATTTTTCAATTTATTATTGTTTATATATATTTTTAAGTGATTTCACTACACTTTGGAAGCTGACGACATTAATTTACTATTTCCCATTTTTAGTTTCTTTCCGTATACAACATTCGCTAAGAGAGCAGATTTGACACATATTATGACTTCCTCTCACTCTCTCAATTAATAATACCTGGTAAATATATTTTGGTCTGTGATCAGGTGCAGTGAGGTTTCGTCACTTTCTTCACAGAACCGACAGATGGCATCTGAAGATATATACAACTTGTTCATATGGTAGTTGAGTCTACAATGTCCACTTAAAATGCTGTGATAACTCCTAATTTACTCCGAAGCATGTTTATTAACTCCTTAGCTCTTTTAGGATTAAAATCGCTCAGAAGAGCTTTGGACTCTCTTAATCCCGGAAGAGTTTTCCAGGTTTGACTTCTTTTTGCATCTTTACACTTCTTCAGCAAACCTCCAATGGTATTGGATGCTAGTCCACAGAAGGGTTCAGGGCCGTTAAAAGGAGAGTCCGTAGCTTTCCTAGCTAAGCTATCAACCTTCTCATTTCCCTCTACTCCTATGTGGCCTGGTACCTACATTATAGATAACTTGTTCATACTGCCTAGAGAGTTTAGCTTCCCAATACAGTCCCATACAAGTTTAGACATCACCAAAGTTGAGCTGAGACTCTTGAGTGCTCCTTGATTATCAGACACTATCATGTTTTTCCCCCGATGTCAATGTTGATCTGGGCACATCCTTGAATAGCGTGAATTTCCGCTAGAAAAATGCTTGGGATAGAACAGATTGGTTCCCAATAGTATACCATAAGAGGGGATTTTCTCTAATTTTATGCGTTTCAGTTAGGCCTCACTATTCTTTATTTCAACTGATCACTGTATTGTATTTGTTTATGGGAATGGTAAGCGTTTTTACCAACCGCTTGAACTATTCAATTTTTAAACGACAGATAATAAAAACTGCAACTACGGGTGCTTAAGGTATATGATCAACTGGGGAGAATTTTATTTGCACAGTGCAAGCTATGCTAATACATCAAAAATACATATACAAAATTAAAGGAGGAGAGAGAGAGAGAGAGAGAGTTAAATTAAGAGAGTTAAACATTGTTATATTAAGAGACATTGTTATATTACTAAAATACGAGTATTTATAATTAAATAAAGTGTTACTACGAACATCCTCCCCCCGTTGGAAGGGTCACGCTTCCAACATTGCCAGGATCTGTGGGAAGGCAGCATAGTTTGGTCACGGCGAAGAACCGCCACACGAACAACATTGTCATCACCCTTAATTGTTTCCGCTACTCTTGCCATTTGCCACTTTAAAGGTGGAATATTTTCGTCCTTTATCAAAACAAGAGCTCCCACTTGTAGATTTGCTGAAGCGTGTTGCCATTTGGTTCTTTGCTGCAGAAGCGTTAAGTACTCCGAACTCCATTTTCTCCAAAATTGTTGCTGCATATAGCAAACGCGTTGCCAACGATTTAATCGATTGAAATTCAAAGGAGTGACATCCGGTTCTATTATAGCGGTGAAGGGACCGCCAATAAGAAAATGGGCAGGAGTTAGTACGTCTAAATCGTCAGGATTTTCTGAAATGGGACAAAGAGGACGTGAATTTACAATTGCGGATATTTGACACACAAGAGTACGGAGCTCTTCGAAATTTAGAATGTTTGAACCGACAGCTCGATAAAAATGAAACTTGGCGGTTTTAATAGCCGCCTCCCAGAGTCCTCCAAAATGTGGAGATCTAGGTGGTATGCATTTCCAATCAATTCCATCGCTGAGGCAATGCTGCTCAACTGCCCTTAAGTGTGTCTCATTGAAGAACAACCTTTTTAGAGAAATCAATTCATTTTTCGCCCCTACGAAATTTGTTGCGTTGTCTGACCAAATGGTTTTCGGTTTTCCTCGAGTGCATGTAAAACGGCGTAGAGCTGCCAAGAATGCTGGAGTAGACAAATCCTTTACCAGTTCCAAGTGGACAGCCTTTGTAGAAAAGCAAATAAATAGGCAGACGTAACATTTTATTGGTGGTCTATTCCGAACTTCAGACCGATAGTAGAATGGCCCACAAAAGTCCGTACCAGTCACTAGAAAGGCTCTGTTTGCCTTTACTCTTCCTTCCGGTAAATCTCCCATGATGTGCTCCGTTAACCTAGGCCGTACGTGCAAGCACCTGATACACTTATTAATGATGTGGCTTACTGCCTTGCGACCACCTACTGGCCAATATTGTAGACGAATTGCGGCTAATGATGCCTGCGTCATTGCATGCATTAATTTGCGATGAAAGAATTCTATTATCGAATTTGTAACCGGATGCCCTTGGGGCAATATAATTGGATGCTTCGATTCAAAGTCCAGAGCTGAATGCTGGAGGCGTCCTCTCACTCGCATTAAACCAAAGTTATCTAAAAATGGTGTGAGAGAGCAGATTTTGCTAGATGATGCTACGCGACTACCAGATTTGAGTATTTTGTAATCTGGGAAGTGCCTTTGTTGTACCATTCGAATCAATAAATATGTGCCTTGATGAACATCCTCTACTGTAAGTGGACCCCTTCGGTCCTTGACTCGCGAAATAAATTTGTAAATATAGCCAAATACTCGTTGCAGCTTTCCAAAGGAGTTAAGAAATTTGCATTTTAATGATAAGTCCGACATGTTTGATGTTGAAAGCAAAATATTCATGCGCCTCTCGGGTAGTTCCTTAACATAACCTGGGGAATCTGGCCACGTATCTCGATCGCCTTGAAGAAAAGGAGGGCCATGCTTCCAAAGCTTACATTTCAGTAATTCACGTGGTGTGGATCCCCTTGACAGGATATCTGCAGGATTCATTGTGGTTGGCACAAAATGCCATTTCATTCCTGCAGTGAGAATCTGAATATTATTCACTCTATTTGAAACGAATACTGTGAAATTTGACGGTTCATTTCGTAACCCTGATAATACCACCATGGAATCTGACCAGCAGTGAAAATCACATTCAAAAATTCCTAATTTTGAAATTGAGCTTACAAGTTCCGATAGGAGCATAGCTGCAGATAACTCTAGTTTTGGGACTGTCAGGGTTTTTAGTGGTGAAACTCGTGATTTCGAACAAAGTAAATCTACATTGATTCCATTCTTATTTTGTGATCGAATGTAAATGCACACACCATATGCCGACAGGCTTGCATCACAAAATGCATGAACTTCCACCTTCGAGCATGGCAACAAAACTAAGCGACGAAATTTAGAACTCTCTACTGTTTTAAATTCTTCCAATAAATTTACCCAAGTTGAATAAAGTGTCTGGGGTAAGCTCTCGTCCCAGTCTACCTTGTCCTTCCATAGTTGTTGAAGCAAGATTTTGGCCTTAGTGATGACAGGACCAATCAAGCCTAATGGGTCATAAAATCGGGCAATGGTGGACAATACCGATCGTTTTGTCACTTTACCCGGAAGTGAGTGTGGCATGAATGAAAACAAGAAAGAATCTGCCACAGGATCCCATACCAAGCCAAGAGTTTTGGTCACGTCGCTCCCATCACTAAATCTCAAATATTTTTTTTTATCTTCTTCTGGAACTTGGTTTAGCACCTTAGAATTGTTGGAACACCATTTTCTTAATTTGAAATTTCCTTTATTAAGGAGCTCAGTTGTTTGACGCATAATCTCCGTGACTTCGTCTTCAGAATTTCCTCCTGAAATGAGGTCGTCAACATAGAAATCTCTGCGAACTGTCTCTGCACCGATTGGCAGAACTCGCTCTTCATCATAAGCTAATTGATGCATGCTACGAATAGACAAAAATGCCGCCGATTTGGTACCGTATGTGACCGTATCTAACTTATATATTTGTATATTTTCCTCTGGAGAGTCACGCCATAAAATGCATTGAAGAAAATTGTCAGGATGCTGCATTCGTACACATCTGTACATTTTGCATATATCTCCTGTTAGAGCGATCTCAAAGGTTCGGAAGCGTAATAGAATACTGAAAAGATGTGGCTGGATTGTAGGTCCAGCCATCAGCAAATCGTTAAGCGAATAGCCAGTGGAAGTTGCTGCCGACGCATCAAACACAACTCACAAATTTGTTGTTGTGCTGTCTGACTTAAAGACACAATGATGAGGCAACAAATACGTTGGAGCGCCAAGGTACCAATCGTCGGCAAGTGACATGTGATTTAAATCTCTGTACTCCTTAATAAATGATGAGTATTGAATTCGTAATTCAGTGTTTCGAAGAAGCTTTCTTTCTAAAGACTTAAAGCGCAATAATGCTTGCTGATACGATTCACCAAGGAGGTCAATGCTATGTTTTGTGGGAAGACGCACAGAGTACTCGCCAGAACTTAAACGTTTAACATTGTTTTTGAAGTGCAATTCGCACTCAGAGCTTTCATTAGTAGCCTTACGCTCAGTCTCAACAGAATGCTCTACCTCCCAAAAACTCCTTAATAGCTGCTCTAAAGAGCCATCAGAATCATTTTCTGAAGCACGTTTATTGACGACTGCTAAAGATACAATTTTACTAGTGGAAGGTTGTCTTCCACCACATACAATCCAGCCTAACTTTGTTTTCTGAAGGAGTGGTAAGGTTGGGCTCAATCGAATTTGGCCGACGCACATCAAATCAAAGAAGAGTCCGGCTCCAATCAAAATATCCACACGCTGAGATTTGAAGAATGTTGGGTCGGCAAGAGTTATATTTGAAGGTATATTCCAAAATGTTGCATTTAAAGAGATATTGGGTTGATGGTCGGTGATCCAAGGAATGGCAACGGCTGTGATTGATGTATGATAACCACCATCATGAGATTGAAAACAAATATCAACAGATTGGTCAGCCACAAAATCCCTTTCACCAATTCCAGACACTTGGGTTTTTGATTTGGTTGTTTTGAGTTGTAGCTGACTAGCGGCACGATTTGTTATAAAATTTAATTGGGACGCGGAATCAAGGATTGCTCTGAATGGAATCGGGTTTCCTGTTCTTGGTTTCAAAAACACAATTGCAGTAGCGAGAAAAATAAAATCTTCAGGCATTGCGCTTGATGTGGCAAGCTGAGAGTTCAGAAGTGAAGTTGACACCAGGGCTGCCTGTGAATTGTGGGCAGGAGCCGAAAGGTCAGAACAATTTGATATTACAGCAGCAGCTTGAGACGAAGCAATGCGATCAAAATGTAAAAGTGTATGATGCTTAGATGAGCACTGCTTGCAACAGACAGATTTGCAATTTTTGATAATATGCCCTGGTTTCAAACAATTAATACATAGCTGTCGCCTTTTGGCTTCTTTAAACCGTAAGGTGGGAGATAACCTTAAAAAAGGCGAACAGGAAGTAATTGCATGCTCCCTTACATTGCAAAATGTGCAAGGTTGACTAGGATGAACTGTGACGAACGCATGTTTAGTACCCACCTGCTTGCTCAGTGTCTGGCTTACCGAGGCTGCAGTTATATCTTCCATTTTCCGGCATCTCTTCTCCAGGAACTCCACCATAGATTCCCACGTTGGTATGTCGTGCGAAGGAGATTCCTCCTCCCACTTCGCTCTGGTTCCAGCATCGACCTTGCTGTTAACTAGATATATGAGCACACTATCAAGAAGTTCATCTCGACCGGCAATAGAGTACAAGGCTCGAAGGTGAGATTTAATCTTATCACACATTTGCCTTAAACCAATGGCAGAGCCATCACGAACCGTCTTTAGATTGAAAATTTCCTTAACATGTGTCTGAAACTGAATGCGTTTAATATCGAATCTAGATTTTAGCAAAGTTACCGCATTAATATAATTTTGGTCGTTTATTTCCAATGACCGAATGGCATCCATCGCTGTTCCACTCAAACAAGATTTTAAATGCTGGAATTTTTCCACGCCCTTTAAATTTTGATGGTTGCCAATTATTGTTTCAAACAATGACCAAAAGTCAGGCCACTCTGTGATCGTACCATCGAAGCGTGGCAACTCTAACTTCGGCAAATACGAAGTTTTACAGTTTGAAACATCTGAGCCTCCACCGAAAACTGTCTTGGGAGTAGATGCCATCGCACCTGAAGACGCACGCTCCTTTAGCTCTTTGGCAATCGCAGATTTAATCTCCGAAAAGTATTCAAAAAATTGGCATCGAGCATCACTCTCAATTTCTTCATGGTACTCCATCTCCAATTGAGATTGCACGTCTTCGAACTGCTCTTGCAATCGATTGAGCTGCTCCAATTTGATGGAAAGCAGTAATTCATCAGATGAACGTAACACAATTTCAGTTAGTCCCTTCTGTATTAACTGCAATTGCGAGATGAACCATGCACTTTTACGCGCCAAGAACATCCGATTTTTATTAACCATTTCCAGAACCGCTGGATTTGACACGGAATGTCGACCTTTCTTTGATCTTGACATGGCAGTATTTGCTGTAAACTAAAAATCACAAACCGATATGACGAACGAAAAGTACCGATATTGTCTAGTGTAGCTACAACGAAAGGTAAACTGAGAAATAGCGAGTACCGTTATGTCCGAAACCGTATTTATTTTGCCTCTAAACTTTAGGTAATTATTTTAAGCCTTGCATTTAAATGCACACGTTTCATGAACTTATTAAACCGAATGTCCGAACACTAAAACTGTGTTATAGAAAGTCACGATCACAAAGTAATCAATTAATATGACAATATAGGTAGCAGCACGATTGCAGCGAACTGAATTGACCGAACACAACTGTAGCGACACTAAACGAAGCAGCGAGAAAGCAATATAATCGTATGCACCGGCAACGAAAGGTAAACGAAGTAAGCGAAATTGCGCTGGCAGCGGCAGCGAGCAGATAATGTTTAATATGAGAATCAAACCAAGTGTTTGAATCCCCAATTATCCCCGAAGGTCACACAAAGTCAAAAAGAAGGCGTCGGTGTATTTTCCAGCCAACCAATTTTAGCAGGAAAGTTCCGACCAAGTAAAAGCCCGTTGGAATACCCAATCCAAAAACGAATTAAATGAAAAAATGCAACCGATATCACGTCGGCGTCACCAAATGTTTATGGGAATGGTAAGCGTTTTTACCAACCGCTTGAACTATTCAATTTTTAAACGACCGATAATAAAAACTGCAACTACGGGTGCTTAAGGTATATGATCAACTGGGGAGAATTTTATTTGCACAGTGCAAGCTATGCTAATACATCAAAAATACATATACAAAATTAAAGGAGGAGAGAGAGAGAGAGAGAGAGAGAGAGAGTTAAATTAAGAGAGTTAAACATTGTTATATTAAGAGACATTGTTATATTACTAAAATACGAGTATTTATAATTAAATAAAGTGTTACTACGAACAGTATTTGTGTGCTAAAATCCTTTTGAGATTTTAGTATACATATTCTTGACTTGAATTTTTACCCTATATATTTTGGGTGTAATTTGATTCTCTCGAGATAATTGTTTATATTCTGGTATGAGATTTCCTAGCAGAGTCTTGAAATACTAGATATAAGTTTGTTAGATCTAGTATAACTTCCACTGCTGCCGTAGAACAGGTGCACATAGATCCAGTGATAACAAGGCAGGCAAGGCGTTGTACTTTATTTAATGCAGATTTCGCTATCTTAACTCTAACTCTATTTGACCAGGCTACAGAACCATAGGTGATGGTTGGTCTCACCAGCATGGTATACATCCACCGAACAGTTTTTGGGTTACATCCCTAAGATTTACCAGCAAGCCGTCTACATATCATTAAGGAAGCTGTAGTCCTCTTGGTGGTTGCTGTCAAGTGAGACTTCCACAATAACTTATTGTCGACAATGACTCCGAGGTATTTGGTGTTAGAGCTAATATCGACCTTTGTACCATTTAGAAGATTAGGTTTCATATATGGTAGAGATCTTTTTCTACTAAAAGGCATAATGGTGCTCTTTGAGGCATTGTTTTTCAATCCTGTTCCTCTGCACCATTCACTAGCTGCTAATAAGCCCCCCTGGATAATATAACAAAGAGTGGATTCAGATTTTCCTCTACCTATTATCACAATATCGTCCGTATATCCTTGACATGCTTAGATTTGTGAGTTTTACAAGAAGATCATCAACTACTATGCTCCACAAAATGAGTGATAATACCCCAACCTGCGGACATTCTTTATTGACTTTGATTTTAACAGTTGTGTCACCTGTTTAAGCATCAGTAAGTTTGCTGTTGAGTAAAGCTCCTTCCTCTATTGTTAAGAGCCCTATTCACATGTTCGTGAGGAGTGTTGTCAAAAGCCCCTCAATATCAAGAAAGGCACAAAGTGCTATTTCTTTTTTATCCAGTGCTGCCTGAATAAAATCAGTTAGATGGTATAGTGCAGTTTCAGTTGACTTTCCCGCAATTTATGCAAACTGAGAAGGATGTAAAGTCTCCCTTTTCAATACGGTCTCAAGGTATATTAACTATTTTCGCCATTGCTTTAGTACAAAGGATGTCAAGGATGGACCTTTCTAGTGTTCCAGTGACGCATCTGTTTATTGGTGTCAGTTGGTCAAGCGAACTGAATGTAAAAGTGTCGACGGTGCATTCTAAATTCCAATGCCCTTCGTCAACTTGACTGCGGAACTATGGCACCCTAAAAGTTGACATAATAACTGATACATAAATACTATTTATTTACAATATTTGCACCCTTAAAAATATGTGCTTTCTTAATGAATTTAATTGTATAGATTTAACTACGCCAAATGTGTAGTGTCTATTAGGAGTTGGTGCTGTGTGTCAACTACACACAAGTAGCTTGATTCTAAATCACAACAAGCGTAGACGTTGACCCCTGGGAAACTGTTTATAAAACTGTTATGAGGAAGCTCAAGGACTGAAGAGCACCACAGCCAACAAGCCCGGCAATCATGCGAGAGGTGGTATCCACACTATTCCCTCGCCAAGAAGAAGCCACACTTTACCAGGGACAGCAATTGCACATGGATGACATCCCTGACGTTACCACACAGGAAGTGCTTCTCACATGCAGCGCATCGCAGATAACAAAGCACCGAGTTTGGATGGCTTTCCAAACATTGCAGTAAAAACAGCGATTAAGGCGACGCCGTAGCTTTTCGCCAAACTCTACGATGCATGTCTCAAGGAAGGCATTTTCCCAAAATCCTGGAGACAACAGAGGCTGGTGCTGCTACTTAAACCGGGGAAGCAGCCGGATCAACCATCCTCTCACCGCCTTTTGTGTATGCTGGATACGCTGGGAAAAGTGTTGGAGTGCATCGTATGCGATCGACTACAGGAACATCGGGAGAAACCAGAAAGGCTGTCACCAAACCAGTATAGCTTTAGAAAAGCGCGATCAACGCTGGACGCTATTCAATCCATCATGAGTATTGCAAGCCACTAGCGGCAGACAATGGAGATTTGGTACAAAGAAGTACTGTGCGGTAGGGACGTTGGATATTAAAAACGCATTCAACTCCGCAAGCTGGCCCCGGATTATGAGCGCACTTAAAAGTTTCGCGATGCCGATATTTCTACAGCGAATTATAGCGAGCTACTTCGACCACAGCGTCCTATTTTATGACACGGATGATGGCGTAAAAACATAACAGCTACTCTGTATGTATAACGGCATTCTTAAACTGAACCTCCCGGCAGACACAACACTCGTTGGATACGTAGATGATTGATACCCGGATGACCTTCAGGCAACAGTTACAAATAGTCAGCGAGAAAACCGCACGAATAAATGGTGCGTTAACGAGACTAATGCCTAACGTGTGTGGCCCCTGGGCAAGCAGACGGCAACTCTTATCAACTGTGAAAAGTTCGGTGATCCTGTATGCAGCGCCGATCTGTTCAAATATGAAGAAGTCATACTATAAAAGCATTCCAGCCACAAACAGGCTTGGTGCTCTGAGAGTGGCCAGTGCCTACCGCACCGTCTCAGGTGCTGCTAATTGTGTAATTGCAAGGAAGATGCCTATCGACCTACTCGTTCGGTGACATCGCCCTGCTCGTTCGTTAGGTAGGTAGGTAGGTAGGAGTGGCCGCCCAGTTTGCCAAAAGCACTCTTGAGCACACATAATGGCCCATTGTGATACCAGGGTGTGGCCCCGTTCAAGCACTGAAAAGTTCCCATACTTGGGATGGTGATAGTCAGCGCAAGGACAGCGCCTGGAAAGGCACGACTCCCCCGTCATGTTTCAGGAAACCATCCTGATACTTTGATGAACCTGGCTATGTCCCTAATATTAATGGATAACAGCTCTGTCAGACTTGTAAGAAATGGGGCACCAAAGGTGCAAATTCTTCTTCTGCTCAAGGATGGGCAGTGGCATAAGAGGTGGAAAACCGTCTCGTCCTCCTCCTCGAAGCCACAGCCTCGGCAAAAGTCATTTGAGGGTAGGCCAAATCTTTCTGCGTACTGGCCGGTCAAAACCGACACAGTTGTCGACAGTGATACGCGATCAAGTCGAAGAAGTTGATTGGTTCTGTTTTTGTCCATTCTTGCCCAAGTTGCCGTGTAGCAGGATTCCTCGTTAGCCCAGGATTTGTAGGCATCAGCCAGATATTTCCGTTTGATTTCGAGCTTGGCTGTTGCCAGTGGAATGCCGATGTTTACGGAGGGGTGAATGTCGTGTATTAGCGTGCCTGCCTTGGCAAGCTCGTCCGCCTCGCAGTTTCCCGGGATTTCGCTATGTCCGGGAACACAGACTAGGTGCACCCGAGAGTAACTTGCGAGCTCATTTAAAGATGTTCGACATTCATGAACTAGTCTTGATGTGGCCGTGGAGCCAAAAAGAGATTTAATGGCGGCCTGGCTGTCTGAGAAGATAGATACGTCAACTGCGCCGATATCGCTACTCAGCTTCCATTTGGCTGCGTGATGAAAAGGTTATGACCTCAGCTTGAAATACGCTGCAATGGTATGGGAGACGTAGGGAGATGTTTAAGTCCAATTTGTAGGAAAAGATACCGCTGCCGACTCAACCTCCAATTTTGGAACCGTTGGTATAGAATTCGACTGTTTCACCGACGATTTGGTCTTTTGAAGTCCAGTCATTTCTCCTTGCAATAGTGAGGTCGAATTCCCTGTTCAAATCGGGATAGACCGACATATAATCAATAAGGTTGGGGACAGGTGGGTCCTGATTCAGAATTGAAGCATGGCCTGTCAGGGTTATGCGCCAGTGCGAAAGAGCATTAAGTCTAATCGCTGTCAGCTTGGCTTGTTGCTTAACCAGGATCCCCGAGGGGAGCCAGTGCAGCATGGCAAAAAGGGCTTTCGTAGGTGTGCTACGAAGAGCGCCAGTGATCAGTAGAGCAATGGATCTTCTGATTTTATCAAGAGGTTTGATATTACAGGCTTTTTCGAGAGCTTGCCACCAGAAGACCGACCCGTATAACAGGTTTGGTTCAACGATGACCGTGTAGAGCCAGAGCACGACTCGAGGACGAAGTCCCCATCATGCACCACCTGCTCTTTTACAGCAGTATATAGCGCATGTTGCCTTAGCTAGATTGGCTTTCCAATTAAGCTTTGGGTCGAGAATCAGGCCTAAGTACTTGACGTGTGTGCTCAAAGAGAGCAGAGTGCCGTTTAGACTAGGCATTGTAAACTTTGGAATTTTGTACTTCGTAGTGAAAAGCATAGTCTCGGTTTTGGATGGGTTAACCCCAAGTTCGAATTCGCGACACCAGTTCGACACAATAGAGAGTAAATAGTTAAGTTTTTCGGAAAGTGTTTGGTGGAATTTGCCGGATGCCGCGATTGCGATGTGGTCCGCATAGGCTATCACTTTGCATCCAGTAGATTCCAATCTCACCAGTAGTGTGTTAACTGCCAGGTTCCAGAGGAGGGGTGATAAAATACCTCCTTGTGGCGTGCCCCTGTTAACCACCCTCCTGGATTGGGCACTGCTGATCGTGGAAGTGATGATTCTAGATTTTAGTTGAAGCTCTATAAATTTAAGAAGGCCTGAATTCAGGTTAAGGTTATAGAGTGCGGAAATGACAGCGTTGGGGCATACAATTTGAATGCTCCCTCGACGTCCAGAAATATAGCAAGTGTGAATTCCTTGTACGCCAAGGATTTGTCAACTTGAGAAATGAGAGAAGGAAGTGCTGTTTCAACCGATTTGCCTTTAGAATAAGCGTGTTGAGATACTGAGAGAAGAGAAGGGTTGATCGATGTCCTGATATGTAGGTCAAGAGCTCTTTCTAGAACCTTAAGAAGAAAGATTGTTAGACTTATGGGTCTGTAATCCTTAGGTTTGGTGTGTGAGGCCTTCCCAACTTTTGGGATGAAGACGACCCGATTCGTGCGCCAGCGTAAGGGAATAAATTGCAATCTGAGGCTTGCATTATATATTTGTAGCAGCCATGGAAGGATAATCTCTTCCCCATTTTGGATATGGGCAGGAATGGTGCCGTCCGGTCCGGGGGAATTGTATGGCTTAAAGGTTTGAGTGGACCTCTCAAGGTGAGTTTTTGTCACTTGGAATGTGGGGAGGCTATCATGGGAAACCTGCTCCACCTGGTAGAGTGCTTGATCCGCTGAGGCTAAACTCCCTGGGAAGTGGGTGTCTAGCATGATATCAAGGGTTTCGGCGCTTGAGTAAGTCCAGCTGCCATCTGGTATTTGGATACAGTCAAGGGCTTTGTTAGAGGAGTGGAGAATTTTACGAAGACGGCTAGCCTCGGACATCGATTCAATGCTTTCGCAAAATTCCCTCCATGACACTCGTTTCCCTCGCCTAATGGCGTATTTAAACTCTTTTTGTTTATTTTTGAAAGGGGCCCAATCAACTGTAACTTTAGCTTTGTTGAAAAGCATTCTACAAGTTTTGCGAAAACTTGCAATTTCGAGTTCCACCACGGAGGTTTAGGTTTGCCCCGTGGTTCGGGAGTGATGCAAAAAAAATGATTGGCTTTTTTAAAAGCTGTGGTCAGATCGTCGACCGCCCGATCAATGTCGGGACAGTTGTGGATAATGGGGGGAGTCGTTGCTAAGCATGACCCCAGTTTGAGCCGGAAAAGAGTCCAGTTCGTGTTTTTTCTATTGACTGGTTTAAGAGATCCTGTATTTCCTGTAGTCTCCCTCTCTCGATTCAATGTGAAAGGTGATTTAGCAGTGGTGCGAAAATGAGCATTCCTGTGAGACGAACCAACTGCTTATCATGTTGGTGTAGTTATCGCTGATGAGGGTGATGTCGAGCACTTCCTTCCTGACGGATGTAAGGAAGGTCGGCCCATTTCCCCGGTTAGCAATGCCTAAGTTATTTGAAATGATAAAGTCGAAAAGACACTCACCTCGATCATTTGTGCCGGAGCTGCCCCATATTTCGTGATGGGCACTGGCATCGGCGCCGATAATTACCGGAATCGGTTTCTGGTGGGCTACCGCAACCATTTGCTTTAGTATGTCTGGTGGCGGAGAGGCGTGTTGTGAGTTAGAACCAAACTACCTACGTGTAGTTTACTCACAGCACCGACTATTAATAGATGCCACACTATGTTGAATTAGCATGTGCTAAAACGGTGTTATAATAGGGCATACTTCTAGGGTCTAAGTATTTTAAGTTAATGTGATCTGTGAAACATTATTATGTAAGCTTTTAGGGTATTACAGTTCCGCAGTCGAGTCGACGAGGGCAGCGTAATGCACCGTCGCCACTTTTGAAGTGGGTCAGTTGGCTTGACCAACTGACACCAACTAGCAGGTGCAGAACTGGAACACCAGAAAGGTCAGTTCCCAGACTGAGATAGATGTTTATTTGTAAATAGTATATAAGAACTAGTATTTTTAAGAATAAAGCTCTCTTGTGATTTTGACTTCTAAACGAAAAGTGTCTGTGAGTTTTATTTGTAACAAAGTGATGTAGGTTTACAGGTTACCGCGACAGGACATTCCAGAGGACGTCTCTCGCCGACAAGCAGATAAGGACCCCAACATTTTGGCGCAGCCGGTAGGATCCAACATCGAGTGCCAGGAAAAGAGCACTCCTACGCGGGATTCCACCAACAGGAAACCATCAGGATAACCATCCCAAAGGAGTTCAATGGAGGGAACAAAAATGGTGACTATGCTCATAGTAGGACATTCTAGTATCTAAGTGAATTTTGTCGACGATTCTTCGGTGGCCGTGTGGGCGCTTTTGCTCCGGTCATGCAGAAGAAGCAGCATTGGGGCTGATTAGCCGCTGCGGTTAGGTGACAATAGGTCGATCTGATAAGAAAACTTGTTACTTACGGTCAGGTTGTATAGGGTTGTTCCACTGAGATTAGGCTCATACTTTTTAATACATTTTGTTTCAGCATTCTCGGGGAATGTGGAGCGTGTCTGTTTATTCACAGATTTTGCGTTATTGAATTGCGAACTTGTGTATACCGGTTGGTTTGGTTCGGAAAGAACGTGCCACGGTATAGGGTTCGTACGGTTTTGATAGGGGATTTGTATTTGTTTGTCGGTAGGGACATTTATACGACTCAATTTATATTGTTTTGAAATCAAAATAAAGATTGATTTAAATATTTGGAATTTTGAGTTTAGGGTATTAGGTGAAGAGGTGCAGACAACACGTGTTGTTGCATCAAAGTTTTTTGTAGTTCGGAAACTACGATTTGCGTAGCAATGTTGAAGAAAACATTTAAATGCTATTATTATGTGGCGCATACGTTACGGGTTTATTTTTAAATATGGATTCAAATTTCCGGGAATGAATCAAGACACTTTTGCCGGTAAATCAAATTTCGGTTTTTACAAACATATGGCCTTTCCTATGGATTTTTGGGAGTATTAAAGATGGTGAGAGGAAATCAAGGAGTATCTGTGCGGAAGTCAAGAACCAATTTGCACTGATGGAAGGACTTAATGGACGCCGTTAGACAGCGGATTTGAAACTTGAGATGGAGGATAAGTAAAGAAAGAATATAAACATAGAATTTACGGTGGAATTTTTTTTTTAAATAAATTTGTATTTATCAATAAGTAAGATGGAATAAAATATTGGGATAAGTTAATAACAAGTTTTAACATTTATTGGATTTTTATTTGTAATTGGGGTACGCCATCTGTTCTGGCATTTGGGATATGACGAAGGAAGCGCAAGGATTACTGCTGAGGCAGGAGCACATTGGCGAAACGATTGAAAAGCTGGTCCGTAACTTTAAGAAAGACGGCAGGTTACGTAAAGACAACGTGTATTACCGCAAGCGAATAACACAGTTGCAAGATCTGGGGAGAGAGTTCAACAATAATCACGGACTGTTGTTGCCTCACGCAGTTGAGTACGGCAAGGGAAAATATTTTACGGAAAATTACGCAGACTACATAAATAGTCTGGTCAACGAATGGGCAGATACATTTAGTTAGAGGGACTAGGACAAGAGATTGTGAGTTTGGTTTCACCAGACGAGGAAATAAGGAACAGATTGAAATCAATACAGTCAGAGGTGAAACTGTTTACTGGGAAAATAATTGACCAGTTCGAAGCGAGTACGAGCAGGGAAGAAGCTCAGGAATTGTGGAGGCAGGCGAACGCCGGAGGCGCTGTGTCACCATTAGAAGTAGCGGATCAAGCCTTGACGGCAATCCAAAAAAAGACAAGAAAAGTTGTTCAAATCTCATGAGAAAACAGAAGATTTGAGAGCACAAAAAGAGTATCTCGAGAATAGGGTAAAGGAACTTTCTCGAAGATTGACGGAGACAGAGGAAGCAGCATCGCTGTTGGAAAAGGAGTGTGCGGAATTAAAAAGAGGACGGGTGACCAATAGGTCCTCACTGAATAGGGAGAGATCAAAATCAGCATCGGCTGGCTTTACACAGACGGTATTGACATTGCCACCGGAAGTGCGCTGGACGGAATATTTAACACCAGAAGGGATAAGCCGCGTGGTAAAGCCAAAATTAGTACTTAATGAAGAAAGACAAGCGGAATTTTTGTTTGGCGCATCTGAAATCGGTGTCAAGCCTTTTTCTCCGGGAAGCCCGATAAATAACGAAAATCAGGGATATCCGCCAAAAGAGCCAGAAGCAGTAACGGTACAGGAAAGTCCCAATACTGTGGACAATATTTCGCCTGTACGGACAAACGATCGAAGACTAATTAGTTTGAGTCCGTCATTGGTCAATTACCTCTCAGATCCGGGAGAAGTGAATCTAGGAACCACCCACAAAGATAGCGCTCCAGTTTTACCGGTCATAAGTAAAACAAAAATACGCAAAATGGGTATAGAGGAGATTTCAAAGACAGTGGCCAGGCTAGTACCTGTGTTTACTGGTGCAGCTTCAGAAGATTTACGGTCAGAAGTTAACAGAATCATTCAAGGTTGTGAGCTTGCAAAGCGAAGCATAAGCCCTGATGAGTTGCAGGACTTCTTCGACTGTGTTAAGCAAAGGTTACTTGGAGACGCGTACAGCCTTGTGTTGCCAAAGCAATTCGTCAGTGTGGACGAGCTTTACGGTCTTATAAGGAGAACTTATCTGAAGGAGAGAACTTTGGAGGACATAACCCAAGAAATAAGAATCGGGAAGCAGCTGGCAAGTGAAGACATACGTGCCTTTGCTAGGCGTTTAGAGTCACTTCAGATGATAGCCCAGGAAATAATCAGGAATAAGTACAATGGCATTGGAGATACAGCGTTATTACACGAAGTTGACAAGTCGGTGTTGACAACTTTCGTGGTGGGGCTCCGCAACTCCGTTCTAAAGATTCAAATGCTGAATAGCAGAACAGGATCTCTGGAGGGATTAGTAGAGGAAGCGATTAGAGCACAAGTTCTCGTGGAACGGAGTACGGCTGGGTTAGGCGAGGTACACGTGTTGGAAAATAGACAGGACATGTTCACCGCCGCTGTCGTGAACAGAGATGGAAATAATTTCGTCCCAAACATATACAGAGGAGCATATAATCCCAGTGTCTCCGACAGCAGAGCCGCGAATCAGAGAAATCCGTACAGGGGGTTTGCACAGAGGGCACCCACATGTTCGTTCTGCCGTGAGCCAGGGCATACAAGGGATGAATGCGTTACACGCAAAAACACGCCCTACCGTTTGGAGTGCCAATCTTACGGTCATGAGGCAAGTAGACAGTGCCAAGCAGACACAAAATGGGATCAAAGTAGAAGGCAGCCGGCTACGAGGCGCCCGGTTCCACCCTTCACGGACAGCAGGGGTAACTTCAGTAGTCCCCGAGTTAATTCAACGGAAGGAATTAACCAAGGCAGAAATCCTTTCTATACTGGGAATGGTCAGCGGCGACCAAATTGGAATTCTAGAGGTGAGCAAAGGATAGGTAACACCCAACAGGGGTTGAAATGTTTCTCATGTGGACAGATAGGACATCGGGCAGCGGAATGCAGGGATAGACAATCCCAACAAAGGAACCAGGGAAACTTCCAGCGGCCTAGTCGAGGCCAATAGACTGGAAAGCCAAAAGAAAGGAAGTAATAATAAGGCCGGAAGTACGTGGGACTAGTAATGTAGGAACTACAGTCCAGGAGAAGGAGGAGCAAGAGGCTCTCCAGTGTCACGAAGAGTTAGGGAATGGATACACGTCCATATTGGGAACAAAAGGAGGCTGTTTCGCTATGAGCAGGATAGGTGATGCCTTCATCGAGATACCCTGCGAGGAGGCAGCGAGTGGAAAGCTAGTGCTATTAGTAGATTCAGGAGCGGCCTCGTAAAATCTAATTTACGAAAGGGGCTAGACATTAATCAAATGGACGTAAGAACGCTTAACGGAGCGTTTAGAGGGTCCATTAGGACATTGGGGTCGCTCAGTATAGGGCACAGTGGAGTTAAGGGTATGAGTTTTAGAGTGCACGCAGTGGAAGTGGATAGGAAAGGTATCCCGACTGATGGGATAATTGGCCGCGATAATGTTTGGGGACGCATCATACTGGATTCGCTTGACAAGCTGTTATCATTTTATGATAATAATAAGAATAGAATCCTCACTCTTCCATTAAAGTCATGGCAGGAAGGAACCGTGAGTAAGGTTAAGAATAGTAGGGAGGTAGTAAATGCAAGGTCAACCAGAGTAGTTACTATGCATGTAAATACGAAACTTAGGACTGTTGTTTTGCACAAGCAGCAGCTAGCGAACGGCGTATATATGGGAGAAACCATAACGCACGTTGACAAGGGTAAGGTGTACGCTTGTGTACTCAACGCATCGGAAAAGGACTACCTGCTGGATGAGGATTTTAGACCTAAGTTCACTAGTTACGATAATTTTAAGGAACCGAATTATGGAACGGTTAATCAGATTAAGCAGGTAGATATAAGGAAAAGAATGGAGAGAGTGCTAGAATCACTGAGGTTAGACCCAAGCGTAAATTTAGAAGAAAAGGCATCAATAGAAGCCATTTGTACGTCATTCCATGACATATTTTTGCTGGAAGGAGACCAGTTAACATATATACCAGAGGTAGAGCATGAAATACCTACTAGAATGGATCAACCACCAATAAACCAGAAGCAGTACAGATTGCCACAGGCTCACAAAGATGAGGTAAACAGGCAAGTGGAAGGGATGTTAAAAGATAACATAATTTCACCGAGTATCTCGCCTTGGAACTCACCAATAATTTTGGTACCAAAGAAGGGAGGTGCTCAGGGTCAGAAGAAGTGGAGAATGGTCGTCGATTTTAGGAAATTGAACGACGCCACTATCAAGCAGGTGTTCCCGATACCAAGGATAGAAGAAATTCTGGATCAATTGGGACACATTAGATATTTTTCTACAATTGATTTAGCGAGTGGCTATCACCAAGTTCTGGTGGATACCCAAGATAAGCAGAAAACCGCGTTCAGCACCGGCTTAGGCCATTATGAGTTTAATAGAATGCGGTTTGGATTAACAGGAGCACCGGCTACCTTCCAACGGCTAATGAACCATGTGCTAACAGGCTTACAAGGGTTAGATTGTTTTCTGTATCTGGATGATATTGTAATTTATGGGAAGAACTTGCAGCAGCATTCGCAACGCTTGTGCAAGGTGCTCCAGAAATTACGAGAACACAATTTGAAATTGAACACGGAGAAGTGTCAATTTTTGCGAAGAGAGGTGGTTTATTTAGGCCATCGTTGCTCAGAAGCAGGAGCACTGCCTGACCCGCAGAAGGTGGAATGCGTTAAAAATTTAGCGATTCCGAGAAACAGAAAAGAAGTGCAAGCATTCCTATGACTAGTGAACTATTATAGAAAGTTCGTGGAAGGACTAGCCGGAATTGCGTTGCCAGTGAATAAGTTGCTACGAAAAGAAGCAAAGTTCGAATGGACAGAGAGCTGTCAACAAGCATTCGAGAGGCTAAAAGAAATAATTAGCTCGCCACCAATTTTGGCGTACCCCGACTGTGAGCAAACCTTTTTGTTGACCACTGATGCTAGCAATGAAGCATTAGGGGCAGTATTGTCGCAAGGAGAAGTCGGTAATGACCGACCAATAGCATTCGCAAGCAGAGCGCTTAGCGACACGGAGAAGAGATACTCCACAATAGAAAAGGAATTTCTAGCCATAGTATGGGCTACGAAGAATTTTAGGGCATATTTGCTAGGACGCCCATTTAAGATATACACTGATCACCAGCCGTTGAGAGGCATAGCCAATTTGAAAGACCAAACGTCTAGGCTAGCCAGGTTCAGACACAAATTGTCTGAGTATGATTTTGAAATCATATACAAACCTGGAAAGAAGAATCCAAATGCGGACGCACTCAGCAGAGTACCGCAGGCACAGAAGGTATCAGTAGTGCAAACGAGGGCCAAAGCACGGTCAGATAAGGAGAAGACCGAGAGAATTCAAGGGGATAAAATTGATGCAACAAGAAATGTTAGCAATGCGGGTGACGCTGCTAATGAACAAGGAGCCAGTAGTGTGGAATGGCTGAAGGATATAAAGGATATCCAGGCTGCGTTAAAGGGTTTCCATGATTCACCTCTAGGTGGACACCAGGGATTCTGGAAAACCCATGACAGAATTAGGCGAGTATACGGATGGAAAGGTATGCTCAAAGACATAAAAAAATATGTAAGAAGTTGCCCAAAGTGCCAGGCCAACAAAAGTTCAAGGCTAACAAAGATGCCAATGGTGTTAACTGACACACCAAAACAACCATTTGATAAAGTTCATATGGATATTGTAGGTATTTTACCTGAGACTGTTTCGGTCAATAAATACATATTGACGGTCCAAGATGATTTCTCAAAGTATATGGCGTGCGTGGCTATACCCGATGCGGAAGCAGGTACGGTGGCCGAAGCATTTTTTGATGAAATTATAGCACGATACAACATACCTAAGGTTTTGATAACCGACAATGGTTCCAATTTTGTATCGAAATTATTCTCAGAAACTTGTAAGATGCTGGGGATAAAAAAGTTGCACATAACACCATATCATCCACAGGCGAATGGCTCATTGGAACGTAGTCATCTACCTCTGGCCGAGTACTTGCGCAGTTTTGCCAGAGAAGACGGCTGGGAATTGGGATCAATGGTTAACCACTGCAATGCATGTACACAACAATACTGTGCATGTATCAACGAAGCAAACTCCGTTTAGAACACTCTACGGGTTTGATTTCAACATGCCAGCGAATTTGAAGCGGAAATGTGCGCCTGTATACAATGCTGATGACCCGAATAAAGTGCAAAAGTATCAGTTACAGCGAGCGCACGAATTGGTCAGAGAAAACCAGGAATGTGCTAAACGAGTGGCCAGGGAAGCCTATAACAAGGTACTAAACCCAGTAGTTTTTCATGTGGGTGATCAAGTACTAATGAAGAATCAGGCTAGGAGAAACAAATTCTCACCTGTGTGGATAGGTCCGTATGTAGTAGCAGATCCGAAGCCCAGTTACAACAGTCGTAACGATTAAGGGAAAAAATAAAAAGCTACATAATAATTTGTTGAAATTATTCCATATTAGACCACACAACTAAAGACATGTGCTAGCAGTGTTCTACAAGTGTAAACACAAGAATAACAACGTAAACATGTACGTGTGTGTATCAAATAACACACACAGCTCCGATTTTCAAAGTCAAGACCAGCAGAAGTGTGCCAATTAAACTCGAGCAAGTAAAGTTGACGTAATAAAAATGTGCTTATTATGCGCTATGGCCGAACGAAGCACAGTAGGGAAAAATATATTTTTTGAATATTAAATGATAAATATTGCACGTAATTAAAAAATAAAATAAGATAGTAAGACAGTCGTGGGTAAGCAATATAAAACTTCGAATATGTACATACATACATACGGCAGTGTATGCACTGAAATTCGATGCATGAGCGTTAACGCCAGGCAACGGAACTGTTGGTGAAGTAAGTATATATAAGAGTATGTATATATGTGTATAAGATAAAGAATGAATGTACGAATGTATATTTAAAGAAGGAAGTATTCTAGTTAAGAGGAATGGGTATGTGCGTATGTATATTTTTGCAGATACTGCAAACGGCTATATGTAAATATACTCGTACATAGGTTTTTACTGTTTATTGGTTAGGAAATTAACGTATGAAAATTTGAATAAATGTATAGGTTGGGTATAAAAAAAAAAAAATTTATAGTTAATTGGGAAAATAACGTTAGTAATTAATTCTAGGTAATTTAAAGCGCCTCGAATGTATGTATGTAGCCATATACGAGCTAATTACAGGATGGAAAATAAAATCGTTAATGGATATATACATATCAGGCTAGAAGTGAATTTAAATAAAAAGTCAATTGTATGCGATGAAAGATGCAATGGACAATGTTTTCACATAAACGGGTTTATCTTAAATATTCTGGTTTATGTCAGGGGGCAATAGAATTTGCTCAGAATTGAAAAATTTAAAAAGATATACAAAAAGAGAAATGATATGAAAGGAATAATGAATTGTCTAAAGAAAAGAAAAAATAAATAATAAATTTATCTTTTATGTATCGCTTATGTAACAGGCACTAGAATTGATAAAAAAAAACTTTTTTTTTTGGGCGGCATATAATTTAATCAGAAAATAATTGTTATGTATGAAGCAAACTGTTGTAAAATGTATATATTTGAGAGGGATTTAAAGTTTTAATGCCGCTAACAATTTAAGGAAAATTGTATCATAAATAATTAATAATATTTGAAAAGAAAACTGTTTTTATTACTTATTTATAGTTTGGTTATTAAGACGTATTAGATATACGATATATAAATTTAAATAACACATAAAATTTACTATTTTCGTTAGCAAGAATATTAAAAATGAAATAAATGTAATAGCCAGTAAGAATAATTAAAACTCGGCAAGTCCGTTAAGTTAAGCGTATTGTTTTTAGATATTCCGGCGTTGGTGAACAAACAAGGACATCTGGTTGGTTCAATATGGTGCAGCATGAACTTGGAAGGGACTTCCTGCAGCGTCGAAGACTGAGTAAGATGTTAACCAACATCCAGGAGACCAGTATATGAAATGCAAGAGCAGCGAACAAAAATCTGACTGAATAAGAAGAAGTGAGAAGACGTGGAAGAAGGGTAATCAGTAAGCCGCAAAATGATAATACGAAATTTGCAACGATGATATCCAGAGATAATTTTTGGTTGAAAAAAAAAATGAAAACGAAATTAGTGAGAATTCATTTTTATATGAAAGAGTGAAAGAGCTTTCAACTTCCCATGTGCGAGATGACTACGATTTAAGTTTATAAAAAAATGGAGATGGTATCGGCCGAATAGAAGAGTCTCTATCTGACTAGTAAAAGTCTAATAATACTTGAGTTTTATTGCATAACTGACGAAATGGCATGAAAAACACTAACATGTACGTTGTCCGTATAAAGAATCCAACGTGTCTGCCATTATTACATATATCAGTATGTATATTGTATTATTGTCGAGAATGAAGAAGAGATAATTTTAGCCAAAACCCGAGGTTACTCCGTAATTTTACCGAGAAACGGCTACAATAACAATAACAGCCACAACTACCATCGTTCAATTAGCTTCGTAGAATAATCTCCTGGTGCAAAAAATCGTTTTAACCACGAAAAGATCGAACATAACATAGCCAAGCTTTATCGGCTAAACTTCGTAACGATTTCTCCAATGAGAAAATATCCATTGTCACTCACTAAGCGAATATCGAATATTTATTTTGACTTCGTCAGAAGCGCATCTAGTCGCGCAAGCTTGCATCATCTTTTTACGTACCGATCCAGAAAGAAGGGAGGGGTATGCGGAGTTCATCGAGCGACCAACTCCGACAACGGCGGTCGTCAACTGGACCAGCAGGTAGCAGAGGGCGCAGTATAATATAAGATTTTAGGTATAGAATAGAATTGTGTTATTGTTTAGATATTTGTATATACGCCAATGAGAAAAGAGTCAATTAAAGACCAAATTATAAAAAGGGGAATATAAAAAAAAATGAGAGATAAAAATAAGAAAAAACAAAGTAAAGAAAAAGAAAAAAAACTACAGAAGAAAATAAAAGCTAGAAAAAAAATAATATGGAAAAGAAAAGAATAAAAAAAAAGAAAAAAATTAAAACCGTGATAGAACCCAAATAAGGCGATTTAAAAAAAAGATGTAAATAAAAACGAATTATATGTATGTAATATAGAGTTCAATCGATGCACATATTTGTTTGCAGTGCAAGAAAAATATTGTAGAGATTTAATGGAAGTTAGTTGCACTAACTTCTTTTAGAAAGAGGGGAGGGATGTTGTGAGTTAGAACCAAACTACCTACGTGTAGTTTACTCACAGCACCGACTCCTAATAGATGCCACACTATGTTGAATTAGCATGTGCTAAAACGGTGTTATAATAGGGCAGACTTCTAGGGTCTAAGTATTTTAAGTTAATGTGATCTGTGCAACATTATTACGTAAGCTTTTAGGGTATTACAGTTCCGCAGTCGAGTCGACGAGGGCAGCGTAATGCACCGTCGGCACTTTTGAAGTGGGTCAGTTGGCTTGACCAACTGACACCAATTAGCATGTGCAGAACTGGAACACCAGAAAGGTCAGTTCACAGACTGAGATAGATGTTTATTTGTAAATAGTATATAAGAACTAGTATTTTTAAGAATAAAGCTCTCTTGTGATTTTGACTTCTAAACGAAAAGTGTCTGTGAGTTTTATTTGTAACAAAGTGATGTAGGTTTACAGGTTACCGCGACAGGACATTCCAGAGGACGTCTCTCGCCGACAAGCAGATAAGGACCCCAACAGTCGCCATAGTCAAGAGCCATGTAGTTAGAGGACATCCAGAAGGTCCGTGGAACCATTTCAATGACCATGGCAACATTGTCTTTGTCACTGAATCTAGGGAGTAAAAAAGCATTAACGCTGTTTTTTTACCAGAATGCAGGATCTTGGTTTACCTTGATCCTCGATATTTACCATACGATATCCGTATGCATTGAGTCCAGAAACCCGGTCATTTACGACCCAAGGTTCTTGGACGAGAATGAGCTCCTCCCCTATATCCGAGAGGCGGAGAAGCAGGGCTGCCGAGGCAGTTTTCGAATGCTGAAGGTTAATCTGTAGTACCTTCAGCATTGTCTGGAATAGTGATTATTGTGGAATTCAACTCTTCCTCTTCGGACATTGGAGATATGTATCCACCAGCCGCCTCCGTGTCCATGTGGTCGAAGAATTCTCCGACCAGTTCGGAAGTTGAGAAGCTGCTGCTTCTGGTTGTTACGGTGCACATACTCTCATTGTCACTACCCGGCAAAGGGGTGAGAGCCGGGCCCGAGCAGCTAGGCTCATTGGCAGTGGCTTGTGGGACAGCACCAGCGGGGGAGGCTGTTGGGGGGCTTGGGCATCGCACCTGTAGATGCGGAGAGTGATGGCTCCAAAGCCATAATTAATCACCCCCTCGCGGGAGTTGATGGGAACATGCAATTGCTCTTTCAAAATGATGGTGACCTCACGCAAAGTGCCTTTGGGGTCACCAACTTTCGCGACCTTCCAACCAACGGTGGGAAGATCGGTATTGCTGAGCTTGAGGATCTTTAAGATTGCCTCAGGCTCAGAGGGCTCGGCAGGAAGCCATGTTTTGGAGCGAGGGCGCTGGGGAACCTGGTCCAAAGGTACCGCATTGAGTTTTGCACCCGGCCAGATCTCACCTACCCTATTGATCGCTACCTTATATAGAATAGCCGAGAGTTGGTCCGAGCAAGATATGATCTTAATATGTCCTCGGTACCATCCTGCGTCACGGAAGCTGGGTGAAGGACCAGGGTTGAGGGACATAACCTCAACGAAAATTGGTAACGGTGCCTTTTCGACCTGTCTCCAATTGGCAGGAGTAATGGTCCCAGCGGCATTGGCAGAGTCAACCACAGCCTATGTGAGGCTCTCTTTTACAATCTCACTAAGCGGTTTCGAGAGCTTAGGCTTGGGGGTAGCCAGCCTCACGCGCTTAGGGATGCTTTGGATGGATTGGCCCGGGCGATCAGCTGATCTCTGCCTCTTGGGGTTACCGGCTGCTTGTGCAGTGGAGGAGTGGACACGCACATCAGCGTGTGCTTTTGCCCACTCAAGCTTGCCCTTGTCGTATTCTGACAGTTGAGAAGGTTCTGTTGCGTTGAGCTTCGTCAAAATACGGTAAGCCGCTCTACGCGTCTTGTACGCCCTTGTACTCGGGTTCACGTTGGCAGGTGCACCTGCAGAAGGAGCGGTACGGGGAGCAGTTTCCATCGACTTGTGAGGCAATATCGAGGCGTTTGCTGAAGAGGGCTTAGGCGGAGCGACTGCTGCTGGTTTGTGACTCAATACCTTAGCAGCCGCTGAAGAGCCTGGGGACAGCAAAGATCTCTTGGGTGGCTTATTAGCCGAAGCTGTGGTGCTTGTTGAAGGGGCAGTGCTCATGCTGCTTGTCTTCGAACCAAGGGCGGGGGTGTTGCTGGTGGGCATTTGCCTAGCCAGGGTTTTAAGCGTCCCTGAGGGGATATGCGCGGAAATTTTGTTTGTATTTGTGTTTGTGTTTTTATTTTTTATTGTGTCCATGCAAGAAGGGTCCCCACTCAAAGCCGCTATCTCAGTTCGAACGTGTGGTCACTAAATATGGTCCCATGGTTATCTGTGCAAGCAGGGAGGCCATGCGAGGGTTGGCATGCCCTAATGGGGTCAAGTGCTCAGAGCCAGACCAGTGCTAATCGGGAGTTCCACTCAACCGAACCCACACTACCGACTTAACGGTAACAGACGTCGAACGTACTTTGAGCCCTGCAAAGGTTTTAACGGGACAGGGGCAGGTGCAACCTTAGACTGGAGCCGCTCACACTCTAGTTTCACCTTGGTACTACTGTGACAAAATACAGCTAGGTCCAGAAAATTACAGCTACCAGCCGATGGCAATCAGAATTGGTCCAAAGAGAAGTCCGGGGAAGAAGGATGAGGGTCGTGCCAATTGGTGCTACTGAACTCCCATGCAAGAAAGCAGCAGCACCTGGGGGAGTGTAGACCATTTAGCGTAACAGGGTGCAAAGAAAATTCAAGCGAGGAGGAAGAGAAAGAAGCGGCTTGCTAGGCTCGTGCAGGAGAAATCCTCACGTGGCTCTGCCGGCCCTTCTGTGTCAACTCCCTCCAAAAGGCCCAGATCGGCGGAAGTGACACCCACGGAAGCCACCGAGCTTACGGAAGGATTGACCGCTCCGAAAGCTCGCTCACGAGGTAAGCGGCGGAAGATTGTTGCTGAAAACAGCATTCCCACCTGCCCTGCAGCTGTTACTGCTGGTGGCGCCACGACCCCAAAGGGTACGAGCGAAACCTCGGTGGCGGCTAATGTGACGGGGAAGAATGTTGCCAGTAAGCTGCAGTTTGCCCAGCCCCTCGTATCCAGCAAAACGATCTGCCCGGCGAAATCTTTGCAAGTGGCGGGTGGTGAGCTAGACCTTCGCCCAAGCACTTAAAAAGCTGCAGCCAAGCCATCGGACAGCGAGAAGGCTACCGGCCCGCAACCAATGGCGGTGATTGGGAAGCTGGGGCCTGACCATCGGCTGACTGATGCAGAGATAAAGCACTGCAAAGGTCATCTGATGCGTCGCGTCATTGCCCTCCGGTCCTGAATCTAATGCGAAGGGCTATGAGACAAAGGACGGCACTCTACAGGTGTCGTGCGCGTCTCAGGCCAACTTTGATTGGCTCAGGGGTGTAGTCAATGACGTGCCCCCCATGGGGACCACTCGCTTCGCGGTCTATAGCGAAGCAGGCGTGTCCCTCAGGAAGGCCATCTGCTGGATTCCGGATCCGGATCTGACGACCACAGATGTCCTATCCTTTCTGCGTGCTCAGAACCCTGGCATCAACACAAGGCTTTGGAGAGTTCTTTCGCACACCAGGGGTAGCAACTGGGATGGTAAAGAAGGCGCTAGTCTTGTGGTGCGACTGGATGAGGCCACTGTTGATGTCATGGTTTCTCGGTACCAGAGCCGTCTGAGTCTCTTCTTTGGGACTGTAACTCTTCATGTCTTTCCCAGATGAATGGCTCGGACGATTCTCGTAGCTATCGTCCTTTGACGGTAACGCAGATCAACTTGCAGCATTCTAAAGCCGCTACTGTACTCCTAAATAGACGACTCACCCTGCTGCACACATTACCACACATAACAACATTACAAGAGCCCTGGGTCTTTAGGGGTCGCCTCTGTGGCCTTGCCTCGTTGAAAGGGGCCACGATATTATATGACAGAAACTCGATTAGACCTAGAGCCGGTCTTATAATATCATCCCATCTCGCAGCGACCCGCCTTGACGCATTCTGTTGTCAGGATCTGGTTGCGGTAAAGATTAGTTTTAAGAGTATGCATGGATGGTCGAGGTTCGTGATTGCATCTGCTTACTTTCCTTACGATGCTTTGGAGGCGCCACCACCTGGGAAGGTCGCCACTCTCGTAGGGTTCTGTGAGCGGCGCAATCTTGGTCTCATTCTTTGTTGCGATGCTAATACCCAGCATACGATCTGGGGCAGCAGCAAGTGCAATGAGCGGGGCTCTCGACTTTTCGAGTATATTGCATCCTCCAGCCTGAACATCCACAATGTAGGCAAGCAGCCTACTTTTGTGACTACGAGAAGGCAGGAGCTAATTGACGTCACCTTGTCAAATCCAAGACTGGGGTGGTCGATCAACAACTGGAGGGTCCTCGCCGAAGACTCGTGCTCGGACCACAGATACATTGAGTTTCAGTGTGGCGAGCGGGCGCAGATGCCATTGCCCACCAGAAACCCAAGAAAAACAGACTGGCCAAAGTTCAGGGAGGCACAGCGTAGCAATTACGTGATGCCACTGAAACTTCGCAAGGAGCAGAACATTGAGGCGGCTGTTGACCATCTCTCACCGCTCTAACAAACAGCTTCGAGCTAGCCTGTCCAACTAGACCTCCTCTTCGCCGGACTCCTGTTCCATGGTGGAATCGAGAGCTTCAGGTGCTGAGGCGTGAGTCTAGAAAACTCCTCAACCGGGCCCTCAAGACAAATCTTGATGAGGACTGGGAACAATATCGCCGTGTTCAGAGGGACTACAAGAAGCCAATTCGGGACTCGAAAAGGGCTTCTTTTAGAGATTTCTGCAGTGATATTGAATCCCTGAGTGACACGGCAAACTGGTGAAAGTCCTGAAAAAGGACCAAACCGCTAAGCTGGGGTCGCTCAGGAAACCTGATGGCTCCTATACGGAGAGGCAAAGTGAGACACTCAGCTTGCTGTTGGAGTCACACTTTCCAGGAAATCAGGTAAGCATAGCCCGTCAACAACCACTTTGGTCGGAACTGTTGTCAGGGCAGCTACACCCTCTCGACATGATTGATATATCGCCAGAACTGTGGCGAATGAGGCTGCTATTAGATTTGCTATCATATCCTTTGACAGCTTCAAGTCGCCCGGACTGGATGGCATATATCCGATTGTGTTGAAGGAAGACATTGAGTTAGTGTTGACAGCACTGAAGAAGATCTTCACTGCATGTCTCGCACTGGCCTATGTACCACGCTCTTGGAGGATGGTGAGGGTTGCTTTCATTCCTAAGGTTGGAAGAGACGACTACACCAATCCCAAGAGCTTCAGACCTATTAGTATGACCTCGTTCATGCTAAAGAGTTTAAAACAGCTGGTATAGCTTCGCATGTGTAGGGAGTCTCTGAAGACGCATCCACTCTCTCCATTTCAGCATTCCTATCAAAGCGGAAAATCCTGCGAGACGGCTCTGCAAAACCTTGTTGGAAGGATAGAGCGAGCCATCGACAGGAAAGAATACGCAATACGCATCTTTCTGGACATAGAGGGTGCGTTTGACAATGCTACTTTCGACAGTATGTGCGGGTCTGCTAGGCGGCATGGCGTAGACCGGGTCCTAGTAAATTGGATACGTTCAATGCTGGCCCAGAGAATCATTACGGTGCGGGCGGAGGAAGATTTGCTGGTGTCGTCTGGGGTTAATAGAGGCTGTCCCCAAGGTGGCGTACTGTCTCCATTGCTCTGGTGCATGGTAATCGATCCCCTGCTTAACGCCATTAATGTCTCGGGTGTACACGCTCAGGCATATGTGGATGATGTTGGCTGTCTTGTGACAGGTTCATCCCTTATGATTGTCTGCAGAAGGGTGCAGAGAACTCTGGATATGATTGACACTTGGCGCAGTGTGAATGGGCTATCGGCTAATCCTGTCAAGACTGGTATTGTCCTCTTTACCAGAAGGAGAAAGCTTGATGGACTTATTCTGCCTACAATAAAAGGAGTCACTATCCAGCTATCCAAGGAAATCAAATATCGTGGAGTCATCGTTGATAACAAACTACTTTGGAAAACACATGTCGAACTGAAGACATCCAAAGCACTGTCAGTTTTCTGGCAGTGTAAGGGTATTTTTGGTTAGTCATGGGGTCTTTCACATAGTAAGGTCCTATGGATCTATACATCTATGTTAACACCTATTGTCACCTATTCATCGATGGTTTGGATGAGCAGACTCTCTCTTGTAGGGGTCAAAAAAGCTCTATCAAAACTACAAAGTACTGTGGCCATATGTTGTACCGGAGCATTTCCGACTACTCCAGGCCCGGCACTTGATGCTTTGGTGAATCTCCCGCCACTAGATGTCTTCATCCGCGGAGAGGCCGTTAAGGTCATCTGCAGAGTGAAACATAGTGGCCACTTGTATGGGGTGTACTCGATCGCACTGACAGCGATTCTGCAATCCTGTCTATGCCCCCGGACTCCATGTCGTCAACCGTCATACTAGAAAAGCGGTACAATGTGTTGCTGTCAGAGGCTCGTTTATGGTTAGATCCCGAGAACGAGCCCGGCAAACACTGCTGCCGTATTTTCACTGATGGCTCCAGGACTGAAGAAGGTTCAGGTTCTGGTGTATTCGTGGAATCTTGTGGGACCCGTCGGTTCTTTGCCCTTGGTTTGCAGGCGTCTGTGTTTCAGGCGGAGGTGTTTTCGATACTTGAGGCGATGGACTTTGTTGTGGAAAACAGGTGGAAAGGCAAATCTATTTTTGTCTGCAGTGACAGCTGCGCGTTCATGGCCTTGGATAGCACTACCACCACATCCACGATAGTCAGGTCCTGCAAATCCAAGCTAAATTGTGTTTGAAAACATAATGGTCTGACGCTGACTTGGGTACCAGGACACGCTGGCATTGCGGGTAACGAGGCCTCTGACTATTTGGCCAAGATGGGCTCTGAGGCTGTTTTTATTGGCCCTGAGCCTGTTCTGCCACTCCCTTCTGCTGTCATCAAAGCCACTGCAAACAAGTGGGTTGTTTCGACCCACAAGCGAGCATGGCGGGCTGAGAGAGGCTGCGGATGGACGAAAATTATGCTAACTGTCGGGCGTAGGTCGTGAAGTGCGGCAAAAATGAAGAAAGGCTGCGCACAATTGCGAAATGGCAACAACAATGGGATAAATCCAACAAAGGTCGCTGGACATTCAAACTCATCCCAAATATTGCGATGTGGGTGGACCGAAGACACGGAGAAGTTAACTACCATCTTACGCAGATGCTCACTGGACATGGGTGCTTCAAAGAATAGCTGCACAGGTTCCATCGTGACGACGACCCTTATTGCCCAATATGCCCTCAAAACCCCGAAAGCGCGCTGCATGTGTTATTGCATTCCCCGCGATTCATCAATGGATGAATGGATCAAGAAAGAGCATTCGGCGAAACTCTGACGGAGTACAAACTGGTACCAAGTATGTGCGACGATAAAGGCAAATGGAATAACACATGTACAGTTTTAATATTTGTAACAAACTAATCCGATAGTGATAATAAAATTTAACAAAAATCGAGGTATTTAATGAGAAAATAATAACAATTGTGCGCAGGCGTAAAAATGCAAAATTTTCTGCGTCGGAAGAGTTCCGAGTGCAGTGATTCTGAGAATAACTAACTTAAAACTCTTTAATTTTTTAATAAAGTGTAAAAACAAAAACAAAATATACAAAAATAAAATCAAAAAAATTATAAAGTGAGAAATAACAAATAATCACAGTGTGAGACAATCGCAAAATAGCACTGCTATTATACGGTTATGTAAATATGTACACATATACGTTAAATTAAAAGCGGCTTAGCATGTATCTAGTGTAGAGTTGCCAAAGATAATTTAAACAAACAATAAATAATAAAGAAAAAAATGGGTGTAGACCGTACCCCACCTAGAGGGGAAGGTCAACAACAAGAAGAGCAACAACAGCAACAACAACAGCAACAGCAGCAACAACAACAGAAGCAACAACAACAGCAGCAACAACCACAACAACAGCAGCAACACCGAGAAAAACAACATCAGGAACAACACCAGCAGCATCAAGAACTGCAAACACAAAAGAAACACCTTCTTCAGAATCCGCTCCAAAATTCCTGGAGTCCTCAATGCCCCTCGCCACAATCAAGCTCGTCTTATAATAAAAACAGCTCACAGCAAAGTGCCCAACAACAAATTGAACAACTTCAACGCCAGCTTCAGCTGCTATATAAACAACAGCAACCAGTTGCCTCTGCCCAAGTCACAGGAAGTGTACCCCTCCCCACGACGAGGACTGGAAAACGGTTCTAAACAAGAAAAGGCAGAGAGAGAGAGTCCAGGTAGACAAAAACAATTCAAAAACAAGCGATACTTGATGAATACTGGCTAGGAGATCCGAAAGGAACCGAAAATCGATTTTCGTCCCTAGTAGAAATTCAAGAATGTGACCAAAACCCAGAACATAAAGAAAAAGTCTCTAAGCCCCCACCAATCTTTGTTGACAGAGTTACCAATATAGCTCCTCTAATGAAACTATTGTCTGAAGCTGCTCCAAATTCATACGAATTAGAGCTCATAAACAATGAGCAAGTTAAAATCCAGGCATTTTCTCCAGAAGCCTACAAGACAATAGTCAACCAGCTTGAGATAAAAAACACCGAATTTTTCACCTATAAGCCAAAACAAGAAAGAGGCTTCAAAGTAGTACTGAAAAATATGCACCCATCTATAGGCACAGATGAAATAACCCAAGCCCTGCAAAACCTCGGTCACTCTGTCACGAATATTTGGAACATAAAGCGAAGAAACACAAAAAAGCCTCTGCCAATGTTTATCATTGAACTTCAAACAAACTCAAACAATAAAGAAATTTATGAAGTCAAATACCTGCTTCATACAAAAATTGTTTTTGAGCCCCCCCGACCGACTCGCGATATTCCCCAATGCGCTAACTGTCAGCAGTATGGGCATACAAAAACGTACTGTCGCAGGAAACCAATGTGCATTAAATGCGCCGGAAGCCACACGTCTTCAGATCACGTACGTAAAAGCAGATCAGATGAAGTCAAATGCGCCTTGTGTGAAGGTAACCACCCAGCAAATTACAAAGGTTGTGTAGTCTATAAAAATCTTCAAAAAATGAAATACCCACAATTAAGGAAAAACGACAATTTACCCATGAATCCTACTCAACAACAGGAAGTTCTGGTAAATCCCAGTACATCAAAACAAAATCAAAATGTACTTTCTTACGCTCAGGCACTGAAACACTCAACACAAGCGATTAATGAAAACACAACGGTCCTACCCATTAATACTGTTTCCTCAGAAACCCAAGCTCCGAACGAAATGCGAGAAATGATAATGCTACTCCGGCAAGTCATGCAACAAATCACAACAAAGATGAACTTATTAGTGACCCTCACGACTAAGAATTGCTCATCCTCAATCCCATAAAAATCATACTATGGAACGCTAATGGGTTGTCAAAACATTTACTATAAATTAAAAAATTCCTTAAAACATACGAAATAGATATACTCCTAATACCTGAAACCCATTTCACCAACAAAAGCCATTTTCAGATTCCGAACTTTAAGTTTTATCACACCCTGCACCCAGAAAATAAGGTTCATGCAGGTTCAGCAATATTAATACGCAATAATATAAAACACTGTGAGAGCACATCTTATCGCATACAAGCCACGAATATAATTGTTGATGACTGAAAAGGGCCAATCACAATTTCCACAGTCTACAGCCCACCTAAGCACACAATAAAAATGGAGGAGTATGAGAAATTCTTTAAAATCATAGTCAATAGATTCGTAGCTGGAGGAGACTATAACGCAAAACACACATATTGGGGTTCCCGCCTCACTACACCAAAAGGTCGACAGCTTTACGGCGCCATTGGAAAATTAAATTTACTCCCTGTCTCTTCAGGTATACAAACATACTGGCTAAGAAATGTAAGAAAAATTCCCGACTTGATTGACTTCTGTGTGACGAAAGGTATCATGCTTAGTGATCTTAAATGTAGCCCATGTTTTGAGCTGTCTTCTGACCACTCTCCAGTTCTCGTCGAGCTTAACAACAATCTTGCCCTTCTTCCCAGTCAATGTAGCTTACATAATCACAAAACTGATTGGAATCGCTTCCGATATATGGTATCTTCCACAATTGATTTACAACTATCACTGAAATCTGAAGAAGACATCATTGCGGCTGTTGAACACTTCAACAACTGCCTGCAACAAGCTGCGTGGGACTCCACCCCCCACTGATTAAACGAAAATCAACGAACATCAAAAAACCTATAAAAGAAAAACTGAGAGACAAGCGATATGCAAGAAAAAAGTGGCAACAAACTAGATATCCTAAGGACAAGAAAAAATTAAATGCCCTTACAAAAGAACTTAAAGAGATCCTTAATAACGAACGAAACACCCAACTCCATCATTACCTCAGTAATCTCGATGCGACAGCTGCTACAAAATACTATATCTGGAAAGCAACTAGGAATCTAAAGATACCCACAATGTTCCAATCCGCTTTACGAATGGAAAATAACGAATGGTCTAAAAGTGACTTTGAAAGAGCAGTCACATTTGCCCGGCACTTAAAAAGAGTATTTACCCCACACGAAATCGAACCCCCAGCATGTTTAACAGAAGAAGTGAAAAGTGTTCTAAGTAATACCCATCAGCTGGACCTACCCATACGTAAATTTTCCAAATCTGAAGTGAAAGCAGCTATTGATAAGCTAAATATTTAAAAAGCCCCTGGGTACGACCTTATCACTGGAAAAATAGTAAAACAACTTCCAGAAGAAGGAGTGACATATCTAACCCATTTATCTGGCTTTATACCTCCCCAATGGAGGTAAATTTTGTAACAATTTAAGGTCACACAAAATACCGCCCTCACCATATACCAACACCATGCGAGCACATGTAGCAAACCACGCCACACGTGGTTATGCTCGAACATGACACAACGCCGAAATACGGGAATTCCGTATGCGCGAACACGACACAGTGCCGAAATACGGGACTTGTCGATGCTCGCATAACAAAAGGCCGGTGCACAGAGCAACCGGTCTCTTGTGATTTCAACAGCGGCTGCGACAACAGCGGACGAGCAGGCGCTCTTGTGATTTCAACAGCGGCGGCGACAACAGCGGACGAGCAGGCTCTCTTGTGATTTCAACAGCGGCGGCGACAACAGCGGACGAGCAGGCGCTCTTGTGATTTCGACAGCGGCGGCGACAACAGCGAACGAGCAGGCTCTCTCTTGCGATTTCGACAGCAGCGGCGACAACAGCGAACGAGCATGGAGTAAGTGGGTATAGTATTCGCGGACAGTGGCGACCACGGCAGACAGTTCCTTACTTTTGAGACTTCTTACGTGATTGGTGGTGTGAGGCTTTAACCGACATCACTACCACATAAGAGAGTGCTCCACCCTAGGCGAAGTAAACGCGAGGTTTTAACCGGCGTTTAACTTCAAAGCAGCTATTGCTTCAATTTAGACTTTTGAGACTTCTTACGTGATTGGTGGTGTGAGGTTTTAACCGACATGACTACCACGTAAGAGAGTGCTCCACCCTAGGCGAAGTAAACGCGAGGTTTTAACCGGCGTTTAACTTCAAAGCAGCTATTGCTTCAACTTAGACTTTTGAGACTTCTTACGTGATTGGTGGTGTGAGGTTTTAACCGGCATCACTACCACGTAAGAGAGTGCTCCACCCTAGGCGAAGTAAACGCGAGGTATTAACCGGCGTTGAATTTCAATGCAGCTATTGCTTCTACGTCTGCCACTACCCCACTTCACCGCAATTAGACGAAGCGGAGAGTATACAGGATTTAGTTATAATTAGTTTAAGATGAAGTTATAATTTACTGAATAATATAAGAAAGTAAAAAAAAACTACATCAAACGTGTTGTGTTAAGGTCAATAAAATAAATATTGTACAGGACTCTGGGAAGACAGAGCGTACCCCAGCTAGAGATTGCTTACAAGTGTCACAAGTAAAAATGATTCTCAAACCCGGAAAAAGCGCTGATGAAGTTGAATCGTATCGCCCAATTAGCTTGTTACCGATTGCTTCTAAACTCATGGAAACTTTTTTGCTGAAAAGGCAACTCCCAATTATAGAAGAGCTAATTCCAACTCATCAATTTGGATTCAGGAAAAAACACAGCACAATCGAACAGGTTAATAAATTTGCACTGCATTCGAACAGAAAAAATATTGTACAGGGGCATTTCTTGACCTCGCAAGCAGTTGATCGCGATTGGCACGACTTGCTTTACAAAATAAAAACTACACTCCCCATTAACTACTGTTAATCAAGTCCTATCTTACACAGAGATATATTTTCGTAAAGCAAGGTGAAAACAATCAGAGCTCCATGAAAGCTCAGCAGGCGTAGCCCAAGGAAGTGTCATGGGCCCAATACTTTATCTACTTCACACGTACGACTTACCTTCAGCTGAAGGAGTCACTATAGGTACCTTTGCAGATGACACTGCTGTCTTAGCTGTTGACACTCTCCCACACTTAGCTTCCTCTAAAATCCAAAATGGACTAGACAGAATTACTTACTGTATAAAAAACTGGAAAATGAAGTTGAATGAAACAAAGTCATTCCAGGTTACATTCACTCTCGAATGAGACAGCTGCCCATCCATTAAATTCAACGACATAAATATACCCCAATGTGATGAGAGCTAGATACCTTGGGATGCACCTCTACATAAGATTAACTTTGAAAACACATATATTTACAAAACTAAAAGCACTGCGTATAAAGTTCAAAAATCTACACTGGCTTTTGGTTCGGGCTAATTTCCTAAACTACGGCTTCGGCCATAGACTTTAGATTTTTCCCTACTCAGCAAAAAAATAAATAAATAAAAAAATTTAAAAATAACATACATATAAATATACATATACATCTAAATATAAATATATAACTACAAATATAAAAAAACATAGCTATAAACATATACAAATACATATACACACACACACACATATATATATATATATATATATATATATATATATATATATATATATATATATATATATATATATATATATATATATATATATATATATAAATTGCCCTCTTGACAATTTATTCTGTTACGAAATTTCCCTCCTGACAATTTACTCTAACTCTCTGTACACGGATCGTACCACTGGATCGTGTAGTAATTAAACAATCGCTGGTTAAATTAAAATAACTAACTTTATTTCATTATTGCAATTTGCACTTTATTTCACAATTCAAAAATCACGTTATTTAATAAGTAATTTCACAATTACAAATACTGTTGCTTCGATTTGAATGCACGATGTGGAGGTTTCCTACAGAAATTTTTTGTGTGGCCGAATGGTTGACAACTTTTGCACTGGGGAGTTAAGTTAGATGATTTTATTGGTTCAATCTTTACAATTGTATTTAAAATGTTTTTGATTTCGTGAATTTTCTTCACATCTTCAGAAGAGTCGAATGTCAGAACGAACATACTCGAATATATATAAATATATATAAATATACGAGTACATATATATATATATATATATATATATATATATATATATATATATATATATATATATATATATATATATATATATATATATATATATATATATATATATATGCTTATCCTCTTTTGCACACCATACTTTAGAATTAAGTTGTTTTCTATTACATACAAATACATATATGGCGCTAGGTAAGAAAAACGGCGTGTGAGATATAAGGAAGACAAAAAAAATCGAAATTTCGCTCGTGCACGTTATTTAATAAAGACTTTTAATTGCAATACTCCTCGTGCCGCGAAATCGCGTTTAATTGACGGTTAAAATGGAACCCGGACAGTTTCGTTAAGTCATGACTCAACAACAGAAGTCTATACAGGACTTATTTGAAATGCAACAGGAATGGGTGAATAGAGCAGTGGGTCGAGCGTCTACAACTGCTACCATACCAACATACCTGCATTACCTATTATTAAGGATTTGCAAAATTGGAAATCGTATTTTGAACAAATGAGCCACTATGCCAATGCAATTTCGGTAGACAATGTATCAAAAAAAACCTTTCTTTTTGTCGTGGATTGGAAGCGATCTGTTTGATTTGCTAAAAAACTTATTTGGCAGCGAAAAATTGGACGGTCAAACATACAACAAGCTAACTACAAACTTAACGGAATATTTCCGGACAACACTACACATAGTTGCCGTACGATACGATGTTCTCAAGAGGGAGATGAAGCCAAATCAACTATATAAAGAATGGGTAGATGAATTACGTGTGCTAGCAAGAGAATGCGATTTCATATGCTCTGCAAAAAACTGCATACATGTGTTTATTGACGATATGATTCGCGACCGGATTATATTGAAAACCCCTTATGATACCGTTCGCTGAATCTTACAAACGATTTTGCGATCATAGAGGCATCAAGCATTTGACATCTGAGCATCGAATGGGCTTGCTGATTTTTTCGTAAGAACGTTCCAATCTGCTGTTCAGAAGAACATTTCCGATGGTATGCCGCTCCATGCCGCTGTTTCCAAATTATTGTTATTTACAGGGTCAGTCCAAATTCTAAGGGTAAAACTCATGCCGAAGTATTGCACTAACGATCTGTGCGTACACTTCTAATCCAATTAACAAAAGTAGAAACAACATACACTTCTAAAGCGAACCCAAAATATGCATATAATGACGCGGTGCTTGCCAAGAATTTTTGCCGTGGAAAGAAGTGGTCTCCATTGATCTTTGTCAAAGTCTTGGGAAACAAACTTTACCTCGTTCGTACTGATCAAGGTACCTGGAAACGACACCAAAAACCAGCTAAAAGCAAAAGTTAACAATGTTAAGGCGACATCCGTGCCAAACGACTTAGCAAACCACTTGCCGTTGACTACCAAGAATCGGCAGGGCAGGCTGACAATACTATTGACAATGACGACGAATTTCTTCTCCGAAGCCAACGAGCTATGAAGCGATTGATTTTAGATCTTAAGATGAAATTTGAATTCAATTTAATTTTGAAGTATATGTATAAATTTGCGGGTTCTTCTGTTATGATTGTATTATAATTCATTTGCCGTTGACGGTTCCTTTTTGTAGCCACACGTAGTGAATCGCATCAGTAGTTGGGTTGTACTCGTTGATCTTGCATGCGATGAAATTGTTTACGTTTGGATTTATTTGTGAACGTACTGTCCTACCGACTTAAATTTGGAGAAATTTATAGGGTTCCCCATGATTCTTTCGTAAAGCTACTGTCCTAACGATTTGAATTTGGCGATATTATTATTATTCATCGATGAAAATTTATATTATTATTATTCATCGATGAAAATTTATATCCTGTTGAGATCTGATGGCTGCAAAAATGAAGGAGAGAATACGCCCCACTATCGAAGTAGCTGCCTTTTATATATTTTCCATGTTCAGCTCATCTTTCCGCTCCGATTTGTTTACCTGGAACGTTCATCGAAATTTGTTGTTGTCTTCTGGAATTCTCGCATATTGTTGTTGCGTGGTTTTCTTAAATTCTGCTTTCTATCGTTATTTGTTTCCGAACGGATGACCCATTATGTGGTGTAATGTATCGGCAGTCACGACTTACATTGCCCGTAATTCAATATGCATAATTAAATATTTTATGTTCGAAAGCTTAACTTTTAATTTTGAAATAAATTATGTCACATACAAAAGTATGCAAAAATATTTGAACTAAATACTTTGTGTGTAGAAAATTTAAATGTATAAAAATTTTCGTCTTCACACTCCTGTTTTATTGGTCGTTGTAATTCGGGTTAGCCGGCATTAGGGATAAGGCTACTAGTTCGATGGTGTTGTTCGGATCATTTTTGCCATCGCCTTGTAGTTCTTACTACTATTAATCCTGTTGCTGCCGCTTTTGCTGCCTGTGCAGCTACCGCTACTGCTGTCGCTGCTGCTACCGCTGCTGTTATTGGCATTGTTGCTGCTGACAATGACTCTGATACAAGTTTCTAGTTCCATCCTCTCTGCTGTGAACTTTGCTTTTCACCATTTAGCTGGTACGTATAGTGGGAAGTAACGGGTGTCTATCTATCGAATTTTATAAGATAAGCCCCGCAGTCCGTGGTGTTTCCTTGTTGTGGAACTGCTGGGAACTGAATCGGTCCAACTTCATTTTGTGGCAAGTTTGGGCAGTGGGTGTGTTGTTCCCATGAAAGGTACTCTCATCAATCTCTACCCACGCTACTTCAATCTAGTCCTATTTGAGAGTCCGGTATGGAAATGCAGGGTTGGTTCCCATATTGACGGTTTATGGCGCCGGGTCCGCAAGCTGCCAAATACCAATGGGCCTGTTGGTTTATCGGGACGAATACGAATTCCGTGTCCATTAGCCAGTCCCGTTTTTTCCGCATGTGCATCCGTTCAAAGTTTTGTCGCATACTTCGGCCTCTGAGCACCATAAGTCATGGTTTCCTTTCTTGAAGAATCACCCACTTTAGCGCGAAATCACTTGGGGTGTCTTTCAAATACTCTCCTGGCTGCAGCCGACGAGGTCCGTTTTCCAAATCGCGATGCCTCCTTGTTTTTGCATTCTCTTTAAGTGGCCTCGTCAGGACGCCTCACATGATGGGTTCTAGCAGCGACCGCTCCTTTTATGCTGTGCAGTGAGAAACGTGTCATTATCCTCTCTGTACCTTTGTACTGTTCTTGCTGAACTCTGGTACAAATCTTCTTGTTTATATACTGATTAGTTGGTTTACTAATCGGTTGCCGATTCCTTGGGTGCAATACCGAAGGATCGTGATGATGACTTCAAGTGCAATACTGAAGTCTGATGTCTCTTTGGGTACAGTACCGAAAGAGTAGTGTGGCTAATCAAGTAGTATTCTTGAATTAACCTTGTGGTTGATAATAGGCGACAAAGGAAAACACTGTTGAATGTTTGACTTCAAAAGTATATCTCAATTTTAATTTAATTATTTTATTGAATTTATATTATAATTTTGCTTATTCTACAAAATTAAATATATTAGTGGTGTCTGCAATTATGTGCAAGGCACCAGCGTTTGTGAATACTTAGGGCAAATTAATACTTTAGACCGCACGTGTAAGGAAATGCTGATGAGGCTTCACACGCTGTATATCCGTTCGTCGGGTGCACTGCTTATTCGGCGTTCAAGAGCAGGCATTGGTATTGGGAATTGCTGACTGGACTTTTACGTTGGAGCAGGTACAAACACTACTATACTACGATGCGATTCCAAAGTACTGTCTCAGCTGGCGTATATTCGCTGGTGATTTCAACTCCTGGATAGCTACGATTTTCTCTGGTTCAGTGTGGATTCTTCCATCACTGACCATGTGTCCCAAATATTTTATTTCCATTTTAAAAAATTCACTTATGTCTTTGTACATTTTCCATTCGTAGCCTTCGAAACACCTCCAGCAGATGCCCCATGTGTTCGTCAAATGCCGGGCTGATGGCAATAATGTCATCGAGGTAGGCGAAAGCATAAGGTTCCAATTCTGGGCCAATTATCTTATCCAGCGCTCGCTGGAAAGTAGCTAGAGCCAAATTTAATCTAAAAGGCACCATTGGTATAATCCCCTGCCAGAAGCCATGAATACTGTTTACTACTTTCAGCCATAGGGATTTGCCTGTAACCGTTCTTGATGTTTACCCCACTTATGTACTTCGCATTTCTGAGCCGAACAAGAATCTTGTGTATTCTGGGTAGTGGATATGCATCGGGAGTGGACTGTGCGTTAAGTTGCCGTTGTCGACGTGCAGTCGTCACTTACCATTGCTCTTCCTTACAAGGAATGTAGGTGCACTGTGCGGGCTGCATGATGGTTCAATACATCGTTTTTTCTCACTACACATATGTATTTGGTATGTATTTTCAACCGTATTAGATGCACCACTTATATGATAAAATTCGTGTTACACTCTTTCCAGGAATATTTATGCGTTTTCTTGTTATTCGGTGTAGCTGCTCAGTCTGCGTGCTACATCACATTGTGTTCCCAATTTCAATGCTTGTCCCGCCATAGTTTATCGTAGCCTCTATAGCGGAAAGAAAATTCATCCCTAACACCACGTCCTCTATTGCCTGGGGCATCACTAATAGTTCTGTACTAGCGTCCCGATTTCCTAGCTTAACGTTGACTTAGAACGCATCTTCCACTGTAATGGGCACTCCGCTTTCCATTTGAATGTTCGCCAAATTGCATCTCGTGTTGATCGGCGTTCTGATGTATTCTGCGGATGCTTCACTGACACATCTATGCTGACGTCCGCATGTTGTGAGTCAGAATCAAGCTACCTTCGTGTAGTTTACTCAAAGCACCCACTCCTAACAGATACTACACGTTCAATTTAGTCAACATTTAAGTTAGTTTCATGAACATGCTTTGGGGTGCGTTGATTATTATTTCATTCATTATGTGAACTTTTAGGGTGTCACAGTTTCGCAATCGAGTTGACGATGGGCATTGAACTTTAGAATGCACCATCGACATTTTTATATCGAGTAGGTCAGTTGGTTTAACCAACTGACATCAACAATTGCGTAACTGGAACACCAGTCGCTACTAGCAACGGCACGCACGGACTCCAGCATTTTGACGCAGCCAGTATTTGTGACCACAAGGCTGCCAACATAACGTAGCCGGTCATAACGATCTACAGGAGGAAACCCAATCTGCAACCAATCTGTAGGAAACCCGGAGAAGGAACACTGAAACAGGCGAAGCATCCTGCAACAGACGAGATGTTACCAAATAGGACAATGGTGAGTGCAAGTATAATAGCTTATTATAAGTAGATACTTCTGCGACCCCAAAGGCGCCTTAGCGCTGGTCAAAGAAGTTGCAACATACAGGCGCGATTGCGCTGTTGCACGCAGCTTTGTATGGGCACACATAAATCGTTAGTATGATCGAAAGATTTATGTATGTCGTCTTAGCTGTGAGGATTTTTTTGGTAGCGGATTTGTGTTTGTTTAGGAAGAAACATGAATTTTAATGAGACCAGTTTAATTTATAGTGAAATTTGATGAATCAGTGGGGACCCAGCGCGCATGGTGAATTTTTATTCTAAACTTTTGGAGTATATGAATTTATTTGGTTTAAAAGTAGTTAATTAATTATTGATAATTTAAATATGAATGCAACACTTGATTGGAAGATCATTGGAGGAACAACTGCCGGGCGCCTCAAGATGAGACTATTTTAATTTTAAATAAAACTGGCGTAAATCGTTAAGTAATAAAGATATGCTGAAAATAATTAAAATATGACTTAATGTAATATAAACTTGTTAGACTAAGATTATAAATCATTTTTGAGAATACGCTATCAGTTCTGTCTTTTGAAAATGACAAAGGAAGGGCAGGGGTTCCTGCTGATACAAGAACAAATTGACGGGGCAATCCAAACATTGGTTCGTGACTTTAGGAAAGACGGCAAGTTGCGTAAGGACAACTCGTATTATCATAAGCGGATAGCACAGTTGGAAAAGCTGGGGAGAGAGTTCAACAGGAACCAATATTTGTTATTGCCTCATGCAGTCAAGTACGGCAAAGGAAACTAATTTGCGAAAAATTACGCAGAGTACATAAATATCCTGGTCAACGAATGGGCAGATACATCTAATTCTGGATTAGAGATACTAGGTCAGCAAACTATGAGTCCAGTTTCGCCGGACTAAGAAATAAGAAACAAACTTAAATCGGTAGAATCAGAGGTAGAACTGTTTATTGGGAAAATAGATGACCAGATCGAAACGAGAACGAGCAGAGAAGCTCAGGAAATATGGAAACGGGCAAACGCAGGAGGAGCTGTGTCGCCATTAGAGATAGCGGATCAAGTCTGGACAGCAATCCAAAACAGAACAGAGGAGAAATTGTTCAAATTATATAAAGAAACAGAAGAATTGAAAGCACAAAAGTACCCCAACGAATAGAGAGAGATCAAAATCAGCAGCGGCTGGATATACACAGACAGTATTGCAATTGTCTCCGGAAGTTCGCTGGGCGTATTATTTAAAACCGGAAGGAATAAGTCGCGTGATAAAGCCAAGATTAGTATTTAGTGAATAGAGGCAGGCTGAATTATTGTTTGGCGCATTTGAGATCGATGTCGAGCCTTTTTCGCCGGAAAGTCCGGTGCACAACAAAAACCTGGTATATCTGCCAAAAGAGCTAGAACCAGTAACAGAGCAGCAAAGCCCCAATACTGTGGACAGTAATTCACCTGCGCGAGCAGAGGGTCAAAAACTAATTAGTTTGAGCCCGTAACTGGTCACGGATCTCTTAGATCCGGGGGAGGTGAATCTGGAAACCACCCAAAAGGTAGATAATGCTCAAGTTTTACCAGCCATCAGTAAAACAAAAATATGTAAAATGGGTATAGAGGAGATCTCCAAGACAGTCGGCAGGCTAGTACCTGTGTTTACTGGTGCAGCGTCAAAAGATTTAAGGTCAGAAGTCAGTAGATTCATTCAGGGGTGTGAAGTTGCAAGGAGGAGCATCAAGCAAGATAAGTTACAAGACTTCTTTGACTGTGTAAAGCAGAGGTTGCTCGGATACGCATTCAACCATGTCCTGCCAAAGCAATACGGCAGTGCGTATGAGTTTTACGGGCTCCTAGGGGGAACATATTTAAATTAGAGAGCTGTGGAAGACGTAACCCAATAAATCAGAATCGGGAAGCAGCTGTCAAGTGAAGACATACGCGCCTTTGACAGGCGTTTACGGTCACTTCAGATGATGGCCCTGGAAATAATAAGAAATAAGTACAAAGGCGTTGGAGATACAGCGTTATTGTACGAAGTTGGCTAGTCGGTTGGCTTTCGGGGTGAGTCTCCGCAACCCCGCTCTAAAAATTCATATGATGAATAGCCAAAGAAGAACTCTGGAGGAACTAGAAGAGTAGGCTCTTAGGGCGTAATTCATGGTTGAACGGAGTACGTCTGGTTTGGGCGAAGTACATGAAGTGGGAAACAGGCAGGACATGTTCACTTCTGCTATTATGGATGGAGAAGTTTGCAATAACCACCCAAATATGTCTAGAGGAGCGTATAACACAGATGTCTGCCATAACCGAGAGAAGAACCGAGGATTTCCGAACGAGAGATTCCAAAAAAGGAAACCCATTTGCTCATTTGACCGTAAGCCAGGGCATACAAGGGATAAGTGTATCACTCGCAGAAACACGCCATACTGTTCGGAATGGCAAACATATGGTCATGAGGAAAGTAGACAGAGCCAAGGAGACACAGAATGGGATCAGAGTAGGAGGCAGCAAACCACGAGGCGCCCGGATCCACACAGGAGGGACAGCAGGCGTAACTTTAGTAGTCCCCTAGTTAAATAAACAGTAGGAATTAACCAAGGGAGAAATCCCTTAAACATTGGGAGTGGTTAGCAGCGACCAAATTGGAATTCCAGAAGTGAAGCAAGGATGAACAACACCATACAGGAGTTGAGATGCTTTTCATGTGGACAAATCGGACAACGGGCAGCGGAATGCAGGGAAACACAATCCCAACGAAGGGACCAAGGAAACTTCCAGCGTCCCAGTCGAGGCCAGTAGACTGGAAAGCCAAAAGAGAGGAAGAAGGAATTAGGCCAGAAGTACGTGTGACCAGTAATGTAAGAACTACATTCCAGGAGAAGGAGGAGCAAGAGGCTCCCCAATACCACGTTCCGAGTATTGTAGGGACGATTGTTCAAGATACGGAAGATCCATTTGATCATTAGCATTCGCAAACAGGGCACTTAGCGATACGGAGAAGAGATACTCCATTGAGAAAGATTTTCTAGCCATAGTGTAGGCTTAGAAAAATTTTATTGCATATCTGCCAGGACACCCATTCAAAATTTATACCGATCATCAACCGCTGAGAGGTATAGCGAATCTTAAAGATGAAACCTCTCGGTTGGCAAGTTTTGGGCACAAATTGTCTGAGTATGATTTTGAAATCATATACAAGCCTGGGAAAAAGAACCTAGATGCAGATGCACTCAGCAGAGTGCCACAAAAGCAAAAGATATCGATAGTTCAAACTAGAACAAAGGCAGAGGCCGACAGGGAAAATACCAGTGTTAAACGGTCAGTAGTTGACACAGAAGCAGTAGAAATAAAAGAAACGCATGACGAAAGAGGCAAACAGCTAGCCGACAGGGTAGAGTGGCTGGAGAATGACAAAGATATTCAGGAGGTACTGAAGGGTTTCCACGATTCACGTCTAGGTGGACACCAAGGATTTGGAAAAGAGTTCGAGGCTAACAAAGATGCCAATGGTGTTAATTGGCACATCGAAACAGCCATTTGATAAAGTTGACTTGGATATTGTAAGTATTTTACCTGAGACGGTTTCGGGAAATAAGTACATCTTGACGTTCCAAGATGATTTTTCAGAATATGTGGCATGCGTAACCATACCTGATGCAGAGGCGAGTACAGTAGCGAAAGCATTTTTGGACGAAATTATAGCGCGTTACAACATACCGAAAGTGTTGGTGACCGACTACAGTTCGAATTTCGTGTCAAAATTATTCTCTGAACGTGTAAAATACTTGGAATTAAGAAATTCCACATTGCTCCTTATCATCCGCAAGCGAACGAAGTCATAGACCTCTGACAGAATACATGCGTAGTTTCGTCAAACAGGATGGCTCTAACTGGAATCACTGGTTAACTACAGCCATGCATCTACACAACAATACTGTATAAGTGCCAACGAAGCAAACTCCGATCAGAACACTCTGCGGGTTTGATTTCAACATGCCAGCAAATTTGAAGCCCTAATGTGCGCCAGTATGAAATGCTGATGACCCAAATAAATAACTTTAGCAATTAATTATAAGCAATTAAAAGTGCCTGGAAGGTATGTGTGTAGTCATATACGTGCAAGTTACAGCGGGTAGGAGAATACGCTTGTTTATGGATATATATATACCGGGCTAGAAGTAAATTTAAATAATACAAACTAATTAGATGCAATGAAAAATTGAGGCATGCGACAATACTTTCACATGAACGGGTTTATCTTTTATATTCTCGCGTATGTAAGATGTGCAACTAGTTTTGCCCAGAATTGCGATAAAGATATTTGTTTATGAATTAAATTATTGTAAAATGTATATTAATGGAGAGGGATTTAAAGTTTTAATGCTGTTAATAATTTTAAGAAAAAAATTGTTTCATAGTTAGTTAATAATATTTTTTAAGAAAACAATTTTTATTACTTATAGTTTGGCTGTTAAGAAGTATTAGATATGCGCTATATAGTTTTAAATAAAACATACAATCTACTGTTTACGTTAGGAGTAAGAATAATAATAAATAATACATGAAATTTGCTGTTTACGTTAGGAACAATTTTAAAAATGAAATAAATGTAATAGCCAGTAAGAATAATTAAAACTCGGTAAGTCCGATACATATATAAACGTATTGTTTTAGGTATTAAGGCGTTGGTGAACAGACAAGGACATCTGGATGGTTCAACATTATGAAGCATGAACCTGGTAGGGGCTTACTCCAGCGTCGAAGACAGAGTAAGAGGTTAACCAACATCCAGAGGACGGGTAGATGAAATGCAAGAGCAGCGAACAAAAAACTGACTGAAGAATAAGAAGTAAGAACAAGGAACAAATACATGATTTGACACGAAGCTGTCCCAAAATAATTTTCGGTTGGGAGAAAAGACCCACAAAATTTGTGGGAATTAATTTTGTATATGAAAGAGTGGAAGAGCTTCTAACTACTACAATTTGAGACTGATGAGAAAATGAAGATGGTACCGGCTAAATATTATAATCTCTATCTAACAAGTAAGAAGTTGATAATACTTGCTATTAATTGCATAGCTGACAGAATGGCAACATTAACATTTACCGTGTCAGTATAGAAAATCCCACGTATCTTCCATTATTACATATGTGAGTATGTATATTGTCTGAAGAGGAAGAGATAATTATAACCAAAATCCGAGATTACTCCGTAATCTTAGCGAGAAATGACTACAACAACAACAACAGCCCCAATTACCATCGTTCATTTAAATTCGCTGAATAATCTCCTGGCGCAAAAATCATTCTAACCACGAAAATATCAAGCACTGCATAGCCAAGCTTTATCGGCTAACTTTATAACGTTTCCCTTGATTAAAAAATATTCACAGTCAGTTACTAAGCGAAAATTTATTTTGACTTCACCGGATGACTACTCGCAAAAACTTTGTACGTACCGTTCCAGAAAGAAGGAAGGGATATGCAGAGGTCGTCAATGGACTTCACTTCAACAATGATGGGTGTTACTAGAACCAGCAGTTGCAAAGGACGCGGTTTATAATAGCGTAGCATAAGCTAAATTTTTTTAATTAATTTGTAATTTTGATTGTATATATGCCATTGAGAGAAGAGTCACTGAAGAACCAAAGCATAGGAAAAGGGGAAATAAAAAAAAAGAATCAGATAGAAAATAAAAGAACGAGTATAAAAAAGACAGAGAAAGTTACAAAAGAGAACAAAAATAGTTTCCAAAAATATAAAAAAGAAAATAATAAAAAATAAAAAAGAAGATAAATTCAATGATAGAACTCAAAATAAGTCGATATTAAAAAAAATATATATGTATTATAAGATTAATAACATTCACAAAATTGTTGTTCAGTGCAAGAGGAAGATTGTAAATACTCACTAGAAGGTAGTTGCACTTCCTTCTTCTAGAAAGAGAGGAGGAATGTTGTGAGTCAGCATCAAGGTACCTGCGTGTAGTTGATTCACAGCATCCACTGCTAACAGATACTACACATTCAGTGTAGTTCCCTTTTAAGCTATATTCATGCACATGCTTTTGGGGTGCGTTTATTATTCTTGCATTCATTATGTGAACTTTTAGGGTGTCGCAGTTCCGCAATCGAGTTGGCGACGGGCATTGGACTTTAGAATGCACCATCGACATTTTTATATCGAGTAGTTCAGTTGGCTTAACCAACTGACACCAATCAACAACCAACTGGACCATCCGAAAGGTGCTTACCTAGTCTGTAAGTATTCATTGTAAAATAGTATATAAGTCTTATGATTATAAGCAATAAACCTCTTGTCTAATTTTGAAGCATAGAACAACACGGTGCTATACCTGGCAGTTGTAAGTGCCTTGTTAGAAACCACCAATTCTTCGTCCACGCCCGCGCCTATTACTGGCATCAAGAAGTCGCTCGCTACTAGAGACGGCACGCACGGACACCAAAACGCGGCAATATGCGAACGGTCACTCTGCAGTGGCTCTAATATTGGCGAGGTTTGTTCGGAGTAAGTTCCACGTCGCCTCGCTCCCGACAACAGTCAGTAGTGCGTATATATCATTTTCCGTACTCCCAGCAGAAAATAACTTGCGCATTCCTGCAGTCTCTCCTATAATGCCCCGTTGCACCGCTGTGGCTGCATGCCGTTTGTGGGTTGTCCGTATCGGTTGCCGTCGAATACCGCTCACCCCGCGGTCATATTACCTCAATTTTCCTTTGGTTGTATTGCAGTGAAGATAATCTAAATCCACTGCCAAGATGAGTATTTCTTCCCGGGTTGAGAACTCTCGTCGTTTTATGTACATCTGTACATCATTTCGGCTTTTTCGATAAATTCGTTCCATCTGATGTTCTATCCTATCAATTTTTATATTTCAATTATAAAGTCTTTAAATCGTTCGCCCGACTGCCGTACTCATTGACGTATGTAATCTTCCAACCTTTCAAAGTATCTTGGCGGCAAAAAAATGAGAGATCGTGCCTAAAGTCAGAAAACTTTCGCCACAGCCTGTTGTTGTTGCGGAACCATGTGAGCATCTTACCACGAAACAGTTCTTGCATTGTTCTTGGTATCTAGTCTACATTGCGATTATACACCAGGGCTAGTTCTTCGACGCGCACTTATGCACGCGGTCTATAACATCGGCATTCGGCATGGGTCGTAGCTGATGTACCCGAGTGGATATTTTCTGTTTAATGATTGCTTCAGTTTCTAGTACCTTTGACTCTCTGCGTATTAGTTGTAAAATCGTAGTTATTACTTGAAGCGTATCGTATACAGCGTTGTCTCGTAGTTCCCGCCTTGTCGGCATGTATGCTAGGGGTTTCGGCTGCAGGTACTTCCACTGGTGTATTGTCAAACGATTACGGAGTATTTGTCTATGTTTCGTTTCCAACTCCTGTAACTTCCGCGTGAGCATGGCGTTCCTTAGATTTCTCTAAGAAATAATATGAATCGTTTCCGCCTTTCACCCACAGTACCGCTGGCTTCTAAACCAAAGTCCTTAAGGCCGATATGTAGCTCACAAGAAAAGGGAAAACTTCATAAAAAAAATCCTCAAGAAATTTCTTTGAATCATTTTTATTTTGATGTATGCGAGTGTTAAGAAATTTTATTCGGTTTTTTCATTGAAAACAGAAAACCGCAACACTGTTTTCGACAAGAAACATATGTATACCCATTTATATCATAAAGGAAAGGTTACAGCTGCCCGGAGTAAGTAAAGATTTAAAAAAATGTCTATTGAAAGTTTCGAATCAAAAAATTAAATGTCAATGCAGCCTTGGGCTTTCAAATGTCAAAATTTCTTGACTACTACATTTTCACGCACAAGAAACAACAGTTTACATCTTAAACCAGTAATTCTCAACCTTTTTTTTTGTCGCGGCACGATTTCAACATTTGGCGGCACACAAAGAAAAAGATAAGTTTAAAAGTTGTTTACTTACCTATAATACACTGTGTAAAATAGTTCATGATAATAATATTGAATGAAAAATAAAACAATTTGTACTACAAAAACAACAATACATTTATTAAGGGATTAATTACAAATTAATAATACTTTTAATGAGTAATTGGAGCTTGATGTTTTTTTGGTAATTTCAATTATATTTGGTCGTGAAAATGACAATGCTACTCACTTCTTCTAGTTTTAACAGTCTCGATATTTTTTTCATTTTTATGTTGCTTAATAATGAAAATCCAAATTCACACAAATAAGATGTAGAAAATTGTAATAATATTTTTAAAGCTTTTTTGGCTATCAAGGGATAATCGCCATGTTAAGCAAAAATGAATCAATTGGTTACTCCGAAAATTTTTAAATTAAATCTTAGTTCTTCCCCTTAATTCAAAGTTAATTCAAATACAAATTTTTTTATATATTTTTTCAAATACAAATTTATTTATATTTTGGAAATAATGAATAATTCTCGCTTCTAATGTTGTCAAATGGTCCATAAAAATCTTAAGAATATTTCGGGACTGATTAAAATTTTTCCAAATTGCCTTCCTGAGCGTTATTTGCTGAGTATAATATATTTTCTTTCGGCCCTTGCATACATAAATTTATGTTATTAAAAATAACAAAAATTTCTGATAAGTAAGCTGGTTTAGCACACCATATTTTATCTACCAACAAATGAACAAAATTTTAATTTTTATTTTGTTCAAAAAACATTTTCCTTTCATCTTTTAATTCCAGCATACAAGATAAAACTTTTTCTCTGGATAGCCACATTACTTCCGCATGCAGTAACAAGGATTCGTATATCTATTTGGAGAGGATTTGTTTAATTCCAAACGGTGTTGGCTTCGCCGTTTGCGTTCCAATGACATGAGTTCATCGAGTTCATGTCTTGAGTAAGAGGGTTTGTAATAGCAAGATTGGTTTCTATTCATTTCTTGCATCATGTTCTGGATCGTGACCATGAACTGGTTCATAGTTTGGATAAATGATTTCTGGGAGTCCTCTACTGAATTTAGATTTGTGGTTAGATCCTCATAAGTTGCTGATTCAATATAATGTTTGTTTCAGAGTCATTTCACACAAAAGAATTACAATGAGAATTCCACATTACAATATTTATATCACAAATCATCCCCAAGGTAAAGCTCGTAGAGGTATCGCTATTATAATAAAATCCATAATAAAACACCACGTACTAAATAGTTTCATACATATGGATGTAGCGAGTAAAAACTACTTACTCGCTACATCCATATGCACTGAAGAGTATATAAATAACCTAAAACTCATAGCGATTTACTGCTCGCATAGATTCAATATAACCGATCAACTATATCAAGACTTTTTTGAAACTCTAGAAAGTAAGTGTATAGTTCGAGAAACCTTCAACGCCAAACATACTAACTGGGGTTCCCACCTCATAGCCCTCAAAGGTAGAAATTTTTGGTCTGCGGTTATCAATTTTGGCTTGGATATAGTATCTTCCGGACAACCAACATACTGCCCTACAGACAGACATAAAATTCCAGATCTAATCGATTTTGGAATAACAAAAGGACTTAAAAGGACAAATTTAACTACAGAATCATGTCGTGATCTATACTTTGAACCCTCGGCAACAACAATCATAATTAAATCCAATAGTACCTCGATAACAGAACCACATTCAACTTAATCCAATAAATTTACAAACTGGCTAAAGTATAAAAAATTCATAAGCACTCATCTTCAATATAACTGCAAACTCAAACAGACACAGACTCTTCTGTTCAAAAACTTAACCATCTGGTGCTTTTAGGGTTTATAGTAACCCACCCTTGAGAAAAAAAGGCAAAGTCAGAAATTCAAATATATCGAGGCCCTAGTTAAGCAGAAAAGGGATCTAAGAAGGCAATGGCAACAATTCAGATTACCAAATCTCAAAAAACAACTAGCATGCTGTTCCAGAAAACTTCGAACAATCCTCAAAACAAGAAATTTGAAAGAAATCCAGCAGTACCTTGGTAACCTATCGCCTCTCCGCTTAAGTAATGGAGATTGGGCTAGGAGCGACAGTGAAAAGGGTATGTTATTTGTAAATCAGATAAACAACGAACTTTCAGTTTCCGACAGTTCATGCGATATCTAATCAAATTTCGCTGGCATTGCGGAACACTATAAGTTCAGATTTTCTGAGATTAACCTCCATTTTCCACTTTCGACAGTAGATTTCTAGCTGGTATATCATATGCTCTAAGGTTTCTGGCTTATCAGCTAACAACACTATGTCATCTGCATCCATCAGCCTTACATTTGTATTGCAAACGTGGACACCCCCTCCAACATAATCATGCAAACCGTTTAGATATAATATAAATAGCAGTGGGGATAGTAGGCAACTCTGCTTTCCTCCTCTATAGGTTTCAAAATACTCTGATAATTCCTGACCAGTGCATACTGACCAGCGTAAACCTTACTTTTGTTGTTTGGTATATGGTCGCAATCAAGTTCACAATCTTTGTTGATTGTATGTCGTTTATAAATTAGTTGACTTCTTGGTACTTTATCAAATGCCGCACTGAAATCTACGAAAAAGGCATAAACTTTCCTCTTCTTTTCAAATTTAAGCTGTACATATGCTCTTAAGGTTGTATAAGTTATCGATCGTTGAGTATTGCCGTCTAAAGCGTGCTTGAAATTAGATTAGTATTTTGAAGTTTTCTGCCCATTTTGATATTATATCATCTAATAAACCCATTAGTATTTTTGCTAAGCAGTTCATGAAAGCGATTCCTCTATAATCAATTCCCATTTGAAGATTGGAAATATAATACTTTCTACGAATGTCTGATTCACTTTGCCAGTTTCCAGTATAATATTATATACCCCAACGAGTTCATCTCAAAAAACTTCACCAACATTCTTGATATGTTCATATGCAATTCTATCTGTTTGCTTATGTTAACTTTTGCTTTTCTCAGCACATTTTTAATATCGGGTTTAGCTCTGTCCAACTCTATGTTTTCGTGTAGCAATGGTGCGTAGAGAATATTGTTTGATGTTTGTGGTGGAATTAGTAGGTTTTCAAAGTAGTTATTAATTTCCTGTGCGCTAATCTCAAATCCCATCTGTAGATATTCCCCACGAATATCCTTTGCAACGTTCCACCAGTAGGATATGTGCATATTGTGGCCGGACGAAGATTTATACTGCTCGAAAATGTGAGGTGGCCGAACTGCACGTACATGAGCGCATCTTCAATTAAATGTTAACTAAAAATTTGTTGTTCTGCTCTTAATTTGCGGTATATTATTGCCCATCCTTTACCAAAAATATATGCTTCATCTCTTGGAGGCTGCTTACCAGATGGTCAACTGACTTTTTAAGAAAATTATTTGAATCAAGCTTCATTCTTTTGGCTGCAGGTTCCTAAAAGAAGAAATAAAGAAAATTATTAAAATTTGATTATATCATTATTTTCAGATGCCGAATAATGCAGAAGAATAGAGAGTAATGGCGGCTAAATTCGAAAGAAGATGGAACTTTAACCACTGTGTCGTTGCTATAGATGACAAGCACGTAAATATAATAAAGCCTTCAAAATCAGGCTCATATTATTTTAATTACAAAAAGCAATTTAGTACTGCGATGATGGCGGTGGTGAATGCCAATAATGAATTTATAGCAGTAGGGGTGGGCACAAATGGAAGAGTTTCTGATGCTGGTGTTTTCGGACAGTCGAAATTTAAGCAAATATATGAAAATAGTATTCTGAACCTACCATAACCAGAAAAATTACCATTGTCCGAAGAAATAGTGCTATATGTGCTGGTGAGAACCGAGCCTTACAGTCGTCATAACTTAAAAGAAGAGGAGCAAATTTCCGTTGTTTGCTACTATGTCAAATTGTGTAATCGATTATGATCATTTTGTTGTGTGTGGTGATTTCAATATAAACATGTTATGTAAAGACAGTCTTGCAAAGCAATTCATTTGTAAAATTTCTGAAGTTGGACTGCAAGTGCTGAATACCAGTATTCCAACACGCTTGGCAGATAATGCTTCTCCAAGTTTGTTGGATGTTTTGTAGTTTCGGATATTTCTTCAGTTATGATCTTTGACCAATTATCGTTTATATCTAAATCTAAACCCAGTCGTAGCTGAAAATTCTTTTTCTTTTCGAGACTATAACTCAATTAATCTTGATTCTTTGTTTAATGACCTGTCTCTCATTAGTTGGTCTGAATGTTGGCTCTGTGAATGAAAATCTGGATTCTTTAATGTACAGAATTGGTGTCTTGTTTGACTTGCATGTTCCACTTGTTACTCATTCTGTCACTAACAGCAGTTGTCCCTGGTTTCGAAGAATGCCAAATTCGCTCTTAAAAAACGGCATAGAACATACAATCAGTGGAAAAGAAATCCCACTGCATCTAGATGGGAAGAACACAAAAGAGCTAGAAATGATGCAAACTCTACTATTAAATTGGCTAAGCGCAGATATTTCATGTCCAAACTATGTTTAGCACGACCTTCGAAGCAGCTGTGGAATAACTTAAGACAAGATGGGGTATGCAATGGGAAATCTGAAGATTGTCGGATTGACCCGGGTATTCTGAATGACTATTTTAGTAGTAGTTCAGCGTCTGCTGTAGTTGCAAGGGACTATGTTTCTGAATGCCAATTTGTGTTTGAGTTTATTTCTGTGGGTGAAGATGATGTTGCTCGCTGTGTCAACAAGATAAAGTCAAATACTGTCGGAGAGAATGGAGTTCCTATTGAATTTATTGAACTTATTTTGCCTTTCATTCAAAGCCCGTTGACCCATATAATTAACCATTGTTTAACGACCTCCTGCTTCCCCAATATTTGGAAAGTAGCGACGATTATCTCTATAGCTAAAAAGTCCAATGTTCCGTTCTGTAAGTTTGTTGTCGGCTTTATCAAAGGTATGTGAATCTCTCATGGCTGAGCAAATCTCAGAACACGTCAGAAAATTTGACCTTATTGCCCCACTCCAATCTGGTTTTCGGCCTGGACATAGCTGCTCCACTTGCTGTTGTTAAAATATTGGATGACATCAGAGAGTCATTTAAAATGGGACACTTGAGCCTGCTTTGTCTGTTAGATTTCTCTAAAGCATTCGATTCTGTAGATCACTCATTACTATGTGAAAAGCTACATTTGAATTTTGGTTTTTCAAGCTCGGCGGTCCGTATGTTAAATAGTTACTTGGTTGGAAAATCTCAAGGTTAGGGTGGGAAAGAGTGTGTCTGCGTTCAGTAATTCAACCTGTGGGGTGCCTCAGGGCTCAGTGCTTGGTTCACTTTTATTTACACTGTTCATAGATGACATTTTCAGTAAGTACATATGTGGATGACCTTCAATTGTATTTGTCCAGAGCTATTGGTCTCATTGATGATTTATGTGCTAGGGTAAACCAAGACTTGATCATAACAGAAGAATGGGCTATAGCTAATAGGCTGAAGCTCAACTCCAAAAATCATATGTCCTCCCGATTTCCAAGTCTGGTTACCCTTCCTCTGATATACCAACAATTTCACTAAATTATACAAAATTTAAATTTGTTGAAAAAGTAAAGAACCTTGGATACCCCATTAACTCCGTACTATCCTGTGAGGATCACATAAATTCAGTTTTGAGTAAGGTATACTATACCTTACGGAATTTGAGGAGGACTGCATCATTTGTGCCTATTGCGACCAGAAGGAGGTTGGTGCTTCAGCTTATGGTGCCGATCATGACTTACTCAGATGTTGTTTATGGTAAACTTGACTTTGTTTATAAAGTTGAAGTTTTGTAAATCGAGGAGAAATAAGCACCTCTTAGTCCCTAATTACAAGTATTTAAACTCGAATAGACTCTTTTTTATGAACGCCATCAGGTTGTGGAATTCGTTGCCTTTGGCAATTAGGAGTATCTCAAGTAAGCAAAAACTTTAAGCAAGCAATTTTTCACTACCACCATAGAGATGGTACGTAGATAGCATCAGCAGTTGCTCCAGTAGCTCGCTTCTGTAACTCAGTAGAGAACTTATCTAGTGCTGATTTTTTTTTTTTAATATTTCATCAACGTAACTTAAACACTATTTACATACGTTTTTATTATTACAACTAGTACAATTAATACAATACTAATAAGCAATTTGATTAGAATGAATTCAGAAAAAGAAAAAAAGCATGGTGTATTTTATATATACACAGCTGCTGCTACTGGTTTCTGTAACTATTTTGCGTTTCAGCAGTCGACGAAGTGCATTCTTCTGGAGTAGACTCGATGATTCAATGTTGACATGACATCTTAGTTGCTGTTGGTGAGCCATGGCAAATTCTGTCGCCACGTTAATGACATTTGGCATGCCAAGATCACGATGGAGGGCACAATTTCTCATGTAGTATGGACCATTAACAATCTGTCGCAATACCAGGTTTTGAAGTATTTGGATAGTGCTAATGTATTTATCACTGGCACATCCCCAAAATTGTATGCCATAAGTCCAGACCGGATATTTGTCTATATATCAATAGTTTGTTATGGGTTGAAAACGTAAAGTATCTGCCAATGAGGTAATTGTTTTAGTCAATTGTCACGTGGCCTTATAGCATTTTCTTTTCTTCATAAGAATGTAACCATGCGAAAGGATAAAACTCTTATGCTAAGTTCACACAGCGTCGTTTTTCCCGTATACCGTACACGAGATTTTACCGAATGAAACAGTGGCTGTGGAAGTTGTATTGTGTTGTTCAGACACAGGTTATACGGGGAAATCCCGTAGTCGAGAAATATTTTTTCCCGTATACAGCTCGAATTTGTCGCAGGGGCTGAAAAATCCCGAATACGGAACACATTGGCGCATAATTTAGCATTGTCACGTTCACACGAACAAGTCCTTCAGTCGAGTTCAGTTGCTCATTATCATCAGCTAATTTCGAAATGGAAGATGAGTTTCCAATATCGGTGGAAAGATTTATTCCTTTAATTGAAGAATGGCCTAATTTATGGGATAAGTAATTGGACATTTATAGAAATAAATAAATTGGATATTGACATACGAAAATAATTAAATAAGTTTGTTCATAATTTCTAAGATGTAGAAAAAACTTTTCAAATCGTTTTTCACGATGCGAGCCAGTTTTTACTAAATGATGGACCCAATATTTCCTTAAACTTTGCTTGCGTACCCGTCGTCTATACCAATATAAAAGAAGTGGAATGCGTGGATCCATAATGGCAACTGCTTCTACCATTCGAATGCATTCGACAAAACCGTATACCTGAAAAAAAACCAAATAGTATGGGCATCGTGTGAACAGACCACCCCGTATTCGATAAAACCGTATACGCGAAACACCATTTCGAACGGTTGCCATGTGAACGCAGCCTTACAATGATCTACAACACTGCAAGAGAGTCCATCGGGAACAAAGGCAATGTAGCCCTAAACTTCCAAAACAAAATTATTGACGCGAGTCTGTATTTTAAGCGTTGGTATAAGAAGTGCTTTGTTTTGCCATCATCAGATTATGAAGATTTCAATAATGTGTCCCAACATATTTTTAACCACAACAACTACTCTTTTATTGAACGCCATTTCAACTCATAATAGCATCAATTCATAAACTGAGGAGAGGATAGAAAATTTTGCATTTGAGAAAAGAATACGAAATCTACTAAAGATGAGGAAGAGGAGACGCAACCAAAAAACCAAAGAAGAATGTAGTAAAAAAATTGGCCTTTGAAGAAAGAAGAATCTTCAAATTATATATTGTTGAATGAATTAAAAGAAAATTATCCAAAAGACTAATGAAATTATATGACGCTGGACGAAGAAACATTCGAAAAATAGTAGGACATGATGGAATTTAACCAATTTTAATTTATTTTCAGTTGCCATTTTTATTTGCTTCACAATTCACTGTTTTCACTCCGCATAAACCAAAAACAACTTCTCAGCTCGCTGGTTTTCAACGAACTAAGCCAGTAAAAGTAGTACACAACGATACAAAACTAATAGAGACAAAGTGCGTAAAGCGGTGTACAAAAATTTTTCGTTCTGCACATCTACGTCATAGTAGCATGGTTGCAAAGAGAAATGTCAAACTAGCGTATATTTTGTAAACAAAAATGTAAACATTGCCGTGTAATATTAAAAATAGAAACATTTATTTTTTTATATGAAATATTTTTTGGCGAAATACATATAACAATATATTACAAATATATTTGCGCAAATATTAAATTTAAATTGCAACTAATTCTATTAGAAAACCGCCCATCATAAATACTAAATTAAATAAATCAGTTGTGCAAACAAAAGTGAAGTGTATGTGTTTTTCAAATAGTTTATTATGAAGAATAATAAAAGTAATAATAATAATAATAATAATAAATGTATAATATCTGCCCTCTGGTGAAAATTCCTTCCAGTTTGCCCTCCATATTTTTACAAGCGTACTCTGCTTCGGCTACACGCTTTTTTAGCACTCCAACAATATAAACATTTTTGGACTCTCTAAGTTTATAAGCAGTGCAATAACCTCCCTGCGATGCTTAGTTTGTGCATGTCGCAGACGCCAGTTCTCCTCCTTTCGAATTTTGCTGTATGAGTAGTATAAAACATACACATTACACATTTGAAAATAATTATTCTTTAAATATTAAATTTATTATTACACTTACATTTGATTTTGCAAATACTCCACTTCTTCAAATGTATTTCTGTTACTATCGATGATTCCTCGTGAGGTTGTGGCTTCTATTAGCATATTTGTAGAGTGGAGGAAAGAGTTTTCCTTGTTCTCATCTACTGGACGCCGGTCTTCTGCGATCACACTTAGAGCCTCTTTGGACGCACAGCTCTCCACCAAAACTTCCTCCAAAATTTACAACTTTAGTATCCCAATAAAAAATTGTTGATGATTTTTATTACCATTATGAGATGCGACAAGATTTTGCTCTTGGAGTAGCTTAGAAACAATCTTTTTATTTTCCCTCCGTTCAAAGCATTGAGTAGGCTCTGGATTTTCAAAACTCGGTTTGAAAATTGTAGGCACAGCGCCGCGATTCAACAAACTCCGCGTAGTGAATCCTGGAATAATTGTACAGGTTCAGCACCACAAATGCAATTTAAATAATTTATATTCACCCATTTGATACTTCAAGCTATTTGCAAAGTCATCATTTGTGAAATGCTCTATGCAAATGAAGCTGGTCTTCGGATTGAAAACGTTTTCTCGCCGGCAAAAATTTATCCACTTTTTTAAAACAGTCGCATCTGACGGAAAGGTGAAAAAACTGCACTCCGACGCTTTACTTGCATTCCAGTTATTACAACCTGCCACCGCACATTTCATTTTTAACAATTGTCTATTTATATTTTTTATTTTATTATTTATTTAAAATACACTATCCGCACTCTATTATTTTTGATCCGCACTGTGTATATATTGCTACGTTGATGTCACAGCCCAGCAATGAAATGTCAAACTCAGAAAGAAAATTATAACGGACCTGCGCAATGCGTAATATCCTTCTCTATCATTCTTGACAACGATACACACCAGTATGCACTAAAAATGTGGGCGCAAGGCTACAACAAGTCTACAACGACAACAATTTTTGGATTTTTATTTGTCAATTGCTTGAAAAAAGCTTTCGCTTTTGACATGTTAAAATCCAATTTTAGCTTCGAACAGGGAGCACAAATCGGTGTACCCTGGATTAGAATTTGAATTTAGATTTTGCGATATTGATAGCAGAGAACACAGAGAAAGGAAACTTAAACGTCGAACGGCAAAGCAGCGAAAAAAAGCAGACGGACGTTGTACATGGCCACTATTTACTCCCAGCAGGAAAATTGACTAAATTAATTGTGAAAATATAAAATTTATTTTGTAAAATACAAAATCTGATTACTATCTCAACAAAACAATAGAAATAATTTTTAGTTTCTTAGTGTCATAGGATATATTTAAATTTATACTAAACAATTCTAACACACGTTAAAATTTCAAATTTATATAATAATTATTGAATAATTTCGGTAGTCGTTTACATCATCTTATTTCCTCCAAGATGTATATATATATATATATATATATATATATATATATATATATATATATATATGTATATATATATATATATATATATATATATATATATATATATATATATATATATATATATATATATACAGTGCACTCGCGGTAACGTGAACACCGCCTAACGTGAACACGCATTTTTTTACACTAACTACTCTGTAACGTGAACAAACTTGAAAGCTCTATAACATGAACAAATTTTTTTCACTGCATTTCTTGTCATAAAGTGTTAGGCAACACTGAAATCTATGACAATTTCTTTTAAATGTTTGGGGAATCCCCTTTCAACAGGGTCCGTTAAACTCATACACCCACAACCGACGTATAAATCTCACTAATACACTCACCCTGTTTGTCAAACCGGTTTAGTGTCTATACCAGCTATAAGAGTAAATGACTTGTCATGCTCACATTCCATGTAAGATCCCACGTAAGGTTGCGAGCAAAACAGCAACAACACTGCAATACATGAAATTTGATATTAAAAGTTCGGGGAGTCCCCGTATATTGAAATATGTGTGTCTATGATCTACAAATTCTTAATGTATGACTTCGTCTTAGTTCATTTAACGTTTTCTTCTTGCGCGGTGTGGTGATTTTATCCACATGAGTGTTAAAAAACCAATTTGTTTGCAGTTAAAAGACAAAGCAGACATTTTAGACAGTTTAAAAAATGGAACCAGTGTAACTAGCTTGGCAAAAAAATACAATGTCGCTAAGTCAAAAATATGCAGTATCAAAAAAAAAAAGAATCGATTTTGACATGTGTAAATAACACATACCAAGGACCGGGGAAGAGACAAACTCTTAAGACGTCAGAATTTGCTGCTATGGAAAAAAGTCTATTTCATTGGTTCATCCGTATGCGTAACAGGAATTGGCCTATAAGTGGATTAATGATCAAAGAAAAGGCAAAGGAATTACATTCCCAACTAAAAGAAAGCGAAACCAGGTTTAATGCTAGTGACAGTTGGCTCCAGTGATTTAAGAAAAGATACGGAGTTCGCTTGCTGAAAATAACTGGAGAAAAACTCTTGTCACAGCCTCAATTAGTAGATCCATTTCAGCAAAAACTAAAAGAAAAAATTAAGGAAATGGACTTATGCAAGGATCAAATATATAATGCTGATGAGTCAGGTTTATTTTGGAAGCTTTTGCCAGCTAGGACGTACGTGTCATCGCAGGAGAAAACAGCTCCTGGTGCAAAGACAGAAAAACAGCGTATAACGTTCCTGTGTTGTGCAAATGCATCTGGAGGGCATAAACTAAAACTATTGGTCATCGGTAAGGCAAAAAATCCACGCAGTTTTAAAAACTTCAATTGTCCTACGGATTATCAGAACTCCAAATCAGCCTGGATGACGTCTGCCATTTTTAAGCATTGCTTTCATCATTCATTTGTGCAACAGGTAGACAATTTTTTCTTTGATTTAAAAAACTTATAAAACATTCTAACTTTAAACAGGTAAAACTGTTTCTAAAGAAGAACAACTTACCAATGAAGGCACTACTTCTTCTTGACAACGCTCCCTCTCATCCAAGCGAAACAGAGTTAAAAACAGATGATGGAAATATAATTGCCATGTTTATGCCACCGAATGTCACTCCTCTCATTCAACCGATGGACCAAAATGCTATTAAAATAACAAAGTTACATTACAGAAACAGTTTATTGGCTTCAATATCGGCAAAAAATTCAGATCTGTTAGAATCAATGCGAAATGTAACATTGAAAGATGCTGTAACTCTTTTATCTGTCTCATGGGATCGGGTCAGCACAACAACTCTTGCCAATTGCTGGAATAATGTTTTGACTTTAACGGAAATCCAGGAGGACCCTGAATGGAACATTCTCTTAAGTACCTTGAAAGAGAAATGGGATGGAGAAATAAACTCTTTAATGAGAATTTCAATGGATCTCCTTCAGGATTTGAGTCCTCAGGTAGGCATTTTAGGAAACACTGTAAAATCATAATTAAAATTGTTTTTCTAACTCTTTTCTAGGTTGAGTTTACATTGCCAATTGTTCAAGAGTGGAATAACGATCATTGTGAAGATATCTCCAGCGAAATCATTGAAATTGATCAAAACGAAGAAAGTGATGACGATGATTGCATTGCTGATAATCCTGTAAAGAAAATTACCGCAAGTGAGGCAATTGAAATCTTTGACAAGGGCTTGCAATGGGCAGGAGAGGCAATAGTGGACCAAAGTGACATGAATGCACTCAGACGCTTAAGGGAGAAAGCAGTATTCCAGCTACTTGAGAAGAAAAAGCAGCAGAAAAAGATTACGGACTTCTTTAATGGATAAATTTGATTTGGAATTATGTTTGCTCTTTAATTTCATACCTATTGATATTTTTGTGATCTGTTTTTGCTTTTTTTTTTGTGAATTTTTATTACTAATTTAAATTGCTTTAAAATTCCATACCCACTGATATTTTTACGATCTCTTTTTTTTATTTTTTGATGAAATTGAATTTATAATTTAAGTTTTTAATATTATTAATGACTATAATAAAAAAAACTATCACGCTAGAACGTGTTAAACTCCTGAATAAAGAAATTTAAGGCTATTTTTTGTTCTAAAATTCTACGTTCGCTAACGTGAACATTTTCGCTAACGTGAACTCTCTTGGTTTTAATTAGTTCACGTTACCGCGAGTGCACTGTATATATATATATATATATATATATATATATATATATATATATATATATATATATATATATATATATATATATATATATGTATATATATATATATATATATATATATATATATATATATATATATATATATATATGTATGTATATATGTACATAAATATTACTACCTTTTAGGTGTGCCCTAATCCACACGAGGCTACCGTTGCGGCAACCATCACAAAATATCAAAATATTTTGATATTTCAGGCAACGATTGCTGCAACACGCATTTCAACGAGCAACTAGGCTACACACTAGGCAACTGTCGATGCAACATACCTTAGTTGCATCAACGGTTGCCTCGTGTGTATGCAGCATAACAGAGTGTCTCGACTAGCTATAATTCATAGCAATGTTCATGTTCATGTCAGAATAGCTGATGGCTATCAAAATATGAAGTGGGCAAATTATGTTAAAGCATTTAATTTTATAAAAAGGCTCGACAGTAAACAACAGAGATGCGTTTGCGCATTGAATGCTTTAGGAGAGTTAAAAAAACTGCAATCAGAAATTGAAGAGTTTGTAATTCCTCAAACACTCAAATTCTCGATAAATATTTATTAAACTATTTATTTCGCCTCTATTAAATTTAATTTGTGCCATTTTGTATCAGGGTTGCTAGCAGCACTGCTGTCTTGACATATTGTTTAACTTTTTGGGTATGACATTAACATATGGGGTCTCCACTTAACATTTTGATGTAAGACATTAACATTGACATGAATTATAGCTAGTCAAGACACTATGTAACATAGGGTTGTAACTTAAACGTCAAATGTTTTTCCGTATGAACAGAACATATACAGTGAATGTGAGTTCACCTCGAAAAACGGGTGCCTTTGTACTCAAAATATCATAGTGCGAAATTGTAGTAGGAAAAGAAAAAACGGAACAATCGGAATAAAAGAGACTGAATTTATTCAGTAAAAGTATAAACATAATATATAATGCAAAGAAGAATAAAAATGCTAAATAGAGTTGCCAGATTTATATTATTTACAATACTTCCCTTTAATTGAACATCTGGCAACGTGACAAAAAAAAACATTTAATTTTGAGTTTACAAAATAATTGTGATACATAAATCTACTGTAAGCCTATGTTGGCGTTTATAAATTTAATCTTAATTGCTGGTACGGCTTTCGTCAAGCCATCTGCCAGCATGTCGTTGGTAGGAATGTAGTCCAGCTTGACTGATCTATTCTCAAGCTTCTCTCGTACTTCAACCTTTATGTCCACATGTTTAGTTCGGGGTGAAAAGTTGCTATTGCAAACAATGCGGATTGCACCGTTGTTGTCACAATAAAGTATTATAGCCTCTTTAATGCCAGGAATCAACCCCGATACTAGCCGATTTAACCAAATTAATTCCTGCATCGCACCAACTATTGACATTAATTCTGCTTCAGTCAATGACAATGCAACCGTCCGCTGCCTATGCGTAGACCAAGAAATTGCTCCACCCTGCATAACAAACACGTAACCAGACGTTGACCGTCTTTCGTCAAGATCTCCTGCCCAGTCAACATCGCAAAAACCAGTAAGACCTTTAGCTGATTTCTGATAAACGATGCCTTTGTCAACAGTGCCCTTCAAATACCGCATCACTCGCTTCACTGCAAGCCAATGAGCTTGGCCAGGGTTTTATGAAAATCGGCTGAGCAAATTGACTGCAAAGCTGATATCGGGACGAGTATTTTGCGCTGCATATAGAAGACAACCAATTGCTTCCATATATGGAATATTTTCCATTTCTTTCTTTGCGTCTTCAGTTTGTGGACACATTTCTGCAGTTAGCTTTTGTGACATTACAGTCGTCCATTTCAAAACGTTTCAATACACTGGAAATATATTCAGATTGATCAAGTTTGATTCGTTTTTTTACCTTCTCGCGTTGAACTCGCATGCCAAACACCGATGTAGCTGAGCCCATGTCTTTCATTTTAAATCTAGAAGACAACTCGTTCTTAATACGCTGCGTAGCCTTTTTGTCATTGGAAAACACCAAAACATCGACATAAATCGCCACGTACACCATGCTGCATTCGTTCACGTAATAGTAGATGCATTGATCGACATCACTTCTAATAAGCACCAAACTGAAAGCGCCGTGTTCAGTTTATCGTTCCAAACTTTATTTGCTTGCTTCAAACCGTACAAAGACTTTATCAACCGACAAACTTTGCCTGACCCGTCATCGTAACCTTCATGCTGCTTCATGTACACTTCTTCTTGAAGCTCACCATTCAAGAATGCAGTCACCGCATCTAATTGATGCACTGACAAGTCATGCTTCGCCTCTATTGCGAACAAAAATCGTAGTGAATTGTATCTCACCACAGGTGCAAATCAAGAATGATAGAGAAAGAGATTAGGCAATGCGCATGTTTGCTTTCAATCAGCTGTTTTGCCTACGTCACGGTTGACTTTCTACTATTCAACCGCGCTTTTCAGTTGATTTTCAAATAAAAAATTTGTTAAAATGCGTTGTTCTGTATTCGGTTGTGACAATAGTAATAACAAAAAAGACAAAAATAAATGGAGATTTTTCCATTTTCCTAAGGACAAAGCCCTTGCAAGACATTGGATTAACTTTTGTCGTCGGAAAGACGAAATAAATATAAAAAATGCATGTATATGTGAGGTGCACTTTGCGCCACAAAATTTCGAAAGGAATTTGCAGTTTGAAATGGGTAAAAATAGCAATTATATTGTATTAATTATAATTATTCTATAAGAAATGAAATATTATTTTAGGATTATGTTCAAGAAATGCAACAAAGCTGCTACCCAATGCTATTCCGAATATATCAGCAGCTTTAGAGGAAGCAAATGAGGGGCAGAAAAGAATGGAGTATCGTTCAAGGAAGCAACTTGTGTCAACCCTCTTAAATGAGCCAGGAGTTTTTGTTGACGATATAGAAACTGAGGGTATCGAAGAAGTACCACAAGCCGCGATAAAAGCAGTCGTCGACGAGAAGGAGGAAAAAATACAACGTTTAGAAGTAGAAATGTAAGCGCCATAATTGAAGTCCATGGGTAATTATGTATATAATTTTTCATATATTACAGAGAAAAAGTAAAGAAGATTGTATGCAAATTAAATGAAAATAATGAGAAGCAAATCATAGAGATAAAGCGCCAAAAAATTTGCATAAAGTCTTCAGAATTCCACAGAAACAACATGGAAGAAAAACTCGGTTGCATTTTCACCAAAGGCCAGGTAAAAAGTGTATCTACTTAATTAATGATTTTACAAAAAATACAAAAAAAATTTCCTACCTGCAGATTGAAAATTTGAAAAATGGAAATAAACGGCTGAATTGGAAAGAAGAGGATATTGCCAAATCTATTACGCTGTATTCAACAAGTCCAAAAGCATACAAGCTTTTGAGAAGAAACAATTTCCCCTTACCAGCTGTTCGAACTCTTCAATGGTGGTCGAAAAAAATAGATATATCTCCAGGTATCATAGAGCCTGTGATGAAATTATTGACGGCCGCAACAGAGTTGACAAAAGCTCAAAAAACTTGCGTACTCAGTTTTGACGAAATGAAAGTACGAAGGGCTTTCTGCTACAATAGGTCATCTGATTCTACATTGCCTCCTGTTAATTACGTTCAAGTTGCAATGTTAAGAGGTACCTAAACCACCAATTTTTTTTACATCAACTTCAAACTTATATATTTTGATTTCAGGTTTAATATGTAAATGGAAACAGCCCGTATTTTATGAGTTTGACTGCAAGATGACTAAAAATATACTGTGGCACATTTTATCATTCGGAAAAAAATGTGGTTATAATGTTGTTGCCATGGTTAGCGATTTGGGCGGAAGTAACAGAGGGTTATATAATGAGCTTAAAGTTGATATGGAGAAGCCTTGGTACATTTTGTCTTAAGAAAATTAGTTTTAAAATTTCTATAATATAATTTATTTGTTTATTTATTTACAGGGTTTCACACGACGGGGACAGGATTGTAGTCTTCGCTGATGTTCCTCACTTAATAAAACTCCAGAGGAATCATTTTGTGGACCATGGATTTACAATAAATGGAAAGGTAATTCAAAATGACATTATTTTAAAGCTTCTAGGTTTTACTTCCAGTGAGCTGTCGATAACCCACAAAATTTCAAAGAAGCACTTGATTGTTACGGGAGCGGAAAGGCAAAAGGTTAAACTAGCTACAAAATTGTTTTCCCACACAATTGCTCAAGCCATAACACGGGCGGCTAGTTTAGGGTTATTAGACGACGAGAATTGGGAAGAATGCTTTAAACTTTTCAAAATTGTGAGTAGTACCGTAAATATTTTTGAAAATGGTCATTAAAAAAATTTTATTTTGCAGACGAATGATTGGTTTGACATAATGAATGTCAGAGTGCCCAAAGAAGGAGTAAGGGAACGTCTACATGCCTATGGTTTGGCTTTAGATACCCAAATTAATATCTTGGAGCAAATGACGGAAATGGTTTCTACGATGAGGTGTTGGCAAAAATACTTTGCTACCATTCCAAAAAGGTATACATATCGTCGCTATAACGAATGTGTATTTATTGGAATTTATTATTTACTTTAATTTTCATTTTATTTGCAGGTATACTTCAAAACAACAATGCGTTAAAGTTGCTGCTGACTGATTTGCGCGACAAATATACAATCGATTATATTTTGACTTATCGCTTGAATCAAGATGTCTTAGAAAACTTTTTCGGCATTATAAGGTCGAAAGGAGGCCTTCACGATCACCCCGACCGCCAAGAGTTCAAATATAGGTTGCTATCGTACATACTTGGCCACAACGAAGGAGTCTTATCTGAAGGAGGGAACGTTGAGATCGACGACACCCCAGACTTGGAAGGAAATTATTTATCTCTAACCGGTAGGATTATAAGTATTACTTTTTATTTATTCATACATATGCATATGTTTATATTTTTTCAGGTAACATTTTTCAACGCGTCTCCGTTGAGATGAACTCCTCTGATATGTCAGAACAAAATGACGATTTGGAAACTCTGAATGATTCCTCATATACTTGGGTAAATCATCTTTCTGAAGGAGGGCTTTCAAAACCAACTAATATGTTAATGCAACCTGCTTTTGATGAAATAAATAGCAGTGAATTATATATATGTAAAAATTATATTAAGAAACACTTAGAATTAAGTAGTCATGTAAATTGTAGTCAAAAAGTAAAAGAACTCTTTTTTAGAGCTTGAATGTATTTTAGAATCCGTTCACTAAATAAGACTATTGTAGAAAATATGTACAGCAAACAGCGAAAATTAAATAAAACAATAAATTGAATTGTTTTGAACTATTTTTAATTGATAATCGATTTTTATTTACACTTATGACGCTCATAATTCCATTGCTCCTTTCTCGGGCTTCTAGGATGACGGCGTTTAATTCAAAAAAATTCCTCTCCATAAACATTTGAACACGTTTACTGACACTTTGTGAGCTGCTGAAACGCTCTGCCACAATTCTTTGGGTACAAATTCCTATTTAAGAACTTTCGACCCAATTATAAACGTTTTTCTATACAAATTTTCGCAATGTTTCTTAAAAATGCAAAGAACACCATAGAAAAGAAAATCAGCTGTTCGCTCGTTAGTCAACCGTGACGTAGATGCGCAGAACGAAGCAAATTTGAACACAGCATTGCGTAATCTTTGTCTCTGTGAATTGTGGGTGCAAATGTTACGAACAGCCCTTTACAACCAGCCTTGCTTTGTAACGAACAAGCGCACCAACAGCATTGCGTTTAACTTTAAAAACCAATTTCGAATTTATGGCTCTTTTACCAGCAGGCAATTTCGTAAGCACCCAAGTGTTGTTTGATTTAAAAGAATTGATCTCCTCTTCCATCGCATGTTTCCAAGCGCACGCTTCAGCACTACTTAACGCCTCTTCAACACTAACAGGGTCATCAGCACCAGACACTGCACTCAAGAACAAATTCTTTTTTGCCTTGCCTTTGATTCGCTCCGAACGACGAACTGGACACATTTTGTTGTTATTCACTGAATGCTGAACACCTACTTCGCTCTCATCAGGAGTATCATATTTACTGTCAGAAAATTTGTTGACATCTGACAATACGTTATTATTTTCCTCCCCTGAATTGTTAATGTCATAAACTTCCATTGCATCACTAATATCGACAAGCAAATTAGGTTCTGTATGCAATGTTGCGTTACTTGAATTTTCTAAAAACGTAACATCACGGCTTACAATAAACTTATAATCAGATTTTCGGTAAAGTCAGTATGCTTTAGAAACTGTGCAATACCCTACAAATATACACTCATCTGATTTCGCATCAAGCTTCAAAAGTTTCTGTTTCGGTATATGAACCATCGCCGTACAACCAAATATGCGTAAATGCTTTAAATTCGGTTTCACACCAGACCATATTTCTTCTGGACTTTGATTGTTGCCTCTACACGGAATACGATTTACCAAGTAGGCTGCTATATTTGCCGCTTCTGCCCAGAATATGTTTGCCAGACCAGAATCTAGCAATATGCACATGACACGCTCAATTAATGTACGGTTCATCCGTTCAGCCACACCGTTTTGCTCAGGCGTATATGGAGCGGTCTTTTGATGAATAACACCATAAACGCGCACAAACTTTCTAAATTGGTCATTCAATATTCAGTACCATTGTCTGTTCTTAGCACTTTAATTTTACGGCCACACTGTGTCTCGACTTCGCTCTTGAATTGCTTCAATTTATCAAATACGTCGGTTTTGCACACGATTGGTATAGCAAAAACTTTTCGAGAAAAATCCTCAACAAACATTAACAAAAATCTTGCACCCCTGAACGACTTTGTGTTAATTGGACCAACTACATCGGAATGTACTATGTTCAATAGGTTCTGCCCACGTGCTCCAGCTGATCTATCAATTGTTCTAGTTTGTTTACCTTTACAAAATACAAGGCACCCTTTATCACTTGCGCCGCTGTAATTAACTCCAACTGTTGAATTCTGTACCTGCTTCATGCTTTTTTTACAAATATATGCCAACCTGCGATGCCAAATCTCAAAACTATCAATCGTTGTCAATGCTCTTCCAACTGGAATTTTTTCGCAGTCTAACTTATACAACTCGTTATCCGCATGCGTTGTTGCAATCAATTCGCCCTTCGAATCGAAAATCTTACATACATTGCCTTCGAACACCACCTTTTTGTTTTGCTTTGTTATTTGCCGGACTGACAAAAGCGTAAAGGCTAGGAACATACTCCACATTTCGAACATTAGTTGCAATTTTTCTTTTGATTACGTTCAGAATAAAGCTGATATCGCCAACGCTTTTGACAGTCACTCTTTCTTTTTTTGCCAAAATCACTTCACTGTGCTCTGCCGCTCTCTCTTTCGAAAGCAGCCGCTGATCATTTGTCATATGTGATGTTGCGCCTGAGTCTACATACCACAAACTTTCGCCGCTTTGAGAGTGGAAACAAGAATTCGCTAACAGCGGGTTGGAAGCCATCGCCGTTCTGTTTTTACTTTCGTTCTCAGAAGGTTTTTTCGACTGCATAGTCTTGCGACGCTCTTTCCGCATATGGCCTTCTTGACCACAATTGAAGCATCGAACTTTTTTTTATAATAATTTTTGTCATTCCTTTTCTGTCCGTAATTCTTGGAATATAAGGCATTGTCGGTGGAGTTTTTGCTGCAGTCAAATTTGACGTCTTGTAACAATATATTCTTTACACTATCGACAGTTAAATTTGATTTCGAGTTTTCTACTGCCATAACTGGAGCTTTGGAGCTTGATTGATGTCATCACCAACTCATTCACGTAATCCTGTGTGGATTGGAACTGCTCCAATTTTAACTGTACTAGCTTTTTCAAAAGCTCTACTTTGCGAGTCAAACCATTGTCTGTATATGCCACTATTAATGTGTCCCATGCGTCTTTTCCACTTTCAGCGTTTGCTATAGCGAGAAATTACTCGGCTCCACCGTGAGCGTAATCTCCGCCAGCGCCCGTTCATTCGCATCACGATCCTTTTCCGAAGGATTCTCAGACAAACCATTCTCAGTTATTTTCCAGCAACCTTTTAACACCAAGTAGGACTTGGCATTTCTCTTCCATATGTCGAAGTTTTCGCGACCTCGCAGCTTTTCAAAAGGAAAACTGATCATTCCCGTTGCCATTTTAATTATTTTAAAAACTTTTAAACACTCTTTCGAATAGTGACTGGGCCCATAACCTATTGAGCAGATAAATAACACGCACAGTTTTAATGTAAGATGGCGGCTGACTTTATTCAGTAAAAGTAGGAACATAATATATAATATAACCCTACGTCTCCACGGGCAATTTTTGATGGCATAAAATCTGTCAAATTTGATTGCAATGGTTGGCAATATTTTAATGGTGGGCATTGCGATGTTATGCCATTGTCATTTTGAAAATGCCGTCAAGCAATCTAGTTCGCTGTGCCCACGCTTGAAAAAAAATTTTATTTATACGATGAAGAGGAAAAAAGAAGGAAACCGAAATTCTGGGTGAATCCTTTATTACAAAGAATGCAAATGCACAGTCTCCATTCATTTTAGCGTCTTTATTAATTTAATAGATGCGGTAAAACGAAAATGTCCGACGATGCTTCCACTGTGAGCGTCACGAAAAAATGAAAAAAGGCTGTCAAACAAACAAAATGACAACTGATTGCAACACAGCACGTTGGCAATTTATGGCATAACATATTTCATAACCCTACGTCTCCACGGGCAATTTTTGATGGCGTAACATCTGTCAAATTTGATTGCAATGGTTGGCAATATTTTAATGGTAGGCATTGCGATGTTATGCCATTGTCATTTTGAAAATGCCGTCAAGCAATCTAGTTCGCTGTGCCTACGCTTGAAAAAAATTTTTATTTATACGATGAAGAGGAAAAAAGAAGGAAACCAAAATTCTGGGTGAATCCTTTATTACAAAGAATGCAAATGCACAGTCTCCATTCATTTTAGCGTTTTTATTAATTTAATAGATGCGGTAAAACGAAAATGTCCGACGATGCTTCCACTGTGAGCGTCACGAAAAAATGAAAAATGGTTGTCAAACAAACAAAATGACAACTGATTGCAACACAGCATGTTGGCAATTTATGGCATAACATATTTCATAACATAAATTGCCAACATGAAGCAATTTGGAGTCTCCATTGGCAATTTGCTTGAAATTGCCAATGGCATGCCATCAAAAATTGCCCGTGGAGACGTAGGGTAAAGAAGAATAAAAATGATAAATAAAGTTGCCAGATTTATATTATTTACAATAATAGTGTTTCTTATTGGGGTTGCCAAGGGGGACAGGTTCACGTTAGGGTTTCCTGCTACTAACGGCTCATGTCTCTTAAATCTTCCTACTCTCACCTCCACGTGGTGCACCCTGGTAACCTGAGCAACCTAGGTGAAGATGTGGTAACCAACCCATGTGGGATCCTTGGTCAGGGCCAACGAGAGAGGGAGCTTTGGTGAGGCCACTCTGACATATTCGGTTTAAGGATTCATCAAAGTGTGCGAGGCCAAGTGGGGTCTCGCATGTAGGAACGGTGGCGGAGGAGTACTATAGGTACCAACGGCAGCGCCCATACCCCCGAAGTGGGTTACCACTACCAAACAAAAATCCCTAGCTTAGGGTTGTGCGCTGGGCTTGGAACCCGCCACATAAAAAACAAATAATCCAGTGAATATAAGATTGAAGCCTCGGATGAAATACCCCACAACTGTTGACGACAACCCCCGCAAACGTTATAAGGAACACGATTTAAGGATATGCACCTGGAATGTCCGGACCCTTAATAGGGAAGGTGCCTCTATCCAGCTGGTTGACGTCCTTGAAAAATATAAAGCTGACGTCACCGCACTCCAGGAAATGCGATGGACGGGACATGGACGCTCAAAAAAAGCTACATGTGACATCTACTACAGCTGCCATGCGACGAAGCGCAGACTCGGTGTAGGTTTTGTAGTAAGCAAACGACTGCGAGATGAAGTCCTGGGATTTACCCCAGTCGACGACAGGCTTGCCACACTCCGCATTAAGGCAAAATACTTTAACATCAGCCTAATCTGCGCACATGCTCCGACGGATGAGAAAGACGAAAACACCAAGGATGCCTTCTACGATCAACTAGAAAAAACCTTCGATCGATGCCCCCGCCACGATGTAAAAATTGTGCTAGGTGACTTCAACGCCAAGGTGGGCAAAGATGGCATTTTTGAACCAACCGTCGGTAAGTTCAGCCTCCACGAGCAGTCATCAGAAAACGGTTTGAGGCTGATCGACTTCGCCGCAGCGCGGAACATGGTAGTTAGTAGTACTAGATTCCAGCATCCCGATATTCATAAAGCCACCTGGCTGTCCCCTGATCATAAAACCAGGAACCAAATTGATCACGTTGTGATCGACGGCAGGCATGCATCCAGCGTGTTAGACGTACGTACAATTCGAGGTGCCAACATTGACTCGGACCACTACCTTGTTGTAGCTAAGGTTCGCACTCGCCTCAGTGCGGCAAAAAACGTTCGCTCTAATTCGCAGAGGAAGCTTGACGTCGGAAAGCTACAATCGCTACAGACAGCTACCGCATTTGCTTCTCGGCTCTCGAATATGCTGATGGATTCTCCCCCTGATCTCGATATTTGCGCGCAGTGGTCGCTTATATCCCACTCCATGCGCACGGCCGCTGAAGAGGTGATTGGCTATCACCGCCCGAATAAAAACATCTGGTATGACGAAGAGTGTCGCAACGCAGCTGCAGAGAAAGACGCAGCATACCAACTCATCCTGCGATCGGCTGTAACGCGAGCTGCTAAGGAGCGATATCGAGAGAAGAGAAGGGAAGAGAAGCGTATTTTTAGGCGCAAGAAACGAGAAGCCGAAAAGAGAGAATGCGAGGAAATCGAGATGTTTGGCAGAAGGAATATGGCTCGAAAATTCTACGAACGTGTGAGGCGCCAAACGGAAGGTTTTAAGACCGGAGCCAATTCCAATTCCTGCAAAGACGAAAACGGGAATTTAGTGGCGGATGTCCAGAGCGTACTCACGTTAGGGAGGGAACACTTCTCGAAGCTGCTGAATGGCGACAGCGCTAATGATAGCAATGAAGATGAACCCGACCCCACAGTTGCTGACGACGAACATGAAGTCGCGCCCCCCGACTATGACGAGGTCTTGCTGGTTATTAGGCGGCTCAAAAACAATAAAGCCGCCGGAGCTGATGGTATACCAGCGGAGCTATTCAAGGCTGGCGGCGATGAGCTCACGAAACGCATGCACCAGCTCATCTGCAAAATATGGTCGGAGGAATGCATGCCTAGCAACTGGAACTTAAGTGTGCTCTGCCCAATCCACAAGAAGGGTGATCCGGCAATCTGTGCCAACTACCGCGGGATCAGCCTTCTGAACATCGCATATAAGGTCCTGTCGAGCGTACTCTGTGAAAGGCTGAAGCCCATCGCCAATGAACTGATTGGGCCTTATCAGTGTGGCTTCAGACCTGGTAAAGGCACCATTGACCAAATGTTCACACTACGCCAAATCCTGGAGAAAACCCTAGAGAAGCAGATTGACATACACCACCTTTTCGTCGATTTCAAAGCCGCATTCGACAGCACCGTAAGGAGTCAACTATACGCCGCTATGTCTGAATTTGGCGTCCCTGCTAAGCTAATTCGGCTGTGCAAAATGACGCAAAGCACCACCACTGGCTCAGTTAAAATCGGTAATGACTTGTCCGAGCCGTTTGTTACTGAGCGAGGATTCAGACAAGGTGACTTCTTATCGTGTGTTTTCTTCAATCTAATGTTGGAAAAAATCGTACGTGCAGCATGTCTAAATCGCACAGGCACTATCTTCCACAAGAGTGTCATGTTACTGGCGTATGCTGATGATATTGACATCATTGGCCATAACAGCCGCGCCGTGAGTGCTGCATTTTCCGGCTTGGAGAGAGAAGCGAGGCGAGTGGGTTTAGCGGTGAACGAGGACAAAACGAAGTACTTGGTGTCAACACACAAAGAGTCTCAGCGTCTTGGACACCACGTCACTGTTGGCGACTAAAACTTTGAAGTTGTGAAGGATTTCGTTTATCTGGGAACCAGCATCAACACCACGAATTATGTCAGCAAGGAGATCAAGCGAAGAATCACTCTTGCCAACAGGTGTTACTTTGGGCTCAATAGGCAATTGAGAAGCAGAGCCCTCTCTCGACGAACAAAAATTACGCTCTACAAAGCAATCATCCTTCCCGTCCTGCTTTATGGTGCCGAAACCTGGACGATGACAAACAACGATGAGCGAGCTTTGGGGGCGTTCGAGAGAAAAATTCGTCGAAGGATCTATGGTCCTATATGCGTCTGCGGAGAGTATCGAATCAGATGGAACAACGAGCTGTATGAGCTGTACGCCGACATTGATATAGTTCAGCGCATTAAAACACAGCGGCTGCACTGGCTGGGACATGTTGTGCGAATGGATGAAAGTGCTCCGGCGAAAAAAGTATTTGAATCGATGCCGCCGGGTGGCGGACGCAGGAGGGGGAGACCACCACTACGTTGGAAAGACCAGGTTCAGGAGGACCTGGCTGCACTTGGTGTTTCCAATTGGCGCCAGCGTGCGCGAAGCAGAGACGACTGGCGAAGGCTGATAACGCGGCAATGACCAGAAATGGTTGTACGCCAATTATGATGATGATGAGTGTTTCTTATTTGTAAAACGGAATAAAAATATAATAATAATAAGAAAAATTTGTATGCGACAAATTTTAATTATTTTTTTCTTGTTCTATATATATATAATGCAAAGTTTGCTTTTCTCATACATTACATATCCAAAAATAATTTTATTGATTTTAGTAAATATAAAAAGGATTGTTGGTATACAATTTCGTGTTAAATTTAATGCACTTATATAAGTATAAGTATCATGCACATTAAATATTTTATAAAATTGTAATAAAAGTACAAAAATTTCTAGTGAAAACTTTGTACGGACAACCCCGTACTTTTGCCATCCATTGCATCGAAGGACACAATTCCGCTGTTCAGAGAACTAAAATTGAGTCGAATATTTTCGCTGTAATATGTTTATCTTCAAATACAAATTTATAAAGAATTCATAAATAACTCACTGACTCTGAAATGTCACTTTTTTAAATACTAAATATTAAATATTTTATATTTCGATTAAGGCACTGGGCGCTAGAATTGAGAATGGTGAACTTTTTCTCCGAGCTCGACCTTGGTTACCCATTACTATTATTTTTCTTAATTGATTGTTAAGAATTTTATTGTGATATTCAATTGTTTGATTTTTATATAGTTTTTTGATAAATTCTGAAGCAATATTTAACTAAATGAAGTCAACGTATTTAAATAAATATTTCTTGCAAGACTATAGTATTAAAATTATACTATATTTACTTGTATTGCTTGCATACACGGCACTGAGCGAATTTTGTATGAATTTTGATAACGTGTTGAGTAATTCAATGTAAATAAGATTTTGTGCGCTACTTGGTATTTGTTATACTTTAGCTAATTTGCTGCTTGTAAAATTAAGTCGTAATAATAATTTTAAAAAATAACCTAATTATATAAATTTTCAAATTTATTGTAGACATGCTTTCGCAGGAGCATTATATATACATTTTCATTCACAAAATTCCGCAGAATTCATATATTTAAACAATGCTTTCTGCTTTAGACTTTCATAATTTGACTAATATATTGTAATTTGCCTGGAATATATTTTGTATTCATAAGATTTTTAGCTATGAATTGTAATTAAAATGCCTCCAAAAATAGTTGTTTCAAAACAAAATCAACGTATATAACATTTATTTAATTAATTTTCTCTTATGTTTTTTACTAAACATTTAAAGTTTCATAGTTTAACAACATAGTTTAATGCTAATAGATAAATATTTTCTTTAATTGTTTGTACTTTTGTTGGCATTAACTTCATTAAAAAGAATAAACAAGCCGAAAATATTATAAATTAATATAAGAGTTAAATAATAGTTTTCATAAATTTATCTGATTAGCGTATAGAGTAGTGTACCTAATAATAGTAATGATCAAAATTAATAGTTGGAAAAATTATTCACTAAATTGAATTTGCTACTTTTTGGAGTGAGAATAGTATTAAAATATTAACAAACGACAACCCTAAATATTGCTTTTCCAAATCTCTCCAGTTTGGTTACATCCAGTGGAAAATGAAAAAATGGTTTGTTTACTACCAGTTCAAGATGAATTTATTTAAATGAAACAAATTTTCCCTCAGTAGCTGTCAAAATTGAAATTATAGAAAAATGCGATCAAAACATATCTGCAAACAAGTGCAAATAGAGTTTTGATTTGAGTGAAAAAGAGTTTTTAATTGTTATTTTTGTAAAGTTTGAACATTATGAAGAAATTATGAGTCTATTTAACTATTAAATATATTTTATATAAATTATGTACCACTTTACCCTACGTCTCCACGGGCAATTTTTGATGGCAAAACATCTGTCAAATTTGATTGCAATGGTTGGCAATATTTTAATTGTGTGCGTTGCGATGTTATGCCATTGTCATTTTGAAAATGCCGTCAAGCAATCTAGTTCGCTGTGTCCACGCTTGAAAAAATTTTTTATTTATACAATGAAGAGGAAAAAAGAAGGAAACCGAAATTCTGGGTGAATCCTTTATTACAAAGAATGCAAATGCACAGTCTCCATTCATTTTAGCGTCTTTATTAATTTAATAGATGCGGTAAAACGAAAATGTCCGACGATGCTTCCACTGTGAGCGTCACGAAAAAATGAAAAAAGGCTGTCAAACAAACAAAATGACAACTGATTGCAACACAGCACGTTGGCAATTTATGGCATAACATATTTCATAACCCTACGTCTCCACGGGCAATTTTTGATGGCGTAACATCTGTCAAATTTGATTGCAATGGTTGGCAATATTTTAATGGTGGGCATTGCGATGTTATGCCATTGTCATTTTGAAAATGCCGTCAAGCAATCTAGTTCGCTGTGCCTACGCTTGAAAAAAATTTTTATTTATACGATGAAGAGGAAAAAAGAAGGAAACCAAAATTCTGGGTGAATCCTTTATTACAAAGAATGCAAATGCACAGTCTCCATTCATTTTAGCGTTTTTATTAATTTAATAGATGCGGTAAAACGAAAATGTCCGACGATGCTTCCACTGTGAGCGTCACGAAAAAATGAAAAATGGTTGTCAAACAAACAAAATGACAACTGATTGCAACACAGCATGTTGGCAATTTATGGCATAACATATTTCATAACATAAATTGCCAACATGAAGCAATTTGGAGTCTCCATTGGCAATTTGCTTGAAATTGCCAATGGCATGCCATCAAAAATTGCCCGTGGAGACGTAGGGTAAAGAAGAATAAAAATGATAAATAAAGTTGCCAGATTTATATTATTTACAATAATAGTGTTTCTTATTGGGGTTGCCAAGGGGGACAGGTTCACGTTAGGGTTTCCTGCTACTAACGGCTCATGTCTCTTAAATCTTCCTACTCTCACCTCCACGTGGTGCACCCTGGTAACCTGAGCAACCTAGGTGAAGATGTGGTAACCAACCCATGTGGGATCCTTGGTCAGGGCCAACGAGAGAGGGAGCTTTGGTGAGGCCACTCTGACATATTCGGTTTAAGGATTCATCAAAGTGTGCGAGGCCAAGTGGGGTCTCGCATGTAGGAACGGTGGCGGAGGAGTACTATAGGTACCAACGGCAGCGCCCATACCCCCGAAGTGGGTTACCACTACCAAACAAAAATCCCTAGCTTAGGGTTGTGCGCTGGGCTTGGAACCCGCCACATAAAAAACAAATAATCCAGTGAATATAAGATTGAAGCCTCGGATGAAATACCCCACAACTGTTGACGACAACCCCCGCAAACGTTATAAGGAACACGATTTAAGGATATGCACCTGGAATGTCCGGACCCTTAATAGGGAAGGTGCCTCTATCCAGCTGGTTGACGTCCTTGAAAAATATAAAGCTGACGTCACCGCACTCCAGGAAATGCGATGGACGGGACATGGACGCTCAAAAAAAGCTACATGTGACATCTACTACAGCTGCCATGCGACGAAGCGCAGACTCGGTGTAGGTTTTGTAGTAAGCAAACGACTGCGAGATGAAGTCCTGGGATTTACCCCAGTCGTCGACAGGCTTGCCACACTCCGCATTAAGGCAAAATACTTTAACATCAGCCTAATCTGCGCACATGCTCCGACGGATGAGAAAGACGAAAACACCAAGGATGCCTTCTACGATCAACTAGAAAAAACCTTCGATCGATGCCCCCGCCACGATGTAAAAATTGTGCTAGGTGACTTCAACGCCAAGGTGGGCAAAGATGGCATTTTTGAACCAACCGTCGGTAAGTTCAGCCTCCACGAGCAGTCATCAGAAAACGGTTTGAGGCTGATCGACTTCGCCGCAGCGCGGAACATGGTAGTTAGTAGTACTAGATTCCAGCATCCCGATATTCATAAAGCCACCTGGCTGTCCCCTGATCATAAAACCAGGAACCAAATTGATCACGTTGTGATCGACGGCAGGCATGCATCCAGCGTGTTAGACGTACGTACAATTCGAGGTGCCAACATTGACTCGGACCACTACCTTGTTGTAGCTAAGGTTCGCACTCGCCTCAGTGCGGCAAAAAACGTTCGCTCTAATTCGCAGAGGAAGCTTGACGTCGGAAAGCTACAATCGCTACAGACAGCTACCGCATTTGCTTCTCGGCTCTCGAATATGCTGATGGATTCTCCCCCTGATCTCGATATTTGCGCGCAGTGGTCGCTTATATCCCACTCCATGCGCACGGCCGCTGAAGAGGTGATTGGCTATCACCGCCCGAAGAAAAACATCTGGTATGACGAAGAGTGTCGCAACGCAGCTGCAGAGAAAGACGCAGCATACCAACTCATCCTGCGATCGGCTGCAACGCGAGCTGCTAAGGAGCGATATCGAGAGAAGAGAAGGGAAGAGAAGCGTATTTTTAGGCGCAAGAAACGAGAAGCCGAAAAGAGAGAATGCGAGGAAATCGAGATGTTTGGCAGAAGGAATATGGCTCGAAAATTCTACGAACGTGTGAGGCGCCAAACGGAAGGTTTTAAGACCGGAGCCAATTCCAATTCCTGCAAAGACGAAAACGGGAATTTAGTGGCGGATGTCCAGAGCGTACTCACGTTAGGGAGGGAACACTTCTCGAAGCTGCTGAATGGCGACAGCGCTAATGATAGCAATGAAGATGAACCCGACCCCACAGTTGCTGACGACGAACATGAAGTAGCGCCCCCCGACTATGACGAGGTCTTGCTGGTTATTAGGCGGCTCAAAAACAATAAAGCCGCCGGAGCTGATGGTATACCAGCGGAGCTATTCAAGGCTGGCGGCGATGAGCTCACGAAACGCATGCACCAGCTCATCTGCAAAATATGGTCGGAGGAATGCATGCCTAGCAACTGGAACTTAAGTGTGCTCTGCCCAATCCACAAGAAGGGTGATCCGGCAATCTGTGCCAACTACCGCGGGATCAGCCTTCTGAACATCGCATATAAGGTCCTGTCGAGCGTACTCTGTGAAAGGCTGAAGCCCATCGCCAATGAACTGATTGGGCCTTATCAGTGTGGCTTCAGACCTGGTAAAGGCACCATTGACCAAATGTTCACACTACGCCAAATCCTGGAGAAAACCCTAGAGAAGCAGATTGACATACACCACCTTTTCGTCGATTTCAAAGCCGCATTCGACAGCACCGTAAGGAGTCAACTATACGCCGCTATGTCTGAATTTGGCGTCCCTGCTAAGCTAATTCGGCTGTGCAAAATGACGCAAAGCACCACCACTGGCTCAGTTAAAATCGGTAATGACTTGTCCGAGCCGTTTGTTACTGAGCGAGGATTCAGACAAGGTGACTTCTTATCGTGTGTTTTCTTCAATCTAATGTTGGAAAAAATCGTACGTGCAGCATGTCTAAATCGCACAGGCACTATCTTCCACAAGAGTGTCATGTTACTGGCGTATGCTGATGATATTGACATCATTGGCCATAACAGCCGCGCCGTGAGTGCTGCATTTTCCGGCTTGGAGAGAGAAGCGAGGCGAGTGGGTTTAGCGGTGAACGAGGACAAAACGAAGTACTTGGTGTCAACACACAAAGAGTCTCAGCGTCTTGGACACCACGTCACTGTTGGCGACTACAACTTTGAAGTTGTGAAGGATTTCGTTTATCTGGGAACCAGCATCAACACCACGAATTATGTCAGCAAGGAGATCAAGCGAAGAATCACTCTTGCCAACAGGTGTTACTTTGGGCTCAATAGGCAATTGAGAAGCAGAGCCCTTTCTCGACGAACAAAAATTACGCTCTACAGAGCAATCATCCTTCCCGTCCTGCTTTATGGTGCCGAAACCTGGACGATGACAAACAACGATGAGCGAGCTTTGGGGGCGTTCGAGAGAAAAATTCGTCGAAGGATCTATGGTCCTATATGCGTCTGCGGAGAGTATCGAATCAGATGGAACAACGAGCTGTATGAGCTGTACGCCGACATTGATATAGTTCAGCGCATTAAAACACAGCGGCTGCGCTGGCTGGGACATGTTGTGCGAATGGATGAAAGTGCTCCGGCGAAAAAAGTATTTGAATCGATGCCGCCGGGTGGCGGACGCAGGAGGGGGAGACCACCACTACGTTGGAAAGACCAGGTTCAGGAGGACCTGGCTGCACTTGGTGTTTCCAATTGGCGCCAGCGTGCGCGAAGCAGAGACGACTGGCGAAGGCTGATAACGCGGCAATGACCAGAAATGGTTGTACGCCAATTATGATGATGATGAGTGTTTCTTATTTGTAAAACGGAATAAAAATATAATAATAATAAGAAAAATTTGTATGCGACAAATTTTAATTATTTTTTTCTTGTTCTATATATATATAATGCAAAGTTTGCTTTTCTCATACATTACATATCCAAAAATAATTTTATTGATTTTAGTAAATATAAAAAGGATTGTTGGTATACAATTTCGTGTTAAATTTAATGCACTTATATAAGTATAAGTATCATGCACATTAAATATTTTATAAAATTGTAATAAAAGTACAAAAATTTCTAGTGAAAACTTTGTACGGACAACCCCGTACTTTTGCCATCCATTGCATCGAAGGACACAATTCCGCTGTTCAGAGAACTAAAATTGAGTCGAATATTTTCGCTGTAATATGTTTATCTTCAAATACAAATTTATAAACAATTCATAAATAACTCACTGACTCTGAAATGTCACTTTTTTAAATACCAAATATTAAATATTTTATATTTCGATTAAGGCACTGGGCGCTAGAATTGAGAATGGTGAACTTTTTCTCCGAGCTCGACCTTGGTTACCCATTACTATTATTTTTCTTAATTGATTGTTAAGAATTTTATTGTGATATTCAATTGTTTGATTTTTATATAGTTTTTTGATAAATTCTGAAGCAATATTTAACTAAATGAAGTCAACGTATTTAAATAAATATTTCTTGCAAGACTATAGTATTAAAATTATACTATATTTACTTGTATTGCTTGCATACACGGCACTGAGCGAATTTTGTATGAATTTTGATAACGTGTTGAGTAATTCAATGTAAATAAGATTTTGTGCGCTACTTGGTATTTGTTATACTTTAGCTAATTTGCTGCTTGTAAAATTAAGTCGTAATAATAATTTTAAAAAATAACCTAATTATATAAATTTTCAAATTTATTGTAGACATGCTTTCGCAGGAGCATTATATATACATTTTCATTCACAAAATTTCGCAGAATTCATATATTTAAACAATGCTTTCTGCTTTAGACTTTCATAATTTGACTAATATATTGTAATTTGCCTGGAATATATTTTGTATTCATAAGATTTTTAGCTATGAATTGTAATTAAAATGCCTCCAAAAATAGTTGTTTCAAAACAAAATCAACGTATATAACATTTATTTAATTAATTTTCTCTTATGTTTTTTACTAAACATTTAAAGTTTCATAGTTTAACAACATAGTTTAATGCTAATAGATAAATATTTTCTTTAATTGTTTGTACTTTTGTTGGCATTAACTTCATTAAAAAGAATAAACAAGCCGAAAATATTATAAATTAATATAAGAGTTAAATAATAGTTTTCATAAATTTATCTGATTAGCGTATAGAGTAGTGTACCTAATAATAGTAATGATCAAAATTAATAGTTGGAAAAATTATTCACTAAATTGAATTTGCTACTTTTTGGAGTGAGAATAGTATTAAAATATTAACAAACGACAACCCTAAATATTGCTTTTCCAAATCTCTCCAGTTTGGTTACATCCAGTGGAAAATGAAAAAATGGTTTGTTTACTACCAGTTCAAGATGAATTTATTTAAATGAAACAAATTTTCCCTCAGTAGCTGTCAAAATTGAAATTATAGAAAAATGCGATCAAAACATATCTGCAAACAAGTGCAAATAGAGTTTTGATTTGAGTGAAAAAGAGTTTTTAATTGTTATTTTTGTAAAGTTTGAACATTATGAAGAAATTATGAGTCTATTTAACTATTAAATATATTTTATATAAATTATGTACCACTTTACCCTACGTCTCCACGGGCAATTTTTGATGGCAAAACATCTGTCAAATTTGATTGCAATGGTTGGCAATATTTTAATTGTGTGCATTGCGATGTTATGCCATTGTCATTTTGAAAATGCCGTCAAGCAATCTAGTTCGCTGTGTCCACGCTTGAAAAAATTTTTTATTTATACAATGAAGAGGAAAAAAGAAGGAAACCGAAATTCTGGGTGAATCCTTTATTACAAAGAATGCAAATGCACAGTCTCCATTCATTTTAGCGTCTTTATTAATTTAATAGATGCGGTAAAACGAAAATGTCCGACGATGCTTCCACTGTGAGCGTCACGAAAAAATGAAAAAAGGCTGTCAAACAAACAAAATGACAACTGATTGCAACACAGCACGTTGGCAATTTATGGCATAACATATTTCATAACCCTACGTCTCCACGGGCAATTTTTGATGGCGTAACATCTGTCAAATTTGATTGCAATGGTTGGCAATATTTTAATGGTGGGCATTGCGATGTTATGCCATTGTCATTTTGAAAATGCCGTCAAGCAATCTAGTTCGCTGTGCCTACGCTTGAAAAATTTTTTTATTTATACGATGAAGAGGAAAAAAGAAGGAAACCAAAATTCTGGGTGAATCCTTTATTACAAAGAATGCAAATGCACAGTCTCCATTCATTTTAGCGTTTTTATTAATTTAATAGATGCGGTAAAACGAAAATGTCCGACGATGCTTCCACTGTGAGCGTCACGAAAAAATGAAAAATGGTTGTCAAACAAACAAAATGACAACTGATTGCAACACAGCATGTTGGCAATTTATGGCATAACATATTTCATAACATAAATTGCCAACATGAAGCAATTTGGAGTCTCCATTGGCAATTTGCTTGAAATTGCCAATGGCATGCCATCAAAAATTGCCCGTGGAGACGTAGGGTAAAGAAGAATAAAAATGATAAATAAAGTTGCCAGATTTATATTATTTACAATAATAGTGTTTCTTATTGGGGTTGCCAAGGGGGACAGGTTCACGTTAGGGTTTCCTGCTACTAACGGCTCATGTCTCTTAAATCTTCCTACTCTCACCTCCACGTGGTGCACCCTGGTAACCTGAGCAACCTAGGTGAAGATGTGGTAACCAACCCATGTGGGATCCTTGGTCAGGGCCAACGAGAGAGGGAGCTTTGGTGAGGCCACTCTGACATATTCGGTTTAAGGATTCATCAAAGTGTGCGAGGCCAAGTGGGGTCTCGCATGTAGGAACGGTGGCGGAGGAGTACTATAGGTACCAACGGCAGCGCCCATACCCCCGAAGTGGGTTACCACTACCAAACAAAAATCCCTAGCTTAGGGTTGTGCGCTGGGCTTGGAACCCGCCACATAAAAAACAAATAATCCAGTGAATATAAGATTGAAGCCTCGGATGAAATACCCCACAACTGTTGACGACAACCCCCGCAAACGTTATAAGGAACACGATTTAAGGATATGCACCTGGAATGTCCGGACCCTTAATAGGGAAGGTGCCTCTATCCAGCTGGTTGACGTCCTTGAAAAATATAAAGCTGACGTCACCGCACTCCAGGAAATGCGATGGACGGGACATGGACGCTCAAAAAAAGCTACATGTGACATCTACTACAGCTGCCATGCGACGAAGCGCAGACTCGGTGTAGGTTTTGTAGTAAGCAAACGACTGCGAGATGAAGTCCTGGGATTTACCCCAGTCGTCGACAGGCTTGCCACACTCCGCATTAAGGCAAAATACTTTAACATCAGCCTAATCTGCGCACATGCTCCGACGGATGAGAAAGACGAAAACACCAAGGATGCCTTCTACGATCAACTAGAAAAAACCTTCGATCGATGCCCCCGCCACGATGTAAAAATTGTGCTAGGTGACTTCAACGCCAAGGTGGGCAAAGATGGCATTTTTGAACCAACCGTCGGTAAGTTCAGCCTCCACGAGCAGTCATCAGAAAACGGTTTGAGGCTGATCGACTTCGCCGCAGCGCGGAACATGGTAGTTAGTAGTACTAGATTCCAGCATCCCGATATTCATAAAGCCACCTGGCTGTCCCCTGATCATAAAACCAGGAACCAAATTGATCACGTTGTGATCGACGGCAGGCATGCATCCAGCGTGTTAGACGTACGTACAATTCGAGGTGCCAACATTGACTCGGACCACTACCTTGTTGTAGCTAAGGTTCGCACTCGCCTCAGTGCGGCAAAAAACGTTCGCTCTAATTCGCAGAGGAAGCTTGACGTCGGAAAGCTACAATCGCTACAGACAGCTACCGCATTTGCTTCTCGGCTCTCGAATATGCTGATGGATTCTCCCCCTGATCTCGATATTTGCGCGCAGTGGTCGCTTATATCCCACTCCATGCGCACGGCCGCTGAAGAGGTGATTGGCTATCACCGCCCGAAGAAAAACATCTGGTATGACGAAGAGTGTCGCAACGCAGCTGCAGAGAAAGACGCAGCATACCAACTCATCCTGCGATCGGCTGCAACGCGAGCTGCTAAGGAGCGATATCGAGAGAAGAGAAGGGAAGAGAAGCGTATTTTTAGGCGCAAGAAACGAGAAGCCGAAAAGAGAGAATGCGAGGAAATCGAGATGTTTGGCAGAAGGAATATGGCTCGAAAATTCTACGAACGTGTGAGGCGCCAAACGGAAGGTTTTAAGACCGGAGCCAATTCCAATTCCTGCAAAGACGAAAACGGGAATTTAGTGGCGGATGTCCAGAGCGTACTCACGTTAGGGAGGGAACACTTCTCGAAGCTGCTGAATGGCGACAGCGCTAATGATAGTAATGAAGATGAACCCGACCCCACAGTTGCTGACGATGAACATGAAGTAGCGCCCCCCGACTATGACGAGGTCTTGCTGGTTATTAGGCGGCTCAAAAACAATAAAGCCGCCGGAGCTGATGGTATACCAGCGGAGCTATTCAAGGCTGGCGGCGATGAGCTCACGAAACGCATGCACCAGCTCATCTGCAAAATATGGTCGGAGGAATGCATGCCTAGCAACTGGAACTTAAGTGTGCTCTGCCCAATCCACAAGAAGGGTGATCCGGCAATCTGTGCCAACTACCGCGGGATCAGCCTTCTGAACATCGCATATAAGGTCCTGTCGAGCGTACTCTGTGAAAGGCTGAAGCCCATCGCCAATGAACTGATTGGGCCTTATCAGTGTGGCTTCAGACCTGGTAAAGGCACCATTGACCAAATGTTCACACTACGCCAAATCCTGGAGAAAACCCTAGAGAAGCAGATTGACATACACCACCTTTTCGTCGATTTCAAAGCCGCATTCGACAGCACCGTAAGGAGTCAACTATACGCCGCTATGTCTGAATTTGGCGTCCCTGCTAAGCTAATTCGGCTGTGCAAAATGACGCAAAGCACCACCACTGGCTCAGTTAAAATCGGTAATGACTTGTCCGAGCCGTTTGTTACTGAGCGAGGATTCAGACAAGGTGACTTCTTATCGTGTGTTTTCTTCAATCTAATGTTGGAAAAAATCGTACGTGCAGCATGTCTAAATCGCACAGGCACTATCTTCCACAAGAGTGTCATGTTACTGGCGTATGCTGATGATATTGACATCATTGGCCATAACAGCCGCGCCGTGAGTGCTGCATTTTCCGGCTTGGAGAGAGAAGCGAGGCGAGTGGGTTTAGCGGTGAACGAGGACAAAACGAAGTACTTGGTGTTAACACACAAAGAGTCTCAGCGTCTTGGACACCACGTCACTGTTGGCGACTACAACTTTGAAGTTGTGAAGGATTTCGTTTATCTGGGAACCAGCATCAACACCACGAATTATGTCAGCAAGGAGATCAAGCGAAGAATCACTCTTGCCAACAGGTGTTATTTTGGGCTCAATAGGCAATTGAGAAGCAGAGCCCTCTCTCGACGAACAAAAATTACGCTCTACAAAGCAATCATCCTTCCCGTCCTGCTTTATGGTGCCGAAACCTGGACGATGACAAACAACGATGAGCGAGCTTTGGGGGCGTTCGAGAGAAAAATTCGTCGAAGGATCTATGGTCCTATATGCGTCTGCGGAGAGTATCGAATCAGATGGAACAACGAGCTGTATGAGCTGTACGCCGACATTGATATAGTTCAGCGCATTAAAACACAGCGGCTGCGCTGGCTGGGACATGTTGTGCGAATGGATGAAAGTGCTCCGGCGAAAAAAGTATTTGAATCGATGCCGCCGGGTGGCGGACGCAGGAGGGGGAGACCACCACTACGTTGGAAAGACCAGGTTCAGGAGGACCTGGCTGCACTTGGTGTTTCCAATTGGCGCCAGCGTGCGCGAAGCAGAGACGACTGGCGAAGGCTGATAACGCGGCAATGACCAGAAATGGTTGTACGCCAATTATGATGATGATGAGTGTTTCTTATTTGTAAAACGGAATAAAAATATAATAATAATAAGAAAAATTTGTATGCGACAAACTTTAATTATTTTTTTCTTGTTCTATATATATATAATGCAAAGTTTGCTTTTCTCATACATTACATATCCAAAAATAATTTTATTGATTTTAGTAAATATAAAAAGGATTGTTGGTATACAATTTCGTGTTAAATTTAATGCACTTATATAAGTATAAGTATCATGCACATTAAATATTTTATAAAATTGTAATAAAAGTACAAAAATTTCTAGTGAAAACTTTGTACGGACAACCCCGTACTTTTGCCATCCATTGCATCGAAGGACACAATTCCGCTGTTCAGAGAACTAAAATTGAGTCGAATATTTTCGCTGTAATATGTTTATCTTCAAATACAAATTTATAAACAATTCATAAATAACTCACTGACTCTGAAATGTCACTTTTTTAAATACCAAATATTAAATATTTTATATTTCGATTAAGGCACTGGGCGCTAGAATTGAGAATGGTGAACTTTTTCTCCGAGCTCGACCTTGGTTACCCATTACTATTATTTTTCTTAATTGATTGTTAAGAATTTTATTGTGATATTCAATTGTTTGATTTTTATATAGTTTTTTGATAAATTCTGAAGCAATATTTAACTAAATGAAGTCAACGTATTTAAATAAATATTTCTTGCAAGACTATAGTATTAAAATTATACTATATTTACTTGTATTGCTTGCATACACGGCACTGAGCGAATTTTGTATGAATTTTGATAACGTGTTGAGTAATTCAATGTAAATAAGATTTTGTGCGCTACTTGGTATTTGTTATACTTTAGCTAATTTGCTGCTTGTAAAATTAAGTCGTAATAATAATTTTAAAAAATAACCTAATTATATAAATTTTCAAATTTATTGTAGACATGCTTTCGCAGGAGCATTATATATACATTTTCATTCACAAAATTCCGCAGAATTCATATATTTAAACAATGCTTTCTGCTTTAGACTTTCATAATTTGACTAATATATTGTAATTTGCCTGGAATATATTTTGTATTCATAAGATTTTTAGCTATGAATTGTAATTAAAATGCCTCCAAAAATAGTTGTTTCAAAACAAAATCAACGTATATAACATTTATTTAATTAATTTTCTCTTATGTTTTTTACTAAACATTTAAAGTTTCATAGTTTAACAACATAGTTTAATGCTAATAGATAAATATTTTCTTTAATTGTTTGTACTTTTGTTGGCATTAACTTCATTAAAAAGAATAAACAAGCCGAAAATATTATAAATTAATATAAGAGTTAAATAATAGTTTTCATAAATTTATCTGATTAGCGTATAGAGTAGTGTACCTAATAATAGTAATGATCAAAATTAATAGTTGGAAAAATTATTCACTAAATTGAATTTGCTACTTTTTGGAGTGAGAATAGTATTAAAATATTAACAAACGACAACCCTAAATATTGCTTTTCCAAATCTCTCCAGTTTGGTTACATCCAGTGGAAAATGAAAAAATGGTTTGTTTACTACCAGTTCAAGATGAATTTATTTAAATGAAACAAATTTTCCCTCAGTAGCTGTCAAAATTGAAATTATAGAAAAATGCGATCAAAACATATCTGCAAACAAGTGCAAATAGAGTTTTGATTTGAGTGAAAAAGAGTTTTTAATTGTTATTTTTGTAAAGTTTGAACATTATGAAGAAATTATGAGTCTATTTAACTATTAAATATATTTTATATAAATTATGTACCACTTTACCCTACGTCTCCACGGGCAATTTTTGATGGCAAAACATCTGTCAAATTTGATTGCAATGGTTGGCAATATTTTAATTGTGTGCGTTGCGATGTTATGCCATTGTCATTTTGAAAATGCCGTCAAGCAATCTAGTTCGCTGTGTCCACGCTTGAAAAATTTTTTTATTTATACAATGAAGAGGAAAAAGAAGGAAACCGAAATTCTGGGTGAATCCTTTATTACAAAGAATGCAAATGCACAGTCTCCATTCATTTTAGCGTTTTTATTAATTTAATAGAAATGTCCGACGATGCTTCCACTGTGAGCATCACGAAAAAATGAAAAACGGCTGTCAAACAAGCAAAATGACAACTGATTGCAACACAGCACGTTGGCAATTTATGGCATAACATATTTCATAACATAAATTGCCAACTTGAAGCAATTTGGAGTCTCCATTGGCAATTTGCTTGAAATAGCCAATGGCATACCTTCAAAAATTGCCCGTGGAGACGTAGGGTAACCCTACGTCTCCACGGGCAATTTTTGATGGCATAACATCTGTCAAATTTGATTGCAATGGTTGGCAATATTTTAATGGTGGGCATTGCGATGTTATGCCATTGTCATTTTGAACATGCCGTCAAGCAATCTAGTTCGCTGTACCCACGCTTGAAAAAAATTTTTATTTATACAATGAAGAGGAAAAAAGAAGAAAACCAAAATTCTGGGTGAATCCTTTATTACAAAGAATGCAAATGCACAGTCTCCATTCATTTTAGCGTTTTTATTAATTTAATAGATGCGGTAAAACGAAAATGTCCGACGATGCTTCCACTGTGAGCGTCACGAAAAAATGAAAAAAGGTTGTCAAACAAACAAAATGACAACTGATTGCAACACAGCACGTTGGCAATTTATGGCATAACATATTTCATAACATAAATTGCCAACTTGAAGCAATTTGGAGTCTCCATTGGCAATTTGCTTGAAATTGCCAATGGCATACCATCAAAAATTGCCCGTGGAGACGTAGGGTAAGATTCATTTCTCATTTTCTCTGCTATGTAAGTTAAATGTGACATATTCGCGAAGTAAAGTAAATGCTTTTATACAAAAAACTTTGTGAAGTTTCTACATTTTTAAGAGTAATAAAATCGAGGGAATTTGACATACATTTGCGAGAAAAGTACGAACAAATTATTACTGGAATTTTTAATTTGAAAAAAATGGTAACAATAATAGAATACGGACAGCTTTTTTAAGTAATTTTGTAAGTTGTATACAAAGTGATAATGGATCGCAACAAAATTAATACTACCAATAGAGCTCAAAAAAAAATGTCTTCACTTCTTAGTAGCGAATTATTTGCACTTGGTTCTAAAAACAATCGTGAAGAATCCAAGAATAATAAAATGGTGCCAATTAAATGTAGTTCTACAATTGACCGTAAAAGAGAATCTGCGACAATTACATCTAGTATATCCAAAAAACCTAAACTAAATTCTCGCATTGCAAATGAAATTACATGTATTGGTCACTCCCATGAATTATGGGAACAGATCGCAACTGATTGTGAAACTATAGAGTTGGTAGATATTGTTTATTCTGCGATTGATCAGCAAGACAATGACACGGTATTACGAATACTTTGTGGATCTATCAAACAATTAATATTATCTTCTCGGATTAAACTTGATGCTGTCATTTATTTGACTTTATCCTATATTTGCAAATTACATCCAAATTTTTTTTGCAACGATATAAGCACTTCGGCATTGCTTTCTATTCTTCGTAGAGATTCTATTGTCAAAAATCGTCAATGCTCACAAGCCCACGTCCTCGCTTCTAATTTGTTGACTAAATCTTACAATAATAAACAGCATTGGCCTGAGTCATTTTTACGCACTTATATTGAAGATGCAAGTAACGAACGTATTTGGACAGATAATGAGCTTTGTGCACCTTTCATAAAGAATATTTGTGCTGTATTCCGAACTCTATCTCCATCGAAAGGTATACTTTTTTCAGATGGCGTAACTATAGGAATTTCGCACCAAAATCGTGATATAATAGGTTTTGATGACGATTCTAGCGATAATTTCGTGAATGGTGCTGAATTAGATGTAACTGTACGGAGTCGTGATGTTTCGACATGTTCCAATGATTTATTCGAAGCGCAAAATCGTTATTCTGAAATCGAAGATAGTGTCCAAAAGATTGTAACAGATGCCATAAAAGACCAGCTAAACAAACGCCAACAACAGGACTGCTATACTCGCAATCTCCTCAAGTTTTTGTGCTCCACTTCAGGACTTTTAGAAGTGCGCTATCAATGTATAACTCGATTAGAATTATGGATACATAACGGGAAATTAGTAAAATTCGCACAACAACTTTTGTCGTATATTTGCTTTAATATCAGAAGTACATTTATAAAGGACCACGAGGTGCTAGCAATGCTTGTAAAAATGCGTCTCAAGACGAAGCCATTGATTAATTTTTACATGGCATGTATTAAAGAGATGATACTATTACAACCAGATACTCTTCCCATTATATTGAAATTGGTCGTGCAAAATGAACTTTCAAATACACGTAATCCAAACAATATGGGAATGCTTGGTAAGTAAATAATAAAAATTTATATTTCTTTATTATTATATACATATATATTTTTTTACTTTACAATACCTGTACACAATACGTATGTAGATCTCGTGGAGACAGGAATTTAATTCTTAATTGAAATTTATTGTAATTGATAGATTTGTGTAAGAAGTGCAAGCAAATATGTATCAGTTGAAATCATTCTGCCCAATTCCCATTTAGGCATCCATTTGTATAAGTTTTGCAGTGAGGTTGAGTTCAATATAGGTTTGGTCAAAGGACAAATACTGGAGCTCAAATTATTATTATTATTATAATTTGTACAAAAATTAATTATTGTACAATTTGTAAGAGGAGCACTAGCAACTGCGGCTTTCAGCTCTCGTGTAATAAATATGGTGTACCAGTTTTTTTACATTTAATACATGTTGTATACTTTGTGACTATTTTTAAATGAAATTAGTTAAATTCGATTTTTTTATGAAACTATATAATTTTTTTTATATTATGTTGAAGGGTTATTTAGCAGCTCGCTGGGGATTTTGTCCGAAAGAAGATTGCTCCTCGGAATATTGAAGTGCTGGCATTCGTCCAATAAGTGGATTATTGAGACTGATTGTGTATTGCAGAACTGGCAATTTGGTGTGCCTGATCCATTTAGCAGGTGTTCGTGGCTAATTTTGATGTGCCCTAGTCTGAGGCGAATGAATGGACGGATCTCGGACCAATTGAGATGTGCTGAGTAGTTAGGGCAAAGTCTCAATGGGTTGATTGAAGCATAATGGTGTACGTAGTCAGCCCAAGATCTTTTTTGTATTTTGAGCATATATTCATATATATACCGGTGTATGTCTTTTTTTCGATGGTGTTCAAAGTGTAAGCTGGAGTCCTTCGGGCAGTATTGGCCATTGCTTCAGCATATTCGTTTCCGCGAATACCAGAATGGCTTGGAATCCAGATTATTTTGCATTTTTTGTTGAATTTTATAAGTTTATCTCGGATTTTAGAGACTGTATCTCTTCCTTTTGATAAATTGCGAATATAATTGATACTTGCTTGTCTGTCTGAGCAAATTTAAAATTTACCCCTGGCTTTGGCAGATTGGGTAATTGCGTTGTTGATTGCTGTTAGCTCTGCAGTAAAAGCAGAGCAATGGTTGCCGAGTAGACCAATGCTTGATACATTACCATTATTGTTTACTACAGCGAAAGACGTCCCATCAATACTCTTTGAACCGTCGGTATATATACGAGGTGTGATCAGAAAATAACCGTTATTGTGTCATCAAAAAATAAAGTATTTATTTATTCATCAACAACTATCTTGTCCCCTTTAAAGTAATTCCCCTCAGATATAATACACATGCCAGCGTTTTTTCCAATCCTCGAAACACTTCTGAAACGGTTTTTTTGGTATCGCCAACTGCTCCTGTTTCGATTTTTCTTTTATCTCCTCAATCGTAGCAAAACGCTTTCCTTTCATCGGTGACTTCAGTTTTGGAAAGAGGAAAAAGTCAGCGGGGGCCAAGTCCGGTGAATACGGTGGTTGAGGCATGATAGCGGTTTTGTTTTTGGCCTAAAACAGCTCCTGAGCGATGTCCATGCGACGTTGTTTTTGCTCAAAATTTAGCAATTTTGGAACAATCTTCGCTGCCGCACGTTTCATGCCTAAAACATCCGTAAAAATTGCTTGGCATGAGCCGAACGATATGCCAACATTATCAGCAACCTCTCTGATAGTGATTCGACGATTATCCAAAATCATTTTCTTCACTGCGTCAATGTTTTCATCGGTTGTTGACGTGCTCGGGCGACCAGGACGAGCATCGTCATTGACATCTTCTTGGCCTTCCTTAAACCGGCTATCCCACAATTGAACTTGTGTTCTGCTCATAGTAGACTCGCCAAAGGCTACAGTCAACATTTCAAATGTCCTTTCGCATTTAATTTCATTTTTTACACAAAACTGAATGCAGTTTCTTTGATCCATTTTTTCGAATAGTACAAAATCGAAGAGCACACCAAAACACGACCAACCGTTTTATCTGTCAAAAACAAACTGACAATCCAAAATGGTTGGTATTGCCAACATATATAACAGACATGTGTACCAACATAAAAAAAAATGCGAACATCGAACATACGTAACTCACGAAAATATGAAAATAACGGTTATTTTTTGATCACACCTCGTATATTGCCACGATTTTTCCAATCTTGATTTGTGTTCCCAGAAAATTTGCTGGTAGGTAGCGCTGTCAGTGTCCTTTTTTGAGTATTTTAACATGTCGAGTATAAAGGATGAGTCACCAAGATGGATATAGATTATGAGATTTTTTGATAGGGTTAATAATTAATTGTTCTTGTTTTACAAATCGGATACATTTATCGATGGTACTAAGATTTTTTATCGGTCGTTCGTGATTTAAACATTTTGTGATCACTTTGTGAAGGATAGGGCTAAATCCGGACCATAATTTTGGTATTAAACGTAGGGTGGCGTATTGAATTCTTTCTTCTATTGACGGCATTCCTGCCTCAGCTAGAATTTTTTTCGTAGGTGTTGTTGGGAATGCGCGTAGGCTTCTTCTTATACCAGTATGGTATGGTGCGGCTAGACGTCGAATATTGCTAGCTGCACAATTTCCGTATATTGGGAGTCCGTAGTAAATTTTTAACAAGATAAGTGACTTTGTGATGTTGAGTAAGGTTTTAGGATGGGTTCGACAGAATTTAGAAGAAAGGAATTTGATAATATTCAGTCTTATGTCAAGGCTTTTCCTAATGTAACAACAGTGTTCCTTAAAAGTATATTTACTGTCTATGATTATGCCTAAGATTTTCAACGTATTTGCGTTTTGAATGATTGCATTTCGAAAGCTTATATCAAAACCGGCACATGATTTCTTCTTGCAAATATGTAGGGTGCTGCATTTGTTAAACGCTACATTCGCTCCAGAGATGTTTGACCATTTAGATAAGTCTTCAAGAATAGTGGTGAAAGTACTGCGTATGAGGTTGTTGTCTTGGCAATTTGAGAAGATAAAGACATCATCGGCATATATGCAGTGTTCTACATATTTTTGCTTTGAAATAATGATGCTGACTTCGTCGAATGCTATAATGAACATAACAACAGACAGCGGTGATCCTTGATGGATTCCATTGGCGAGAGGCTTAACTCCCGACAAAGCTGAACCGATCGTAACTCTGATTTTACGATTTACAAAAAACTTTTGACGAAATTAAATATTTTTGGTCCGATTTTCCATCTTTGTTGGGGTCTAAAGAGGAGACCACTATGAATTTTGGATTTGGTAGGTTTATTGTTTCTAAAGTTGTTAAAAATTCCATGGTTTTGTCCATTATTTTTTCCTTTTTTTATTGGGGCTTGCGCTTAGCAGAGCAAAGCGATTACCCTCCAAATTTGGCCTAGAGGCCATTACTGATTCACGTTAATTTTCGAACAGATGAAAGGTCCGATTAGTTTTCACACAAAAAGCAACAAAATTAACACTGCGTGTATCGAGATTGCTTTGATTATCTTAGTGGTTAGAATGAGTATTAAACTAAAAAATTAAAATTAAAATAATTTTTTTCGATTTTAGAATTGGTGTTTATCATCTTAATTGAATTTTGTCCCACTTAGCTTTTTAATATCAAACAAAATTTTTTTAGTCTTCGACAAGGGGTTGATTGTGCTGGTTAAAGTTTCCAAGCACCTCCTTTTTGCTTTTTTTACGTTGTATCTGAACTGTGCTGCCATTTTTTTGTAGTTTAACATATTTTCTCTGGACCAAGAACGTTTGATAATTGCGCATGAATTTTGTTGTTCGGTTCGTAGTGCTGCGAGTTCTGGGCTCCACCATGGGACCGATGGTTTCTTATAATTGTTCTTTGTTTGAGGAATAGATAGATGGGCAGCAGTTCGGATGATTTTTGAGATTTTTGCAGCTTCTTTATTAATATGATTTGAACATGGTATAGTAATGGAAAGCTGCTCGCAGATCTGTCCAAATTTGTTCCAATTTGCTATACCGGTTTAGAATCTCGACTTTGGTTTATTCTTGAATATTGTTGTAGAAGAATTTATCTCAATTGTTATTGGGTAGTGGTCACTACCATGTAAGTTATCTAATGCAGTCCAATTACATTTGGGTGCTAGGTCTGAAGAACAGAGTGTGAGATCTTTTCCGTGAGTGTATTATGAGTAGAAAAATTAGTAGGAGATCCATCATTCAATACTATGAGATTTGATGAGAGGATTAAATCTTCAATCACTTTGCCGCGATGATTAGTTGCGGTAGAATCCCAAAGTGGACTCCACGCATTAAAGTCACCAATTAGTATGTTTGATGTTGGGAGGGCTTCTAGAATTTGGAATTAATATCTTGATCAAAAATTTTGATTGGGAGGAATGTAGACAGATACTATGGTAAGTTTGATTATATGGTTAATTTCTATGGCGATGAGTAAGATATTAGAAGGAATTTGAATTATGTTGTGGGAAATATTTTTTTTTATCAGCAGACCTACCTACGCCTAGTTTGCTGGTCGTGTTTTGGGAAAGATTGTGGACATACGCATCGTACATTAGCCAGTTGGGTATTTATTAAAGGGAATATGAGTTTCTTGGAGAGCTATTATGGCTGGTGAGATATCTTTTATTAGTAATTGTAATTCATGTAGATTGTTATAGTAACCTTTCATGTTCCATTGGAGTATGTTAAGCATAGTAAATAGAGTAAATAAGAGAGGAAATTGTTATTTTGAGGATTTAAGAATTTTGAGTTCATTACTGTGTGTTGTTATTAGAAATTGTTTATTATTGAGGAGCTGATAATACCAGTGGGTTGATATTAAAATTGAGTTTTGAGATTCCGTATTGCAGGTTTTTATGTTCGTCTAGTTGATAAGTTTTTGTTGAGGGAGTGTTTCAGTGCATTTCGTAGTCGTTTGTAACTGATTTGCTTTTGTAAGTGGGTTTTCATTTCTTTGTTGTTTTTCTTTTATTTGTTCTTCTGTTATTTGTTGTACTTTATTTTTTATATAAGTTGCGATTGTTTTACCTGTTACACTGTGTTCTTATTTTCCGTTGCATTATTTTCGATTGCTTGTTTGTGGAAAGCGGGGGCATCATTGTTGCTTGTTGATCCTGCTATTAGAGTTGTTTTTTTATTAGTATCTTCTCCGTTTAGGTCAGTGTTTTGACGGGCTATACATGCATAGAAGGACGTAAGAGTTGATTGCTTACTCTTTGAATTATGAATTTTCATTGCTTCTCTGAGTGTACATTTGTTTTTTATTTTGATTTCTAGTATTTCCTTTGCTTGAAGAAATCTTGTGCAGTCTTTAGATGATGCGGCATGTTCAGCGGCACAGTTCGCGCAATATGTGCGGGTGCATGGCTGCGGGGAATGGCGAGGTAGGTTACAGTTGTTGCATGCTGGTGATCGTTTACAATATTTTGCCGTGTGGCCTAGAATTTGGCAGTTATTGCATCTCATCGGGTTTTGAATATATTCGCGAACATTTATATTATGCCAAGAAATTTTAACTTTTTCTGGTAGGTGGTATAAGTTGAAAGTGAGCAAAACGACTCCGCTTGGAATTGACTTACCCTCTACATTTTTTGTGAATTTATATACGGACTCAACGCATTGAGCTTTCATTTCTTGTATGAATTCCGATTCGGGCACGTTGTTCAGGAAGGGGGCATACACTGTCCCTTTTATCAAGTTAAGGCTTTCGAGGAATGTGGTATGAATTGGACAGAGCCCGTGTAGATATTTCGTTTCCAGAAATTTTTTGGCGGTATTGTCTTTTACTAGAAGCAGTAAGTTACCGTCGCGGAGCTCAGAAATTTTTATTATGTCCTTGCTAATGACGTTTAGTGCTTTATGCACTGCAAAGCAAGAAAAGTTTTGTAGCGTTTTGTTGGGGTCTAAAGAGGAGACCACTATGAATTTTGGATTTGGTATGTTTATTGTTTCTAAAGTTGGTAAAAATTCCATGGTTTTGTCCATTATTTTTTTCGTTTTTTATTGGGGCTTGCGCTTAGCAGAGCAAAGCGATTACCCTCCAAATTTGGCCTAGAGGCCATTACTGATTCACGTTAATTTTCGAACAGATGAAAGGTCCGATTAGTTTTCACACAAAAAGCAACAAAATTAACACTGCGTGTATCGAGATTGCTTTGATTATCTTAGTGGTTAGAATGAGTATTAAACTAAAAAATTAAAATTAAAATAATTTTTTTCGATTTTTTAACTGTTTGACTGGAAATATGTTCTATTATTAAATGTTGAACAATGTGTGATAATTACAAATTTTTAAAAAGGTTAAGACATTACGAAGTTAATAATTTTATGCTACCTCTGGTCGGTTACCAAAAAAAGTTAAAATGAGATATGGCGTCCGATTACTTACAATATGTGAATAAAAATTGGCAGCGGATCCAGATCTTGTAGAACTTTCTCAATCACATCTTGCCAAAAAGTTAACTGAAGTCGGAATTAGAATAGTGCTCCTGGAGAAAATATTCCAACGAAAATTATTACTGTGGGTTAATTGCTGTTGGAACTGAACAAAATTAAATCCACTTGTCATCGAAAAATCTAAAATCCGTTTGGTTTAAACAATCTCGAAATGCCCGTTGTATACAAGAATTCCATGATTGCCAGGAAGAGATCAGACTGGTTCTTCAGCAGTCTCGTGATGCCGGTGATAAAAAATGTATCTGAATTAATCTCGAAGAAAAGACACATAATAATAGATAAGTAGTACAAAGAACTTGCTATCAGTTGTTGAAAAAAGTGAACATAGATTTAATGTTTTGAACAAAATTAAACTTGCGTGACGCTATAACTTACCTCTATTAAGTTGGCAGGACCACAATGCAAAAGAAAATCCGCGATAGCACATAATAATCCGCTTTTTATCCGCAATCGAAGGCCGTAAAAAAAAAAAATTTCCGCATTTCCCATTTCCCGGGAAAATTCAGTTCAAAATAAATTGATTTGAAACAAATACACTTAAATTATCCGTGTTTTATCCACAAACGAATTTTTTGTGTATTCGTTTGTGGAGTTTTATAACTGCTGTCCCTTACCGATGCACAGTGGGTCCGCTTATATGAAGAGAGCGGACAAAAATACTATCAAAAAAGTTAGCGGTTTTATGTTAAAGCGCGGCTGGAAAAATTTGTCTACATTTTTTTCCTTGAATAATTAATTCTTAAACGTTTTGTCAAGCAAAATTAAATTGTATAAGTAACCTGACAGAAGATCTGTAGATGAGACTATCCTCATCTTTCAAATAAATACGGGCATCAAAATTGATCTTTCAGGTCGCAGTGTATAACACCCTTAAATAAATCTACTCTAAGTACATAGTTTATTACGCTACAAAATATATTATGTTTAAGCTTCTATCAAATGAAATACAGCTTTCATTAAAGTAGACTTTCGTTTTATTTCCCAGTAATGAAAGGATCAGAGCTTAATAGAAATTTGTAAACTAAATCTATATTGGTTGCAATTCGTGATATTTTCCTGGTATGGTGCAGTCTAAATTTGTTTATGTCCTTGTTTTTTGCTTCAGCAGCTTCCTCAGATAGTTCCCCAATCGATAATAGAGCGGTGGTCGATGACATCTCCAGCGTGAATTAATATTTTGTGAACAGAATGGGGAAGATAATACCAAGGATACATCTCAATCAGATTTTTAGCAGTATCAATCCAACGCTTATTGTCCAATTTGTTCCGGATTGATTTTGTATCATGAAGACATAGCCTGCAATAACACTACAGCTTCCAATCAAATCTTTCTTTATACCAGTAATTTCAGCAACTATATCGCAAGTTTTTTGCATCAAAAAATCATCTTGCCGTGTTTCCATCATTGGACGTCCCACTACCTGCAGCTCTTGGTTTGTCTATAATCAATCCCATTTCTTGGCGAAATTCCATTTGAATTTTGTGTTTCCAAAGGTTACTTTTTCGTCTTGGGACCTTATTTTCCACTTTTCTAAATCCAGTCTGTATGAAACATGAAGCAGATTTTAAAAAATCGGATATATGAATGAAATGGTGATAAACCAAATACAAAATGGGCTTCGTGGACTTCTTTTTTCATACATTTTTCCAGATTATTCATTTCTGTTGGTTTTGCTTCGCATATATAACATTTTGTAGAGAAAATTTGGCTTGGAGCATTGCATATTTCTCCATCAACCATAATAAGCTGCAAACTGTGTTCAATGTTTATTTTACTTGTAGATGCTATAACTTCTGTGGGCTCAAGCGTATTTTATCTTTCATATATTTTTCCTCATTTATGGACACTACGACTCTTCCCGAGCTCTTGTATTTTGTATTTTTACGTACACAAATTTCCTAACAGTAGAAGATTATTGCGATAATTTTCTATTGGACACCAATGCTGCTGCCAAAATGCCTCTAATTTCAATTGACGTGACCTATTATATTCAGAATTGGGCAGATTTCTTAAAAGGAGAACGGAAAAATATTAAAATCTTCTATTTAGCCAGTATAGGGCAGCTGATTATTTGCAGTGATTTGAATTTAGCCATGAAATTGATTACATGCTCCCTATCCGCGACAGATGGTAATTTGGAAAATTATCCAATGGGGGTAACTCAATGTCAACAAGCAAAAGATGTCTTGAAATCTTTCATCACTGAAGACGTTAGAAAAGATTACGGGGAACGGTATGGCAAGCAACAGCAGCCTGTTTATACTATTTCGTCTGCTGTAAATGGCACAGCAGGTGAATACAATGAGGAAGAAACAGATGAAGAACAAGCCTAAGAGGAAAATTTAGATGTGATCGACCGACTGTCAAAAACCGAGGAAATTACACGCTGGGAAAAATGGGCGATGTTCTTAAAAAAATAAGTTGAAATTTCATGGATATTGGAACCCACGACAACGCTCACTACAATCCGGAAATTGCAAAACGGTTAATTAAAGAAAGTCGCCATTTGCCGATGTGGTCCCATGTTTATGATTGATTTTGAACTAAAAATAGGAACTCCAATGCTTCTGTAGAATCTGAATTCAATAAAATCAAGGTCTACGTGCTAAGAAAAGAAGGCAAAGTGAGCCGCGTAGATTCTACTGTCCAAAAATTGCTACTGTACTATGACGGCACATTACGATCAATCAACACAAGCGTCGCGCAGTCGCTGCCGTCGCAAACGCAGTTGAACCTGGGGAACAAGTTGAAAACCCCTCACAAAGTACCGACCAGCGTCTCATAAGGAATTAGGGATAATAGGTGGAGAAGTAGATTTCCCAAGCATTAACCTTCAGGAAAAACCATCGATGAGACAGCAATTTAGGATGCAACCAATGAAGGGGGGGGGGGGGATTATTTGTGCAAGCTTTGCAAGCAGAATTTTTTTGGAAAATTGAATAGCGGTGAAATTTTTAAAGAGTGTACAAGCGATAGCCACCTGGAAGAAAAATTGGCCTTGAAATGAGATAGAAAATTACCACGGTCTAGCATAAAAAGATTTACAAGAAGAAAAGAAGAAAAGTAGTTTATACCTTGGAGACAACAAGCGAAAAATTAGGGAACTATTAAGTTCGGAAGGCAATCGGCGAAACTTGCCGATTTTGAAAGCGCCTCATCGATGAGTTTGAATTTTGCCACTATCGAAGGTGGTAAATATTCTTTGAGTTTGACTTGCCCACTCGACAGCGTTCTTCAAGCATTTTTATCTGCAGCATGTGACTGTGAAAATGCACGCCAACATATGGAGAATAATGCTGGAAATCATTTTTTTCGCATAATAAACTACGTTATTCACCCAGTATAAACTACGTTATTCACCCAGTATAACTAAGAGCTGAATTTATGATTGCTTTGAAAGGTATCGGGGTGAATAAGGGAGAGATTTTGAATGTTAGATGTAATATGGGCTGTTGCAAATCTTGTTAGTAGGATTATGGAACGGTCACCGAGTGTATACAGAGAAATCACATGTATCAAATGCCGTCATTCAGATGATCCACTGTGGCAGGACTTTCCAATTTTTTTAAGTCATTTTCATGATCTGAGAAATAACAGAATCTTCGGTAACATTGTCGAGAAAAAAATATGCGTTAAAAATTGCCGGAAATGTGAATCACGTCAGCATGTGTCAAACGTTCGTTTAGGTAAATATCTGAATATATACATACTCGTATGTACGAGGGCGGATTGATATTGAGGCTACCTAGTGCTAGATGGCAGCACAAACACAAAAACATTTTTTTTTTTAGAAATTGCGATCTGTCAATCGTCGGCAGCTGTAAAAATTTTACCCAAATTCATCGATTAGTTTATTGAAGTAAGCAACTTTTGTGTTTCTTGAAAAATGGAAAAAAGCGAATTTCGGGCGATGATTGAACACTATTATTTGAAAGGGAAATCGGCGAAAGAGACAAAAGAAAAGCTCGATAAACATTACGGTGAGTCTGCTCCGTCAGATTACATGGTAAAATATTGGATTGCTGAATTTCAACGCGGCCGAACAAGCACTGCAACAATACCATCAACAGGAAGACCAAAAGAGGTGGCTACTGAAGAAAATATCAAGAAAATCCTCGATATCGTTATGAATGATCGCCGAGTCAAGTTGCGTGAGATTGTTGAAATGGTAAGCATATCATATGAACGTGTGTTCAACATTTTGCATGAACATTTGTTTATGAAAAAGCTATCGGTAAGATGGGTGCCGCGTTTGCTCAGTGTCGAACAAAAACGAGTTCGACAGACCACTTCACAGCGGTGTTTGGACATGATAAAGCGTAATCCTGTTGATTTTTGGCGTCGATTAATAACTGTTGATGAAACGTGGGTCCACCACTACACACCTGAAACCAAAAATCAATCGAAACAATGAGTGGAAGCTGATGGAAGTGCTCCGAAGAAGGCGAAGGCAGTGAAATCGGCTGGCAAGGTTATGGCCTCTGTATTTTGGGATGCACACGGAATATTGCTCATCGATTATCTTGAAAAAGGATCGACAATCACAGGAAAGTATTATCGTGCATTATTGGAACAATTGATTGATGCAATCAAGGAAAAACGACCACATTTAAAGAAGAAAAAAATGCTCTTTCTTCATGACAACGCACCGGTTCACACACCATTAGATACGATGCTAAAATTACGTGAAATATACTTCGAATTGGTTAATCATCCACCTTATAGTCCAGATTTAGCTCTCCTAGTGACTTTTTCGTGTTTCCAAACTTGAAAAAATGGTTCGCAGGAAAAAGATTCATCTCAAACGAAGAAGTGATTACCGAAACTTACGCGTATTTTGAGGGGTTCCCGAAATCGTATTATTCAGATGGTATAAAAAAGTTGAAATATCGTCTTACTAAGTGTCGAAGTAAAAGGAGACTATGTTGAGAAATAAATGGATTTTGAAAAAAAAATGTTTTTTTCCTACTTAGGTAGCTTCAATATTAATCCGCCCTCGTATATACATACATTTACATATGTAATTGTATTTAAAATTTCAATGAACTTATTTTTTTCATGTGAAAATTATTTGCTTGTAACCATATACCGAGTAAGTTACCGACGGCTCTAGAATCGAGCTCCGCAACATTAGCACGAAATTTCGAGGATTGCAAGGATGGTTCAAGTTATCTAGTATAATCGTTTATACTGGCCCCGAAGTTTTGAAGACGAGTCATGATTACGGTCATTATGCTTACATCCGGGCTGGAATTAATACGACTTCAATGAATCACCGACGCCCATGATGGATACCAACACCGTGAGCCCGAAAATGCTGATATATAGCCGTTGCGATTAATTTGTTAGTTAAAGACTGACTTTTTTTTCCAAAATAAAATTTATTGTAGAATAAAACGCAGATAATTAAGGTGTATTTGTTTCAAATTAATTTATTTTGAGGTGGGTTCCGCTAACTTTATGTTCAGTTAGCGGGACCCCATTTTCCCGGGAAATGCGGAACATTTTTTTTTCACGGCATTCGATTGCGGATAAAAAGCGGATCATTATGTGCTATCGCTGAATTTTTTTTGCACTGTGGTCCTGCCAATTTAACAGAGGTCTATAACTTTGCTTGCAAACTCATGGTAAAAAATTAGATCAGAAATTCTTTAAAATAGTTGGGCGGCACTTGCAAAGAGAAAGTATTTGCATTTACAGCAGTTGAACCTAACCAATGAAAATTCTAAAGTGAAATTGTTGAAGCCAACAGTCATGTAGCCAATAAGCAAATATACAACTCTTCCTCTCTGCAATAGATGGTGAGGTGTTCTTTTTTAACATAGTTCTAACATCTTGTGTTTTGCAAAATTACGCAGCAGAAGAGATATCTGAATGTCTTCGTGACGAAGCAACTGATGAAATTATATGTGCATGTGGAATATTGAGATATAGTGTTTATTCATTATACTGTCAATGAAAACTAGGTTATCAATGCCTGCTGCAGCCATACATCAATACACCATAACCCCTCCACCCCCATTCCGGACTGTATTTATTACATTATTTTTATCCAATTTGGAGTTTAGCTTTTTCCATACTCTTTTTTTTTTTTTTTTTTTTTTTGTCAGAACAATCTAGTAAGCCCAGCACTCAGACAGAGTATATATCCATTGTACTGCACTTAAGGTTCCATTTTAGTCTGCTTTCAATTTCCCCGACCTCCGAAGAAATAGAAGTAGATCCTGTGGTGCCAAGGAGCCAAGTTGGTTACTCCTCAGCACATCAGTGCCATAAATCCCAAACCTGATTCGAGCAAAGGCAGGGCAGACGCAAAGAAAATGGTCCGCCGTCTCGTCTTCTCCACAGGCTGGGCACAGCGCACTGTCTGATATGCCAATCCTTTCCATGTGCCTGGCCCATAGAAAGTGCCCTGTCATCACGCCAACCAACAGCTTGCAGTCCCTCCTACCTAAAGATAGAAGGAACCGTGACCATCGGTCAGAGATAGCAGGTAGCATAATTTTCGTCCATCCGCAGCCTCTCTCAGCCCGCCATGCTCGCTTTGGGTCGAAACAACCCACTTGTTTGCAGTTGCTTTGATGACAGCAGAAGGGAGTGGCAGAACAGGCTCAGGGCCAATAAAAACAGCCTCAGAGCCCATCCTGGCCAAAGAGTCAGAGGTCTCGTTACCCGCAATGCCAACGTGTCCCGGTACCCAAGTCAGCGTCAGACTATTATGTTTTCCAACACAATTTAGCCTGGATTTGCAGGACCTGACTATCGTGGAAGTGGTGGTAGGGCTATCCAAGGCCATGAGCGCAGCTTGGCTGTCACTGCCCACACAAATAGATTTGCCTTTCCACCTGTTTTCCACAACAAAGTCCATCGCCTCAAGTATCGCATACACCTCCGCCTGAAACACAGACGCATGCAGACCAAGGGCAAAGAACCGACGAAGAACTGACTGTTGACGACATGGAGAACTGACTGTTGACGACATGCAGAATCAATGTCAGTGCCTGCGCCGTCGTCCAATATCGAGTACATCCATACCAGTGGCCACTATGTTTCACTCTGCAGATGGCCTTAACGGCCTCTCCGCGGATGAAGACATCTAGTGGCGGGAGATTCACCAAAGCATCATGTGCCGCGCCTGGAGTAGTCGGAAATGCTCCGGTACAACATATGGCCACAGCACGTTGTAGTTTTGATAGAGGTTTTTTGACCCCTACAAGAGAGAGTCTGCTCATCCAAACCATCGATGCATAGGTGATAATAGGTCTTACCATAGCTGTATAGATCCATAGGACCTTGCTAGGGGAAAGACCCCATGTCTTACCAAAAATACCCTTACACTGCCAGAAAACTGACAGTGCTTTGGATTTCTTCAGTTCGACATGTGTTCTCCAAAGAAGTTGGTTATCAAGGATGACTCAAAGATATTTGATTTACTTGTATAGCTGGATAGTGACTCCTTTTAGTGTACGCAGAATAAGGCCATCAAGCTTTCTCCTTCTGGTAAAGAGGACAATACCAGTCTTGACAGGATTAGTCGATAGCCCATTCGCACTGCACCAAGTGTCAATCATATCCAGAGTTCTCTGCACCCTTCTGCAGACAATCATAAGGGATGGACCTGTCACAAGACAGCCAACATCATCCGCATATGCCTGAGCGTATACACCCGAGTCATTAATGGCGTTAAGCAGGGGATCGATTACCATGCACCAGAGCAATGGAGACAGTACACCACCTTGGGGACAGCCTCTATTAACCCCAGACGACACCAGCAAATCTTCCTCTGCCCACACCGTTATGATTCTCTGGGCCAGCATTGAACGTATCCAATTTACTAGGACCCGGTCTACGCCATGCCGCCTAGCAGAGCCGCAAATACTGTCGAAAGTAGCATTGTCAAAGGCACCCTCTATGTCCACAAAGACGCCTATTGCGTGTTCTTTCCTGTCGATGGCTCGCTCTATCCTTCCAACAAGGTTTTGCAGAGCCGTCTCGCAGGATTTTCCGCTTTGATAGGCATGCTGAAATGGAGAGAGTGGATGCGTCTTCAGAAACTCCCTACGCATGCGAAGCTCCACCAGCCGTTCTAAACTATTTAGCATGAACGAGGTCATACTAATAGGTCTGAAGCTCTTGGGATTGGTGTAGTCGTCTCTTCCAACCTTAGGAATTAAAGCAACCCTCACCATCCTCCAAGAGCGTGGTACATAGGCCAGTGCGAGACATGCAGTGAAGATCTTCTTCAGTGCTGCCAACACTAACTCAATGCCTTCCTTCAACACAATCGGATATATGCCATCCAGTCCGGGCGACTTGAAGCCGTCAAAGGATTTGATAGCAAATCTAATAGCAGCCTCATTCGCCACAGTTCTGGCGACATACCAATCATGTCGAGAGGGTGTAGCTGCCCTGACAACAGTTCCGACCAAAGGTGGTTGTTGACGGGCTATGCTTACCTGATTTCCTGGAAAGTGTGACTCCAACAGCAAGCTGAGTGTCTCACTTTGCCTCTCCGTATAGGAGCCATCAGGCTTCCTGAGCGACCCCAGCTTAGCGGTTTGGTCCGTTTTGCCGTGTCACTCAGGGATTCGATATCACTGCAGCAATATCTAAAAGAAGCCCTTTTCGAGTCCCGAATTTGCTTCTTGTAGTCCCTCTGAACACGTCGATATCGTTCCCAGTCCTCATCAAGATTTGTCTTGAGGGCCCGGTTGAGGAGTTTTCGAGACTCACGCCTCAGCACCTGAAGCTCTCGATTCCACCATGGAACAGGAGTCCGGCTAAGAGGAGGTCTAGTTGGACAGGCTAGCTCGAAGCTGTTTGTTAGAGCGGTGTTGAGATGTTCAACAGCCGCATCAATGTTCTGCTCCTTGCGAAGTTTCAGTGGCGTCACGTGATTGCTACGCAGTGCCTCCCTGAACTTTGGCCAGTCTGTTTTTCTTGGGTTTCTGGTGGGCAATGGCATCTGCGCCCGCTCGCCACACTGAAACTCAATGTATCTGTGTTCCGAGCACGAGTGTTCGGCGAGGACCCCCCAGTTGTTGATCGACCACCCCAGCCTTGGATTTGACAAGGTGAAGTCAATTACCTCCTGCCTTCTCGTAGTCACAAAAGTAGGCTGCCTGCCTACATTGTGGATGTTCAGGCTGGAGGAGGCAATATACTCGAAAAGTCGAGAGCCCCGCTCATTGCACTTGCTGCTGCCCCAGATCGTATGCTGGGCATTAGCATCGCAACAAAAAACCAGACCAAGACTGCGCCGCTCACAGAACCCTATGAGAGTGGCGACCTTCCCAGGTGGTGGCGCTTCCAAAGCATCGTAAGGAAAGTAAGCAGATGCAATCACGAACCTCGACCATCCGTGCATACTCTTAAAACTGACTGCCGCAATCAGATCCTGACAACAGAATGCGTCAAGGCAGGTCGCTGCGAGATGGGATGATATTATAAGACCGGCTCTATGTCTAATAGAGTTTCTGTCATATAATATCGTGGCCCCTTTCAACGACCCAAGGCCACAGAGGCGACCCCTAAAGACTCAGGGCTCTTGTAATGTTGTTATGTGGGGTGATGTGTGCAGTTGGGTCGTCTACTTAGGAGTACAGTAGCGGCTTTATAATGCTGCAAGTTGATCTGCGTTACCATCAAAGGACGATAGGTACGAGAATCGTCCGAGCCATTCATCTGGGAAAGACATGAAAAGTTACAGTCCCAAAGAAGAGACTCAGACGGCTCCGGTACCGAGAAACCATGACATCAACATAGGCCTCATCCACTCTCACCACAAGACTAGCACCTTCTTTACCATCCCGGTTGCTACCCATGGTGTGCGAAAGAACTATCCAAAGCCTTGTGTTGATGCCAGGGTTCTGAGCACGCAGACAAGAAAGGACATCTGTGGTCTTCAGATCGGGATCCGGAATCCAGCAGATGGCCTTCCTGAGGGACACGTCTGCTTCGCTATAGACCGCGAAGCGAGTGGTCCCCATGGGGGGCACGTCATTGACTACACCCCTGAGCCAATCAAAGTTGGCCTGAGACGCGCACGACACCTGTAGAGTGCCGTCCTTTGTCTCATAGCCCTTCGCATTAGCTTCAGGACCGGAGGAAATGACGCGACGCATCAGATGACCTTTGCAGTGTTTTATCTCTGCATCAGTCAGCCAATGGTCTGGCCCCAGCTTCCCAATCACCGCCATTGGTTGGGGGCCGGTAGCCTTCTCGCTGTACGATGGCTTGGCTGCACCTTCGGAAGTGCTTGGGCGAAGGTCCAGCTCACCACCCGCCACTGGCAAAGATTTCGCCGGGCAGATGGTTTTGCTGGATACGAGGGGCTGGGCAAACTGCAGCTTATTGGCAACATTCTTCCCCGCCACATTAGCCGCCACCGAGGTTTCGCTCGTACCCTTTGGGGTCGTGGCGCCACCAGCAGTAACAGCTGCAGGGCAGGTGGGAATGCTGTTTTCAGCAACAATCTTCCGGCGCTTACCTCGCGAGCGAGCTTTCGGAGCGCTCAATCCTTCCGCAGGCTCGGTGGCTTCCTCGGGTGTCACTTCCGTCGACCTGGGCCTTTTGGAGGGAGTTGACACAGAAGGGCCGGCAGAGCCACGTGAGGATTTCTCCTGCACGAGCCTACCAAGCCGCTTCTTTCTCTTCCTCGCTTGAGTTCTCGTTGCCCCAGAACCACTGGTCGGTCGTTCCGCCACTGTGGTGGCTTCCCGACGCAGGCCCTCTGGATCCAGGGTACGTTCCTCCGTATCTGAAGAAGAAGAGATTGTGTTAACAACCCCCGTCTTCTCCAGGATGCGCTCTCGCTGATAAAGGCGAGAGACTTTAGCGATGGTTGGGGCCTCCAGAATCTGTGCCCCTGCCGCCGAAGCGGGTGGATTTCCACATGCGTGGGTTCCACCTGGAATAATAAATCTAAAGTTGTCCATCGCCAGACATTGGTTTTTGTTCGGGACTCCTCCCTAGCTAGTTTGGTCCGCGGTTGGTACCCATTCTCTATACCATCATTGTGATAGGCAGACAGCCATAACTCCCGCCCCTCCTAAGAGGTTCAGAAGTAATGTAATTTGCCTACTAAGGGTCCCCCTATCCGCCACCTGGGGACGCGTCCGATGGGATGTCAGGCAAATCCACAACGGATTCCATACTCTTACTCTGCCATCGGATAGAAAAATATTAAATTTACTTTCATCGGAGAATACTATATTATCCCATAAATCGATAGATTCATTTTTGTAAGCTTTTGTGAAAGATTTACGCTTTGATCTACTTACCTCCCTTTATGGGGGGTTTTTTCCCTTGCGATGCGAGAGTTGTAACTGGCGTGTTGCCGAGCCCTCCGCTCAGTTTTGGGGTGGACTTCTTTACCCATATTCTCTAAACATTCTGCAGCCACTTGGGTAGAAGTAGTTTTGGGATATTCTAAATGAGAAAACCTACTGCAAAGCGTCGAGAAGTTTGGTGAAAAGTTTATATTTTCAACAAGACAACTACCCTAAGCACAATGCCCATGACGAACGAATGTGGGTTATTCATCATGCTCCCCACATGCTTCCAACTTCTCCGCAATCTCCTGCCATGATCCCATGGAGCATCTTTGGTATGAGTTTGGCTGTGAAGTAGGGAAGCGCCATAACACTAGTAAGGTTCAACTGAAAGAAGTTTTGTTGGAGGAATGGCAAAATATCGGAGCTGATATAACGAAGAAAATAGCCCATTCAATTGTCAGAAGATGAGGGAAGTCATAGAGAAGAAAGGATACTCCACATAAAATATTAAGTTAGGTTAGGTTATCCTGGCTGGCTTAAAGCCAGGTTCTGACCTTTATGCAGATTTCCAGTAGACATCTCGTAGAATGTCAACGCTTTTTGCGAATTTAAGCAGTGCTGTCAGCTCCATTCCTGAGATGTCTTCCAATCTCCCAAATTGTGGGACTCCTAAGCATTTTAAGCGCGTTTTTGATAACGCAGGACATATACAAAGGAGATGTTCTAGAGTTTCCCTTACTCCAACCTCCTTACATTTCCTACATTCGTCATTGTCCGTAATTCCTATCTTGTGTGTATGTGCCGCCAATAAATTGTGGCCTATCATTATACCTATGATAGTTCTGCAGTCTTTTCGTGAGAGCGCGAGTATAAATTGCGTTTGTTTCCTATCGTTGACCTTACACATAACTTTTGCAATTTTGCAGGTGTTTAAACTGTGCCACCTTGCTTTCACCTGCCTACTCATGCGTCCGTCCCTTTCATTGAATAGTTCTTTTGTAAAGATGGCAGGATCGCCATGTAAGGATGGCAGGATCGCCATGTAAAGATGGGCTCAATTAATTAATTTAGCGGCGCGAGAGCTAGTGCACAATTTCAATCGGCGACTACGAGAGTACAGCCAAATATTTGTGTATGAAGCGAAATATATGATCGCTATGTACAGATGGGCTCAAAGTATTATTTAGCGGCGCGAGAGCTTGCGCACAATTTCAATCGGCGACTACTGGAGTACAGCCAAATATTAAATGAGAAACGAAAGGTTTGGTTTCCAGATCGAATCTGATTTATTGATAAAATCTTATTGCTATTTATACTTTTAATTCCTTATGTGCTAAGACTTAGTATATAATATGGTTCTTAATACATAAAGAGGGCTTTTGCAATGTCAGCGGAAAGTATCACGTCAATGCCAGCGTACATTCGTTCGAGGGCATCGAACATTAGAATGCAACGTAATCAAAAACGTGCGCGCTGTTCGCGCTTCATAACGTACATATTCTTATATGAGAGTTCGATGTACTTACGTTGGGTCTCCGCTCACATTGCATGTGCCTACGCCGCGTATGGTGTTGGCGTTTGTGTGTATATATATACATTATGCTTTTCATACACTACACTTTAAGGGGTTTCTGTATGTTGTTTTCTTGTTCAAGTGGTAAATAGACAGCATTTTTTGCAATCTCATCTGCTTTTTCATTCCCTTCTATGCCCTTATGACCAGGTACCCAATAGATATGCAGTATTCTATTTGTGACTAGCCTATCTATGGCTTCCCTGCTCTGTAGGACATTTTTGGATTTTATACTATATGAGTTAATCGCCTTTATCGCTGCCTGGCTGTCCACGTATATGTTTATTTTTGAGTCATTTCCTGTGTTGGTGTATGCTAGCTCTGCGGCTTTCCTGACAGCGAAGACTTCCGCTTGAAAGATACTGCTCTGGTCAGGCAGCTTTATAGGCTGCCTAATTCCCAACTCTGAGCAGTAGATGCCCGCTCCCACACCATCCATCGTTTTTGAGCCGACCGTGTAAAAGTTAAAGGTCTTTCGGCTGGCCGTCATGCCCTTACGCCACCCCTCCTCTTCGATTGTAGTTCGATACCCTCTTTCCCAATTAAAACGTGGAGTCATGTAATCAGTGTTGCACAAACCCCTACTGCCTATTGAGCTATGCCCGAAGGTTCTGTATGTGAATTCTCCAGTAGCCGTCAGTCTCCCCGCGGATTTCGCTGCAAGATTCTCCGCCACAAGGTCGATAGGCGGCAAGTTGAGTACTGTTTCGAGAACAGCCGTTGGAGTGGTTCTCAGTGCGCCTGTTATGCAGAGTCAAGCGAGGCGCTGGACTCTTCGCATTGGCATTATAGAGAAATACCCTAAGTAACGTCTAGCATTCTTTTACATGCATATAGCGCGTTACTGGCCTTCTTCGCCCTTTCCTCAACATTGCGCCTCCACATAAGCTTATTGTCCAAATTACTCCAAGGTACTTTGTGTGGTATTTGGGAGTAAGTTCACTGTCACCTAGCTTCGGGAAGTTCCACGCGGGGATCTTGTACTTTCTGGTAAAGAGTACCTTTCAATATTCAGTACTAGCGAATGGAGTGCAGTCTCCGTGGATCTGCCTTTAGTATAAGCGTGTTGTGCTTTTGACATATTGTCTGGCGCAATTGTGTACCTGATATATGTGTCTAGTATCTTCTCTAACGCCTTCAGGTGGAATGAGGTCAAACTGATGGGCCTGTATTCTTTGAGTAGAGAGGGTTGCTTTTACCCGCTTTCGGTATAAACACAATCCTCGCCTGTCTCCACGCAGCAGGCACATAGCCGAACCCCAAACATCCCGTATATATCGTGTTTAGCCATGGTACCAAAAGATAGCTAACCCTTTGGAGCATGGCTGGGACGATTCCGTCCAGACCTGGGGATTTAAATGGGTCAAAGGAATTTATTGCCCACTCTATTCTATCTGCTGTAATGATATCCGTTGGAATGTCGTTCACAGTATCTCTTATAGGTTCGAGATCTACAGTAAAGCCCGAGAAATGAGTACTGACAAGATCCTCGAGGGATTCCCCACAGCTGTCAGTCCAGTCTCCATTGCTTTTACGTATTAAATTGGGCATGGTAGGATTCTTAGAAATCAGTTTCCTGAGCCTAGCCGTTTCGTTTGTATTTTCTATATTGGTACAGAAGTCTTTCCAAGATTCTCTCTTTGCTACGCGCACTTCCCTTTTGTATTCCCTTAATAATTCCCTGTACTCAATCCAACATAACTCATAGTCAGCTACTTGGCCAACTTAAAGAATTCAAGTACCTTCCGCCTGTTGTGGTATGGTGTCCTTGCTTGTTTGGCGGGGGACGTCCTGTCGCGGTTCCTTTGGGCGCGTGGCTGAAAACTTAAAAACCCTAACGTTAAACTGAAACACTTTACATTTTTAAGATTTAAATCACAAGAGATTTATTCTTACGAAACCTAGATCTTATATACTATTTCTTTACATCTATCTCAGTCTGTGAACTGACCTTTCTGGTGTTCCAGTTCCGCACCTGCTAATTGGTGTCAGTTGGTCAAGCCAACCGACCTACTTCAAAAGTGGCGACGGTGCATTACGCTGCCCTCGTCGACTCGACTGCGGAACTGTAATACCCTAAAAGCTTACATGATAACATTACACATATCATATTAACTTAAAATACTTAGACCCTAAAAGTATGTCTTATTGTTAAACAATTTTAGCACATGCTAATCCCACAGAGTGTGGCATCTATTAGGAGTCGATGCTGTGAGACAACTACACGTAGGTAGCTTGGTTCTAACTCACAACATCCCTCCCCTCTTTCTAGAAGAAGTTAGTGCAACTAACTTCTAATGAGAGTTTACAATCATTTCTGCACTTTAAACAATCTGTGCATTTTCTTAAACCTACAATACATATGTATATTTTTTTTCTTTTTCTTTTCAAATTCGCCTTATTTTTATCTTTTGGGTTCGTTTTATTTCCTTTTTTATTCTTTTCTTTATGCTATTGTGTTTTTTTTTACTTTTTTGCTTTCTTATTACTTCTTTTATAATTTTTTTCTCTTTTGTTTTATTTTGTTCTTTTATCTCTTTTTTTTTCTTCTCTTTTTTTTATGTAGTTCTATTCCCCTTTTTTATGTTTGGTCGTTCATCGACTCTTTTCTCACTGGCGTATATACAAACAAAATTACAAACTAATTACATATTTAGCTACGCTTCTTATAAATACGGTCCTCTGCAATTGTTGGTCCTGGTTACGTCCGCCCTGCGAGAGTGAAGTCCCTCGATGAACTCTGCACACCCCTCCCTTCTTTCTGGATCGGTACATACAAAGATGTTATAGGTTGTCGATCTGGTTTGCCATTAAAACTTTGCTTTGAGTGGCCTTCTTCGCTCCATTTATATAGCGTGCCCCACGGCTGTAGGTGGTACTGCCTCTGCTTATAGTATTCAACTTGTAAAAATCATTTGGAATACATGAGAGATTACAATACACCTTCCTACTTTGCAGCAATGCGTTTTATGGTGGAAGTGTTTCTCTTGAGCTTCCTCATAATGGTATTTGACATCGTTTGGCTTTGATGTGGAGACAATCGGTATTTTTCTGAGATACACGTTGAATGATGTAATTTGGTCGGTTACCAGTCTCTGTGTCCTCTTGTATTAAATCATATGTAAATCACATTTCATATGTTCATACCCTAGATTGGACATATAATTCAATGAAGCAATTAACTTCCGTGAGCCAAATCTCCTCTGCTTATTTTATTTAGTGGTGGTTTCAGTCCTTAAGTTTCAGTTACCTTAAGCTTTTACCCATCTTCAACTTATCCAAAATCGATTATGTTGAGATTGTGATACAATGGGTGGATATTGTAATATAAAATTGTCCAATTCAAAACATGACTCCGCAAGGAAACTTGCTTATTTTTCGTTACTTGTCAATTGCTCATCCACAACGCGTTCAAATGCTGCGGCCATATGCCGTTTCGCAAAGAAAAGCAAATCCGTCACCATTCATCCCCAATCCAATATATTGGCATCCTTGCGGTCACTACCGGATTCCCAAACCTTGGATAGCTGCCAGAAATCCTTGATTTTCCAAAACACATCTTCCCGAATACTATGTTGGTCCCTTAGTCCGCACCGTATTCCAATATCCGTTCTTCCCGGAACTTCCTGCTTCGCTTCACATCATCAGAGCTATTCAGAGATCACCTATAATAATTTTCTTAATTTTCTAATATACTGTTACGAAATTGCCCTCTTGACACTCTGTTACAAAATTGCCCTCCGGACAATTTACTCTGTTACAAAATTGCCCTCCTGACAATTCCTCTAACTCTCTGTACTCGGACTCGTACCGCTGGATTGTGTAGTAATCAAACAATCGCTGGTTAAATTAAAATAATTAGCTTTATTTAATTATTGCTATTTACACATTTAATATTAGGCTTAAAGTTTACTGAGTTATGATTTGCACTTTATTTCACAAACCATTAGTCACTTTATTTAATAAGTAATTTCATCACTTTATTTAATAATGAATTTCATCACTTTGCACAATTACAAATACTGCTGCTTTGATTATAATGCTAGATGTACACACTTTTACGGTCTCTGATCTACTGTCCTCGACTTTGAAGTCTTGTCGCTTTTATAGTTTTCGAAAGGTTGGAGTAGAGAATTCTACGCCATTCTCGTATTTTCTAGAATTTTCGATCCATTTCGACAGAAGTTGAGAATATTTTTTTTGGAATTACCGACAGATGGTTCTTGAATAAGCTTTTATTCGAATAGTTCGCATCTTGACTCACAGGGGGCACTCACTCTCCAGATGGGATCCTAAAAGTATGCAATCCCTTTTCACTGAGCTATCACGTTTCACTGCCCTCCGCTTAAACTTGTTCGTCCCGAACAAGGATAGTACTGCAACCTTTATAAGGAGATAACCTGTCTAAATGAACGACTTTTATTTTGCTCCTGGCATTTCTCGCCAACTGGATGCGGTATACTACATCGTTGAGCCGCTTTATCACCTTATAAGGGCCTTCCCAGTGTGTTTGCAGTTTTGGCGATAATCCCTTTTTCCTTTGCGGATTATGAAGCATAACTAGCTGCCCTTCCTGAAATCCCTTGGAGTTTGCTCGTAGATCATATCTGGCTTTCATTTTATCACTCATCAGTTGTGTGCGCTTTCTGATGGGTCCATGAATTTCATTCAGCTGTCTTCGTTTGTCAGCTACATAACTGCTACATGAAACTTCCGTAGATGAGTAGGCACCGAATTTCAGATCTGCAAGCAATCTTATGTCACAACCGAAAATAGCCTTAGCTGGTGTTGTAGATGTTGTATCGTGAGTTGCCGATCGATATGCCATTAAGAAGAGGGGTATGTGTTGGTCCCAATTTTTCTGGTTTCTGTCCACGACTTTTCTTAGGTGTTCCTCAAGCGTACGATTAAATCTTTCAACCATTCCATCGGATTGTGGGTGCAAAGGGGTTGTACGAGTTTTGAGTATGCCCATCAATTCACTCATTTCCCTGAATATTGTTGACTCGAAATTTCTGCCTTGATCCGAGTGCAACTCGAGGGGAGCTCCGAATCTGCAGACCCAATTATTGATAAATGCATCTGCAACGGTCTTAGCTTCTTGATCGGGAATGGGGTATACTTCTGGCCATTTACTAAAATAGTCGATTACGACGAGAACATATTTGTTGCCGGAATCACTAATTGGAAACGGACCTGCTATGTCCATTGCAATACGCTCAAATGGCGCTCCCACGTTGTATAAATGCATCTTCCCCTGGCTGCGACGGCTCGGTCCCTTGGCAGCTGTACACTTTTCACAAGCACTAATCCAGTCAACCACCGATTGCTGGCAACCAACCCAATAAAATCGTGTTTTAATTTTCTCGACTGTTTTTGTTATTCCCAAATGCCCTCCGCTTGGCCCACTATGGTATTCCTTGAGAATTTCGCTTATTCTTGCCTTGGGTACCACAATCAAGTTCTTCGTGGTTTTTCCATCTTCGCTCTCCCACAGGCGGAATAGGCATCCATCTTGCAGCTTTAAGCTATTCCATTGAGCCCAATATGCTTTAGTTATGGGGCTTTCAGTCGAGATTTCGTTCCAATCAGGCCGTTTTCCTTCATTCTTACTTGATACGATTTTTGCCAAATCTGGGTCATTTCGTTGTTCTTCTTTTATCTTTTCCGCTGTCCATTCATCGTCTGGTAAAACAGCCATTAAGCGCAAATCGACTACTCCTTCTTTCCCTTCAGCTTTAGAACAGTGCTTACATTCCATACTGCAAGGACGTCGTGATAGTGCATCAGCATTCCCGTGGTTTCCGCCTCTGCGATGTTCTATTGTGAAATCGTAGCTTTGGAGTCTCTCAATCCATCTCGCAACCTGACCTTCGGGATTTTTGAACTGTAATAGCCAGCGCAGAGCAGCGTGATCTGTTCTCAACAAGAACTTTTGTCCATACAGGTACTTGTTAAAGTGCTTCACGCACTGCATAACCGCCAAAAGTTCTCTCCGTGTTACACAGTAATTTCGCTCTGGCTTTGATAAGATCTTACTGAAGTAGGCTATTACTCTTTCATGTCCGTCAATAACTTGCGACAGGACACCTCCAATCCCGAATCCACTTGCATCTGTATCCAAAATAAATTTTTCGCCAGGTATTGGATACGCAAGGATCGGAGCTGTACACAATAGCTCTTTCAATCTGTTGAATGCCTTCTCCTGTTCGCTTTTCCACTCAAAAGGACAATTTTTCCTCGTTAATGCATGCAGACTACCAGCCACGTCCGCAAAGCCTGGAACAAAGCGTCTATAATAGGTGCAAAGACCCAAGAAGCTGCGTAGCTCATGCAAACTAGTTGGTCTTGGCCACTCCCTTACTGAGTCTATCTTATCTGGATCTGTGTGTACTCCTTCAGGTGTGACTTTATGTCCAAGGTACTTGACTTCTTTCTTGAAGAACGAGCATTTCTTTGCGCTCAGCTTCAACCCTGAAGCTCCTAATCGCATCAATACTTCTTCCAAATTCTTCAAGTGGTCCTCGAAGTCCTTTCCCATAACGATGATGTCATCTAAGTACACCAGACACGTTTTCCAGTGAAGACCCTTTAGCACATGTTCCATTAAGCGTTCAAATGTAGCTGGAGCATTACACAGTCCGAATGGCATCACCAAAAATTGCCATAGTCCATCACCGGCACTGAATGCTGTCTTTTCCTTGTCTTGTTCGTCTACTGCCACTTGCCAATATCCGCTTTGTAAATCCAGCGTTGAGAACCAATTTGAACCAGAAAGTGTGTCCAACGTATCGTCGATTCGAGGTAATGGATAACTATCTTTCTTCGTTACCTCATTTAGTTTACGATAATCTACACAGAAACGTGTGGAGCCATCCTTCTTCTTGACTAATACCACTGGAGAACTCCAGGGGCTCGCTGATGGCTCTATGACGTTGTTCTGATGCATTTCCTTCAGCAATACATTCACCTCTTCTCTCTTTGCTTGACGAATGGGTTTGGCATCACCAGTGTTGATTGTGTGTTTCACCATCTTTGTTCTGCCTTCGTTTTTACCCTTTTCAGCAAATACTGACCAATGTCTTGCCAAAAGTTGGCTGGCAGTCCTCCTCTGCTCTGTGGATAAGTCTTTGCTCCATTCTTTCGTAAGATCGTCGAGTACCTTTTTATCAGCTGGTATTTTCATTTTTGTGTCTCGCGGCTGGCTTTCACAGTTTACAATTGCCGAAATTGCCCGGCAATTTCCAATTATCTGTCCTTTCTCTATGGTTTTAGCGGAATTTGCAAGATTGACCACTCTTACTGGCACTATTCTGTTCTGCTGTTCTTCTACGAGGGTTTTTCCAATGATGATGTCATCCAGTACAAATTTTTCATCCGTTTCCACAACCCACAACTTGTTCTTCTCCACATCTCCGTCCATTTTGGCCCATATGACTGCCTCTGACTTTGCTGGGATTTTTGTCCGCCGCGATACAATGGCTTGTCGGATACCTCCATACTTATCCTCACCAACGGATAACGGTATTTCGGTGTTCGCATACTTCAACGTTCGGCATTTCAAATCTAGGGTGAATCCATTCCGAATCATAAAATCCACACCTAAGATTAATTCGTCCACAATATCCGCAACTACAAACTCGTGCTTCACTGTTGTGGTACCGATAGTGATTTTCCGTGTAACTTTTCCAAGTACCGGTGCATCATCTCCAGTTGCCGTAAGCAAACTTATTCCCTGAAGCGGCTCGATTCCCCGAACGAGATCCCATCTAATTATGGAATGTGATGCACCCGTATCCAATATTACCACGATTTTTCTTCCATTTACTACGCTGTCGACAGTTAGGCTGTGGATTTTCCGTGCCATCTGAGAAACGAAGATTCTGGGGCTACATGTTGTGGGAGTCAGATCAAGCCCCTCGAGACTGACTCCATCTAGTTTGTCGACGACTTTTCATCATTTTCTGATTCCCTATTTTGGAATCTGACTTGCTTTGGAGGTCTTACCGGTGAGCGTGATCTAGAACGTTTCCGTCTCGATTGGCAATTACGGGCCATGTGTCCGACCTCTCCGCAGGTGAAGCATTTGCCCGTGAAACTTTGGCCGCTTTCGACTTGTACCTGACGGGCTCTGTATACTGGCTGGCACACCAAGGCTGCTGTCTCTGAAGTTAAAGCGCTAGCTACTGTCTCCATATATGTAGCTTTCGGATTAGTTATTGCAGAACGCTTTATCTCCGCATCGCGAATGCCATATACAAAGGTGTCCATCATACACCTCTCAGTGATCTCTCCTGGGTAGGCAAGATGAGCCAACCGTTCCACTTCCGCCGCAAACTGTTGTAGAGACTCACCACTCTTCTGCACCCGTGTTCGTAGCTCTACTTGGTACATCTGCTTCCGGTGTTCACTACCATACTTGCGCTGAACGGCATTCATCAAGCTTTCATAGCAGTCTCGCTCACTTTCTGAGATAGTTTGAAGCACATCTGCGGCAGCACCTTTCAATGAAACGGTTAATGCAGCCACTTTTTCGCGAGCACTCCAACCATTTGTGCTAGCGGTAGTCTCAAACTGCATTCTGAACACGCTAAATGTCGTGGTTCCATCATAGGTAGGAGGCTTCAGTTTTATTGAGGATAAAGCTGGCACAGGCAATGCACCTTCCTGTAGTAGGTGAATTCTTTGCTCTAATTCGTTTTGCTTTTGCTCGTTCGCAATTAATTTTTGTTCTACAGATTTTTCGAACGATTCCTGCCGTGTCTCAATTTCACAAACCTTCCTGTCTACCATCTCGGACATTTCTTTCATCTGCTGTGAGTTTTGTTCCGCTAGTAGAGCAAGTCGTATTTCACTCTGCTGTAACTGTTCTTTAACATCCTCTCTGACAGCTTGAGCATTTTGTTGTAATCGCAACTGCATCTTCTCATCGGCTGCTTGAGAATTTTGTTGTAACTGCTGCTGCATATCCTGTTTAAAGGATTGCATTATCCCGATAAGTGCGCTCATGTCAAAGTTACCCGTGTTAGGTTCTTGTGGTGTTTCTTCGTGGCGAGATGTCGTTGGCTCTTCACACTGGAATTCATGCTCATCGACGTCTATACCCTGCTCCTCTAAAGCGCTTCTTAATCGCACCTGCAGCTCCGCTTTAAGCCCTTGTGTTTGCAAATTTAAGCGCTCAAGCTCCTTCTTGAGCTGCTCCAATCTCAGTTTTTCGAATTTAACCATTGTTTATTACAGATACACAATCCCACTTCTGACACCAATTGTTACGAAATTGCCCTCTTGACAATTTACTCTGTTACAAAATTGCCCTCCGGACAATTTACTCTGTTACAAAATTGCCCTCCTGACAATTCCTCTAACTCTCTGTACTCGGACTCGTACCGCTGGATTGTGTAGTAATCAAACAATCGCTAGTTAAATTAAAATAATTAGCTTTATTTAATTATTGCTATTTACACATTTAATATTAGGCTTAAAGTTTACTTAGTTATGATTTGCACTTTATTTCACAAACCATTAGTCACTTTATTTAATAATGAATTTCATCACTTTGCACAATTACAAATACTGCTGCTTTGATTATAATGCTAGCTGTACACACTTTTACGGTCTCTGATCTACTGTCCTCGACTTTGAACAGTCTTGTCGCTTTTATAGTTTTCGAAAGGTTGGAGTAGAGAATTCTACGCCATTCTCGTATTTTCTAGAATTTTCGATCCATTTCGACAGAAGTTAAGAATATTCTTTTTGATATTACCGACAGATGGTTCTTGAATAAGCTTTTATTCGAATAGTTCGCATCTTGACTCACAGGGGGCACTCACTCTCCAGATGGGATCCTAAAAGTATGCAATCCCTTTTCACTGAGCTATCACGTTTCAATACATTTTAGTCAATTTCATAGATGAATTTCAAAATTATATAATATTTAAATAAATACACTATATGTACTATATATACTCTTGGGTATAATTTTCTGATTTAGTATGATTTGTATTTTTTTTATTATAACACTTATTTCATTATAAAGTTAAGATTTTAAACAATTAATTTTTAACTCTAATTATTTTCTAAACTACCTATAATTTTAATCTGAACTTTTACTCAGATTATAATTTTTTTAATCCTTAACTTTTCTTAAACAAACGCTATTCCTGAATATATAAACAAAAACAATATTTCTACAACATGCTTTTTTATAATTGAATGCTATATCATTCAATTTGCCGTCCACTCGTCTTCTCCCCTTACATTATCGGATTCGCTACCGTATCTTGGAGGAAAAGAGGACTGGACTATGTGTTTTCATAGCCATATAGGGCATCAGTTTTGCTCTGATTCATTTTTTCGTGCTCTTTTTCAACACGTGAGTTATCACTCATTTCAGTTTTGAACCAATTCATTGGTCCTCCGACAAAAACCAGATTATATAAAATAATCCCGTTTGTGTCAAAACTTTGTCCATTGCATGACTATATCTTTCATCGCATACAATTACTTTTTATTTAAATTTACTTCTAGCCTGATATGTATATATCCATTAACGATTCTATTTTCCATCCTGTAATTAGCTCGTATATGAATACATACATACTGTTACGAAATTGCCCTCTTGACAGTTTACTGTTACAAAATTGCCCTCCTGACAATTCCTCTAACTCTCTGTACTCGGACTCGTACAACAAAAGCTGGCTAAATTAAAATAATTAGCTTTATTTAATTATTGCTATTTACACATTTAAGATTAGGCTTAAACAAAAGCTGGCTAAATTAAAATAATTAGCTTTATTTAATTATTGCTATTTACACATTTAATATTAGGCTTAAAGTGTACTTAGTTATTATTTGCACTTTATTTCACAAACCATTAGTCACTTTATTTAATAAGTAATTTCGTCACTTTATTTAATAATGAATTTCATCACTTTGCACAATTACAAATACTGCTGCTTTGATTATAATGCTAGATGTACACACTTTTACGGTCTCTGATCTACTGCCTTCGAATTTGAACAGTCTTGTCGCTTTTATAGTTTTCGAAGGTTGGAGTCGAAAATTCCACGCTATTCTCGTACTTTCTAGAAGCTTCTATCCACTTCGACAGAAGTCGAGAATATTCTTTTTGATATTACCGACAGATGGTTCTTGAATAAACTTTTATTCGAATAGTTCGCATCTTGACTCACAGGGGGCACTCATTCTCCAACTCAGATGGGATCCTAAAAGTATGCAATCCCTTTTCACTGAGCTATCACGTTTCAATACATTCAAGGCGCTTTAAATTACATAGAATTAATTGCTTATTTTCCCAATCAACCTATACATTTTTTATTCATTAACCTATACTATTTTCCTAAATTTTGCCTATCTTCATTTATCTATACATTAAATTCCTAACTAATAAACAGTATTTATCCAACCCGCTGCAAAGTCTGCAACCTCATAAATTCTAATTACCCGTTTCTCCTAACTAGCGTACTTACTTTTTTTTTTAAAATACACATTTGTACTTTCATTCTTTATCCCATACACATATGTATATACACATATATACTACTTCACCAGCAGTTCCGTCGCTTGGCGTTAATGCTCAAACGTCAAAATTCAGTGCATACACCGCTGTATGTATGTATGTACATACTCGGAGTTTTATATTACTTACCCATGACTGTCTTATATTTTATTTTATTTTTTAAATACGTGCAATGAACCCGTTTATTATTATTCAATACGTACAACAAAAAAAAATTTTCTCTACTGCCCTCATTCGGCAATAGTGCTTAATTAACAGATTTTCATTACGTCAATTTTACTTGCCCGAGTTTAAGCGGCACACTTTTACTGGCATTGACTCTGAAAATCGGCGCTGTGTGTGTTATTTGATACACACACGTACTTGTTCATGTTATTTTTCTTGTGTTTACACTTGTAAAACACTGTTAACACAGGAATCTAGGTTTGTGGTCTAACGTGGAATAATTTCAACAAATTATTATGTAGCTTTTTATTCTTGCCCTTAATCGTTACGACTGTTGTAACTGGGCTTCGGATCTCTGCTACTACATACGGACCTATCCACACAGGTGAGAATTTGTTTCTCCTAGCCTGATTCCTCATGAGTACCTGATCACCCACGTTAAAAACGACTGGGTTTAGTACCTTGTTATAGGCCTCCCTGGCTACTCGTTTAGCACAATCCTGGTTTTCTCTGACCAACTCGTGCGCTCGCTGTAGCTGATACTTTTGCACTTTATTCGGGTCATCAGCATTGTACACTGGCGCACATTTGCGCTTCAGATTTGCTGGCATGTTAAAATCAAACCCGTAGAGCGTCCTGAACGGAGTTTGCTTCGTTGATACATGTACCGTATTATTGTGTACATGCATTGCAGTGGTCAACCATTGATCCCAATTCGAGCCGTCTTCCTTGGCAAAACTGCGCAAGTACTCGGGCAGAGTTCGATGACTACGTTCCAATGAGCCATTCGCCTGTGGATGATATGGTGTTATGTGCAACTTCTTGATTCCCAGCATTTTACACGTTTCTGAGAATAGTTTCGATACAAAATTGGAACCATTGTCGGTTCCTTAGGTATGTTGTATCGTGCTATAATTTCATCAAAGAATGTTTTGGCTACCGTACCAGCTTCAGCATCGGGTATAGCCACGCACGCCATATACTTTGAGAAATCATCTTGGACTGTCAATATGTATTTATTACCCGAAACTGTCTCAGGTAAAATACCTACAATATCCATATGAACTTTATCAAATGGCTGTTTTGGTGTGTCAGTTAACACCATTGGCATCTTTGTTAGCCTTGAACTTTTGTTGGCCTGGCACTTCGGACAACTCTTTATATATTTTTTAATGTCCTTGAGCATACCTTTCCATCCGTATACTCGCATAATTCTGTCATGGGTTTTCCAGAATCCCTGGTGTCCACCTAGAGGTGAATCATGGAAACCCTTTAACACAGCCTGGATATCCTTTATATCCTCCAGCCATTCCACACTGCTGGCTCTTTGTTCGTGGGCATCTTCACCCGTCTTGCTAACATCTGTTGTAGCATCAACTTTATCCTTTTCCATTCTCTCGGTCTTCTCCTTATCTGACCGTGCTTTGGACCTCGTTTGCACTACTGATACTTTCTGTGCCTGCGGTACTCTGCTGAGTGCATCGGCATTCAGATTCTTTTTCCCAGGTTTGTATATGATTTCAAAATCATACTCAGACAATTTGTGTCTGAACCTGGCTAGCCTAGACGTTTGGTCTTTCAAATTGGCTATGCATCTCAACGGCTAGTGATCAGTATATATCCTAAATGAGCGTCCTAGCAGATATGCTCTAAAATTCTTCGTAGCCCACACTATGGCTAGAAATTCCTTCTCAATTGTGGAGTATCTCTTCTCCGTGTCGCTAAGCGCTCTGCTTGCGAATGCTATTGGTCGGTCATTACCGACTTCCCCTTGCGACAATACTGCCCCTAATGCTTCATTGCTAGCATCAGTGGTCAACAAAAAAGTTTGCTCAAAGTCGGGGTATGCCAAAATTGGTGGCGAGCTAATTATCTCCTTTAGCCTCTCGAATGCTTTCTGACATCTCGCTGTCCATTCGAACTTTGCTTCTTTTCGTAGCAACTTATTAATTGGCAAAGCAATTCCGGCTAGTCCTTCCACGAACTTCCTATAATAGTTCACTAGTCCTAGGAATGCTTGCACTTCCTTTATGTTTCTCGGAATCGCTAGATTTTTAACGCATTCCACCTTCTGCGGGTCAGGCAGTGCTCCTGCCTCTGAGCAACGATGGCTTAAATAAACCACCTCTCTTCGCAAAAATTGACACTTCTCCGTGTTCAATTTCAAATTTTGTTCTCGTAATTTCTGGAGCATCTTGCCCAAGCGTTGCGAATGCTGCTGCAATTCTTCCCATAAATTACAATATCATCCAGATACACACAACAATCTAACCCTTGTAAGCCTGTTAGCACATGGTTCATTAGCCGTTGGAAGGTTGCCGGTGCTCCTGTTAATCCAAACGGCATTCTATTGAACTCATAATGCCCTAAACCGGTGCTGAACGCGGTTTTCTGCTTATCTTGGGTATCCACCAGAACTTGGTGGTAGCCACTCGCTAAATCAAGTGTAGAAAAATATCTACTATGCCCCAGTTGGTCCAGAATCTCTTCTATCCTTGGTATCGGGAACACTTGCTTGATAGTGGCGTCGTTCAATTTCCTAAAATCGACGACCATTCTCCACTTCTTCTGACCGTGAGCACCTCCCTTCTTTGGTACCAAAATTATTGTTGAATTCCAAGGCGAGATACTTGGTGAAATTATGTTATCCTTTAACATTCCTTCCACTTGCCTATTTACCTCATCTTTGTGGGCTTGTGGCAATCTGTACTGTTTCTGGATAATTGGTGGTTGATCCACTCTAGTATGTATTTCATGCTCTACCTCTGGTGTATACGTTAGCTGATCTCCTTCCAGCAAAAATATGTCATGGAATGACGCACAAATGGCTTCTATTGATGCCTTCTCTTCTGAATTTGCGCTTGGGTCTAACTTTAGTGATTCTAGCACTCTCTCCATTCTTTTTCTTATATCTACCTGCTTAATCTGTTTAACCGATCTATAATTCGGTTCCTTAAAACTATCATAACTAGTGAACTTAGGCCTAAAATCCTTATCCATATAGTCCTCTTCTGATGCATTTAGTACACAAGCGTACACCTTACCCTTGTTAACGTGCGTTATGGTCTCTCCCATATATACGCCGTCCGCTAGCTGCTGCTTGTGCAAAACAAGAGTCCTAAGTTTCGTGTTTACACGCATAGTAACTACTCTGGTTGACCTTGCGTTCACTACCTCTATACAATTCTCAACCCTATTCACGGTTCCTTCCTGCCATGACTTTAATGGGAGAGTAAGGATCTTATTCCTATTATTATCGTTAAATGATAACTGCTTGTCTAGCGCATCCAGTATGGTGCGGCCCCAGAGATTATCGCGGCCAATTATCCCATCGGCCGGGATACCTTCCCTATCCAATTCGACTGCGTGCACTCTAAAACTCATGCCCTTAACTTCACTGTGCCCTATTCTGAGTGACCCCAGTGTCCTGATGCAACCTCCGAACGCTCCATTAAGCGTTCTTACATCTTCTGGGTTAACAACTAGTCCTTTCTGTAAAACACTAGATTTTACGAGGCTAGTGTCCGCCCCTGAGTCTACCAAAAGCACTAGCTTTCCACTAGCTGCCTCATTGCAGGGTATCTCGATAAAAGCATCTCCTATCCTGCTCACAACGAAACAACGCCCTTTTGATTCCAAAATGGACGCGTATCTACTTCCTAACTCTTCCAATTTTCGCCTCCATGCACCGCAGTTATCCCTTACAATCCTATACTCCCTCAAAATTACCGTTAATACCTTAACTATACATCCTCGTACCACGTACGCGGCGATTGGCCTATACTCTCTAACCTTATTGAAACTTAATCTAAGTACTAGAATCATCACAGTTACCCAAATCAGTGCGCAATCAAAAATTTTCTCCCGGAGAGACTCTTGCTCCTCCGTAACTTGAACCATTGTTCTTACATTACTTGGTACGTGGTATTGGAGAGCCTCTTGCTCCTCCTTTTCCTGGACTGTACCTCCTACATTACCAGTCACACGTACCTCCGGCCTAACTGTTGCTTCCTTTCTTTTGGCTTTCCAGTCTATTGGCCTCGACTGAGCCGCTGGAAGTTTCCCTGGTTCCTTTGTTGGAACTGCCTATCCCTGCATTCCGCAGCTCGATGTCCCATCCGTCCACATGAGAAACATTTCAACCCCTGTTGGGTGTTGCCTATCCTTTGTTCACCTCTAGTATTCCAATTTGGTCGCTGCTGACCATTCCCAGTGTTGAAAGGATTTCTTCCTTGGTTAATCCCTTCCGTTGAATTGACTCGAGGACTACTACCCCTGCTGTCCCTTAAGGGTGGATCTAGGCGCCTCGTATCTGGCTGCCTTCTACTTTGATCCCATTTATTGTCTATTTGGCACTGTCTACTTGCCTCATGACCATATGTCTGGCACTCCATACAATAGGGCGTATTCTTGCGTGTAATGCATTCATCCCTTGTATGACCTGGCTTATGGCAGAATGAACAAATGGGTTTCCTCGGCTGGAATCTCTCGACTAGGAATCCTTGGTCTCTTTGTTGCGGAACTTGATCCATCAATCTGCCGACTCCCCTTGGGTTCCGCTGCTGTACTGGTCCTACCTCTGCAGGAGCATTATTCCAACAGATTCCACCTGTTGTCGATCGCTGTTGGATTGCTTCTTCGGCGGAAGAGACCGCTTCGACTAATTCTGCCATACTCCTCTGCGTGAGATTAAGAGTATAATTAGCCAAGTCCCTATTTATCAGACCTGCCTTAAACACAGAAATCATAGCTCGTTCTACTTGAGCCTTGTATGCTGCAACATTTCCTGGAAACTGTCTGTTGGCTTCTGTCTCAGAAGCGTTCCCCAGAGACTGGAGCCTTCGTCCCCAGGCTCTCAATTCCTCCCCTGGTTTCTGAGTTGATTCCTGTATTTCCCGTACAAGACAGTCGTACGACTTTTGTTTCAAATATGTCCGATCTAAAAGTGCGTATAACTCGGCAGGGTGCTTACTAAGCTATGTGCTAGTAAATCAAACGCATCACCTGTGGTCCTTTGTCTAATACACTTTATCAAGTGTTCCCCTTCTGCTTCCGGAAGACTCTGTTGCGCTAACTCACAACCTTCTTTGAAGCGCCGTATCTCAGTTCTCAGATCATACAACTCGACTCCTGAGAACATGGGCACCAGCTTCTCCACCGCATGAGCTACTTCCAGAATGCCCATTTTACTCCTATGTGCTTGCTTAAATTTTGATAATAAATTAGCGTTAACCTCTGTGGGGGTTTCCAGATTTTCTTCTCCCGAATCTGAGAGGTACTTAATCAGTGACGGACTCAAACTTATTAGTCTTCGACCGTTTGCTCCTATAGGCGAAATATTGTCCACTGTAATGGGACTTTCCTGTACCGTTACTGCTTCTGGCTCCTTTGGCGGATAACCCCGATTTTTATTATTAATCGGACTTCCTGGAGAAAAATGCTCGACACCGATTTCCGATGCGTCAAATAAAAACTCCGCTTCACTCTCTCCAGTCAATATTAATCTAGGCTTTACCACACGACCTATCCCTTCCGGAGTTAAATACTCCGGCCAGCGAACTTCTGGTGGCAGAGCTAGTACCGTCTGCGTTTGTATTTGAGAGGTTGAAGCCGATCTCACTCTTGCTGGCTTAGTGGTTGCCCCGATTCTTTTGAGCTCCAAGTTTTCCTTCTCCAGATGCGATGCGGCTTCCTCAGTTTCCCGGAGTTGCCTAGAAAGTACTTTAGTTTTATTTTCGAGAAATTCCGTATTTATCTTTAATTCTTCAGTATCCTTGAAGACTTGGAAAAATTTCTCCTCTGTTCGACTCTGAATAGTCGCTAATGCTTGGTCTGCTGCTTCCAAAGTTGACAGGGTTCCACCATCTCTCGCTAATCTCCAGAGTACCTGGGCTTCACTCTTGCTGGTTGCCGCTTCTAATTGTTCGAACAATTTCTCTGCGAACAATTTTACCTCAGTTTGTAAAGAACTAAGCTTGTCTCGGGCCTTGTCCTCCTGCGAACTAGGACTATCCTCCTGTGTTTCCAGCTCTTCTAGATCCAATCTGAATTTGGTCAACCAGTCCCGTGTCAAACCGTTGATGTGTTACGGGTAATCCTAAAGTAAAGTAAAGTACTCCCTGTCACCACAACAGTCCTTAAACTTTAGCAACTCCTCGTTGTTGTTATTGAATACATTCAACAAGGCTTCTAACTCCGTTATGCGCCTGCGGTAGTACGCGCAGTTTTTCCTTGCTTTGCTATCCTTTCTACAATTTCTGATTCTCCTTTGGATGGCCTCACTCTGCCTCTTTTGCTCTTCCAGCAATACTTTCGCCTCTTCTGGTGCTTCCATAGACCGAATTATCTTTACTTTTAACCCAAACTCCAAAAACCAAGTGTACCAAATTCCCTTAAATAATCCAATATGACTACCCCAAATCCAATTAGTCCCCAAATATAAGCATAGCAGTATACCAAATTACAGTTTATTCATAATTCCATTTACTTTATTTCACAAAAGTACTACCAGAAAATTTTTACACTCAAAGAAGCATTTTACCGCAGAGTTATACGCATATTTATTTCTGAACAACGTTCTGTTGAACTGTTTCGCTTTTCCGTGCGAAACATTGGTTCATTATTGCTGCGCAAATTGTAGTTTCGGAACTACACAATCTTTGATGCGACAACATATGTTGACTGCACCTCTTCAAATATTTTCACCTAATATCCTAACTCAAATGCCAAAAATCTAAAACAACCATTTAAATTATTGCACAATGTATTTATTAAATCAATTCATAACCAAATAGGAATGTATTTACCAAGTAAAAACATAAATAAATTTGTTTTGTCAAGCAATACACTTCAAAGATCACTTCGATTTTATTTACAAAAATTCTTACAGCTAATTATAAAATCCAATCTCTGCTTGTTCTAGCCTGAACATTTCCTGCCATAGCCTATTGGCTTCGCTCCAAGGCAGAGGAACTTCCAGATTCGCCTGTTCTGCCAGAAACTTCCTTAGAAATGCCAGCCGCTTTCTCTCCCGTGCTGCTTTTCCACCACGTCTATGCCAATAGGGGTGCGTGCGCGGCACCTTTGAAATGGGCCTCAGTTCAATCCTCCGACCTTCTGCAACCGTAACGCCTTTTGTACTCTGGTCATTTATTTCCTGATATTCAAAGAAAATAAATACCCAATTTTACTAAATGAATTGAGATTTAAATTATCCTAACCGCAGCCAGGAAACACGCTGCCAAACAAACACTCGCGATGCCCCCAAAAAGTGAACCTAACTTTATTCCGGTACTTGACACGGACAGAAAAATCAAACGTTAGTCCCGCGAACGAACATAAGAAACACCATCCCCTATTATGAATGCGTAAACTCTATACCGTGGCACGTTCTTTCCGAACCAAACCAACCGGTATACACAAGTTCGCAATACAACAGGGATTAGCGAGTTTCCTTTAAAAAAAAACTTCACACGTTTCACGCCCCCCGAGAATGCTGAAATAAACGGTTATTATAAAAAATGAACCTAATTTCAGTGGAAAAACCCTATTCAACCTGACCGTAAGTAAAAAATTTTCCTTTTGGATCGACCTATTGTCACCTAACCGCAGCGGCTAATCAGCCCCAATGCTGCTTCTTCTGCATGACCGACGCAAAAGCGCCCACACGGCCACCGAAGAATCGTCGGCAAAATTTTCATATATACTAGGATGTCCTACTATAGACATACTCACCATTTTCGTTCCCTCCATGTCCCTCCTTTGGGATGGTTATCCTGATGGTTTCCTATTGATGGATTCCCGCGTAGGAGTGCTCTTTTCCTGGCACACTGCATTACGCTGCTCTCGTCGACTCGACTGCGGAACTGTAATACCCTAAAAGCTTACATGATAACATTACACAGATCATATTAACTTAAAATACTTAGACCCTAAAAGTATGTCTTATTGTTAAACAATTTTAGCACATGCTAATCCCACAGAGTGTGGCATCTATTAGGAGTCGATGCTGTGCGACAACTACACGTAGGTAGCTTGGTTCTAACTCACAACACGCGTTTGCAACCCTAGCTCCTTGTTCCACCAGGGAGGTTTCGACTTGCGTTTTGTACGTGTTGGAGGACAAGACCTGTTATGAGCTTTAATGAGAGTACTTGTGAGTGAATTTACCCCTTTTTCAAGTTCAACGTGCGAGTTGTACCTTCTTGGTCTCATTCGTTTATTTTCTAGTATCTTCCTGTACAAATCCCAGTTCGTGTTTCTGGGATTCCTGAAGTTTAAACTTTTATATTTAGTCGAGAATGTAACAGAGAAACTTATATATTTGTGGTCAGAAAGTGATGGTGCACTAAGCACTTTCCAGTCTTCTACCATAATACAATTATTTTTGTAGAGTGTTACGTCTAGTACGTTCTTCGAGGTTGGTCCAATGTATGTTGGTTCCTCCCCCCTATTGGCTACTTCTAGACTACTTTGGAGAATAAAGTTGAGTAGTGACTCACCTCTTTCATTTATATCGGCACTTCCCCATACCGTGTGGTGTGCGTTTGCGTCGGATCCCACCACCAGAGCCTGCTTCCTTTTGCTGGCTGCTTTCGCCAGCTTATGAAGTTCACTCGGCGGCGCTGCGTGTCCTCGTGTGGCATGTAGCAAGACGCAAGGAGTAGTAGCTCATCCTTGCCGCCTTAATATAAGAACTTATACTTTTCTTCACCAGTATCGCTGTTCTTACCTTATCTGTCACATTTGGGATATAGGTATTATAATTTTGTGATTTTAAGCCGGAAACTACGTAACCCGAGGCTATCCATGGTTCCTGGACCAACACCACATCGTAGCCGACTTCTTCCATATTGAGGAGAAGTTCAGCTGAAGCGAGTTTACTTTTGTGGAGATTGATTTGAAGAGCCTTCAGCATGCGGCATTGGCTCCCTCCCGGGGTCGGATGTTTCCTCCAACTCACCCTTCTCCACATCCCGTAAGTTCAGAGAGGCTTTCAAGACCTCTTCCAGGCCAAGATGTTTTCCACCTCCCCAGTCTCGAGCGTGTTTTGGTTATCATCACCCGGGTTCCGCTTTTTGAGGCGAAGGTACACGCTACCAACTCCCCACGCCATCTTCCCAAACCGTGGATAAAGTATATCTTCTGCCGTCTTATTGATCTGCAAGATGTAATTTTGGCCTCCCCCAGAATTCGCTGGTTTAGCCACACTTAGCACCTTCCAGTCGCTCGTCGGCACGTCCGGATTCTGTCGTTGTAATAGTAACAGAGCATCCTCAGATTTCACCAGGAGCGGTATGAGCACCTTCGCCTTCGGTACCGATGGAATGCAGCTACGATCGACAATTTCAAGCAAAGCCTCCTCCCACATGCCTTGAAGCGTTTTTACGGCTTCCTTTACCCACTTTAGAGAAGGATCGTCTTTGCATTTAATGATTTTGACGCCGCCAAACCATCCTGCTCCGTCAAATGTTGGCATATTTGCGCTGGGGTCTGCGTACATTTTTGCGAATAGGGTTTCAAGCAGCTTCATCTCCACCGCTTTCCACCGTTCATGCGTCATTTGTCCCAGCGGATTACTGCGGTCTATGAGCGCCAGGATTGAGTGTTTCTAGGCAATCTCATTGGCCGCCGTCGCTGCTTTGGACGTTGTAGGTCGTTCTGTATCGTGCTTGAAGCTTGGCTTCACAGCACCGTCATTGCACTTCATTTTCCTGGTGGGCATCTTGCCTTCGCTTTCGGTAGAGCGTTGCCTTTTTTCAGCAATTTGCTCCTCTAATCTATTCGCGAATTTCGGATCCGATGCGGCACACCATGGGAGAGTTGAGAAATGTGCCCGTCCTTTTTCCACTTCCTCCTTAGCCCAAGCCAACCGTTCATTCTCTTGCTGAGTCAGGTCCTTTTTGGTGCTAAGTCGGTCGTGTACTCTTACCGCGGCCTTGTATCGCGCTTTCGCTTTCATCCCCTCCTTACTTGGCTTAGCTCTAGGCCCTTTCTTGCGATCAGAACTGACACCTTCGAGTTTGGCCGGAGAGCGAAGTAGCGCATTCCGATTCTTCCTGGACTGTGGCCCCTGTGCGTCGCAGAGCGAACTTCGTTGTTGTGTTGGCAGTAGCTGTGCGACTGCTGTAAACTGCTCCCTTTACAGCAGAAGTTTGGCCGCTGATGACACAGCTTATAGCTTCACTGTGCCCGCAGGTGGTAGTAGCCACTTTTCCCACCGACGTTTGGGCTGATATCCCAGCCCGCTTCTTTACATCATTGACCTCCATTGTGAGTTTTTGTTTCGCGAAGCCTCTATTCCTAACGTTTTATACCTGCCGTCAGGTACCTTTTTAGCAATGATCTTATACTAGCTCCTCCGTCACCTATTGGGGCACAACATAGATAGTTCTCCGCCAAGAGGGAAGGGGGAGTTCATATATTGATCTTGGCTAGGCGCCACCTGTTTGCATCGCTGCAAATCAGGTAGACCCCGCAACAGCACTGCAAACCGTGATACCCATTGCCCGGACGGCACCCGCGTGGAGGGTACAGCTAAGAGGATTTCTGCCGACCACCTAAAATATTAAACTATGTAAAATATTTTTTATTATAAACCATATTTTATTATAAACCATATTTTATTATAAACCATAATTTATTATAAACCATATTTTATTATAAACCATATTTTATTATTGTTAAGTATTAAGTTATTTACATACATGTTAAGTACTCTTTACGGTATAAGAACAGGTTAAGGTGTTGTGTTAAGTAAAGAGATTAAATAAAGCAGTTCAGTACCAACCACCTAAGCGACTACATTGCAGTGGCGACGAGCGTAAAAAAGACAAAGTAAAAAGTAATTAGTGTAATACACAAACAATTTATAATGGCTACGGTAAATGAAAGCGTGGTGGTCGCAACCACAGCAACAACAACGAGTGTGCGCGAATTTCGTCCGCAGATACGAAGTCCGATAGATGCGAAGCAGTTTCGGTATGGTACGTTAAAGAGGTTAGCAAGGGATTGCAAATTTGGCAACCTGCTAAATGAATTCGTCTTAAATAAGATAGTAACCGGACTGGAGGGAACGTCATTCGAAAGGTTATGCGAAGAGGACGAATCGCAAACAATGGAATAGCAATCAAGATCGCTGTGATTGCGGAGGCGAAAATCGCGGCACAGCAACAGCAACAACAACTGCAACTGGTAGAAGGGGATTTAGCGGTCAACGCAACAGCTCAACGAACGGCTAGAACATCCAAAGGCAAACGAGGTCAAGGCCGTGACAAGGGCAAAAGCGGAGAGAGTAGCAGCAAAGAAAACAGTTACAACAGCAGTAGCAACAAAAGAGGAGTACAGGAAAAGTGCAGGCATTGCGGTTGGAGAAATCAGACGATCGCAAACTGCAAGTACAGGAATAAGACGTGTAATAAATGCGGAAGAAGTGGGCATTTAGCGAGCGTTTGTTATGCAGATGTTAATGTGATATTTGAAGAAAATAGTTTGAATAATTTTTCAATTTTTAGTGTCTGGTACATCTCGGTCCCCAGCATTTTCTTCATCCACCCTATTTATGGTTGCTGCAGAGGTCAATGGTGTTGAGTTGGACTTCATGTTGGATTCAGGTGCAGCGTGTTCACTAGTATCGAAGCTGGATTTTGAGAAATATTTCGCACAAGAAAGGCTCGAGGTGTGCAACGACAATTTTTTCACCTACAGCGGCAGCGATATTGCAACTTTGGGTGAGTTTAGTGCTAAAGTTAAGTGTCGCGGTCAGTCGCATACAATTAGGCTAATAGTGAGTGAAGCGCGGAGCCCACCAATTTTCGGAAGGGATTTTATGTCAAAATTCGGAATGGTGATAAATGCAGTGAACGGATCAGTTAATATTGTAAATAGTTAAAAAAAAAATTTAATTCTGTTTTCAAAGGGGGTTTAGGTAGATATACCGGGAGTAAAGTTAAGCTGGAGTTGGAGGAAAAAGCTAAGCCGGTATTTTGCAAGCCTAGATCAGTGCCGTTGGCATGGAAAATAAAGGTAGAATATCAGATTAACGAATTGGTGGCGAAAGGTGTGTTAGTACCGGTCGATAATTCTGATTGGGGTACGCCTTTGGTACCGGTCCTAAAGGCCAATGGAGACTTGCTAATTTGCGGTGACTACAAGTCAACAATAAATAAGAATTTAATGGATGTTAAGTATCCATTGCCAAGAATAGACGAGATATATGCGACTCTAAAAGGGCCTAATTTTTCGAAATTGGATTTGTCAAATGCGTACAACCATTTGGAATTAGACGAGTCGTCGCAGCTTTTGTGTGCGTGGAGTACGCATATCGGCATTTTTAAAGTAGCTCGATTACCTTTTAGGGTAAAGCCGGCAGCTGCAATATTCCAGAGGACAGTTGAGAATATTTTGCGAGGGATTCCCAACGTAGTAAATTATTTGGACGATATAGTCATATCTGGGGCGACCTTCGAGGAGCACAAGAGCACATTAGAAAAGGTACTTAGCAGGTTGGAAGAAGTCGGTTTACGGTTGAACGAGAGTAAATGCGTTTTCTTTGAAAAAAAAAATTCATATTTAGGTTTTGATATAACTCCAGAAGGATTATAGAAGAATAGAAAAAGAATTCTATCGGTAGTTGAGGCACTTGTCCCTAAGAATGTATATGAAGTGAGAGCTTTTCTGGGATTGGTAAACTATTACTCTAAGTTCATTCCCAACTTTGCTAATAAAATGGAGCCACTATATGCGTTGTTGCGTAAGAATAAAGGTAGAATATCAGATTAACGAATTGGTGGCGAAAGGTGTGTTAGTACCGGTCGATAATTCTGATTGGGGTACGCCTTTGGTACCGGTCCTAAAGGCAAATGGAGACTTGCGAATTTGCGGTGACTACAAGTCAACAATAAATAAGAATTTAATGGATGTTAAGTATCCATTGCCAAGAATAGACGAGATATTTGCGTCTGTAAAAGGGCCTTATTTTTCGAAATTGGATTTGTCAAATGCGTACAACCAATTGGAATTAAACGAGTCGAGCTTTTGTGTGCGTGCAGTACGCATATCGGCATTTTTAAAGTAACTCGATTACCTTTTGGGGTAAAGCCGGCAGCTGCAATATTCCAGAGGACAGTTGAGAATATTTTGCGAGGGATTCCCAACGTAGTAAATTATTTGGACGATATAGTCATATCTGGGGCGACCTTCGAGGAGCACAAGAGCACATTAGAAAAGGTACTTAGTAGGTTGGAAGAATTCGGCTTACGGTTGAACGAGAGTAAATGCGTTTTCTTTGAAAAAAAATTTCATACTTAGGTTTTGATATAACTCCAGAAGGGTTATCGAAGAATAGAAAAATAATTCTATCGGTAGTTGAGGCACTTGTCCCTAAGAATGTATATGAAGTGAGAGCTTTTCTGGGATTGGTAAACTATTACTCTAAGTTCATTCCTAACTTTGCTAATAAAATAGAGCCACTGTATGCGTTGGTGCGTAAGAATTCAAAATTCAGTTGGACAAAAGCAAGTCAGGAAGCCTATAAAACTTTAAAGAAGGAGATCACATCTGATAGGTTTCTGGCGCCCTTTGATCCTAGCCATCCAATAATATTGGAAACGGATGCTTCAAATGTGGCAGTGGTTAGAACTCTTTCACATGTGTATCCTAACAGGAGTGTTAAACCCATTGCTTTTGTCTCTCGAGCGCTCGCCGCAGCGGAGAGAAATTATAGTGCGCTTCAAAAAGAAGCCTTAGCAATAGTTTTTAGCGTGACTAAGCTTAGGCACTATTTACTGGGCAGCAAGTTTGTATTACAGGCTGTCCATAAGCCACTTCTGTCAATTTTTGGGGAAAATAAGGGCTTGCCTGTCATGGCAGCAGCCAGAATACAGGGCTGGGCCCTCACTTTGTCAGGGTTCAATTATACAATCCGGCATGTTAAAGGTTCCCACAATTTCACCGACAATTTGTCGCGCTTGCCCAACAAGCGGTAAGACAGGAGAGCATAGGGAAAAATTATGTGAATTTTATTTCAGAAAATAACGCAATGAAGTAAGATTTCAAAGTGAAACATCTCGGGATCCTATTCTGGCGAAGTTAAAAGAAGCTGTTCATAGGGGTGCCGTGCATACTCTGGAAGGGGACGCTTTTAAAGGTTTTAAAGATAAAAAGTCGAAATTATCTGTGGAATACGGATGTATTTTGTGGGGTTACCGGACAGTGATACCCCAACGACTTCGACCTAGTGTTCTTAGGGAGCTTCACAGATCTCACTTGGGTATAGTAAAATCTAAAGCTTTAGCTAGATCATACGTATGGTGGCCTAAGATGGATAGTGATATTGAAGCATTGGTTGCGAGATGTGTTCCTTGTAAAATTATACAAGAAAGCCCAAACAAAAGCAGGTTGATCCCTTGGGTGCCACCAGAAACGCCTTGGTCGCGTATTCATATCGATTTTGCCGGGCCTAAGAAAAGTTTCTATTTCTTAATCATTATAGATGCACATTCAAAGTGGGTGGAAGTCTTTAAAACGAAGCAAATTACAACAATTTTCACAATTTCCAAATTGAGGGAGGTGTCCAGTAGGTTTCGGTTGGTTGATACTTTGGTTAGTGACAACGGCCGACAATTTACAGCCAGTGAGTTCAAACAGTTTTTAGAGTTGAATGGTATTAGGCATGTACTCACACCACCAGGGTTTCCAGCTACGAACGGGCAGGCGGAAAATTTTGTTAAGACATTTAAAAAATCGTTAGAGACAAGCCTGAGCGCCAACGCAGGAGAAGACATAGACATAATCATTAGCAGGTTTTTGTTCGATTATCGATCAGCGCTGCATTGCACAACTGGGGAATCGCCAGCTAAGGTTTTGTTAGGAAGAGAGTTAAATAATCGCTTCAGCCTCTTAAAACCTCCGATGGTGAAAGATATGATAATAAAGAAGCAGTTAGGTAATGTAAAATATCATAGAGGCACTACAGAGAAGCTATTTGAGGAAGGTTCTCCCGTTTTTATAAGGGACTATTCAGATACAAATAAAAAGGCGTGGCGACAGGCCACAGTCAGGGAGCGATTGGGGCCGCGCACTTACAATTGCACGATCGCCCATACTAACAGAATTATTAAGAGGCACCTCGATCAAATGATTCCGGACTATAATATTGTAAACGATCCAAACGCCGGTCATCCTATTGAAGAATTGAATTGTATGTCGGAAAACGAAGTCAAAGCAACTAAAACCAGCATTGGTCCAATTCATGACACGTCAGCTGTGGAGAATGGTGGGGGCTCAGATGTGCCGGAGACCCCGCCGAAAACGCCATGACTTTTGCGAGAACGTCGAGTAAAAATTAATTACAAACAATAACCTTCGAAATACCTATTGCATTTTATTTATTTGGATTTCTTTATATATAACCATGTAATACTAATTGTATTTTCTTTATATAGATAAGTATTTGAAAACGTAAACATTGGTATTTGATATACAGATAAGTTCGTAGATAGTTCTTAAAATTGTATACAGCTTAGGGAGAGAGCTGTTAAGTATTAAGTTATTTACATACATGTGAAGTACTCTTTACGGTATAAGAACAGGTTAAGGTGTTGTGTTAAGTAAAGAGATTAAATAAAGCAGTTCAGTACCAACCACCTAAGCGACTACATTGCAATTATGAACCATATTTTATTATAAACCATATTTTATTATAAACCATATTTTATTATAAACCATATTTTATTTTAAACCATATTTGATTATAAACCATATTTAATTATAAACCATATTTTATTATAAACCATATTTTATTAGAAACCATATTTTATTCTAAACCATATTTTATTATAAACCATATTTTATTATAAACAATATTTTATTATAAACCATATTTAATTTAATTATAAACCATATTTTATTATAAACAATATTTTATTATAAGACATATTTAATTATAAACAATATTTTATTATAAACCATATTTAATTTAATTATAAACCATATTTAATTATAAACCATATTTTATTATAAACAATATTTTATTATAAACCATATTTAATTTAATTGTAAACCATATTTTATTATAAACCATATTTTATTATAAGACATATTTAATTATAAACCATATTTTATTATAAACCATATTTAATTATAAACCATATTTTATTATAAACCATATTTTATTATAAACCATATTTTGTTATAAACCATATTTTATTATAAATCATATTTTACAATTGTTGAAAATTGAAATACATTTTAAAAGCAACCCTGCAACACATATGTTTACAACACTGCTTTTTCGCTTCCACATGAATTCTCTTTTGTACATTCTTCTTTACTTTAACTTTTGAATAAACCTTCAAACGGCTTAGACGGAAATTACAACTGTGTGTTTCTAATTAATCAAAAACTCCAGCAGGTTATGGGCCCAGGCACTCTGTGTTTGCCTAAAAAAGTGCGAATAAAAAGAACACCGCGAACTAATTGATCTATTGTGCAGCCTCGTACCCAACTAAAACAGTCCTAGACTATTTATAAATCTCATAACTGCTGTGGGCTTAATTTTAACTAGGTGATTTGGAGATACGAACCCACTGCCTAGGTAATTACGAGGGCGGATTGATATTGAAGCTACCTAAGTAGGTTAGTTACGGTAATCACTTCTTCGTTTGAGATGAACGTTTTTCCTGCGAGCCACTTTTTCAAGTTTGGAAACAGGAAAAAGTCACTAGGAGCTAAATCTGGACTATAAGATGGATGATTAACCAATTCGAAGTGTATTTCACGTAATTTTAGCATCGTATCTAATGCTGTGTGAACCGGTGCGTTGTCTGGAAGAAAGAGCGTTTTTTCTTCCTTAAATGTGGTCGTTTTTCCTTGATTGCATCAATAAATTTCTTATTTTTTTTAAATTTTTTTTTATTATTAATTTACGTTCACCTTGGGACATTAAGGCAAAACCTTGTAAGATTGTCCCAATAACATGAAATGATACATTTAGTACAATAATCCGGACATAATTTAACTTATACTATATAATACATTAGCTCACAGAGTACAAAAACAACATTACAATATGAATTTCAACAATTCATCTTTAAATGCATCAATACAAAACAGCTTTGAATCAATAAAAATGTACAGCTTTAAATTTGTTATTAGTCACAAAAGGATGCATACATATAAACAGTGTACGCGGTCACACACAATCCATAGCGCAACCCAATTCAGCTCATAAATTCATTGCCCCTGGAAGTGTTTATTAAGCTCAATTTTGAATAGATTAGCATTGCGAATACCTTGAATCCGTACAGGCAGTGAATTCCAAAGTCTCACAGCATTAACGAAAAATTGACCAGACATAAGTGAGGAATGTCTTAACGGGACAAGCCGATTAGAACGGCCAGAGCGAGTAAATTTAAGGCGCCTAAACAAATATGGAGACTCCTGAGTGCAAATAATCTTATGCAACAATAGAATACTTCGAGTGTCAAGAAGCTGATCGAATGTGATGTGAAAAAGTTCTATTGCGGGCCCAGACACATGATCTCTTCGACTTAAACCATAAATGTACCTCGTTTTAGTGTTAAATAACACATTGAGTTTTCGTTTACTTACTGCATCACAATTCCCAAATATTTGACAACCATACAACATAGTTGGGAGAAGGTAGGACTTGGCTAGTATCATTCTAATCCTGAAAGGCGTAAAATATTGGGTAGCCCATAGGGATCGTAGCATACCATAGACTTTACCAACCGTTACTGCAATATGATTATTCCACGATAGAGCACCATCAAATATGACCCCCAAATTTTTAATCACATTTACATAATTAATTGCCGATGAATGCATAAATATCCCAGGGAGGCCCGCGGTTACGATGTGTTTCTTGTGGATCACCAAACACTTAGATTTAGCCGGATTAAGACACAAACCATTCCTTCCTGCCCGTACATATATATTATTCAGGTCTTTATTAATTTTGGTGACACAATCGGCAACTTCGTTCGGTGTACAACTGATGTAAATTTGAACATCATCAGCATACATTTGAATATTACAATATTGTAAGACAGTCGGCAGGTCATTTATGTATATGCAAAAGAGAAGTGGACCCAAAATGGAGCCCTGTGGCACACCTCGAGCCACAGAAAGAAAATTAGATGCCACAACAGTACTGCTACACGGTTGGTAAACCGCCTGTGTTCTATCTGTGAGGTACGATTTTAATAACTTTACCGCAGTGGGTGAGAAGTTATACATTTTCGATAGTTTTGTACATAAAATATCATGGTAAACACAGTCAAACGCTTTAGAATGGTCCAACAGTGTCAAGAAACGCATCCTATTAGAGACAAGTGTCACCCGAATATCTTCCACTACATCAATTAGGGCCGTTATGCAGCTCCGCCTTGGTGTAAAACCAGATTGTCTTTCAGTGATAATCCCATTTCCCGATAAAAATTTCCTCATTTGTTTAGCCATAAGTAATTCAAATACTTTAGACAAATATGGCAAAATAGCAATTGGTCGATAGTCATTGTCTGACCTTGGTGTGGGCAGAATTTTTGCTACCTTCCAACATGTTGGAAATGTTGGTATCATTATCGCTGTATTAAAAATATGGGTAATGACCGGAAGCAGCCCAGGAAGAAGTGCCTTAACAAAAACGGGATGAATCTCATCAGTACCACAAGCATTCGACTTTACACTCAAAAAACACTCCCAACACATCCGCCTCCTCTACACCACCAAAACAAAACATACACTCAGAAGACACAAGACTACAAGAATCTAAATAACTATTCCCATGCACTGGTTCGATCGGGAGGTTAACAAACCTCTGATTCAGCTCGTTAAGATCAGAATCAATATTTGGAAGTGCACCGCTCTTCCCCAAGCCAATGCCCCGAATATGTCTCCACGTCTGATTGCTACTTACAGCATTAGAGAATTTACCCTCATAATATTTACATTTAGCAATCCTAACCTCCTTTATGGCCTGTCTTCTAAAGTTTCTATATGTTTCGTGAAAAAGAGGTATCTTGTAACGTTTCCATCGTTTATATGCTGCGTCACGTAAGTCTATTAATGTCTTTATTTTATTGTTAAACCAAGGCCGCACTCCATGGCGTATAGAGAGCACTGTTTCCGGAACAAATTCATCGAAAAGTTGCTTAATGTTAGAATGCAGGTACTCCACTTTGTAATTTATTGAGGTCATCAGCAGGATTGAATCCCAATCGACACTGTCGAGCTTAGTACATAAATGTTGGTAGTCAATATTATTGAAGTCACGATAACTTATAATATTTGGCGTAATTTTAAGTTTAAAATCAATTAAGTCATGTTTAGAGAAATAAGTGGCTGAGAGCTGTTCATACAGTTTAACCTTCCCTCTATCGTCAACAAAATATAAATACAACAGTGAACTGTTAGTTTTTGTAAAATGAGTCGGTGACAATAAATTTACCGAAACCAAACCCAATGCAGACATTTCAGATATCAATCCATTCTCAATCAAGAGATTGCTGTTGAAGTCCCCTGCCACCACAATACTTTGAAAATTCAACGAAATCCCCCGAAGATGGTCTAGAAACAATTGCATATCAATTCTACGATTCGGTCTATAAACACAACCAACAAGTAGACTCTCAACACCATTGCAAACACTTAAGAATACATATTCAATTTCACTATCAATACCCGATTTACTGTGGATGTGGCAAGCAATGTCATCCCGCACAAAAATAGCTACCCCCCCAGCATGGCTCACTCTATCAGATCGAAACAGCCTGTAACCATTAACTCTGAACAAGTTGTTCTGCATTGATGGCACAAACCAAGTTTCCGAGACACAAATCAGATCTACCTCTGAGCCCTCAAACAAGTATCTAAATTCATCAATTTTGTTAACCAAGCTTTGTGCATTAATATGACATATCTTTGTTCCCATTTCAATTCGGCTAAGAATACGAATCATATCAAAGTTAGTTTCATTGGAATTCACTGAAGACTTAATTAAAGCATTCATATTTGTAGCAAGCAAGTAAAGGCATGGCAATACCGGCACTATTGTTAATCTCTATGCCCAAGAGTAGCTTCCAAAAGAATTTGGAAGAATTCGTATATGAATTTTACATCAAAACACTCAAAATAGTACAAATTAAAGAGTAAATAAACAATGCAGCAATTTAAACTTACACCTACAAAAATTTGTTGAGAGAAATCAATTATGCAGCAGTAAAAATTGTGAGAGCTATTGATCCTCTCCACGAAAAAAACTGCTCATCTGCTGAATTGAGTCTATGTGCTTTGCCCCTTCACTCTCTGTGCTCTTTACATAAACCAAGCCCCTCAAAGTAAAAACCGCGAACAGTTGTTTTTGCTTTTTCAAGCAGACTGCCGCACGCATTATATCATAATTTACCTTTGTGAGACATTCGTTCATATAAATTGGGACAGTAGAGTCGAATCCAGCATGCTGTAATTGTAAGGTACCATGTGTCTCACGTTTAAAGTTCGCAATAGACTTTAAGACGAAGTTCTTGTCGTAGGGTGTGGCTAGTTTTAACATTATAACACGATCACCGGTAGAGTTTTTGTTGTCAACGCGTGTCACTCTATAAGCCGCCCTTACTACAGGCGGCGTGATACCAACTGATGTACATATGGTATCAAATATTCCAGGTAGATCCTCCTGTGGACTGCATGGGATACCGCATAACCGTAAGTTACAGGCAATAGCGGCATTGTCCTGTTTTGCCACCTGAGATTTTAAGGCCTGAACTTCGGCCCTAAGACCTGGAATAATGCTAGAGTGAGTTTTTGTCTCACACTGCTTCACTCGCTGACATATTGCATCCAGCTCCCCTCTCAATGTAGTGACCTCCAGGCAAACTGTTTCAACAGCAGCAATTATTTTTTCAAATTGCAGAAGCGGAGCTTTGATGTTCGAGATCACCGCGGCTGTTTCACAAATTTTTTGCATTACTCGTTCTTCTGACATCGTCAATGCAGAACGTAGCTCAGCAACGATGCTCTCCTTCTGCTTATCCATTCCGCATTGTAATTGCTGCATAACAGCACCTATCGACAGGTTCTCTTTACTAGGCACAGTTTGCGGAGTAGCCGGAGACGAAGCGACTTTACATGTGGTTTTTGTTCTTGTATTCATGGTACGGACTTCTTTCTGCTTCTTGAAATGTTTCAGAGTGTAATGTTTATATTTGTGATCACGGATTTCTGTCTATATCCACTTGCTCTATCTGAGTGTATCTTGTTTAATTTTATTTGGCTAGTTTATTTAGCTATTGTTTGTTACTTTTGTATGTGAATAAATCAATCAAAAATTTAGCGACAAAAAACACGTTCGAACTTATTGAACTTTCTATAAAAAATTGATCCAATAATGCACGATAATACTTTCCTGTGATTGTGGATCCTTTTTCAAGATAATGATGAGCAATATTCCGTGTGCATCCCAAAATACAGTGGCCATTACCTTGCCAGCCGATTTTACTGCCTTCGCCTTCTTCGGAGCACTTCCATCAGCTTCCACTCATTGTTTCGATTGATTTTTGGTTTCAGGTGTGTAGTGGTGGACCCACGTTTCATCAACAGTTATTAATCGACGCCAAAAATCAACAGGATTACGCTTTATCATGTCCAAACACCGCTGTGAAGTGGTCTGTCGAACTCGTTTTTGTTCGACACTGAGCAAACGCGGCACCCATCTTGCCAATAGCTTTTTCATATGCATATGTTCATGCAAAATGTTGAACACACGTTCATATGATATGTTTACCATTTCAACAATCTCACGCAACTTGACTCGGCGATCATTCATAACGATATCGAGGATTTTCTTGATATTTTCTTCAGTAACTACCTCTTTTGGCCTTCCTGTTGATGGTATTGTTGCAGTGCTTGTTCGTTCGGCCGCGTTTAAATTCAGCAATCCAATATTTTACCATGTAATCTGACGGAGCAGACTCACCGTAATGTTTATCGAGCTTTTCTTTTGTCTCTTTCGCCGATTTCCCTTTCAAATAATAGTGTTTAATCACTGCACGAAATTCGCTTTTTTCCATTTGTCAGGAAACACAAAAGTTGCTTACTTCAAACGACTACAACAAACAAACTAATCGATGAATTTGGGTGAAATTTTAACAGCTGACGTTTGACAGATAGGAATTTCTAAAAAAAAAAATTTTTGTGTTTGTGCTGCCATCTAGCACTAGGTAGCTTCAATATCAATCCGCCCTGGTATGTCTGCGTCTTGCCACCGCTTGGCAAGTGCATAGAATATGTTCTGCTGTTTCCTGCTCCTCTTACAGAGTCGACAGGAATCGTCTTCTACCACGCCTATTTTTTACAGATGGTAATTTAGTCTACAGTGTCCTGTTAAAAAGTCAGTATAGAGTTTGATGTCATTTCTGCTGACGTTTAAATAAGCATCTACACTGATGTGTTTAGGATCAATGAGTAGTCTCGTCTGCCGCATGCCTTTTGGGCTCTCCAGTAGTTTAGCAGACCTCGTTTTTCCTGTTCGCACAACAAGTTATTTGTGAAGCGTCTGTTTACCCCATAGAAGGGTTCTGGACCTACAAAGGCAGTGTCTGCGCCCCTTTTGGTGGACCTCCGCCTGAAAATGGAAGCTGTTTTCCCCTTGCAATTGCTTTTTGGAAATTTGGCCCTACAATTCCAGCTCCTGCACTGCCATCTTCCATTTTGGACCCATCTGTATACCACAACTGAGAGTCCTGTTTTATTATTACTTCCTTGTTTCTCCAAGCTGAACGGTCACTGATGACCACTTTGAATTGCTTTGAGAAGTCTAATTTTCTGTCCATTTTGTCGAAGACCATGAGGCACGGAGAATTCCAGACAGTGTCCAGAATCTTTGCGTGCCCCGAAAGGTTGCCTTCTTTAAGATGGGCTAGATTAGGTAGCCTTAGGGCCGCGCTGGCCGCCATCCTTTTAACTACAAGGTGTAGAGGAGTCAGTCCAGTGATCACTCCCAAAGCTAGTGTGCGGTAGTGGTGTGCAAAAAAGAGCAGACTGCTCATTTGTCACTGTGATTGCAAAATTACAGTTGGTCACAGTGATTGAAAGTAGCAAATCACTGCGATTGCTCTTTTGTCTACTAAACCAATGCCACTCTGTTAAAAGAGCAATCTGCTCTTTTTCACTGTGATTGGAAAATCGCAGTATTCGCAGTGAATGACTGTGATTGCTCTTTGCACAACTTCTTACATGCTGCTCTGTTATAATGCGATTCAGTCATATGAGCGACTGAATCACAGGGTGCGCTTTATATTGTGATTGCAGTGAATGACTGCGATTGCTCTTTGCACTACTTCTTAAATGCTGCTCTGTTATAATGCGATTCAGTCATGAGCGTCATTTTTCATATTTAAATTAATTTTTTTTTGTGAAAATTAACTTAAAACGGTTAAAATGCTTTTCTTTTTGAATAAAAATTCAAAATATCTAGAATAATATTGAATTTGATCTTTTTTTTAAACAAATTAATTACAAATATATTTTTGTGTACATATTTAAATCTTATTTTTTTGTTTAAGCAAATGAACTTAAAATGTTTTGTAAAGATATACATACATGTTTTCATATGTATATTTATATGTTGATATATAGACCTCATTTTTATTAGTATTTTTTTATTTAAATGAATTAAAAATGTTTTGTTTTTTGTTATTTATTGACATCACTTATTTTTATATGGAATAAAAAAATAAATGTTTCGTTTTCAAACTTTTTGATTTTATTCTTATAATTTGTTATATTATTATTAATATAATTTAAGGTCTTATATAAATAATCCTGTAAAAGACCTCTTATATACCGTTAGCATTATGCGCAACCGTTAACCTTATGATTTTAAATCACAGTTTATAATCACCGTTTAAAATCACTGTGACTGACAAATCGCAATCACAGTTTTCACTGTGATTGACAAATCACAGTTTTGCACACCACTAGTGTGCGGCACGTTCTCATTGCTCCCGTCACACTCAAACAGGCTATACGGTGAATCTTGTTAATAGTCATCTGAGCTCTTGTTTGGTTTACTTTTGGCCACCATACCAACGACGCATAAGTAATCATTGGTACTATTATTGTTTTATAAGACCACGCCATCATTTTTGGCCGTAGTCCCCATGTTTTACCGTACAACCTCTGGCAAGCATAGGTTGCTCTTAAGGCTTTACTAGTTACGTATGATAAGTGGTTTTTCCAAGTTAGAGTTTTGTCCAGGATTACTCCCAGATATTTCATTTCATTGGACATTGTTAAGTTTGTGGTCCCTAAACTGAAGGTCCCCAGATTCAGTTTCCTTCTTTTGGTGAAGGGTACCACGTTTGTTTTATTCGGATTTATCGATAGGCCTTTCTCCTGACACCAGTTTTGAGTGATGTCAAGAGCTAGTTGCATGCGATCTGTTATGGTAGAGTCAAACTTGCCTCTGACCATAATTACCAAATCATCCGCAAAGCCCTGAACTTCGTATCCGAGGTCATTGAGAGTTTGTAAGAGCTCGTCGATAACCAATAACCATAGGAGTGGCGATAGGACGCCCCCCTGGGGACATACTTTGGTTTACCTGACAATTTGCTTTGCTGTCCCTGTTTCAAAGATTGTTGTTCTGTTTTTCAGCATATTCAGAACCCATGTTATGATCAGTCTTTGTATACCTTTCCTGTTCATCCGCTCCTCAATTGATCTGAAAGTGGCATTGTCAAAAGCCCCCGTAATGTCAACCGATGTACAGAGAGCTATTTCTTTACCCTCAAACGCCTTTTCAATTTTGCTCGTTAAGCTATGTATGGCTGTCTCAGTCGATTTGCCTGATTGGTGAACGTATTGTTCAATATGAAGAGGAGAATCTTTAAGATACGTTTCCCTGATATATTGGTCCAGAATTTTTTCCATAACTTTTAGCAGGAATGACGTTAGGCTAATGGGCCGATAGGCTTTTGGCGTGTGGTCCGCCCTTTTGCCTGCTTTCGGTATGAAAGCCACCCTAGCCTTCGTCTAAGGTTTAGGCACTATGCCTAGTTCCAGGCTTATCCTGAAAATATTTGTTAGCACAGGTGCCAATATATCAACACCTTGCCGAAGTAGGCACGGTTGTATATTATCGACACCTGGGGATTTGAATGGTCTAAAAGCGGAGATAGTCCATTTCGTTTTGTTGACGGTAAAGATTCTGCGAGCTTCTTCAGTGTAGTTCAGTGTAGGCATCAAGAAACGAGTATTCTCGATGATTTCACTATCCTCTATGCTAGTGGCACACCCTGGAAAGTGAGTGTCCAACAAAAGCTGCCCCGTCTCTTCCAGGCTATCCGTAAAATTTCCGTCAGGCTACTTGTGTGTAGAAAGGCCATTTGAGTGATCTTTATTGAGTGATTTCTGGAGTCGGGTAGCTGCTGGGAGAGTTTCAATCTCCTCACAATACTTTTTCCATGAGTCTCTCTTAGATCTTCTCAACTCATTATTATAGGATGTTAAGGCACTTCTATAGGATGCCCAGTCACCACTAGACTTGGCTCTATTAAAGAGTTGACGGGCTTTTTTGCGCAATATATTTAGCTCCCCGCTCCACCAGGGTACGTTTCTTCACAACTAAATTGCAACTACATTCAAAAGCCTCAATTATTATATTATTTAATTTGTTAACTTCAAGATCTAGTTCCTGAGAGTTACTTATTTTTTCACTAAGGCACGCAATATTCTGCTCTAAGTAAAAGTTATATATCGACCAGTTGGTCTTCCTAACATTTCTTATTTCGAAGGTGCCTCCAATCCCGCCACAAACTGACACTAATGCCCGAATTCTGCGACTCCACTTGCCCCACAATTCGGTAATTCTGTCAAAACACCGAGCCGGGAAAGTAGCCAACGAAGATCTTGGCCTTTGGCACTTTTGCCTCGTCCACTACCCTCAACTCAGCCCCCTCCCATGGCTTCATGACTGGTATCCTTTCTTCAGCCCAGACTACGGTTTCGTCGTCCAGACAGTTGATCCAGGCTTGAAACTACAGCCTGCAAAGTCAGGCTTCACTGGGCCCCCACGAGTCTCGAACATCTTGTCGAGAATACATAGGTGTACCTTCCCAATTTCTTCAGTGGACCATATGCTCTCCCGGAAATTGCTAGGTATAACTCCTATCTTTTTGGAGCAGACTTTCTCCGCTAGAGTAAGCTTTGAACAGGGAACCCCCAAGGAGGCGCCCTGCACGCTATGTTTTTCAGAGACCACCGCCACCTTCTTTCTGGGACCAGGTTCGCCCCCAAGTAAGGTCTCCACCTCCTTCATCTCACTACAAACCGGCGGGTCAGCTGGGGGCATTATTGACAGTTTATCAATGTTTTTGTTGCCCTCTTGTGCAAACCGCTTTGTCGGCCTGGAGCTCGATGTCGGCGTGTAGCCATCTGATCAGGATCTTTTAGGGGTCCATCGCGCAGACACGGCTGGATTTGCCGCCAAGGACCGAGCTGTTTCCAGCGATATGCCCCTGGCAATCAAAGCCTTAACAGGTCGTGCTCCATACTTTCATTGTCGATGGGACCAGATGCCCCTTCTGCCAACGATGGCTGTTGGCTCTTTCCACATTATGCACATTTGAAGGTGTGCAGTCCATTTTTTTTTCGTACGGAGTTCGCTATTAAGCTTGACTCTACCCCGTCAAGCAAGCTCACTGGCATAGCTGTTCCACCGTGAATTTAGGGTGTTTTTTTGGGTCAATAGGTCTGATGAACCCTGCCTTAATAGATGTACAGCTTGTGTAGCTAAATAAGTAAAGCGGAGTAAAGAAGTCTGAAGTCGGGTTAGACCGACTACGAAATACCCTTTACCTTTTCTTGTGCGTGCGAGTTCAACAATGGGGATGTTTTCTTCATAAATCATCATTAGGAGGAGCATTTACGGTAATTTTTGGTAGGGTACCTTGAAATGATTATATCGACCCCATTTCTTGTATATGGCTTTATAGGGTACATACGAGGTGTGATCAAAAGATAACCGTTATTTTCATCTTTTCGTGAGTTACGTTTGTTCGATGTTCGCATTTTTTTTCTGTTATGTTGGTACACATGTCTCTTATATATGTTGGCAATACCAACCATTTTGGATTGTCAGTTTGTTTTTGACAGGTAAAAAGGTTAGTCGTGTTTTGGTGTGCTCTTCGATTTTGTACTATTCGAAAAAATGGATCAAAGAAACTGTATTCAGTTTTGTGTAAAAAATGAAATTAAATGCGCAAGGACATTTGAAATGTTGACTGTGGCCTTTGGCGAGTCTACTATGAGCAGAACACAAGTTCAATTGTGGTATAACCGGTTTAAGGAAGGCCGAGAAGATGTCAATGACGATGCTCGTCCTGGTCGCCCGAGCACGTCAACAACCGATGAAAATATTGACGCAGTGAAGAATTTGATTTTGGATAACCGTCGAATCACTATCAGAGAGGTTGCTGATGATGTTGGAATATCGTTCGGCTCATGCCAAGCAATTTTTACGGATGTTTTAGGCATGAAACCTGCGGCAGCGAAGATTGTTCCAAAATTGCTAAATTTTGAGCAAAAACAACGTCGCATGGACATCGCTAAGGAGCTGTTTTTGGCCAATAACAAACCCGTTATCATGCTTCAACCACCGTATTCACCGGACTTGGCCCCCGCTGACTTTTTCCTCTTTCCAAAACTGAAGACACCGATGAAAGGAAAGCGTTTTGCTACGATTGAGGAGATAAAAGAAAAATCGAAACTGGAGCTGTTGGCGATACCAAAAAAAGCGTTTCAGAAGTGTTTCGAGGATTGAAAAAAATGCTGGCATAAGTGTATTATATCTGAGGGGAATCACTTTGAAGGGGAAAAGATAGTTGTTGATGAATAAATAAATACTTTATTTTTTGATCACACAATAACGGTTATTTTTTGATCACACCTCGTATACGTACTAATATATATATAATTTCGTCCAAAAATATTATATAGGTCGAAAGTTATAATAATATGTGAATAGTGGGCGTGGCTGTAGAAATAACACGCCCATTTTTTGTGTGGTGTTTAATGTTAGTACCCGCAACCTTCCTGTGAAATTTCGTGGATAAATATTTAATAGGAACAGATTAATGATTTTTGGCTAATTGTGGGCGTGGCAGTAGTTATAATCTGCCCATATTTGGAATGCATGCTAGTACTGACCCAGTGAATACATCTACGAATTTGTTTTCATATATCATCACTAGAAGCATAGATAGGGTAATTGTCTTTGAGTGGGGTCCCCCAGGTTCATTATATGGGAGGGAGGCGTATCCTTTCTCTGATCCACCCCGAATCTTGTATTTGGCTTTGTAGAGTCCATATACGTACTAATATATTTCGTCCAAAAATATTATATAGGTCGTAAGTTATAATAATATGTGAATAGTGGGCGTTGGTGTAGAAACAACACGCCCATTTTTTGTGTGGTGTTTAATGTTAGTACCCGCAACCTTCCTGTGAAATTTCGTGGATAAATATTTAATAGGAACACAGTACTGATTTTTGGCTAATTGTGGGCGTGGCAGTTCTAGTATGATCTCCATATTCTGCACACACACTATTATGGACCCCATGTATATTTCTGCAAGTTTGTCTTCCACTGGCATCAGTACGAGCATAGGTAGGCTAATTTTAATTTTAGACCCGAAAGTTCCTTATATCAAAAGTGGGCATGTCTTTTCTCTGATCAGCCCCATTTGTTGCAGATAGCTTTGTAATGTCCATATGTTCCCTCCCGTAAATTTTCGTCCGTAAATCTCTACCAGATCTTCAGTTATTAAGTTATAGTGGGCGTGGAAGTTAATAAATACCGCCCACTCTTTGCACAGTGTTTAGTGGGACCTACATCTCCATAACTGCCAAATATCATCAAGATTCCGTCAATTGGACCGAAGTTATAGTCATTTTAAAAGAGGTGAATAAAGTTCCTTATATGGGAGGTAGGCGTGGTCTTTGTCCAAATCGGCCCATATAGCAATCTGGTTCTGTATCTTTGTCCAGACTATACTTTTGCAAAATTTCATTAAGATAGCTCTAACGGTGTAGAAAAAAAGTGGCCACAGACGGACAGACGGACGGACAAAATAAAAATTGCTTAGAAAGTGATTCTGATTATATCTGTATATATATGTTCATACCTACCATGCCTCCTTCTTGAAATTGCAACCCCTCTCAAAAGCACAAAGTTAGTATACCCTATTTACCTTTTTTAAAGGTAAAGGGTATAAATAAAATCCGCGAAGAAACATTCTAAAGCAAAACAGCGAAGATGAGTTCTCCCATGTTTAATATTGAAAAATTAAATGAAACAAACTACGACTCATGGAGCCTGCAGATGCGAAGCGTGCTAGTTTATCAAGATTTGTGGAGTGTTACATCTGGCGAAGTCGAAAAGCCAGAATTAAATGACGAAAGTGGCCGAACAGCAGCAATTTCTTGGACCAGAAAAGATTAAAAGAACAATTATATTGACAGCAACAATTATATTGAGCGCGACGTCATTACAAGTAGCACACATAAAGGGTTGCGCGTCATCAAATGAAGTGTGGAACACTTTAAAGGAGATTCATCGTCCAAGAGGGCCAGTGCGTAATGTCACGTTACTCAAGCAACTTCTAGCTATGCGCATGGACGACAACGAATGCGTGCAGCAGAACCTTTGCAAATTTACAACAACAGTTGTGAAATTGGCAGAAATCGGCGTTACACTTCAGGAGGAGCTGTTCACAATAATACTATTAGCGAGTCTAACAAAAAGTTATGAAAACTTTGTAGTAGCGCTGGAAACGCGAGATGAGCTACCTAAGCTTAGTGCACTGAAGAAAAAGTTAACCGAAGAAGATGAGCGGCGTAAAGCAAGCAGTAACGACGTCGCTAATGCTGAATGTAGCGCAGAAGCATTTCTGGCGCGCACGAATAACGGACAGCGAAACAACAACGAAAATAGGAAGAAAACAAGCGTTCGCAAAGCAACGAATTTCAATTGCTACAACTGCGGTCGCAAAGGGCACTACGCTGCGCAGTGCAAGGAGAAAGAGAAGAAAAGAGATCAAACGCAAGGATCGTTCTCTGTGTGCAGCTTCTAACTCCAACATATTGAACGAAAGTATTTGGTGCGTTGACATCGGCGCTTCTGCACATCTATGCAGCAAGCGTGAAATGTTTGAATCGTTCAAAGCATATGACGAATATATTTGTATGGCAGACTACAAGAAGATAAAAGCAGAAAGAATTGGCAAAATATGCATAAAGAACGCTACGGTCGACATTGAGCTGAATGATGTTCTTTACGTTCCGGGTTTGCAGTGTAATTTCATTTCTGTTGGAAAAGTTGTGACGAAAAATAACTCCGTGGAATTTACTTCAAAGGCAGCAACGATTAGCAGCAGTAGTGGTGAGATTACCCTTCAAGCTAATAAGGTCGGAGACCTTTTTCTTTTTAATGCATCTAGTAACCAACTCTTTTTTACATGCAACGAAAACGCTATCAAATGGCATAATCGTTTTGGCCATATGAATTGTGCGAGTTTGAACGAGCTGGTCAACAAAGACATGGTACGTGGTCTCAACGTCAAGTTTCCCGATGTTATCAATTGCAAAGTGTGCATTAAGAGCAAATGCACTGTGAAGCCGTTTCCTCATTCCGAGAACCGAGCCAAGGAAGTTTTAGAAATAATTCACACCGACTTATGCGGACCGATAAATACAACGTCGAATGGTGGAAATCGTTATTTTTTAACATTTATCGACAATAACTCCCGCTATGTATTCGTGTATTTCATCAAGTCGAAGGATGAGGTATTTGAAAAATTTCGTGAATTCAAGGCTATGGTCGAGCGGCAGGGCGAAAAGAAAATCAAAAAACTACGCAGCGACAATGGCACTGAATTTGTCAATCGTGCATTTGGTGAGCATTTGAAGAAAGCCGGCATTAAGAGGCAGCTGATCGTTCCGCACACACCTCAGCAAAATGGGGTAGCTGAGCGTTTTAATAGAACGCTGGTTGAGATGGCCAGAAGCATGATCGTGGGTGCTGAAGTAAGCGAAGCTTTGTGGGCAGAAGCTGTAAACACGTCTGCGTATTTGAGAAACAGGGCGCCTACCAAAGCACTAAGTGGCATGACGCCATATGAAGTATGGTTTAATCGAAAACCCAATGTATCGCATTTGAAGACATTTGGCGCTGGCAACTTCATTTGCATCAATTGGATGTATCTACGGCATATCTAAACAGTGAACTTAACGATGAAGTTTACATGACTCAACCAGAAAAATTTGTTGATTCTTCAAACAATGTACTCAAGCTGAAAAGGGCGCTTTATGGCCTTAAGCAATCAGGTAGAAAGTGGAATATGAAAATCGATTCCATATTGAAAGATATTGGTTTTGATCAATGTAAAAACGAGCCATGCTTATACGTGATGAATAAAGATGACATCGTCAGCTTAATTGCAGTATATGTAGATGACCTCCTGATCGCCAGCTCAGATATAGATGAGCTCGAGCTAATTAAAAGCAAAATATCGCAAGTTATCAAAGTTGTAGACAAAGGCCCGGTTAACTATTTGCTAAGTATGGAAGTGGAAAGAGAGAGTCCAACGGGTGCAATACACATATGTCAACGTGCACAAATAAAACAGCTGCTACAGCACAACGGAATGGAAAATTTCCGTACGGTGGCAACACCGCTAGAGCCAAAATACCAGATTAAATGTAACGAGGCCAACTGTAAACGTGTAGATCCGGTTCAATGTCAGGCGCTTATTGGGTCTCTGATGTATATCGGTCTCCTATCACGCCCGGATATATTACATTCTGTATGTAAATTATCACAAATGAATACCGATCTATACTATGAGCACATGGTTGCAGCAAAACGCGTTATTAAATATCTCAGTAAGACAGTCGACATGCAGCTGAAGTATCAGAAAACTGAAAAGCCGTTCGAGTGCTATGTATGGTGATACCACCGATCGCAAATCGTACACAGGGTACACATTTATACTCGCTAGAGGTGCAGTTTCATGGGAGTGCAAGAAGCAGTCAACAGTGGCATTGAGCAGCACAGAACTACAGCCAGATGAGCCAATAAAAATACACTGCGATAATTTAAGCGCAATGCATTTGGTGAAACATCCGGTGTATCATAGCCGAAGCAAACACATTGACATTCGGTACCATCATGTAAGAGAGGTTTACAGAAATCGCGAAATTCAATTAGAATATTGTAACACAAGCGACATGATCGCAGACATTTTTAATTAATGGAAATGTTAAGTTTAAAAGGTAAACTCAAATGTTAATTTTTGTAATGTAAACACATGAGTAGAGGAGGAGTATTGAAAATTGAAGTACATTTTAAAAGCAACCCTGCAACACATGTGTTTCCAACAATGCTTTTTCGCTTCCACATGAATTATATTTTTGTACATTCTTCTTTTTTACACTTTTGATTAAACCGTCAAACGGCTTAGACGCTAAAAAAAACGTTGTGATCAATCAAAAAGTCCAAAACCGTATTTTATTATAAACCATATTTTATTATAAACCATATTTTATGATAAAGTATTTTTTATATTAGAAGACTATAATGGAAGCGAACACCAATACATTACGTTTTCCATTAAAAAAGTGCCAACCAACCATGACCACAACATAAGTGGACGAGGAACTAGCAAGTGGAATGTATCAAAGTTAAATCCGGAAGTGCTAATTGCTGAGTTGGAGGCAAACATTCCATTAGAAAGCCACGCCAGCGATGCTAATAGCAAGGTGAAGCAGACCATGCAGTGTATAGAGAGAGTCTGTACCAAAGCGATGCCGAAAATAAGACCAAATAAACACAAGAAGGCCGTTTACTGGTGGACAGAAGAATTAGCTCAATTTAGACGGGTCTGTCTGCGGTGTAGAAGTACACTAGGGCCAGGCGTGTAGGATCCGCGATTGCCGAAAGAGAAGATCTCCAAGCTGCTAGCTAATCCCCCAAACTGCTATTCGCACTAGCAAGGAGAAGAAATGGGAGGAGCTCTGAAAGGACATAAACAACAACCCATGGGGACTGGGATATAAAGTCGTCATGAAAAAGCTTGGAGCAAGAGCATCGGTACCCCAACTAGAAGACCATGCTATGGAAAAACTATTTCCTATACATGCCTTAAGAGAAGAATCGGATGTGCTGGTCAAGGATGTACCACCACCTTTCACGGAAGACGAACTTAAAGCAGTCGCCATAACCCTACAGAGAAACAAAGCACCGGGTATCGACGCTATTCCAGCAGAAGGCCTAAAAATAGTATCAAATGATCATGCCCAAGTACTTCTCGATATGTACAATGCCTGCCTGACAGAAGGAATATTCCCAGACGTATGGAAAAGACAGCGGCTAGTGCTCATCAGTAAGGGAAAAGGAAGCTCCGAATCACCGTCAGCAGATCGACCACTGTGTATGCTAGACACCGCGGGAAAACTTTTGGAGCAACTACTCAAACCCCGAATAGCAGCAGCCATTGAAAACTCTGGGGGATTATCCACTCGACAACACGGTTTTCGGCCAGGAAAGTCCACAATTGGCGCCGTAGAAGACGTGCTAGCGGCACAGCAAGGAAATCACTACTCCAGGCGAGTGGTACTCCTTGTTACATTAGACGTCAGAAACGCTTTCAACAGCGCTAGGTGGGTGGATATGATCGAGGCACTTGAAAATCGTTTTCAGATACCAGCTTATCTGAAGAATATAATCCGGAGCTGAAGAAGATAATCCGGGACTAGAAGAGAGAAAAGACCTAGAGTACGACCCGAGGCAGTACTGATCATACCAGCGGAAGGCCGTAGCTACGCGGAAGTACTACAAAATATCCGGCAGATGTTATGTCGGACGAGGACAAGGTGGACGTAAGGGCAATCCGAAAAACCAAAACAGGTGCATTACTCCTCGAAATGGATAAAGGAGTAAAAGCAAAGCCGGAACTCCGAAAAGCGCTGAAAGGCAAGCTGCAAAACATCGCCTCAGTAAGCGAGCTGAAGCCGAAGAGTACAATAGAGATCCGAGATCTCGACTCGCTCACGACGGCAGGTGAAGTCGAAGCTTCTGTCAAAATCCTTCTGAAGGAGAACGCTGAAGAAATCACTGTGATAACCTTTAAACCAAATAGCCGTGAACAAATACGAGCGTACGTGACGTTATCAGCGGAAAGCGCAAGTGAAATCTTCCAAAAGAGGCGCATAAAAGTAGGATGGATAAACTGTAGAATGAAACTCTACGAAGATATAAAGAAATGCTACCGATGTTTCGGCTTCGGACACTTGCAATGGGAATGCAAAGGACCCGACAGAAAAGGCCAAGGTTTGTGCATACGATGCGGAAAACAGGGCCACAAACTTAAAGACGGCGAGAAGCCCGCCAGATTGTTGTATGTGCCGGGAGAAGGGGTATACTCACACAGAACACGTCCCAGGCTCAGCAAAGTGTGCTTCCTATAGAGACCAGACAGGGGAAGAAATGAAGATACTTCAATGCAACATGCACAGAAGCAAGACCGCAGATTCTCTCCTACCTCAGCTCATGCTGGAACACGAAGCGGATGCGGCGGTCATTAGCGAACAATATTCAGCTCCAAACAACGGAATATGGATCGAAGACCTCTCCTCGACGGCAGCGATATGGCTGGGAAAAAATGGAGGGTTTCAAGTAACAAACAGCGGAATAGGAAACGGCTTCGTCTGGATAACGAGTCATAAACTCACATTAATGAGCTGCTATTTAACACCGAGCGACACTATGGCCGAATTTCAAGCTAAATTGGATAACATCGAAGACACGGCGCGACAAATAACTGGCAACCTGATTATAGCTGGAGACTTTAATTCTATAGACATGGAATGGGGCACACGGACGACAAATACGAGAGGGATGCGAATAATTGACATGACCGCAAGGCTGGGACTCATTGTCGCAAACGTGGGAACTAAGGCGACTTTTAGAAGGCCAGGATGCGAGGGCACTATCCCTGATATAACCCTAGTGTCCGAAGGTTACGCACAATCTACGCCAGTGGACTGTACTTGAAGACTTAACAGGCAGCGACCATCAGTACATAACATACTGTGTCGGAGAGGACACAAACCCAACAACAGTGAAAGGAAACAAAGGAATGCGGAAATGGAATTCCTCGAAACTAAACACGGAAAAGCTACTGGCTGAAATATATGCAAACCCGCCAATGTATTGCGCTGACAGCACAGCGAAGATCAGAGTGGAGAAGACTTTAAACAGCATAACACGGCCCTTCGGGGCAGCTATGCCCAAAATAAAAAGCACACACCCAAAGAAAGCAGCGCTATTTCTAACATAGTATGGTGCACTAACAATACATCGCAGCACTTTATTTTGAAAACTTTGGATAGTGGCAATGTATATTTCACTAGCACATCCCCAAAATTGGATGCCATAGGTCCAGGTCGGCTTCAGTATTTGTTTATACACCATTAGTTTGTTGTGAATTGACAGGGTAGAGTGTCTGTCAATAAGGTGGTACAATTTGTTGAGTTTCAGGTCAAGCTCCTCTCGTTTTTTCTTTACGTGAGATTTCCAGCGCAATTTGGCGTCGAGTGTATTACCCAGGTATTTGGCTTCGTTGACATGTGGGATTATTAACTCATCCATGAAAATCGGTTTGTAAAGTATATTTGTCAGTGGAAAAACTATATGCGGTGATTTGGTTTTGTTAAACTTAATGCGCCATTTCTTAGCCCATGAAGCAATACAATTAACAGCCTCTTGTAGCTTAGCCGTCGCGTCTTCGATAGTGTTACTTGTAGCCAGAACGCCAGTATCGTCTGCAAATGTTGCAGTTACTTGCTGATTTGCTGTTGGTAGGTCGTATGTATACAGGAGGTACAGCAGAGGCCCCAGGATGCTCTCTTGCTGTACACCAGCACTAATTTTTTTCAAAGAAGAATGGGCGTTTTCGTACTTAACACTAAAGTACCTGTCATCAAGGTATGATGAAAGCACCTCGCAATATTGCATTGGCAACAATGTCCGCAGCTTTTGTAATAGACCTGCATGCCACACCTTATCGAAAGCTTGTGAAACGTCTAGGAAGACAGCGGAACACACTTTTTTCCCTTCCAACGCAGTTTGGATTATGCACAACTCTGTGGATTTGATCAGTTGTCGAATGATTTTTCAAATAGTTTTGACAATGCTGGCAGTAAGGATATTGTCCTATACGATGATACGTCGTTGAGTGATTTCCCAGGCTTGGGTACCATGAGTACCTCTGCGAATTTCCAATATATAGGAACATGCCTCAACCTGAAGCACATATTAATTAAAGCAGACAGATAAGAGACGCAATTATTGGTTAGTTTACGAAGAACTTCCGTCGTTATTAAGTCAAGTCCTGGCGCTTTTTTTAGTTTCATTTTATGAATTTGCTTACCAACTTCTTCGGGAGTTACTTGAGTAATGTGGGTATCGCACTCTAGCCAACTTTCATTAATAACTATTTCATCATTTCCATCATTTGGACATAAGGTCTTTTCAAGATGTTCAGCAAACAACTTTGCTTTTTGTGCGCTTGTTTTGGCCCACAGTGTATCGTTGATTTTAACTGGAGCACAGTGTTGTATTGGCTTGCTGAATGATTTAGCCGCCTTCCACAAAGAGTACTCTGTCGTCTTGTCAGCTGTAAGATCCATCAGAAATCGATTAAATGTGTCATTATTGAATGACTTGATTGCTGTGTGTAAATGTTTACTGGCTAAGTTTAAATTCGATTTGATTGCTGGAGATATGGTTTGTTGCCAACGTTTCCGTAGCTTCCGTTTCTTTGCAAGTAATTCCAGTCAGTACAAGCATTTACTAACGTTGATGTGCTTTGATTTAATGCTGGGGTTTGGGAAATTACCAATTGCACCGGCGAATGGTCAGAACTCAGATCAAATCCTTCAGTGATAGTTAAATGCGCTGCAGGAATGTTTTTGTAGACAAAGAAGTCAATTAAGTCTGGTACTTTGCTAGTATCCGGTGGCCAATATGTTGGTTTACCAGTTGAAATTGAATTACAACATGTACGCTGCATGGCTTTGAATAATTTTCTTCCTTTTGTCGTGGTGAGCCTTGAGCCCCAAAACGTATATTTTGCGTTGAAGTCACCTCCAATTATAAAACGACCATGGAAACGATTAAAAAGAGACAAATAGTCTTCATATATTTTAACTGGTGCCTAGGTGGACTATATAGAGCAGTTAGAACCAGTGGTTGTTTAGAAGTTTCAACGGAAGCGGATGTGGTTTGAAACTCTATTTGTGCTCATTTGGTCCTCCAAGTGATGTTTAATGGAGCTTTTGATTATGACTGCGCTACCACACCTTGCACAATTGTCAAGATGTATTGTATGGTAAATCGCGTATTTTTTAAAGGACACACGCGATTGCTTAGTAAAATGAGTTTTAGCAATTAAGCATATATCAATATCTTCATTGTTAAGCACGACTTCCAGCTCATTTTTGTGTTTGGCTAAACCATTTGCGTTCCATAATATCAGTCATAATTTAAAAATTGCATGTTGTGCTCCAGGGCTCCCAAGCGCAATTCCAATGCTTTGAACATTTTTTCCTGGCGGTCTAGCTTTGCCAAGATTATTGACAGCGCATCGGTGATTTGTGGGGCAAAATTGGGGGCAGAGCCTTTCGTTATTTGAGCATAGCTTGCTGTTTTAGTACTCGTAGATGGTGCAATTTTGGTGGGGACATTTTTGGACGCAGCAAATTGATTTTTATCGCGATCCTTCGTTTTAACAAAAGTTGTCTTCTTCGATCTGATTTTTTGTGATACTTTCGCAATTACACAGCCACGATAATTTGCTGGGTGCGACTCACCACAATTGCAGCATTTGGGTTTATCAGCTATTGGCTTTTGGCACTCTGAAGATATATGTTTGCCAGCACATTTGACGCATCATGGAGGTTTCCCACAGAAATTTTTTATGTGGCCGAATGATTGGCAACTTTTGCACTGGGGAATTAAGTTAGATGATTTTATTGGTTCAATTTTTACAATTGTATTTAAAATGTTTTTGATTTCGTGAATTTTCTTCACATCTTCAGAAGAGTGGAATGTCAGAACGAACATACTCGTATATATATATATATATATATATATATATATATATATATATATATATATATATATATATACGTATATATATATATACGTATATATATATATATATATATATATATATATATATATATATATATATATATATATATATATATATATATATATATATATATATATATATATATATATATACGAGGTGTGATCAAAAGATAACCATTAATTTCATCTTTTCGTGAGTTACGTATGTTCGATGTTCGCATTTTTTTTTTATGTTGGTACACATGTCTGTTATATATGTTGGCAATACCAACCATTTTGGATTGTCAGTTTGTTTTTGACAGATAAAAAGGTTAGTCGTGTTTTGGTGTGCTCTTCGATTTTGTACTATTCGAAAAAAATGGATCAAAAAAACTGTATTCAGTTTTGTGTAAAAAATGAAATTAAATGCGCAAGGACATTTGAAATGTTGACTTTGGCCTTTGGCGAGTCTACTATGAGCAGAACACAAGTTCAATTGTGGTATAACCGGTTTAAGGAAGGCCGAGAAGATGTCAATGACGATGCTCGTCCTGGTCGCCCGAGCACGTCAACAACCGATGAAAACATTGACGCAGTGAAGAAAATGATTTTAGATAATCGTCGAATCACTATCAGAGAGGTTGCTGATGATGTTGGATATCGTTCGGCTCATGCCAAGCAATTTCTACGGATGTTTTACGCATGAAACGTGCGGCAGCGAAGATTGTTCCAAAATTGCTAAATTTTGAGCTAAAACAACGTCGCATGGACATCGCTCAGGAGCTGTTGAACATCGTCAACGACGATCCAGATTTCCTCAAAAATATATATATATATATATATGATGGAATACGTATATATATATATGATGGAATTCCACATAAGCGAACAATAGTTTCCTCAGTTTTACTTAGCTGGCGTTTAGAAAAAGGTCCGCCACCAGTTGCTCGCACATCGACTTTGTTGTATGCCCTGAATATGTTATTATTTTGACTTATACGCCAGAAACAATATATTTTATCACATATATATACATTGTTTCTTAATGACACTCCAAAACACCGTATCGCTAGCACAGAAAATGCATTATTCATGTATCTGGCTATACACTTTTATATTAATTTTCAAAATTTCATTATTTATATTTTATTTTATTTTTATTTGTATATTATTTATTAGAACCGCTTTTAAATTCAAACTTTTTTATTTTTATACATGGAGTCTTTCAATTCTCCTATATTTAGAGTCATCTGTACCATTTTACTTTCTCATGAATTCCATGGCGTGGTTGCTAAACAAAGCTTTCTAACTGGGGCTCAAGGTGAATTTGCTTATACGGTGACTGCAAGAACAAATGTTTTTGAACTAATTTTCCCGACATAGCTATCAAAACTGATTTTATAGACAAATGTGATCAAAACAAATCAACAAAAAATTGTAAATAGAGTTTTGATTTGAGTGAGTAAGAGTTATATATATATATTTATATATATATATATATATATATATATATATATATATATATATATATATATATATATATATATATATATTTATATATATATATATATAACACGCCACACTAGCTTCAGCACAGAAGATGAGAACGTGTGCACGGCTCCAGCGCTGCGAACGGAAAGAACGAATGGAAAAGCCGGAAACACGAAGTGTGTTGCTCAGCAGCCAACACAGGCTAGTTCCGGTTTACCCATAAACACGCTGTGCGACAGCGACAGCGTGTTAATATGTATATATTCCATCATATATATATCATATTTATCATCATATATGTATCAACATGGACCCTCAACAATTCAACCAATCCATGGCAATGATGCTACAGGCAGTTCAAGGTAGAGCAGCGGCACCGAGAGCAGAGACTCCTGTGGAAACCAGACTGTGAACACGGCGATATTACCAAATTACGAGAATTTCGATGCTAGGAAGGAATCAAGCAGCGGTTTGTAAATGAAAAATATTATTTCTAATACAAATTATTGTTCTAAGTTATTGTTGAATTCAATAGGTGCAAGTCATTTCAACACAATCGCATCTCTAGCAGCACTGAAAACACCCGTTGAGCTGAAGTACGACGAGTTAATCAAACTCCTTGAACAACATTTGTCACCCAAAAAAATTGTGCTGGTAGCAAACACAACATAAATTTTTATCAAAGTATCGAACACCTCAGCAGTCAATGGCTGATTTTGTGACTGCATTACGAGCAGATATAGTAGATTGCGATTACGTATCGCCTTGAGAATGTAAGGGACCAATTGCTGACATGTTTCTACTCCCACAATTTATTAGAGGAATACAGGATAACAGCATATGGGAGCAACTGCTAGAGTCGGAAGTATCAAACTTTAGTGACATCGTGTCAAGGGCAATTACTATGGAAGCAGCGAAAAGCGACTCTAAAGAAATATCTCAAAGAACATAATATACCTCAACTCCTACTGTTGAAATCAACAGAATATATTCGAATCAAAATAAACAAGTTCAACAGCAATCGATGAAAAATCAAAAATCTAAAGCAAAAATAAATTTTCAAGAATTGGATATTGATGCGTTGTCTCCGTTGTGAAACAAACAATAATTTTGCCAAAGCCTGTAGAACAGATCAATCAAAACTAAAATGCACAAGTTGTAAAAAAAGGTCACAGATCGATCAATTATATTATTAAAAGTAAATCTAAATGAATCCATAGCAACTATATTGAAGATAGAACAGTCTATCAAGTAAAAGGGTTACGTCAAATAGTCAACCTTTTGCAGAACAATGAATCGAAAGCTATTCAATATTTCCAGGCATGTGTTAAAATTGAAGAAAACCAGTAGTCTTCGCTGTTGACTCGGGTTCTGGGTACACATTCATACCTGGAGACAAATTCGCAAATCTAAGGCGCACCCCATTGTTGCCAACAGATGTTGGTGTTTGTTCTTATACGAAAGTTTTATGTGGACCGGATGGTAAAATTGAAGTGAACTTTGATTACAATGGAATTTCTGTGAATGTTTTTATCGTGCCTGAAGAGTACGCAGCATAATTGGGGTGATCATGGATTCGTAATTATGAATAAACTTGAACGAAATAGATAAACATAATACCAACAATCGAGAGCGTGAATGCTATACGCAATTGTGGAAAAAGTTGATCAAGAACTCGAAGCTCTTGAAGCTTCAGGTATATTTTTTGTCGTAGGGATTTCTTCATAGCTTATATGCATGTTCCAGTAGGGGAAAACTCCAGTATAATTCATATAATTTCTACACACATAGGAATATATCGGATAAATCGATTTTAATATGGTATTAAAACCACGTATCAGAATTTAATCGAATTGATAAAATCTCACAAGAATGCATAGAGTTTCTGGAACACACTATTGAGAACAATCAAAATTCAAAGTCTACAACAAAAAAAAAGGTTTCCGCAATATTCGATATAGATACGCCAACATCAAATGATGAAGTAGAGGTTTTTTAGGTATGGTCACATACTAAAGATTCATCATAAATGCGTCAACATTAACAACACAATTATGTGTTTTTAGAGGACATCGAGATGTTATTCCTATGTCTCTACAAGCTTCTGTCCTGCAAGAGCTTCATCAAACTCATATCGGCATAACAAAAATGATACAGCTTGCATAGCTAAAGTACTATTACACCCCTGGAAAGAACCAGAACATAAAGTGAAGATACAACTTTTTAGTTTGTGTCGACGCCAAGTCAAAGTGGTCAGCGATTGAATCTGTACCTATATCGATATTAACTATAGAACTACTGATATTTTCGTTAGAAATGGATATCCGGATGTGATGGTATCGGATAATGCAACAAGTTTTGCAAGCGAAGAGTTTCAAATATTCTGCAAGGATTCGGGTATCGCTCAAAAATTCATTGCACCAGGTCATCCAGCTACAAACGGCTAGCAAAAATAAATGTGCAAAACCTAAAAAGAAGACTTAAAGCTCTGGGCGATGAATCAAAATCTATCTATAAAAAAAATTACGGAAATACTTTTTCGAACAACGGGAGGACACCAGCGGAACATTATCTTCAACGTAAATTCCTTAGTCTCTTCGATGCGCTTAAACCTGTCAAGTTACTGCGGAATTAAGTCCAGCAAGTGTGGCGCGAAAACTAGCCACGGGAAAAAGAGTACAAGCACGCTACTACGCGAACAACAAATTGCAATTGCGGCTTGGTACATTATAAAAAATGGGTCAATTACTTTACATGATTAAACTGGATAATGGCTAGGTTTTTAAAAGATCAATCAGTTGTCAAGTGATATTCAATGAGAAGAGAAGGAATCGTTTAAGTTGGAAGATGATGTCGACTCGAGTCCTGAAACAAAAAGCATGGGGTCATATTTCAAGAATTTAGTAGAAGTTCCGAGCTCCGCGTCAGAATCTCAAAATTTCAGTTATTGTAAAATAGTACAAGTGACAGCACATTCAAATGAGATGTCAGCCGTTTCATCTGAAATTCCTGATCATCGATCCCATACAGCAAGCAGACAACGGCGAATGCCAGCATATGATTACGTTACAAATTAATAACTTTAAAATTACGGTAGCAGAACTATTATAATTACTAGTGTTATATCGAGGTATTACTGTAGTTGTGTGATACGAGGCATAACTGTAAGCTGTCAGTTTTATACTTACTTACTTTTGGCGATATTGAGATAAGAATGACATTTATTCAACAAGTTCAATAAAGTTACTTTTTATGATGATTAAATATTTTAAATCAATCTCGATTCTGTATAAAAGTTACAACAAATGTTATGTTAAATTTAACATTTTTTCAATTGTTCCATTGCATATGCGTGAAAAATTCATGTATTTTACCGTCGTGGGAGAATTGTCTTCTCTTATTATTCTTAGAGAAATTGAGGCCGTAGATTTGATCCATTGAATTGTGCTAACTGAATTGTGGTATAATAATGTGTAAAAAAAACAAATAAAAATATTAAAAATTACCAATACTGTGTGGTTTTTAATCCTTATGTACAAAGTTTGTCTATTTTAAATTAAAACTGTTTTATTAAAACTCTACTTTTCTCATTTTTTCAGCAACAATGTTTCAGACTTTACCAGAACAATCAGCTGTCTACCTTGCTGAAATCTATAAGGAATTTCTCTTGCAACGTGAAGATTGCCTTCGAACATTACGGGTTTTTCTACGTGAGCTAATGCGTTTGCTACGCTTTGAGTTTAACATAACAAAGTTTTGTAAAATATTTTTAAATGAAAAACAAGATATTTCTAAACAAATTGGACAATCAGAATTTAAAGATAGAATATTTTATTCGATGGTAGATATCACTTGTGTGTGCATGTTACTGGCAGTTTCGCCACACGTACGCGAATCAATAATTAATCTTCGCACGAACCGGGATATGAAATGTAATCCCGTGCTAATGAAATTTTATAATCAAATATCACAAGTTCAATTAGATGCAGTGTCATGGATGTATGAAACAGTTCCTAACCTCTTTAATCTGCAAAGTATGGATTACAATCAAGCATTACAAAAAGTATTACTTCTTGAGAATCCCGATCAATATTCACGATGTGATCAGTGGCCATCTGAACCAGAACGTGCAATTCTACTACGAATGATTTCTGAGACACCTATTCATGAAGAAACTTTGCTACGAATTATATTGATCGGCATAACCAAGGACATACCCTTTACTATTCCGGATACGATTGATCTAATAATGCTTGTTATTAAAAGAGCTTCCGCTATGCGAAATACTAATTGCCCAGCGATACAAGCAAACAAATTTGACATAATAGATTTTCTCTTTAGCATGGCAGAATACCATCATCCAGAAAATATAAAACTCCCTATTGATTATAACCCTCCAAAATTAGCGATAATTGTTTTATACTGGAAGGCTTGGCTAATTATGCTTATGATTTCTGCTCACAACCCATCTACATTCGGTGCTTTTTGTTGGAATCACTATCCTACGATGAAAATGTTAATTGAAATGTGCATAACGAATCAGTTCGATGAAAAGGTTGTATCAAAGGAAGAATTACAGGTATTTTTTAATTGGTAATTTCTATACTTTTAATATAGGTAATAGACTTATAATAACAATGTAAAAAATTGTATCATTGGAATGGATAGGAATAAGTAGCATATTAATAAGAGTTAAACTGTAAAATGTTTTATTTAAAATTATTAGAGAACATTTTTTATTTAGCGATAATGCTAATCTTAGGAGTAATAAATAAGTAAACAAGCAGACCTATCGTATATGTAGTAAGGAGACGCTATATCAAGGGGAATTCACTATATAGGTTCGGGGTATCATTGGGCCTTTATCTTTAAAATGCTGCAGGTAGCGCACTTCTGTCAATGGAAAACGTTAGCGAACGATGACAATATATAGTAAAAAATACGATCATATTCCTCGGTTCCCTCTACTACTGATGAAGTGTTTTAAATGATTATGAAATTATTTAAACTAATTTATTAGTTTTGCATACACAGTCCAAAGGTTAATCGAAGCAGACGTCGGTATGTGAATTCTATTGACCATGATTAAGTTATAATTCAAGTGCAATTAAAAATAGATATCGGCTTGTATAACGTAACTAAATTAAAATAAAAACGAGTACAGAAGTCTGAAGTCGGGTTAGACCGTATAGTTTTAGTAGGACCCACATCTCCATTACTGCCAAATTGCGTCACGATTCCATCAATTGGTCTAAAGTTATAGTCATTTTAAAAAAGGTGAAAAAGGTTCCTGGTCTTTTTCCACGCATACCTCCCATATAAGGAACCTTTTTCACCGACGCCAACGCGAGGCACACGCTATGGGGTAGCACCGAGGATAATGAAAGGGGTGAGTCACTTTTTAACTTTATAAATAATTCGAACCTTACAGTATGTAACAGAGGGAATACTCCCACATTTACCTTCCCCAGCTCTAATAAATGTGCTGGATGGGAAGAAGTCCTAGATTTAACTCTTAATTTCAGAAGACGCATCAGTCCAGGTAGGAGAATGGAGGGTATCCAACAAGAAGTCCTTCTCGGACCATAGTTGGATAGTTTTCAAGGTAAATTTGAAAACCGTAGATGCTATTGCTTACAGAAACCCCAGGAGAATAAAGTGGGATACTTTTACGAGGGTAGCTAGCTCAAAACTTAAAATTTCTAACACAATGAAATTTGAATCTACTGAGGCGATAGACAAAAAAGTGGGGAATCTTGAGGAAGCTCTTAATATAGCTTACAAGTGCGCTTGTCCCGTCACTAGGAGTAGAAAAACTCTTCCACCATGGTGGTCCGAAAAATTATCGGATCTCAGGAAGCGAACCAGGAAACTGTTAACCAATGTTATAGGGACGAAGATTGGGCACGATATAAAGGGAATCTCAAAGTTTACAAAAAAATCGATCAGGGAAGCCAAGAAAAATGGCTGGAGAGAATTTTGTGAATCAATTGAGGCAACCTCTACTTCATCAAGACTCAGCAAGATACTGTCCAAAGAACACACCAGCCCCTCTTTCCTTAGAAAGACGGATGGTGCATGGACGGAAACATCTTCTGAAACACTTGATTTCTTACTTCAAACACACTTCCCAGACTGTAAAGATACCGCGCATGTATCTCCATTACCCGTTATGGGCAATCAGATGCCACCGGTTTGTGACCTGATATTCACGGACGAAAATATCAAACACTATAAATTGTTTCTCGCCTTACAAATCGCCGGGCTTGGATGGGATTTTCCAAACATGCTGCAAAGGTTACAGGTTGTGGTGATCCCATGGCTGAAGGGGATATGTAAGGCATGTATACGCTTCAACTACATCCCCCTCAGTTGGAGGAAGGTAAAGGTAGTTTTCATCCCAAAAGCGGGGAAGATTGGGCACGAGTCGGCAAAAGATTTTAGACCCATTAGTCTTACGTCGTTTCTTCTTAAAACAATGGAGAGGGCTCTGAAAATCCACCTTAGGCATACAGTGGATCAGTTTCCCCTCTCGAAGTCGCAACACGCATATCTCAGGGGTAAATCTACGGAAACAGCTTTACATGAGGTAATCCGATCAGAAGAAATCCGTTCCATATCACTCACTGGATGTACGAAGCAATCGTGCGTCCAATACTAACTTACGGTTCAATAGTCTGGTGGCCAGCTCTAGATAAGGGCTATAACGTTCAGAGACTTAGCAGAGTTCAAAGAACAGCTGCCGCTGGCATTGTAGGGAGCCTGAGAACATGTCCAGCGGAGGCACTCAACGTATTGCTACACATCCTCCCTATCGACCTGTACATTAAGAATGTAGCCTGCAACAGTGCGCTAAGGTTAAAATCGAGAAACTGCTGGTCTGAGCGAACGTACGGTCATGGTAAGGTGCTATACACAGTGGCGAGGGAGTTAACACAAATGACGACAGATTACATAGTACCACAACCGGACATCAAAAAGGACTTCAAGGTTAGATTTCCCTCAAGAAAATTGTGGTCGAAAAGGAAACTCCAAATGGAGTACGATATACCCATTTATACGGACGGGTCAAAATTGGACTTGGGCGTGGGGGCGGGGGTCTTTTCTCCGCACGCTAACATTAACTACTGTACACGCCTACCCGATACAGCTACAGTTTTCAGGCGGAAGTACTCGCGCTCAGAGAGGCATGTCGACAGATCACCCACCACATTAGAGAAGGGCAGAGGAGCACGGTTGCTATTTTTATGGACAGCCAGGCTGCCATAAAAGCCCTACAATCAAACACCATCAACTCCAGACTGGTCAGAGAGTGCAGGGAGGAACTTAGGGCGCTAGGTCACCATGCTGACATCACAATCATCTGGGTCCCCGGACACAGGAATATAGATGGAAATGAGAAGGCTGATGAATTGGCGCGCAGAGGAGCCTCGATCTAATCCATGTGGAACTAGTACCTGTTTCCATGGGTGCGATTAAGAGGGGCAACTACATGCACTGTCTTACCTTAGCGGGCAATAGATGGAGGACACTTACAACATGTAATACATCACGTGCGACCTGGCCAGCCTTAAACACAGCGAGATCTAGGGATCTCATAAACAGGGACCGCGTGGACACCAGCCGCCTCACGGCGGCCTTTACGGGTCACTGGCTCGTGGGTACTCATGCAGAGAAATTGCAGAGACCGTACAATACCCATTGTAGAAGTTGTGGAAATTCAGAAGAGAAGGAAACCTTAATCCACTTGCTTTGCGAATGCCCGGCTCTGGCGGCCGCAAGAAATAGAACACTAGGAAACTATTTCCTAGCGAGTTTATCCGATCTCTCGGGTGTAAAACCAAAATATCTTTTAAGATACCTAAACTCCACAAAGTGGATTTAGTGAACAATCCATCGTTTTCTCCGGCGTTAGGAGAGGTTGTGGTATCAAAACGTCGCTAAGGCGATAATTGTGATCCATGTGAGGACCGACTTGGATCAGCCACTGAAACCAACCAACCAACCTTTTTTAAAGGTAAAGGGTATAAAAAAGTACTCCACCTTTCTCATCATCTTCGTCATCTTCAATACCTGATCATTCTTAGAGGCATGAGTACGTTACTTACAGGCTCGCTGGGTAGTAAGATTCCGATTTTTGCAATGGCTTCCGCACTCTCGTTTCCTTCTATGTTCTTATGCCCTGGCACCCAGTAGATATGTAGCTTCCGATTGGTGGCCAGCCTATTCATTGCTGCCTTGCATTGCAGACAATTTCTGAAAAATGCACAGCATGAAGTATAGCTTTGATCGCAGTCTGGCTATCTATGTAGAAGTTTATTGTGGAGTTCGTAGTTTCTGTTATGCAGGGGAGCCCTGCGGCTTTCCATGCTGCAAAAACTGTTAGGTAGTCTGAGCCGTCCGTGAAAATGTTGATGGTTTTGCATTTAGCATTCATACCTCTATGCCATCCCTCCTTTTCAATAGTTGTTTTTATTTGTTTCCGCAGGCTAAGAATAGGAGTCACATAGTCAGTGTTGACCGTCAGACTTCGACCTACAGAGCTATGACCGAAGGATCGAAGAGAGAATTTTTTAGTGGCCAGCAACATTCCGCAAGGTTTTCCGCAAAGAGGTCGGTTGGAAGTAAATTGAGAATGGTTTTAAGAGCAGTCGTTGGTGTTGTCTTTAGGGCCCCGTCACACACAGTGCCGCAAGTCTTAACAGCATCCACCCAAACCAAAATACAGAGTAAAATAGGTCTTGCTATGGCTGTGTAGCACCAGTGCATCAGAGAAGGAGAGAGGCCCCAAGTGAATCCAACCTTATTTTTGCAAGCATATAGAGCGTTGGTAGCTTTCTTTACCCTTTCCTCAACATTGAGCTTCCATGGAAGCTTACTGTCTACTATTACCCCTTGAGTGAGACTTTTTAGAGTGAGTACCCTACTGTTCAGTTGGTGGTCATCTTATACCTTCTACTGAAAAGTAGCAAATCAGATTTTTCGGCGTTGACGCTTAGGCTTGGTTGTGTCGCCCAACTGTATATGGTTTTTAGAGTGTCGGTCATTAGGTCACTGAGAGTCGACAAGCATTTCCCCGTTATAACTATGGGTATTTCATCAGCATATGTCACAAGCTTTGGAGCTTTACCGTCAAATTTTTCCAGTATTTTGTTGACAACGAGCGACCAAAGTAGTGGAGATAGGACCCCTCCTTGTGGAGTCCCTCTGCATGTCTCCTTTATTGATTCGACGGCCTTCCACTCTGCCATTATTCTTCTACCGCTCAATAGACTTCGAATCCATAGATAAGCCGCATCATTAATGTTTGTAATTCTGATTTACCTTCTCTTCGAGATCTGTATGGGATTTGATTGTGCTAGGCCTGACCATCTTTCCTTTTCGTAGTGTTTATAGAGGTCCCAGTTTGTATTCCTAGTATTTCTTAAGAGTTTTTCTGAGCATTTTTTGGTAGAAAGTTTGAGCAAAGCTAATGTACCTATGATCAGAGAACCAGGGTATATCGAGTACTCTCCAATCCCTAATCAGTGTCTTGCCACTTGTGTGTAGCGTTATGTCCAAGACGTTTTTCGAGGTGGGCCCCATGAATGTTGGCTCTTCACCCAGATTAACAATATTTAAATTACTTTGCATAAGGTTCAAAAGTGACTCACCTCTGTCATTGATGTCGGCATGCCCCATACCGAGTGGTGTGCGTTTGCGTCCGAACATATGATGGTGGCCAATTTCTCCCTGCTAGCTTTTGTTTCTAGCCTTTGGAGATCTTGCGGAGGTGCCTTTGGAGATTGCCCTTAGAGAGGCTAGATAGAATATAAGAATTCATTTTCTTTCTTACCAATGCAGCCGTTCTTACCTTATTGGCTATGCCCGAGATGTATGTTTGAAAATTCTGTGACTCAGTCCAGATACCACATTACCCGATGCTATCCATGGTTCCTGAGCCACACCCAGATCATACCTCCCTCTAGATTGAGAAGAAGCTCGGCCGAAGAGATTCTATGATAAGAGATTTATTTGCAGAACCCTCAGCTGTCGCTTTCAACTCTTTCTCGGGGTTGGCTGTAGTCGCCATCTCTCCCGTCTCCATCTCATCGTTCAGGTTAAGGGAGGCTTCTAGGATTTCGTCAATACCGAGTTCCTTTTCCACCTCCCCTGTCTCGAGGTGTTTTCGTCATTCAGGTGACGCTTTTTCAGGCGCAGGTACACACTCCCCACACCCCACGCCATTTTCCCCGAATCATGCGTACAATATATCGTCCGCCAATTTGTTTATTTGGAGGATATAGTTTTGTCTTTCGGCCGTACTTGTCGGCTTCGTGATACGCAGCACTGTCCAGTCATTGGACGATATTTCCGGATTTTGGCGTTTAAGTAGCCGAAGAGCATCCTCTCGCTTTACCATTTGAGGGATTAATACCTCCGCTTTGGGTAAAGATGGGATACTGCTTCGGTTCACTATTTCCAGTATCGTCTCGTCCCACAGGCCTTAGAGTGTCTCGACTACTCTCTTAACCTATATCAGTGTCGGATCGTCCTTGCATTTCAGGATTCTAACCTTTTTTTTACCAGCCAGATTCGTCAAAAGATGGCATAGGTACGTCCGGTTCCGCTTCATTTTCGAGAACAATACTTCCGTATCTTCATTTCCACAACTTTCCACCTTTCCTCCGCCAGCTGTCCAAGCACGATACTGCGGTCGATCAGTCCCACCATCAAATGCCGTTTCGGCAACTTCAGTGTCCGCCGCCCCAGCTCTGACCATGCTCGGCTCTGTCCGCTTTTCGCAACCCCCTCCTTTTGCTTATGCCTCTTACTGGAGGGGTCTTCGCTTGTCCAAGAGCACTGCAGTAATCATTCAGGTTTGGTAAGATGCATACAAAAGCCACCCAGTTGTCACCCGCGAGGAGGATATAGCTAAGAGGATTTTCGCCAACCATCTGGAACAACAATAACACAAAACCAATACACGACAAACATAGTAACAGCAGCCACGACAACAACAGTCTACAAATCCAATTCGCCCCTCATGTCGTCCAATGCAGCAGTAAATAATAAACACGCATTTACAAAACAGAAACAATATAAATACAGGCGTTTCTCGATTTAACGATCATTCGATTCTACTAATAACGCATTTAACGAACAGTCAAAGTCATTCCATTGAGTACCTTTTATAACGAACAAACAAAATTCGGCAGTACTCAGTTTAACGAACAACATACAAAATTACTTTGTCTCCATAGAAAATTTATATGTACATACTATGTGCTATTAATATGTGCGTATTCATGCACAAGTGTGTCTTATTTAAAGAGAAACAGAGGAAAAAAAAACGCTAATAAACAGTTACATTTGCTACTGAGGGCAAACACCAAAGCTACGAAATTTTGTAATTTTAAATATGTATTTAGTATTTCATAGCTGATCGGTTTTGTTTGACGCGTGCGCATGCAAAGTTAAAAATGAGTGCAAGAAAGAGACCTAGTGTTAATGAAAAATTAAAAATTATTCATCAATATAATAAAGGAGCATGTGTTTCCGAACTTTCCAAGACATTCAATTTGAAGTCTTCTACTGTGTCAACAATTTTAAAAGCTAAAGAGAATATTTTGAGGCATGCAGATGGAATCAACTTGGATAAAAACCGAAAGGCGTTTAAAAGTGGGGAATTTCCAAGAATGGAAAAAAAAACTATACGACTGGTTTCTTAAACAGCGGGACTGCCATATTCCTATAACAGGATCAATGCTACAAGGATAAGGCGAAGGTAATTCACCAAAAAATTTATGGAGGAAGTTTTAATGCTAGCCATGGGTGGCTGACACGATTCAAAAAAAGATTCGGTGTACGGCTCTTGAAGCAATGTGGTGAAAAGCTTTCGTCCGATGTAGCGGCGGTTGAACCATAAAAAAAAAAAAAAAATTTTCAAGAAGTGGTTTTGCAGTTCGGATTATTAAAAGATGCAATTTTTAATGCCGATGAAACCGGACTGTTTTGGAAGAATCTACCCGATAAAACGTATGTACACTGCGGGGAAAGAAATGCTCCAGGGAGGAAAGTGTAAAAGGAAAGAGTAACCGTTCTTTTGTGCAGCAATGCTAGTGGCACAAAGAAAATTAAGCTCTTTTTAATAGGAAAAGCTAAAAGTCCTCGAGCATTTCGCAACAAAACTGTACCTGTTGATTACTCTTCTTCATGTAATGCATGGATGACGTCTGTCATATTCAAAAAGTGGTTTTTCGAAAATTTTGTTCCCCAGGTTTTATACATGTGAATGCCGCACAAGGTTTTATACATATGAATGCTATAATACATGTGACTATATTTTAGGTGGAACATTTTCTAAATGGGAAAAATTTACCGTTGAAAGCGTTATTGATTTTGGATAATGCACCATGTCACCCGCCGGCTAACGAATTGGTTAAAGAAACAGTCGAAGGAAAAATTTGGGTCCTTTACATGCCACCAAATGTAACACCACTTCTTCAGCCTATGGACCAAAATGCAATTCGGTTGCTGAAACTTTACTACAAAAACAGCCTTCTATCGAGAATTTTTGCAACTTACTGCTTTTTTGAAATCGTTTACTCTATACGATGCTGCGACAGCTTTAGTTTCAGGATGGAAATCTGTTTCTGAATCAGCGTTAGCCAATTGTTGGAAAAAACTTTGTGGCATTTTTGATGATTACGATGAAGAAGACAATCTACCTCTATCGGATTTATTAATTCTAGATGAGGATATTTCAGCAACGAAAAACGGGGTTAGGTTGTTAAATTCAATTTTCCCAGATGTAATGAATTCTTAAATTCGTCTTATCCAGAATGTTTTAACTTTTTCTAATAATTTGTAGGTGGAATTGTCAGCATTCGACTTAAATGGATGGGTTCAACAGACTCCCGCATATGATTTCGACGACGTTGAAGATGAGAGTGAAGACAGTGTACAATACGAAGTTGCGAAAATTAAACACGTAGACGCTATGCACAGTTTTGAAATGTGCATTCAATGGGCCAGGCAAAAGAACATTGATCCTGCAAAGTTGGCGGTGTTGACAGAGCTGCTAGAAGTTGCAGTTCAAAATAACATCAGCATGCCAATGAAACAAACATATATAAATAAATTTTTTAAATGAAAATCTTGGAATCTCTCAATAAATATGAATTGATTTCTTATTTTTTTATGTTAGCTCATTTTTCTTTTTAATAAAAAGTTCAAAAATTCTACTTATTTTGCTATTTTCATCAAATTAATCACAATAATTGCCTTATTATCATAGTACTCGATTTAACGAAAAACTCGATTTAACGAAATGTGCTGGCAAAGCTGATGATCGTTAAATCGAGAAACGCCTGTAATATAATAATTTCTTATTAGTTACATCGAAAAATAAACTCAGAAAAGCAATCAACAAACACATTAACTGATCAAATTACCAACAAATAAGTAAAGAAGTCTGAAGTCGGGTTAGACCGAGTTCGAAATACCCTTTACGACTTTACCGCATTTCCGATGTCCACTATTTGTCTTCACGTCTGAAATACAAAAAATGTACAGACAAATCTTGGTTCATTCGGGTGATCGAAAGTACCAGCTAATCATTTGGAGGAAAGATACCACCGAAAACCTGCAAAACGGTGATATACGGAATTCGGCCAGCACCATACTTGGCGATCAAGTGCCTTCAACAATGTACACTTGGGGCTGAAGCTCTATAAAGGTGGTTTTTAATTGCGCAAATGGTGCGCCCAACCATCAAAAAATAATTCAATATGTTCCAATCGAAGACAAGGAAGTCAAAGTCAGCTTCAACAATGACAACAACAATGCAATCAAAACCCAAGGACTCACATGTATACCGAAGACTGATGAATTCTGCGTCAAGGTGAATCTCACCACACATACTCGAATCGCAGACAAAGTGTCATGTGCCGATGAATTACTGACTGAACTACATACCAAATGTATCACATTCCGTATTAGCCTAAACAAACTCAACAATACTCACATTGCCAGACACATATTTCAAGAAGGCACTAGGAAATCATTTCAAATACATTCGCTGATGCCTCAGAGAAGGCATACGACCTGGAAATATACTCGATCAATCAGCCCTTACGGAACAATTGTCGTGTGCGGCGTGGCGTCTATGCGCCAAATTTCGCGTAACACCACTGAAAGCACAAACAATACCACGGCTGGAACTCTGCTCATCATTACTCAGTGTCCAGTTAGCAGCACGAGTAAAGGAGGACTTGATTTTAATCGATGTCCCAACGTATCTGTGGGGTGACTCACAAATTTTCTCTCGTGGCGCAGTGCTCAGTCAACGCCATTCCAAACCTTTTCGCCATCAGAATCGCAAGAATTCAAGAATTCTCTATCGGCACCTCATGAAAACCCAGCAGATATACTATCCAGAGGATTACCACCGTCCGACGTGACCATAAAACCACAACTTGGTACAACAGCTGCTTGTAATACCTAAGCAAATTTAAATAATTTTGTCTAATCATAAGTCTATAGGAGTAGAATTGTTTAGCAAACTTTTTTGTTCTTTTTGTTTTTAATACCAGTAACAGGATCTATATAAAAAACGAAAAAGTTGTATCCATCTTCTATGTAACAAACTAGAGAGGGTGTTGAAGCGCATCATATACTACTAATTTCAGAAACATTTTGAGTAAATTGTCGCGTGTGCGAATAACAATATCTCTTTTGGTACTTTTGTTGCCGTCTTGATTTTCTAAGAGAACAGCAGAACAGCCACTTCATTAGTTTTAGGTTCGGTTAAACGACGCCTATGTTCTGTTGTTAAATGTTGATCCGCATTAATTACTATTTTATAGTAATTTTCTTGGGAAGCAGGGAATGATTGTGAAATTGGTATTGTGTTGCATTTCTTGCAGCTGATTAAGTACAGCGCTGTTTAAATTTGGTATATGTGCCATTCGAGTGGCTGCGTGCTTTACATAATCTGTGACAAAATAAGTTTGTAGAAACTTGAGTACCGGCCTAGTTTCAGCAGGCAGTAAGGACTCTATTCGGTGGTAAACCTGCCCTTGTACTTTGAAAGTTGGCCTGAAAGTACCTTCACTTATTTCATTTGCTCCAAACGAGGTCATCTGGAATGCATTAGTGTACGACCAAATATTTTGTAGAAAATGTTTTGAATGCGGATGATAGCCATCGAAGAGCGATTTAAGTGGTTATGGTTTAGTGGTGTGATTAAGTGGGACATTTGAGGAGCCAACGAACTTTTCCGGAAGAACAGTACATGCTTTTTATTTCAACTTTCCACTTTAAGAACAAATTTCTTTCATTTTATTTACATTGCACTCGCTGGAATAATCAATTTCTCTCCTATAATTAAAACAGCTTAATTGCTATATGCGGCAACGTTGCAACGTAATATTTGATGGAACTCGTTCCCCATGTAATTGGTGATAACCTTTAAGAGAGTTCTAAGCTGGTCCTATTTGTTTGATAATCGAAATCTTGTTACTCTCATATATCTTGGACGTTAACTGGGCGCTTGGTAGCAGCCTGAGTCCACTGATTCTATTCGTGCGTGTAACAACGCGCAGGAGTTCCGTTGTTAGTCTCTTTTTATTGAAAGATCACCTGATTATATACTATGTACAATCATTATTTCCTAATTGTCAATTGCTCTATTCTTTAGTTTGCACATTCTTCCATTCTTTACCAAAGCGGTTATTGACTGCCCCACTTTTGGAAAGTACTGACCGTGCATGATAGTAAAAGTTCATAGCAATTCAATTGTCGATTGCTTTTGGATTTTGGGTTTTGTTTGTTTTTAATTACTACTTTTTTTCATGATGGTCCTTTTTTATTATCTATTATTTTTTTTTATATTATTGGACTCTTTTTGTTTTGTCCGTTTTCTTTTATTTTTGTTTTACAATATATTCCTATAATTTATTCTTACAACACTACTGCATCCTCCTTCTCCTGGTGAGTTCATTCCCTCGGTGAATTTTGCATTCCCTTCCCCTCTACGGTACGTATACAATTGTAGGCCGGGGTATGTTTTGCTCACAGATAGTCTTTTATGTCGTGGTAGTAGTTGAATTTTTAAAACCTTTGATGTGTCTGTTCTGCAGTTTGTTGAATGGGTGGAAGATGACGCAAGCTTATGCGCGTAGTTCCGCTTCTGACGAAGTCAAAATTAATCTTCGGTGGAAAATGTCGCTGGAGATCTTTCAATTGTAGGAAACGTTGAGAAGTTAGCTAATAAAACTTGGCTACGTAATGCTGTATCTGTTCGTAGTTACGATGAAGTTTGCGCCAGGAGATTATTTTGTTTGCGAATTAAAAAGTTTAAGCTGTGATTGTTGTTGTAGCTGCCTCCTACTTTATTTCTGGAAGAACCTTGGATTTTATATAACATTGTCTGAACAGTAATCTGAGAGGTATGCACATTGGCGAAAGAAATAATGGCTGATATCTTGATACCTTCTTTGCTGAAAACACAAATTTTGATGTTTCCGAACAGGTTTGCAACTATGCAATCAATATTTGTATCATCAGCATTGTCACCATTGGAGTCAAGATAGCTTAGAATTTTATTTGTGACTGCCGTGACTCTTATTTGTTTGATTTAATAGCTATTTTGCTGGTACCATCTTCATTTTCTCATAGGCCTCAGTTCGCAGTAATCTCGCGCATGGGAGTTAGAAACCCCTACAATATTTTGTCTCGAAAATGAATTTTCATTTAACTTTCAGCATAAAATTATTCCCAGACAGGATCGTTTGAAATTTTGACGTTTGGCCTATTTCATGCACGTGTTAAACATTGATTTGTCGGCCGTTTCTTTGTTGTGCTTCTCATTCTTTTACCTTTACTTGGTCGTCTTCTTCTAATAACTTTTCTGACGCTAACTTTTATTTTGCCGCTGCTATTGCCTTCAATCTACTGTTCACCGTTCTCAGGAACAAAGGTTTATCTCACTCTCTGGCTACGACGCTGCAGTACGATCCTTTTAAGTCCATGTTGCATATGATGATCAACCAAGATATTCCCATCTGCACATAACGCCTTAAAACTTAAAAAGATACCTAACCTATACGAGATGTGATCAAAAAATAACCGTTATTTTCATCTTTTCGTGAGTTACGTATGTTCGATGTTCGCATTTTTTTTCTGTTATGTTGGTACACATGTCTGTTATATATGTTGGCAATACCAACCATTTTGGATTGTCAGTTTGTTTTTGACAGATAAAAAGGTTAGTCGTGTTTTGGTGTGCTCTTCGATTTTGTACTATTCGAAAAAATGGATCAAAGAAACTGTATTCAGTTTTGTGTAAAAAATGAAATTAAATGCGCAAGGACATTTGAAATGTTGACTTTGGCCTTTGGCGAGTCTACTATGAGCAGAACACAAGTTCAATTGTGGTATAATCGGTTTAAGGAAGGCCGAGAAGATGTCAATGACGATGCTCATCCTGGTCGCCCGAGCACGTCAACAACCGATGAAAACATTGACGCAGTGAAGAAAATGATTTTGGATAATCGTCGAATCACTATCAGAGAGGTTGCTGATAATGTTGGCATATCGTTCGGCTCATGCCAAGCAATTTTTACGGATGTTTTAGGCATGAAACGTGCGGCAGCGAAGATTGTTCCAAAATTGCTAAATTTTGAGCAAAAACAACGTCGCATGGACATCGCTCAGGAGCTGTTTTTGGAAAAAAACAAAACCGTTATCATGCTTCAACCACCGTATTCACCGGACTTGGCCCCCGCTGACTTTTTCCTCTTTCCAAAACTGGAGACACCGATGAAAGGAAAGCGTTTTGCTACGATTGAGGAGATAAAAGAAAAATCAAAACAGGAGTTGTTGGCGATACCAAAAAAAGCTTTCAGAAGTGTTTCGAGGATTGGAAAAAACGCTGGCATAAGTGTATTATATCTGAGGGGAATTACTTTGAAGGGGACAAGATAGTTGTTGATGAATAAATAAATACTTTATTTTTTTATCACACAATAACGGTTATTTTTTGATCACATCTCGTATATTCTTTCTGACCAATTTTTCCATTATTGATTATTAAAATTTAACCAAAAATTACTTTATGAGCAACCATTGGTTCGAATTTTACTTTTACATATATTTTAAAAATTTTTTAATTTTTCTTACTTGTGAACATACATTTTTTTATAGTATGAATTTTATTTTTTATACTACAATTTTAATACATCGAAATTGTTTTATTACTATTTTTTTTTCTTGACAAATTCGTTTTTCTTTTTAATCGTGAGTAAATTGTTTGCCAATCTAACATAAGCGAGAGTATTTCAAATAAACCCGTTTATACATTGTCAATTGTATGACTAAATTTTTCATTTCACATAATTTTTTTTAAAAATTAGTTATCGCCTGGTATGTATATACCTATAAACGATAGCATCCTCTCACACCCTGTAACTTTCTTGTATATGACCACATAGATACATTCCAGACACATTTTATTGCTTCTAATTTAATTTTGTATTTCCCTTTGAAAGTACAAAAGAGTTTACTTAATATTAATATAGTAATATTCATTGGGAAAGAGGAGTGAAATTTTAATTTTGTAATACCTTTTTTTGTACAAGTACGTACCCGGTATTATAGGTACGATTTGTAACCATTTATTAATTTCTTTTATTTCTTTTTTCGATTTTTCCCTTTCATAGAACTACAATTTTAGCTATTCTTACTTATACTTAAATGTTTCCCTTGAACTTCTTTTTAATCCATTACTTTGTTCCACAGTTTACTTGATCTTGCTTATTATAAATTATACTTAGCTACTAATCCAATCAATTCCCACAAAATCTACTTTAGTTTCATTTTTATTTATGTTAACATCTTTTTTCTTATCCAATTTTTATAGCAAATTGAAATACTCTGCTGCATGCTTATGTATGTATGAGTATGCCCACAATATTTTATGTATGTTTATACGTACTTGTGTGTGACGTTCGTTCATAAATACACAATGTTGACTCGGACAGAATTAATCAAACCCGCTTATACCGCAACATGTATATGTAATGTTTATTTTACTTCCAGTTGCCTAATTCTACTTCTAAATCCTTTCACCCCTTCGAAAATATACTTTTTTCGCTAAAATATATTCGACCTAATCAAGTTTCAAAAAAATACATATATACTTGCTATCATAGTTACTTATTATTATTATTATTACATTACTTATGCAAGCCCATTCACTCATTCATATTTCCTATTCGGACAGATTGTGCCCATCTTCATATTGTTTGCGGTATACGAGGTCTGTTCAAAAATTATCGCGAATTTTGAATTTTCGCGGGCTACGGATGCTCGATTTTCGATCTTTTTGTGGCGGTATGTTGGTACTCATGACCCTCACTTATGTTGGTAATCTCGGCCATTTTGAATGTTCTGTCAGTTTTTAACAGCTATTGTGCTTGGACGTGTTTTAGCTTGTCTTCGATTTTTGTCTATCCCGAAAAATGGATTAAAGAATTTGTATAAAATTTTGTATGAAAAACATCAAAATTTGGCTTTTGCATCATGATAATACCCCTGCTCACACATCATTACTTGTGCGCGAATTTTTGGCCAAAAACAACACTGTAATAATGCCGCAGCCACCGTATTCCCCAGACCTGGCCCTGTGACTTTTTCTTGTTCCCGAAACTGAAAAGGCCCATGAAAGGACGACGCTACGCCACGGTTGAGGAGACACAGACCTCGTATCTGTGCTTGCCGAATACTGAATCACTGCGGGACGTCTACTGAGCGCTTGTTAGCATCCACCGATTTCGGTTCTAACCGCGAGAGTTACAACCCGCCAGAGTTTGTTAGAATCTCCTATTTATTGTAAAAGTACATGCTTATATACTATTACAGTCGTTGTTTTTTCTTAATTTTCAATTGCCCTACTCTTTGGTTTGCATATTCTGCAGTTGGTTACCAATGCAACTATTGGCTGACATACTTTTGGAAAGTGTTGACTAAGCATGAAAGTTCATTGCAGTTCAATTCTCAAATGTGCTCACCTAAAAGCATGCAATCGACTTTTACTTAATAATAACATTTTTATTAAATTATACATGCACGTATATTATTTTATTAATAAAAAAATCTAAACGCTACTTGGGTTATAGTGGACATTGTAGGTTTGACTCACAATAATATAATGTACCAAGTTTGTATCAACGTACGCCTATAAACATACATGCACTCCATATTTATACTACTTGCAAAGTTTGTACGGATGTACAAGCATACGTGCACTGCTAACATTTCCTCCCTGCATGCGCTCCACTTTTCGCTTCGGACAATTCGTTAGTCAATGCACTTTCGGTTTGCCCGAATTAACAAACAAATTTTATATGTTATATGAAGCCTAGAGTCAGAGAAGCTTTGTTAACTTTAGTTGCAACGTGTTTACCAAAAGTAAGTTTTTGGTAAAAGGTCACACCAAAGTCGCACATATGATTAACGGATAACAATGGTTGATTGACAATGAAGTAAGGATGAGCAGAGTGGGATGATCTGGAACAACTCATGTTTGCATTTCTTGTAGTTTAGTTGCATACAATTTATATTGCACCAGTCATCAAGAATATTTAAATAGCAACTGAGATTCATTAGGGTTATTAAATGAATGAAACATTTTTACGTCATCAGCAAACATAAGAATGTTGCAATGGGATATACGCGAAGGAAGGTTATTTATAAAAATTGAAAATAGTAAAGGCCCAAGGTGGCTACCTTGCGGCACGCCAGAAGACGCAGGAAATTCATCAGATAATAGTCATTTAAATATCACTTGTTGGGTACGTTGTGACAAATATGATGTTACCCATTTTAAAAGTAATGGTGGAGAAGAGTTTAAGGAGGAGAAGTCTATGGTTTACTACATCAAATGCCTTACTAAAGTCAGCACATACCCTTAGCAAAGCCATCTATCACATGCGGCAAGAAAACTCCAGGAGATTAGTGACAGTTGAGTTTCCAGGCAAGAAACCATGCTGTTGGGAACTCATAAACGTATGAGCATAGAACGAAATTTGGGAGGTTACGATTGCTTCCAACAACTTAGGAAGAACACTAAGTTTCGCAATCCCACGGTAATTGGATATTGCAGATTTACTGCCCGATTTATGCAGCGGTAAAATATATGACTTTTTCCATATATCGCGAAAAGGACCATATAAGTTAATACTCAAATATGCTAGCATCATAATAAGAGTCATAAAACTACCACAAGCTGTAATCGAGTTTATTGATTCCAGTTTCTTTCTTCTCCTACTTAGTTCTTACTTTCTACTTATAGTTGTTCTCTTTTATATGAGTTTGTTTAAAAACAATACTCAATCCAGCAAGGTGCGTAAGCTCCGCATAGTTTAAAACGATTTTTAGGTGCATAGCACCGTCTAATAAATTTATAATTAAAATAAATAATTTATCGTTTTATTAATTGGCGCCCGAGCAGGGACCGCGAAATAAATAGAAAAAATTTCGTACAAATTTTGCTAATCGCGTTTCCATCAGTCGCGAAGTTTGGCTCCTTAGTCAGCCACATCGAATCGTGGTACAAACGGGGGGAACTTAAGTTCCAGCCTCTTCGCGCGGAAAACTAAAAAAAATTTAACTTAACTAAAAAAGTATAAGAAATGGACGCATATTAACAATAAAAACGTTAAAGAACAAATACGAGACAATTACTTAATAAGTGATAGGTTAAAATATTGACTATCAAAAAACACATATTAAAAAAAAAAAATCAAATACGAATGCTGATAGGCAAAAAAAAAGAATATAATAAACAGAATCACAAACTGGTTTAATTGCTACAAATTCAAAAAAAAAAAAAAATAAATATATATATATATATATATATATATATATATATATATATATATATATATATATATATATATATATATATATATATATATATATATATATATATATATATATATATATATATATATATATATATATATATATATATATATATATATATATATATATATATATATATATATATATATATATATATATATATATATATATATATATATATATATATATATATATATATATATATATATATATATATATATATATATATATATATATATATATATATATATATATATATATATATATATATATATATATATATATATATATATATATATATATATATATATATATATATATATATATTAGACAACAACAATACAGAAAGAAGAACTGTGTAACTGTAAAAGAACAAATTCAATGCCAAGCAATATAAAATTACAAAGAATCAGCAAAATAGAATTGAAATCGAGTGAAGAAATTGAGTGACTTTAATAAGAACAGAAGCCGACAATAAATGAGTAACACACTAAATGAAAAATGTTAATGAACAGCGAAAAATAGCAGACAAATAATAGGGAAAAAAGTCATAATAATTACACTGAATGGACTAATGAAAAGTAAAACATAAATAAAAAACACAACAAATTCAAAAAGAACAAATTCAAAAATAAAAATATAAAAATTATTAAAACAACATATGAACATTTTATAACGAATTTCTGCGTTGATAATATCGAAGAGTGACTACAGAGTTGACTACTGATGATGTTCGTGATTTTGTGAGCAGCCGAAGAATCAGACGCAGCGGCCACCGTGGTTTTCATTTAGTAATACGCAAGCTTAATCATATTGCAGCTTAATCATATTGCATGAAATGTTATGTTCATAGCTTCCTTTAACTGGAAGGGACGTCGAGCATCGGAGTATGGAGGCCGATCGCAAAGAGAGCAGCACATCATCATCATCAGTACAAGCAGTCCTATTCAACAGCAACAGTTCAACACAGCAACAGTCGCTGCAACACTTATTGTAAGAATTTTCTATTATTGTTTAAGATATCTCTTAGCTTCTATAAACTTTGATCATAAGAAATTATTTCAATTCATTCAGTGCTTCAATTAATTTTATAGTTAAGATATAAGAGTTTATTTATATGTTAATATTATAAGTCAACCAAATTTGTTAATAGTTAAAAAATTAAATGATTATTTAAATATAAAAAAAAAGCTTCACAACAATAATTGTAAAATACTGTTTAAAAATGTCAGACGATGAAGATTTAGCAAACCGTTTGAGAAGTGTATCTTTCACTAATAATACTCGTTCAGTCACTTCTACTTCGGCACTCCCACTTATAACTACTGCATCGACATCTAACATGTCACAAAACTCTCAGACATTAAAGAACATCAAAAAGAGGAATTACGTAAAATTATCTCAGAAACTATAGCCAATGTTTTAAATTCGTGTAGCGAGCAGGTAGAACAGGAGGCACAAATTGACTTTAGTAGAAATATTTCTAATGTTGAAAAAATTCCAGATATCGTAAAAACTTTAAGAGAGTTGTCAGGCAAGCAAGGGGAGTTCAGCTCATGGCGAAAATCAGTTGATCGAATTTTTACAATTTACGAGAGCTACAAAAATACGCCTAAGACTTTGCGATTCTCCATACAGTGAGACATAAGATAGTAGGGGAAGCTGATACCGCTTTGGAGTCATATCGTACTCCGCCTGATTGGACTAAGATTAAAAAATGTCTGATGCTCCATTATTCGGACAAAAGGGACATCAGTACTTTAGAATATCAAATGACAACTTTACTTCAACGAAACAGCTCAGAATTTAACCAAAAACATCTGTCACTAATTTTAGACAAGATACATTGTTTCGAGTTAGGAGAAGAAGCATTAAAGACTTGCAAATACCTACAGGGATAAAGCGTTAGACACTTTTGTAAGAGGTCTTAATGGCGACTTACCTAGTCTGTTAAGTGTTAAAGGTCCCACTAGCTTACCGCAAGCTCTGAACATTTGTCTAAAATTATCAAATCTCAATTTCAGATCCAACTATGCAAAAAATATCGTTCGAAACTCACACTCCAAGCCTGCACAACACCAACAATTTAGACAACATTTTTTCCCACAGTTAGCTAATTTTTCGAATACCAACAACTTCAATAAACAACGTACACCAGCTCCGCCATTTAATCGTGATTTTTCCCATAACAATAATTTCAATAGATTCAATAGTCAGCATATGTTAACTCCGCAATTTAATCGAGATTTTTCTAATAACAATAGCTTAAACAGATTTAATAATCATCATACTCCAGTTCCGCTTTTTACTCAAAACCAAAATTATCGTCCACAACTACCCCCCAAACCGACGGAAGTTGATCCATCACTTCGAACAAGACAGGTTGACTACCAAAATAGACCCCTACAGATGCACCAACAACCGTATTTCAACAGACCTCAAATCAACAACCAACCATTTTCAAATAGACCAGTAGCTCAGGATAATAATTTCAAACGACCTCATTCACAGAGTTTCCAACAACCAAACAAACAGCAAAGGGTTTTCAGTACAGAAACTTTTCCATATGATGAGACCAATGATAGCTCCAATAGTACTGAGTGGGAACTTTAAAACTATGAACCCCAAAATGATCAGGAATTCATGGAAAATCAAAATTATTATCAATATTCTCCTGAATCTCAAGATGATCCTTTAATTAACGATGCCATAAATTTTTTAGACTAGCCTCATCTTCATGACCATACTTTCCATTTTAAATGAAAAATGGTAATGAAATGAAATTTTTATTGGATACTGGCTCAAATAAAAATTATGTAAAAGAGAATTTATCCGAAACCCCATAATAAACAATAAAAATTTTTCAGCAAACTCGGTAGGTGGAAAAGTAAAGATCACCCACCATGCAAACATAGAAATATTTAACACAGCAATAGGTAAACTCAAATTTTGTATACTTCCTGGACTTGAAACTTTTGATGGAATAATCGGAAATGACAGTCTCAAGCAACTTGGTGCAGTTATCTTCGCAAAACAAAATTATTTTACATTACTAAATAAATTCAATTTTCCTCTAAAACAACAAAAAATAGAATCAGTAAATACTATTCAGTCACGTTTAGACCATTTGACTCATCTTGACGAAACCATCATTAAATCTATAATTCACCGATGCCCCACATTATTCTCAGATCCAGATATGAAATTGACCTATATTACCAATGTAAAAGGCGAAATTAAGACAAAAGAATCAAGTCCTATTTATTCAAAATCATCCGTACCCAATGGCTCTGAAATCAGAAATTGACACTCAAATAAACGATTTGTTGAGAGATGGCATCATTCGTCCATCAACTCTCCAGTATGGATTGTACCCAAAAAAGAAGACGCTTCCGGTATTAAAAAATTTCGTATTGTCATTGATTATAGGAAACTTAATCAAAATACTATTCCCGACACCTATCCTATTCCGGACATAAACGCCATTCTAGCCAACTTAGGAAACAATAGATTTTTCACTACTATCGACCTTAAAAGCGGTTTCCATCAAATTTCTCTAAATGAAGCCGACATCGAAAAAACAGCCTTCTCCATCAATAATGGAAAATTTGAATTTACTCGACTTCCTTTCGGGCTACGAAATGCGCCTGCCATATTTCAGAGAGCTCTTGACGATATTTTGCATGACCATATCGGAACAAAATGTTACGTTTACATAGACGATATTGTTATCTACGGTAAAACAAGAGAAGAACATTTGGACAACCTGAAAATAATATTCAAAACACTCGGAAGACGCAAATATCAAAGTACAGTTAGACAAGTGCGAGTTCATGAAGAACGAATTGGAATTCTTAGGATTTATCATTAGCGAAGATGGGATAAAAACTAGTCACAAAAAGGTTGAAGCTACCATGAAATTCCCTAGACCGAAAACTCTTCACGATCTCAGATCATTCCTTGGAATGACAGGTCACTACAGAAGGTTCATAAAAGGATACGCCGAAATAGCCAAACCTCTGACTTCAATACTCCGTGGTGATTTGGGAAGAGTGAATAAAAATATGTCAAAGAAAACTCGTATTAACTTCGACGCAGAACAAATAAATGCTTTCAACATGTTTCAGATGACGTAATGTTACACTATCCAGACTTCAACGAGATATTCGAGCTTACCACCGATGCATCAAACTATGCACTCGGAGCCGTGCTCTCGCAGAATAATCTTCCAATTGTTTTCCTCTCAAGGACCTTAAGTAAACGGGAGGAAAGTTACGCGACGAATGAGAAAGAGATGTTGGCAATTATTTGGGCTCTAGGACATCTTCGTTGTTTTTTGTATGGTAGCAGTAAAGTCAAAATTTTCACAGACCATCAGCCACTAACTCTCGCTCTCAGCAATAAAAATAATAAATCAAAACTAAAGCGTTGGAAGGCTCAGCTGGAAGAATATAATTACGAGCTTCTTTATAAACCAGGTTGTCCTAATGTTGTAGGAGATTTATTTTCAAGACCATCACAATCTAATATCAATTCTTTAACGGCCACAGTTCATTCCAGTGATGGTTGGTTGGTTGGTTTCAGTGGCTGATCCAAGTCGGTCCTCACATGGATCACAATTATCGCCTTAGCGACGTTTTGATACCACAACCGCTCCTAACGCCGGAGAAAACGATGGGTTGTTTACTAAATCCACTTTGTGGAGTTTAGGTATCTTAAAAGATCTTTCGGTTTTACACCCGAGAGATCGGATAAACTCGCTAGGAAATAGTTTCCTAGTGTTCTATTTCTTGCGGCCGCCAGCGCCGGGCATTCGCAAAGAAAATGGATTAAGGTTTCCTTCTCTTCTGAATTTCCACAACGTCTACAATGGGTATTGTACGGTCTCTGCAATTTCTCTGCATGAGTACCCACGAGCCAGTGACCCGTAAAGGCCGCCGTGAGGCGGCTGGTGTCCATGCGGTCCCTGTTTATGAGATCCCTAGATCTCGCTGTGTTAAAGACTGGCCCGGTCGCCCGTGATGTATTACATGTTGTAAGTGTCCTCCATCTATTGCCCACTAAGGTAAGACAGTGCATGTAGATGCCCCTCTTAATCGCACCCATGGAAACAGGTACTAGTTCCACATGGGTTAGATCGAGAGAGGCTCCTCTGCGCGCCACTTCATCAGCCTTCTCATTTCCATCTATATTCCTGTGTCCGGGGACCCAGATGATTGTGATGTCAGCATGGTGACCTAGCGCCCTAAGTTCCTCCCTGCACTGTCTGACCAGTCTGGAGTTGATGGTGTTTGATTGTAGGGCTTTTATGGCAGCCTGGCTGTCCACAAAAATAGCAACCGTGCTCCTCTGCCCTTCTCTAATGTGGTGGGTGATCTGTCGACATGCCTCTCTGATCGCGAGTACTTCCGCCTGAAAAACTGTAGGTGTATCGGGTAGGCGTGTCAGTAGTTAATGTTAGCGTGCGGAGAAAAGACCCCCGCCCCCACGCCCAGGTCCATTTTTGACCCGTCCGTATAAATGGGTATATCGTACTCCATTTGGAGTTTCCTTTTCGACCACAATTTTCTTGAGGGAAATCTAACCTTGAAGTCCTTTTTGAAGTCCGGTTGTGGTACTATGTAATCTGTCGTCATTTGTGTTACTTCCCTCGGCACTGTGTTTAGCACCTTACCATGACCGTACGTTTCCGTTAATGTTTTCAAAAATCAGTTATTTTTTAACGGGTCAACTGACACTCCACCGTATCAACTAAAAATAGTTTTCCCAACCTATCACCGCCACATTTTTAACGAACCTGATTCTCCAATAAATTAATCAAACTCTTAAAAGAATATCTTAACCCCTTAGTAATTAATTGCATCAAAACACCTGAACCCATAATGTTAAAAATTCAACAAATATATCCAGACCACTTTAGTAATTACAAAATCCGATTCTCCCAAATAGTAGTACAAGACATAATTAACGAAGACGACCAAAATAATATTATAACAGCCACACATAAGCGAGCTCACAGAAATGCAATAGAAAACAAAACCCACATGCTTGAAAAATATTACTTCCCACAAATGATGAAAAAAATAAAAAAAAATAGTAAATGTTTGTCAAACTTGTAAGGTGAGCAAATATGAAAGGCATCCTAATAACCCAAAACTAGGAAATTCTCCCGTACCCACATATCCAGGACATACAATACACATTGACATTTTCTCCACAGATAAATTTAAGGTATTAACATCAATTGATAAGTTCACAAAATTTGCAGTAGTGAAACTACTTGACAGAAAATCTATTGAAAATGTTCGTAAGCCACTTAGAGAAATTTTATTTTATTACGGCGTTCCTAAGTCTATAGTTTTTGATAACGAAAAAACGTTCAATTCTCAATCAATAAAATTCATGATAGAAAATGAATTAGGAATCCAAATTTACACCACACCACCCTACAAAAGCGAGGTAAATGGCCAAACAGAGCTATTCCATTCGACTCTTTCTGAAATAATGAGATGTTTAAAACAGGACAACCCAGCAAAAACATTTGAAGAATTACTAGAGTCAGCTGTTAACGAATATAATCATTCGGTGCATTCTACCATAGGAAAAAAGCCAGTCGACCTTTTCTTCGGAAGACCCACAATATTTGGTCCTGAAGAATACTAGAAAACTAGGCTAAATAATTACGAAAAACTTGTGGAGCAACAGGAAAAAGACATTACCTATCATAACAAAAACAGGGATCCTATAAAACAATATAATCCAGGAGATGAAATTTACGTTAAAGAAAACAAAAGACTGGGCACAAAATTGACAAAAAGATATAAAAAGGAAATAGTGAAGGAAAACAAAAATACAGTTGTTCATACAGAATCCGGGAGAGAAGTACACAAAAGCAATATCCGAAACTAAATCGTTAAGACATAAACCTCATTTCCAGCAGCCAAATACTGCATGATTTAAAAATCATCCAATAATTTCATTATTTCTGAAAATAAACTTACACGTTTACTAAATAAAAAAAAAATAAAAAAAATAAATAAATAAAAAACAAAAACAAAAAAATACCTAAAAACAAGAAAGTGATAATAATAGTATAACGTAATATTAATGTAAATAATGTTAATGGAATAGTAATATGATGATAATGATAAATAATGAATTTTGGAATTTTAGGATGAAAGTTATAAATGTAAATTGTAGGGTGAGGGATAAAATTCAAAATATTTTTTTCTAAGCTTAAGGAATAAAAACAAAAAAATTTGTAAAAATAAAATTTCAAGTATAAGCCAGGAAACACAATTTACCATTTTTTAATTTTTTCTTTCTTCATTTATTTTTTAATTTAAGAAAAAATGTAATGTTAAGAATTATGAAAATGAAAACTACCACTCAAGAAATTTATAAATTAAAAGAAAAAATTAGCAATTAAGCAAATTAAGAAAAATTTGCAATTAAGCAAATTAAGAAAATATTGAAACAGACTGAATTTTTGAAAAAATTGTGTATTGAATTAAAAAAAAAAAAAAAAATTTTATGACAAAAATATTATGAAATTTGGATAAGCTTATTAGAAATTAAGAATTTATTATTTTGATTTCTGAAACTTAATTGACTTACATTAAAATTTAAATTAACACTATTTAAGGAAGAAGAAATTTAACTAATATTGTAATTTGTTTAACGAGCGAGGACGCTCGATATTAAGAAGGGAGGAGTTAATACTCAAATATGCTAGCATCATAATAAGAGTCATAAAACTACGACAAGCTGTAATCGAGTTTATTGATTCCAGTTTCTTCTCCTACTTAGTTCTTACTTTCTACTTATAGTTGTTCTCTTTTATATGAGTTAGTTTAAAAACAATACTCAATCCAGCAAGGTGCGTAAGCTCCGCATAATTTAAAACGATTTTTAGGTGCATAGCACCGTCTAATAAATTTATAATTAAAATAAATAATTTATCGTTTTATTAATTTATATAAGCGAAGCACTAAAAAGCGAAGTAATCGGTGAGATAAGCTCAAGACAACACTGCTTAAGAATAAAAGAAGGGATTAAGTCAGGACTTGGAGTAAAAGATGATTTCAGCTGAAACAAATGCTTAAGCACAATGTCCTCAACAATAATAGGATGATTAACTATGGCGGGTTGTGTAAAGAAAACGATAATCGGACATTTTATATTCTCCAGTAGAGTAGTTGGACTTAAAATAATCAGCGAAAAGATTACAGATACCCAAATCATCACTGGAGACATTGTTATTATACTTTATCGAAGACGGGAGCGAACTAGTCTATCGTTTTGAATTTATAAAGTTCCAGAATGATTTAGGGTCAACTTTTAAGGTGAATTTAACTTTGGTAAAATAAGTATCATAAGATTTTGGTACTTATATCTAATGGATATATAGGATTTAAAATCGGCTACCTTAGCTCAAAATTGATATCTACGATAATATTTAAGTTTTAAATTACGTAGCCTGCGGAGCCTATCAGTATACCAAATTGTGGAAGAAGAAGCAGTACCCAGACGTTTAGGAATACATTGTTCGAATGCTTCTAACAATTTCCGGTTAAACAAAACCACTGCACTATTAATCATGCATGGGGACTGAGGAGAAGATATCTCCAATAGAGCAGACCTGTCTGTACGATTGGACAACTCCATCTATTTATTCAAATCAGCCCGCTTATAATCAAAAGATTCGATAGGTAAATGATGTACACAACTTGACCTTAATAGAGACTCCAGCAGACACTTCCAACGTTGGATGGTAAAGGTCATCAGTAAACACCAGAGAATCAACAGAGGTAATTGAAATAAATTCCATTTCTTCCACAAAGACCAGATCAAGAAGTCTACCCATCTTATTATAGATTGAATTTACCTGCGAAAGGCCTAAACTGAAAATAGAGTTTATAAACTCAGTATCATTTGAAAATGGGAAGAGTCTAATTGGGTTATCACTTGAATGTTCCCAACACAGACAGAGTTGGCAAATTAAAATAAAGATCACCCACCATGCAAACATAGAAATATTTAACACAGCAATAGGTAAACTCAAATTTTTTATACTTCCTGGACTTGAAACTTTTGATGGAATAATCGGAAATGACAGTCTCAAGCAACTTGGTGCAGTTATCTTCGCAAAACAAAATTATTTTACATTACTAAATAAATTCAATTTTCCTCTAAAACAACAAAAAATAGAATCAGTAAATACTATTCAGTCACGTTTAGACCATTTGACTCATCTTGACGAAACCATCATTAAATCTATAATTCACCGATGCCCCACATTATTCTCAGATCCAGATATGAAATTGACCTATATTACCAATGTAAAAGGCGAAATTAAGACAAAAGAATCAAGTCCTATTTATTCAAAATCATATCCGTACCCAATGGCTCTGAAATCAGAAATTGACACTCAAATAAACGATTTGTTGAGAGATGGCATCATTCGTCCATCAACTCTCCAGTATGGATTGTACCCAAAAAAGAAGACGCTTCCGGTATTAAAAAATTTCGTATTGTCATTGATTATAGGAAACTTAATCAAAATACTATTCCCGACACCTATCCTATTCCGGACATAACCGCCATTCTAGCCAACTTAGGAAACAATAGATTTTTCACTACTATCGACCTTAAAAGCGGTTTCCATCAAATTTCTCTAAATGAAGCCGACATCGAAAAAACAGCCTTCTCCATCAATAATGGAAAATTTGAATTTACTCGACTTCCTTTCGGGCTACGAAATGCGCCTGCCATATTTCAGAGAGCTCTTGACGATATTTTGCATGACCATATCGGAACAAAATGTTACGTTTACATAGACGATATTGTTATCTACGGTAAAACAAGAGAAGAACATTTGGACAACCTGAAAATAATATTCAAAACACTCGGAAGACGCAAATATCAAAGTACAGTTAGACAAGTGCGAGTTCATGAAGAACGAATTGGAATTCTTAGGATTTATCATTAGCGAAGATGGGATAAAAACTAGTCACAAAAAGGTTGAAGCTACCATGAAATTCCCTAGACCGAAAACTCTTCACGATCTTAGATCATTCCTTGGAATGACAGGTCACTACAGAAGGTTCATAAAAGGATACGCCGAAATAGCCAAACCTCTGACTTCAATACTCCGTGGTGATTTGGGAAGAGTGAATAAAAATATGTCAAAGAAAACTCGTATTAACTTCGACGCAGAACAAATAAATGCTTTCAACATGTTTCAGATGACGTAATGTTACACTATCCAGACTTCAACGAGATATTCGAGCTTACCACCGATGCATCAAACTATGCACTCGGAGCCGTGCTCTCGCAGAATAATCTTCCAATTGTTTTCCTCTCAAGGACCTTAAGTAAACGGGAGGAAAGTTACGCGACGAATGAGAAAGAGATGTTGGCAATTATTTGGGCTCTAGGACATCTTCGTTGTTTTTTGTATGGTAGCAGTAAAGTCAAAATTTTCACAGACCATCAGCCACTAACTCTCGCTCTCAGCAATAAAAATAATAAATCAAAACTAAAGCGTTGGAAGGCTCAGCTGGAAGAATATAATTACGAGCTTCTTTATAAACCAGGTTGTCCTAATGTTGTAGGAGATTTATTTTCAAGACCATCACAATCTAATATCAATTCTTTAACGGCCACAGTTCATTCCAGTGATGGTTGGTTGGTTGGTTTCAGTGGCTGATCCAAGTCGGTCCTCACATGGATCACAATTATCGCCTTAGCGACGTTTTGATACCACAACCGCTCCTAACGCCGGAGAAAACGATGGGTTGTTTACTAAATCCACTTTGTGGAGTTTAGGTATCTTAAAAGATCTTTCGGTTTTACACCCGAGAGATCGGATAAACTCGCTAGGAAATAGTTTCCTAGTGTTCTATTTCTTGCGGCCGCCAGCGCCGGGCATTCGCAAAGAAAATGGATTAAGGTTTCCTTCTCTTCTGAATTTCCACAACGTCTACAATGGGTATTGTACGGTCTCTGCAATTTCTCTGCATGAGTACCCACGAGCCAGTGACCCGTAAAGGCCGCCGTGAGGCGGCTGGTGTCCATGCGGTCCCTGTTTATGAGATCCCTAGATCTCGCTGTGTTAAAGACTGGCCAGGTCGCCCGGGATGTATTACATGTTGTAAGTGTCCTCCATCTATTGCCCACTAAGGTAAGACAGTGCATGTAGATGCCCCTCTTAATCGCACCCATGGAAACAGGTACTAGTTCCACATGGGTTAGATCGAGAGAGGCTCCTCTGCGCGCCACTTCATCAGCCTTCTCATTTCCATCTATATTCCTGTGTCCGGGGACCCAGATGATTGTGATGTCAGCATGGTGACCTAGCGCCCTAAGTTCCTCCCTGCACTGTCTGACCAGTCTGGAGTTGATGGTGTTTGATTGTAGGGCTTTTATGGCAGCCTGGCTGTCCACAAAAATAGCAACCGTGCTCCTCTGCCCTTCTCTAATGTGGTGGGTGATCTGTCGACATGCCTCTCTGATCGCGAGTACTTCCGCCTGAAAAACTGTAGGTGTATCGGGTAGGCGTGTCAGTAGTTAATGTTAGCGTGCGGAGAAAAGACCCCCGCCCCCACGCCCAGGTCCATTTTTGACCCGTCCGTATAAATGGGTATATCGTACTCCATTTGGAGTTTCATTTCGACCACAATTTTCTTGAGGGAAATCTAACCTTGAAGTCCTTTTTGAAGTCCGGTTGTGGTACTATGTAATCTGTCGTCATTTGTGTTACTTCCCTCGGCACTGTGTTTAGCACCTTACCATGACCGTACGTTTCCGTTAATGTTTTCAAAAATCAGTTATTTTTTAACGGGTCAACTGACACTCCACCGTATCAACTAAAAATAGTTTTCCCAACCTATCACCGCCACATTTTTAACGAACCTGATTCTCCAATAAATTAATCAAACTCTTAAAAGAATATCTTAACCCCTTAGTAATTAATTGCATCAAAACACCTGAACCCATAATGTTAAAAATTCAACAAATATATCCAGACCACTTTAGTAATTACAAAATCCGATTCTCCCAAATAGTAGTACAAGACATAATTAACGAAGACGACCAAAATAATATTATAACAGCCACACATAAGCGAGCTCACAGAAATGCAATAGAAAACAAAACCCACATGCTTGAAAAATATTACTTCCCACAAATGATGAAAAAAATAAAAAAAAATAGTAAATGTTTGTCAAACTTGTAAGGTGAGCAAATATGAAAGGCATCCTAATAACCCAAAACTAGGAAATTCTCCCATACCCACATATCCAGGACATACAATACACATTGACATTTTCTCCACAGATAAATTTAAGGTATTAACATCAATTGATAAGTTCACAAAATTTGCAGTAGTGAAACTACTTGACAGAAAATCTATTGAAAATGTTCGTAAGCCACTTAGAGAAATTTTATTTTATTACGGCGTTCCTAAGTCTATAGTTTTTGATAACGAAAAAACGTTCAATTCTCAATCAATAAAATTCATGATAGAAAATGAATTAGGAATCCAAATTTACACCACACCACCCTACAAAAGCGAGGTAAATGGCCAAACAGAGCTATTCCATTCGACTCTTTCTGAAATAATGAGATGTTTAAAACAGGACAACCCAGCAAAAACATTTGAAGAATTACTAGAGTCAGCTGTTAACGAATATAATCATTCGGTGCATTCTACCATAGGAAAAAAGCCAGTCGACCTTTTCTTCGGAAGACCCACAATATTTGGTCCTGAAGAATACTAGAAAACTAGGCTAAATAATTACGAAAAACTTGTGAAGCAACAGGAAAAAGACATTACCTATCATAACAAAAACAGGGATCCTATAAAACAATATAATCCAGGAGATGAAATTTACGTTAAAGAAAACAAAAGACTGGGCACAAAATTGTCAAAAAGATATAAAAAGGAAATAGTGAAGGAAAACAAAAATACAGTTGTTCATACAGAATCCGGGAGAGAAGTACACAAAAGCAATATCCGAAACTAAATCGTTAAGACATAAACCTCATTTCCAGCAGCCAAATACTGCATGATTTAAAAATCATCTAATAATTTCATTATTTCTGAAAATAAACTTACACGTTTACTAAATAAAAAATAAATAAAAAAAAATAAATAAATAAAAAACAAAAACAAAAAAATACCTAAAAACAAGAAAGTGATAATAATAGTATAACGTAATATTAATGTAAATAATGTTAATGGAATAGTAATATGATGATAATGATAAATAATGAATTTTGGAATTTTAGGATGAAAGTTATAAATGTAAATTGTAGGGTGAGGGATAAAATTCAAAATATTTTTTTCTAAGCTTAAGGAATAAAAACAAAAAAATTTGTAAAAATAAAATTTCAAGTATAAGCCAGGAAACACAATTTACCATTTTTTAATTTTTTCTTTCTTCATTTATTTTTTAATTTAAGAAAAAATGTAATGTTAAGAATTATGAAAATGAAAACTACCACTCAAGAAATTTATAAATTAAAAGAAAAAATTAGCAATTAAGCAAATTAAGAAAAATTTGCAATTAAGCAAATTAAGAAAATATTGAAACAGACTGAATTTTTGAAAAAATTGTGTATTGAATTAAAAAAAAAAAAAAAAATTTTATGACAAAAATATTATGAAATTTGGATAAGCTTATTAGAAATTAAGAATTTATTATTTTGATTTCTGAAACTTAATTGACTTACATTAAAATTTAAATTAACACTATTTAAGGAAGAAGAAATTTAACTAATATTGTAATTTGTTTAACGAGCGAGGACGCTCGATATTAAGAAGGGAGGAGTTACTACTCAAATATGCTAGCATCATAATAAGAGTCATAAAACTACGACAAGCTGTAATCGAGTTTATTGATTCCAGTTTCTTCTCCTACTTAGTTCTTACTTTCTACTTATAGTTGTTCTCTTTTATATGAGTTAGTTTAAAAACAATACTCAATCCAGCAAGGTGCGTAAGCTCCGCATAATTTAAAACGATTTTTAGGTGCATAGCACCGTCTAATAAATTTATAATTAAAATAAATAATTTATCGTTTTATTAATTTATATAAGCGAAGCACTAAAAAGCGAAGTAATCGGTGAGATAAGCTCAAGACAACACTGCTTAAGAATAAAAGAAGGGATTAAGTCAGGACTTGGAGTAAAAGATGATTTCAGCTGAAACAAATGCTTAAGCACAATGTCCTCAACAATAATAGGATGATTAACTATGGCGGGTTGTGTAAAGAAAACGATAATCGGACATTTTATATTCTCCAGTAGAGTAGTTGGACTTAAAATAATCAGCGAAAAGATTACAGATACCCAAATCATCACTGGAGACATTGTTATTATACTTTATCGAAGACGGGAGCGAACTAGTCTATCGTTTTGAATTTATAAAGTTCCAGAATGATTTAGGGTCAACTTTTAAGGTGAATTTAACTTTGGTAAAATAAGTATCATAAGATTTTGGTACTTATATCTAATGGATATATAGGATTTAAAATCGGCTACCTTAGCTCAAAATTGATATCTACGATAATATTTAAGTTTTAAATTACGTAGCCTGCGGAGCCTATCAGTATACCAAATTGTGGAAGAAGAAGCAGTACCCAGACGTTTAGGAATACATTGTTCGAATGCTTCTAACAATTTCCGGTTAAACAAAACCACTGCACTATTAATCATGCATGGGGACTGAGGAGAAGATATCTCCAATAGAGCAGACCTGTCTGTACGATTGGACAACTCCATCTATTTATTCAAATCAGCCCGCTTATAATCAAAAGATTCGATAGGTAAATGATGTACACAACTTGACCTTAATAGAGACTCCAGCAGACACTTCCAACGTTGGATGGTAAAGGTCATCAGTAAACACCAGAGAATCAACAGAGGTAATTGAAATAAATTCCATTTCTTCCACAAAGACCAGATCAAGAAGTCTACCCATCTTATTATAGATTGAATTTACCTGCGAAAGGCCTAAACTGAAAATAGAGTTTATAAACTCAGTATCATTTGAAAATGGGAAGAGTCTAATTGGGTTATCACTTGAATGTTCCCAACACAGACAGAGTTGGCAAATTAAAATAAAGATCACCCACCATGCAAACATAGAAATATTTAACACAGCAATAGGTAAACTCAAATTTTTTATACTTCCTGGACTTGAAACTTTTGATGGAATAATCGGAAATGACAGTCTCAAGCAACTTGGTGCAGTTATCTTCGCAAAACAAAATTATTTTACATTACTAAATAAATTCAATTTTCCTCTAAAACAACAAAAAATAGAATCAGTAAATACTATTCAGTCACGTTTAGACCATTTGACTCATCTTGACGAAACCATCATTAAATCTATAATTCACCGATGCCCCACATTATTCTCAGATCCAGATATGAAATTGACCTATATTACCAATGTAAAAGGCGAAATTAAGACAAAAGAATCAAGTCCTATTTATTCAAAATCATCCGTACCCAATGGCTCTGAAATCAGAAATTGACACTCAAATAAACGATTTGTTGAGAGATGGCATCATTCGTCCATCAACTCTCCAGTATGGATTGTACCCAAAAAAGAAGACGCTTCCGGTATTAAAAAATTTCGTATTGTCATTGATTATAGGAAACTTAATCAAAATACTATTCCCGACACCTATCCTATTCCGGACATAACCGCCATTCTAGCCAACTTAGGAAACAATAGATTTTTCACTACTATCGACCTTAAAAGCGGTTTCCATCAAATTTCTCTAAATGAAGCCGACATCGAAAAAACAGCCTTCTCCATCAATAATGGAAAATTTGAATTTACTCGACTTCCTTTCGGGCTACGAAATGCGCCTGCCATATTTCAGAGAGCTCTTGACGATATTTTGCATGACCATATCGGAACAAAATGTTACGTTTACATAGACGATATTGTTATCTACGGTAAAACAAGAGAAGAACATTTGGACAACCTGAAAATAATATTCAAAACACTCGGAAGACGCAAATATCAAAGTACAGTTAGACAAGTGCGAGTTCATGAAGAACGAATTGGAATTCTTAGGATTTATCATTAGCGAAGATGGGATAAAAACTAGTCACAAAAAGGTTGAAGCTACCATGAAATTCCCTAGACCGAAAACTCTTCACGATCTTAGATCATTCCTTGGAATGACAGGTCACTACAGAAGGTTCATAAAAGGATACGCCGAAATAGCCAAACCTCTGACTTCAATACTCCGTGGTGATTTGGGAAGAGTGAATAAAAATATGTCAAAGAAAACTCGTATTAACTTCGACGCAGAACAAATAAATGCTTTCAACATGTTTCAGATGACGTAATGTTACACTATCCAGACTTCAACGAGATATTCGAGCTTACCACCGATGCATCAAACTATGCACTCGGAGCCGTGCTCTCGCAGAATAATCTTCCAATTGTTTTCCTCTCAAGGACCTTAAGTAAACGGGAGGAAAGTTACGCGACGAATGAGAAAGAGATGTTGGCAATTATTTGGGCTCTAGGACATCTTCGTTGTTTTTTGTATGGTAGCAGTAAAGTCAAAATTTTCACAGACCATCAGCCACTAACTCTCGCTCTCAGCAATAAAAATAATAAATCAAAACTAAAGCGTTGGAAGGCTCAGCTGGAAGAATATAATTACGAGCTTCTTTATAAACCAGGTTGTCCTAATGTTGTAGGAGATTTATTTTCAAGACCATCACAATCTAATATCAATTCTTTAACGGCCACAGTTCATTCCAGTGATGGTTGGTTGGTTGGTTTCAGTGGCTGATCCAAGTCGGTCCTCACATGGATCACAATTATCGCCTTAGCGACGTTTTGATACCACAACCGCTCCTAACGCCGGAGAAAACGATGGGTTGTTTACTAAATCCACTTTGTGGAGTTTAGGTATCTTAAAAGATCTTTCGGTTTTACACCCGAGAGATCGGATAAACTCGCTAGGAAATAGTTTCCTAGTGTTCTATTTCTTGCGGCCGCCAGCGCCGGGCATTCGCAAAGAAAATGGATTAAGGTTTCCTTCTCTTCTGAATTTCCACAACGTCTACAATGGGTATTGTACGGTCTCTGCAATTTCTCTGCATGAGTACCCACGAGCCAGTGACCCGTAAAGGCCGCCGTGAGGCGGCTGGTGTCCATGCGGTCCCTGTTTATGAGATCCCTAGATCTCGCTGTGTTAAAGACTGGCCAGGTCGCCCGGGATGTATTACATGTTGTAAGTGTCCTCCATCTATTGCCCACTAAGGTAAGACAGTGCATGTAGATGCCCCTCTTAATCGCACCCATGGAAACAGGTACTAGTTCCACATGGGTTAGATCGAGAGAGGCTCCTCTGCGCGCCACTTCATCAGCCTTCTCATTTCCATCTATATTCCTGTGTCCGGGGACCCAGATGATTGTGATGTCAGCATGGTGACCTAGCGCCCTAAGTTCCTCCCTGCACTGTCTGACCAGTCTGGAGTTGATGGTGTTTGATTGTAGGGCTTTTATGGCAGCCTGGCTGTCCACAAAAATAGCAACCGTGCTCCTCTGCCCTTCTCTAATGTGGTGGGTGATCTGTCGACATGCCTCTCTGATCGCGAGTACTTCCGCCTGAAAAACTGTAGGTGTATCGGGTAGGCGTGTCAGTAGTTAATGTTAGCGTGCGGAGAAAAGACCCCCGCCCCCACGCCCAGGTCCATTTTTGACCCGTCCGTATAAATGGGTATATCGTACTCCATTTGGAGTTTCCTTTTCGACCACAATTTTCTTGAGGGAAATCTAACCTTGAAGTCCTTTTTGAAGTCCGGTTGTGGTACTATGTAATCTGTCGTCATTTGTGTTAATTCCCTCGGCACTGTGTTTAGCACCTTACCATGACCGTACGTTTCCGTTAATGTTTTCAAAAATCAGTTATTTTTTAACGGGTCAACTGACACTCCACCGTATCAACTAAAAATAGTTTTCCCAACCTATCACCGCCACATTTTTAACGAACCTGATTCTCCAATAAATTAATCAAACTCTTAAAAGAATATCTTAACCCCTTAGTAATTAATTGCATCAAAACACCTGAACCCATAATGTTAAAAATTCAACAAATATATCCAGACCACTTTAGTAATTACAAAATCCGATTCTCCCAAATAGTAGTACAAGACATAATTAACGAAGACGACCAAAATAATATTATAACAGCCACACATAAGCGAGCTCACAGAAATGCAATAGAAAACAAAACCCACATGCTTGAAAAATATTACTTCCCACAAATGATGAAAAAAATAAAAAAAAATAGTAAATGTTTGTCAAACTTGTAAGGTGAGCAAATATGAAAGGCATCCTAATAACCCAAAACTAGGAAATTCTCCCATACCCACATATCCAGGACATACAATACACATTGACATTTTCTCCACAGATAAATTTAAGGTATTAACATCAATTGATAAGTTCACAAAATTTGCAGTAGTGAAACTACTTGACAGAAAATCTATTGAAAATGTTCGTAAGCCACTTAGAGAAATTTTATTTTATTACGGCGTTCCTAAGTCTATAGTTTTTGATAACGAAAAAACGTTCAATTCTCAATCAATAAAATTCATGATAGAAAATGAATTAGGAATCCAAATTTACACCACACCACCCTACAAAAGCGAGGTAAATGGCCAAACAGAGCTATTCCATTCGACTCTTTCTGAAATAATGAGATGTTTAAAACAGGACAACCCAGCAAAAACATTTGAAGAATTACTAGAGTCAGCTGTTAACGAATATAATCATTCGGTGCATTCTACCATAGGAAAAAAGCCAGTCGACCTTTTCTTCGGAAGACCCACAATATTTGGTCCTGAAGAATACTAGAAAACTAGGCTAAATAATTACGAAAAACTTGTGGAGCAACAGGAAAAAGACATTACCTATCATAACAAAAACAGGGATCCTATAAAACAATATAATCCAGGAGATGAAATTTACGTTAAAGAAAACAAAAGACTGGGCACAAAATTGACAAAAAGATATAAAAAGGAAATAGTGAAGGAAAACAAAAATACAGTTGTTCATACAGAATCCGGGAGAGAAGTACACAAAAGCAATATCCGAAACTAAATCGTTAAGACATAAACCTCATTTCCAGCAGCCAAATACTGCATGATTTAAAAATCATCCAATAATTTCATTATTTCTGAAAATAAACTTACACGTTTACTAAATAAAAAAAAAATAAAAAAAATAAATAAATAAAAAACAAAAACAAAAAAATACCTAAAAACAAGAAAGTGATAATAATAGTATAACGTAATATTAATGTAAATAATGTTAATGGAATAGTAATATGATGATAATGATAAATAATGAATTTTGGAATTTTAGGATGAAAGTTATAAATGTAAATTGTAGGGTGAGGGATAAAATTCAAAATATTTTTTTCTAAGCTTAAGGAATAAAAACAAAAAAATTTGTAAAAATAAAATTTCAAGTATAAGCCAGGAAACACAATTTACCATTTTTTAATTTTTTCTTTCTTCATTTATTTTTTAATTTAAGAAAAAATGTAATGTTAAGAATTATGAAAATGAAAACTACCACTCAAGAAATTTATAAATTAAAAGAAAAAATTAGCAATTAAGCAAATTAAGAAAAATTTGCAATTAAGCAAATTAAGAAAATATTGAAACAGACTGAATTTTTGAAAAAATTGTGTATTGAATTAAAAAAAAAAAAAAAAATTTTATGACAAAAATATTATGAAATTTGGATAAGCTTATTAGAAATTAAGAATTTATTATTTTGATTTCTGAAACTTAATTGACTTACATTAAAATTTAAATTAACACTATTTAAGGAAGAAGAAATTTAACTAATATTGTAATTTGTTTAACGAGCGAGGACGCTCGATATTAAGAAGGGAGGAGTTAATACTCAAATATGCTAGCATCATAATAAGAGTCATAAAACTACGACAAGCTGTAATCGAGTTTATTGATTCCAGTTTCTTCTCCTACTTAGTTCTTACTTTCTACTTATAGTTGTTCTCTTTTATATGAGTTAGTTTAAAAACAATACTCAATCCAGCAAGGTGCGTAAGCTCCGCATAATTTAAAACGATTTTTAGGTGCATAGCACCGTCTAATAAATTTATAATTAAAATAAATAATTTATCGTTTTATTAATTTATATAAGCGAAGCACTAAAAAGCGAAGTAATCGGTGAGATAAGCTCAAGACAACACTGCTTAAGAATAAAAGAAGGGATTAAGTCAGGACTTGGAGTAAAAGATGATTTCAGCTGAAACAAATGCTTAAGCACAATGTCCTCAACAATAATAGGATGATTAACTATGGCGGGTTGTGTAAAGAAAACGATAATCGGACATTTTATATTCTCCAGTAGAGTAGTTGGACTTAAAATAATCAGCGAAAAGATTACAGATACCCAAATCATCACTGGAGACATTGTTATTATACTTTATCGAAGACGGGAGCGAACTAGTCTATCGTTTTGAATTTATAAAGTTCCAGAATGATTTAGGGTCAACTTTTAAGGTGAATTTAACTTTGGTAAAATAAGTATCATAAGATTTTGGTACTTATATCTAATGGATATATAGGATTTAAAATCGGCTACCTTAGCTCAAAATTGATATCTACGATAATATTTAAGTTTTAAATTACGTAGCCTGCGGAGCCTATCAGTATACCAAATTGTGGAAGAAGAAGCAGTACCCAGACGTTTAGGAATACTTTGTTCGAATGCTTCTAACAATTTCCGGTTAAACAAAACCACTGCACTATTAATCATGCATGGGGACTGAGGAGAAGATATCTCCAATAGAGCAGACCTGTCTGTACGATTGGACAACTCCATCTATTTATTCAAATCAGCCCGCTTATAATCAAAAGATTCGATAGGTAAATGATGTACACAACTTGACCTTAATAGAGACTCCAGCAGACACTTCCAACGTTGGATGGTAAAGGTCATCAGTAAACACCAGAGAATCAACAGAGGTAATTGAAATAAATTCCATTTCTTCCACAAAGACCAGATCAAGAAGTCTACCCATCTTATTATAGATTGAATTTACCTGCGAAAGGCCTAAACTGAAAATAGAGTTTATAAACTCAGTATCATTTGAAAATGGGAAGAGTCTAATTGGGTCATCACTTGAATGTTCCCAACACAGACAGAGTTGGCAAATTAAAATCAGCCAAAATTAGGATTTTATCATTTGCGTTTAGTTTATTAGCCAATAAGGAGATAACATCTAAGTGAAGCTGGTATATTTCCGGAGAAGATCCCTGTGGTATATACGAACAGGACACATAAATATTCACGTTTGCCACTCCGATTTGAACGCAACTTATTTCAATACTAACAGCTTCCAAGAAAACTAATTCTTCAGAAAACAGGGCCGTACTTACTGGAATTAGAATTCCCCTCCAAGAGTTGACATTGAAGAAACAGAGGCCCTGTTTTTTTCTATACTATGAAATTAGGAGCAAAAACCTGTGATGAGAGGGTACATGGGCGAAGCCAGGTTTTGAAAATGAAATTACATCATGTAAGAAAGCAGAACTGGCTAGCAAAACATTTGTAAGCTTTGTACAAGTATTTAAACCCCGCACATTTTGGTATATCAATCACAGATCAGTAACAGTGTTTAGTATTTTGAAGCTGGTTTTGCATTAAGAGTTGCAAGTTTAGGGTGTGATCGTGACTCATATTCACGTACTACTACATTTAGAGGCCAGAATTTTGGGTCGACAACAGTTTCAAATACGTCAGTAGGTACCATTATTTCGACAGATGAGGTTTACCTAACAAATTTAAACTTAAACTTAGAAATGTTCAAGTCAACTTTAGAAGGTGGGGGAAGACCAGATACGATATGAAGTCGTATGCCGTCCTCCTATGCATCGGCAGAGAATCTCGAGACAAATACAGCTTTCATCGGGACTACTACAATTTATTTTTTCCAACTACGCTTTTATCATTTTCAGACATACCACCAACCGAATTACCTTGACCTACAGTTCAAACAAAGGATTTTCCTCACAACAGACTTAGAAGAATCTGATCCCAATAAATGGCTGAATACTAATAGATTGTTATCAGCCGGAATAACCAAGCTAACCAAATTCGGATTGACAGCTTTCCAACTGATGACAAACACTGAACAGGCTACACACTACAAAGCGCTCTGACAAATTTGTGACGTTGTAGTCCTTCTTAGTGCAAGTTATTACAGAAAAATTTTAACAATGAAATTTTCAAATCTAAAACAGTAAAACAATTTGAATTACAGCCAAAAATATAAAAATAATAAAATTTAAGCGCTACTGGGGCTTAGTGGACATTGTGAGTTTGACTCCAGAACACACTGAATTTCGTGTCGATCGACCGATTTAGTGTTTATTTCTGAGTTATTTTGAAAACACTAAAAACAATCAATAAGAACACTATTTCAGAGCAAATAATAAAATTACTAACCTCGAAGATAATTCTGTCAAATCTTTTATTTTTCAAACAAATGACACGTAATAAACAATGTGTCAGTAATTTGCTCTGTACCCAAAGTTTAATTAACAAAACAACAACAATAAAGTTTCAGCTCAAAATTAAAGGTTCTTAGAATAACAAAATATAACATAGCAACCAGCAATGAGTAAAATAATAAATGGAGCAAGTGAGCGCTAATGCTTGCTTTGCTCTCAGAAAAGTAGTCATGGAGCCTCGACACACACCTTGCCAAGCAAAACAGGCTAAGCGAACCTTTTCTTTTTTCGTGTATACATTACAACATTTTAGTGAAATTTTTGTTATTACAAACTTTTTAAAACCGTGATTCCATCTGTGTTTACGATTAAAAAAAATAAATACAAACAATCTCAGAGAAATTATCTTTCATGACAATTGGTTCAGTAGTTTTTGTCGCATTGCATTTATAAAAATCAGAGTAAAAATTTTTATATATGTATATGACAGGATGGATGTAAACTTTGCGGAAGGAAACTGGTGGTCTACACCAATGATGTCCACGCCGAACAAAAATAAGCTCCGGTAGCTCCGAGCAAATAGAAGGCATTCTCATATACTTTACACAGATTAAGCGCACCCTCGCCCTTTACCCTGAAGCTCCGACTCCACTTCACCAACATATCAATTGCGACAAAGAAATTTGTTTTTGTTTTCTGCGCATGCGAAACACGAAAAAACAAAAACTTTCGTGTCTCTTTGGGAGTTTATGTACAGTAGGACCGCGTTAACGTGTTTACTTAAGATTTCAATTTTGTTTAAAGATAAATTTAATTTAATTTACATTCAATATAGTTTAATAAAAATTATTTAAATTTATTTGAACTTAATTTTACACATGTTGACTTTTGCACTTGTCTAGTAGTATTATATTATTAATGTTATCGCGTTCAAATTTGTACAGTTTATGCACAGGTAGGTAGGTAGGAGTGGCCGCCTATTTTGCCAAAAGCACACTTGAGCACATATAATGGCCCATTGTGATACCACGGTGTGGCGTCGTTCAAGCATTGACTAAAAAGTTCCCTTACTTGGGATGGTGGTAGTCAGCGCAAGGATAGCGCCAGGAAAGGCACGACTCCTCCATCATGTTGCAGGAAACCATCATGATACTTTGATGAACCTAGCTATGTCCCTAATATTAATGGATGACAGCTCTGTCAGGCTTGTAAGAAATGGGGTACCCAAGGTGCGAATTCTTCTTCTGCTCAAGGATGGGCAGTGGCCTAAGAGGTGGAAAACTGTCCCGTCCTCCTCGGAGCCACAGCCTCGGCAAAAATCGTTTGAGGGTAGGCCCAGTCCTGCTGCGTGTTGTCCCATTATGCAGTGACCGGTCAAAACCGACACAGTTGCTATGCGATCAACTGAAAGAAGTTGATTGGTTCTGTTTTTGTCCATCCTTGCCCAAGTTAGTCTAGCTGTGTGGCAGGATTCCTCGTCAACCCAGGATTTGTAGGCGTCAGCCAGATATTTCCGTTTGATATCGAGCTTGGCTGTTGCCAGTGGAATGCCGATATTTACGGAGGGCTGAATTTCGTGCAGTATCGTGCCTCCCTTGTCAAGCGCGACAGCCTCGCAGTTCCCAGGATTTCGCTATGACCAGGAACCCAGACTAGGTGCACCCGAGAGTAACTTGCGAGTTCATTTAAAGATGTTCGACATTCATGAACTAGTCTTGATGTGGCCGTGGAGCCAAAAAGAGATTTAATGGCGGCTTGGCTGTCTGAGAAGATGGATACGTCGACTGCGCCGATATCACTACTCATGACCTCAGCTTGAAATACGCTGCAATGGTGTGGGAGACGTAGGGAGATGTGTAAGTCCAGTAGTCCTATAGGAAAAGATACCGCTGCCGTCTCTACCTCCAATTTTGGAACCGTCGGTATAGAATTCGACTGTTTCACCGACGATTAGGTCTTTTGAAGTCCAGTCATTTCTGCTTGCAATAGTGAGGTCGAATTCCCTGTTCAAATCGGGATAGACCGACATGTAATCGATAAAGTTCGGTACAGGAGGATCCTGATTCAGAAATGACCCGTGAGGGTAATGCGCCAGTCCGAAAGAGCGTTAAGTCTAATTGCTGTCAACTTGGCTTGTTGCTTAACCAGGAGCCCCGAAGGGAGCCAGTGCAGCATGGCAATAAGGGCTTTCGTAGGTATGCTACGAAGAGCGCCAGTGATCAGTAGAGCGATGGATCTTCTGATTTTATCGAGGGGTTTGATATTGCAGGCTTTTTCGAGAGCTTGCCAGCAGAAGACCGACTCGTATAACTGGTTGGGTTCAACGATGGCCGTGTAGAGCCAGAGCACGACGAGAGGACGAAGCGTGCATTTTTGCCTGCTCTTGGATTTCCCTAATCTCCTGCTCTTGGTTTTCCCTATCTCGAGCGCCCGTTGCAGCTGGTATTTAGGTATCTTAGATGAGTCTTCCGTATTGTAAACCGGAATGCATTTACGCTTATAATTGGTAAGCATATTAAAGTCAAAGCCGTAAAACGTTCGAAATGTATTGTTGTGCACGTGCATAGGTGTAGTCAACCTTTGGTCCCAGCGAACTATTAGCCTGCGGATGGTATGGCGTAATATGCAACTTTTTGACACTAAGCATTTTACATAGTTCAGAAAAAAACTTGGAGACGAAATTTTACCAATACTTTTGGTATATTATAACGTGCATCAAAAAATGCTTTGGCTACCGTACTTACCACGCACGCCATGTATTTAGAAAATTCATCCTGTAAGGTAAGGATTTATTTATTTCCCGAAACCGTTTCTGTAAGGATTTGTACAATGTCCATATAAAACTTATCAAAACGTTGCTTTTGTGTGTCGATCAACACCATTGTCATCTTTATGAGCCTGGAAATCTTGTTATCCTGACACTTTGGATAATTCCTGATGTATAACTTTATATCCCTTGGCATACCATTCCATCCGTATACTCGCCTAATTCTGTCGTGGGTTATCCAGAATCCTTTGTGTCCCCCAGGAGGTGAATCATGGAAACCCTTTAACACTGGCTGGATATCCTTTTCATCATCCAGCCAATCGACACCAGTTACTAATTGTTCATTGCCATCGCCACCAGCATCACTCACAGTGTCGCATCAGTTTACCCTCTGACTGTTGAAATTTGTTTTCCCAGGCTTACAGATGATCTGAAAATCATACTTAGACAAGTTATACCTGAACCTGGCCAACCTGGTGGTTTGGTCCTTCAAAGTCGCAATGCCACGCAATGGCTGGCGGTCAGTGTAAATTTTAAATGGACGCCCTAGCAGATACGCCCTGATGTTTTTGGTAGCCCAAACGATTGCTAAAAACTCCTCTATAGTGGAATACCTTTTTTCAGCATCACTTAACGCCCTGGTAGCAAACGCTTTTGTTCTGTCACTCCCCACTAGACCTTGTGACAGCACCGCTCCAAATGCTTTATTACTAGCATCTGCGGTCAACAAAAATTTTTTTTCAAAATCAGGGTACGCCAAAATTGCGGCGAGCTAATTATTTCTTTTAGATTTCAAACGCCTTCTGACACCCCTATGCCCATTTAAATGTTGCTTCTTTCCGTAACAGTTTTTTAATTGGCAATGCAATCTCAGCCAAACCTTCTACGAACTTTCTATAGTAGTTCACTAACCCCAAAAATGCCTGTACTTCTTTCCTATTCCTTGGAACGGCTAGATTTTTCACACACTCCACCTTCTGGGGGTCGGGCAGTGCTCCTGCCTCTGAGCAGCTGTGGCCTAGGTAAACTAGCTCTCTTTGTAGTTAGATTGTGTTCTCGTAATTTCTGGAGTACATTGCACGTTGCGAATGCTGCTGCAAGTTCTCACCATAAATTACCATATCGCCAAGATACACAAAACAATTTAACCCTTGCACACCCGTTAGCACGTGGTTCATGAGACGCTGGAAGGTAGCAGGTGCTCTTGTTATACCAAATGGCATTCTATTAAACTCGTAGTGCCCTAGACCGGTGCTGAACGCGGTCCTCTGCTTGTCTCGGGTATCCACCAAAACTTGATGGTTGCCACTCGCTAAATCAAGTGTAGTAAAATACCTACTGTGTCCAAACTGATCCAGGATTTCTTCTATCCTTGTAATTGGGAACACTTGCTTGATAGTGGTGTCGTTAAACTTCCTGAAGTCAACGACCATTCTCCACTTCTGATCCGAAGTACCTCCCTTCTTCTGTACCAAAGTTCCAGGGCGAGGTACTTGGTGAAAAGATATTGTCCTCAAACATCCCCTGGACCTGTCTGCTTACCTCATCCTTATGTGCCTGTGGGAACCTGTACTGTTTCTGATTAATAAGTGGCTGATCCCCCTTATCGATATTCTGTGTTCTACATCCTGTGCTTAGGTTAACTTGTCTCCTTCCAGTAAAAGTATGTTATGAGAGAACGCAGAAATATTTTCCATGGAGGCCTTCTCCTCCGAATTCATGCTTGGGTCTAACTTCACTGACTCCAGCACTTTTTCTCTTCTTTTCCTTACGTCTACTTGACTAAACTGAATCACCGATCGGTTCGGTTCCTTAAAGCTATCGTAATTTGTAAACTTGGCCTATAATCTCTATCTATACAGAAGTCTTCCTGGATGGCGTTCAGCACGTAACATATACCCTGCCTCCATTAACGTGCGTCACCGGTTCTCCCATGTAAACACCTTCTGCCAACTGCTGCTTGTGCAAAACAACAGTTGGTAACCTCGAATTAACACGGAACGTGAGTACCTTGCGCCTACCACCTCCGTGCTACTACTTCAAACTTTATTAATTTCTCCTCCCTGCCATTATATAAGAACCTTAGAGATACAGGCTCTCTCAATGGTAGCCTTTGAAATCAAGGTGAAAATGGATGTCATTGCAGTAGCCCATTTTTTATAGTTAGACAGTTATTTTCTCACTTTCTTTACTAGCCCTTTAATCAAAATAAGATTCATGTCTGTACGACTCTGCTATTCTCCTTCAGCTAGGGCTTTTGCAACTTCAGTACAAACTTTACCGGCATCTTTATGTACTTCATAATCATTGAACAATAGAAATGCAGCCAATTTTTCAACCCAGTCTTGCATTTTCATCAGCCGATTCTTTTTTGCTTGAAGTTCTGTCCACTTAACTCTTTTTCAGTCAAGTAGTTTTTCGCAAATCACTCTTATGAATTTTGTTACCTGGACCATCTTTCCATGTCCATATGTGGTTTTTCATCGAGAGTATATTAATTCTGCCGCAGTTAAGCCGTAAATCGCCCAGTATAAAAACATAAGCCTCTTTTCTAATGCATCTAAATGGAGCGATTCCAGAGGTTGTCCCGCCCGATTATTCCATCCGCCGGAATATCTTCCTTCTCCAAAGCATTTACATGCATCCTAAAGTCCAAGCCCTTAACTTTACTGTGGCTTATCCTAACTGATCCCAACGTTCCGACGCATCCACCAAAAGCACCGTTAAGAGTCCTTACATCTGTCCTATCAACCTCCAATCCTTCCCGTTAAACACTGGTTTTTCCGAGGCTGGTGTCGGCCGCCGAATTCACTAGCAGCACTAATTTACCGCCAGCTACCTCCTTGCAGGGTATCTCCAGGTATATATCGTCCTGCTCATAATGAAACAACGTCCCTTTGTCGACAAAGCGGACGCATACCTTCTCCCACACTTTTAAATTTTCTTGAACCACAAAATGCACTTATTCTTTATGTCCCTATACTCTCTAGAGGATAACCTAGCCAACTTAACCCTAGATCCTTGCACTCCATCTACAGCCACTAGGCCCACTCTCTGGCCTTACCCAACCACAACTCAAATACCAGAATCACCATTACTAACCGGACTACGACGCAATCGACAACAGTGCCCCGAGACCTCATGTCCATCCTCCTTCCTGGTCACCTTCCTCACACTACTGGGCATGCGAGAAACTTCCCCCACTGCTCCTGGCATAACATTTCCTTTCTTCTCGGCTTCCCAGTCTACTGGCCTTGTCTGTGACAAAATGAATACAGGAGCATCTTCCCTTGGAACCTCCTTCCTATACTACCCTGATCCCTGAATCTATCTTCGCTGACCCCCGAGTCATCCATTCTTCCGTGTGTATTCGACACTATACTGTCGAACTCTCTGTCCCCCGTAAATGGAGTGGGTATACCCTGCCTGCTCCCTATGATCTGTACTTCCTCAATACTAACCCGGCTATGCTCCAGTGTGCTCTCACAGCCCCTCCGCCAGTTCTACCAAAGTGCCTGACCCCATAACTAGCATGTGTACCGTGAGCGCGGACTCTCGTAGACATACTACAAACGCTGTTACTACTGACTTATCATTCTCATGCAATAGCGCCACATCTCCAGTTGCCCCGTATTTTCTCTCACTATCTCCTATCTCCGTTGCTAACCCCTGTAGTGCCAAGAGCCCTATAGCGAAGGCTCGGATGCCCTCATTGCCAGTTGTTGTCCAACCCTAATTTCCTGAGTCACTTCCTCCATAGTCCTTACCTTCAAGTAGGTGTTCCTCAACAACGAGTAAAGTTCGTCCGCAGTACTGAACTTTTTCGGCGAAACTAGATTGTAGGCATCGCCATACAATCTCTGTTTTACGCAGTCAAAGAAAGCCTGCCACTCGTTCGGCTTTATACCTCTTGTTGCAAGTTTGCACCCATGCACGAATCCATCCTCAACAACATCCAACTCGGAACGCAGATCCGCCGATTCCGCACCAGTGAACACTGGGACCAACCGGGTCACAGTCTTAGATAGCTCCTCGATACCCATCCTAGCCACAGAACACCTAGTACTGCTACCCTCGGATACTACACCTTTCGGCTCCTTGTGGTAGTCTCCTGGGAGTATTCCCCTAACGACCAATAACGACATCTAATTATATATATTTTTTTAAATTTATCTATTAAATAATTACAATTTTAGCAAATTTTAGCTTTTCCGTAGCCGGAGCGCTTCCGTTAATCTCCAACCATTGATCTCCATTCATTGACGATACCTCCTTAATCTCCAATCATTGACGATACCTCCCAAGATACTGGATTCAAACAAAAAACAATCAAAACAAAATACACATGCTAAAATCATTAGCCTGTGTCCACAGAATGGTGGCATCAGAGTTTGCCGTGGTCACCGCTACTTGACTGTGCTGCTGTGTCACTGCACCAGCCATAAAGAAAAACAAATGTTACTCCAGAAATATTCTTACATGTTCATCATTCCTTTAGTAGACTCTTGAATCTCCTTTACCAGTTTCATAAGATGGTTCTGTTCTCCCAAAACTCCTTACGTAGGTCTTAAAGACCGATTGCGCCAAAATGTAGTACTTACGTTAATTTGCTGCCTTCCCAGCAGCAGCCCCAATGAACACACGATGCTTGTATTCAGGTGCTTGAATGCAATACGGAATCCATTTATGTTCTTATGTTCTCACGTAACTTTTTTTATATAATAGTTGGTTTATTTATTGAATTCTCAGATAATAAGAGTAACAATAACTATTCAAATCTTACAACTAAAAGCAATATTAACCGGCAACCAGTGTATTGGAGTTATTAAGTAACTAAAGTAAATTATTTAAATATTGAATTATAACAGTTTAAACTAGTGAGAGCAATTCAATTAAATAATTTCAGTCTAGCCTACGTAACTGTGTGTGTATTTTAGTTTGAAGTAATTGTGTTGCCAAGTAATTGGGATGATGCCGGAGTTTGAATTTGTATTTACACTTAATTTTTTTTAGCTCAGTTTTTACCAGTGGTATATTAAGATCGCTGTGGATGTTATCATATGTATCAAGGGGAGCTTACATGAGTTCGGAGAATTTTTGATTGTGCACGCTGGATTAATTCAATGTTAGATGAGCTAGCATTTCCCCGCAACTGGGCTCCATACGTCCATATTGGCTTTATGATTGCCTTATACAATAGAACTTCGTGTTCTAGGCGCAGTCCTGATATTTTATTTAGTAACCATTGTTATTCGGATACTTCTTGACGCATTTAAAAGACCCTGTCTTATATGTGAACGCTTTAAGATAAAATTAAATGAAATTAAATTAACCAATTTATTCCTTGTTCTTTCAATTTCATTTGCATACGTTTTGCTTCGATGTGCTTGCATCAGGTCAGTCTATGATCGAGATGGACCCCTAGGTAGGTTACATCATTAGCTTGTGGAATAGATACGCCATTTAATATGACCTTAGGGCAATTATCCTTACGAAGAGTAGATGTGACGTGGGAGCTTTTGTTTTCGTTTACGCGAATGCGCCAGTTAGCCAGCCATGACTCAATTAGTTTTAAGTGCTCACTAAGATCTCTCGATGCAATTCTCGGAATTTTTTGGCAGCTCAGAATGACAGTATCGTCAGCGAATGTCGACGTTATAAAGCGATGGTTTGTGGGTAAATCCCAAGTAAACAGTAGGTATAGAATCGGTCCGAGTACAGTTCCCTGTGAGACACCAGCTTTAATGTTAAAGTCAGAGGTAACAAACTCCTTGTATTTCTGTCTATACTTGCGATTGTATAAATACGCTGGTGCACACTTGTAGGCAAGAATTTGCAGATTTTGTATATGAGACCAGCGTACCAGACCCAATCAAACGCCTGAGCAATATCAAGGAAAATTGCCGAGCAGTAGTTTTTATCCTCGAAAGCGTTTCTTATTTCGCTGGTGATAGATTTACTTGCTCTATTGTACAGTGTTTTGCGCGAAATCCAAATTGCTGATGTAGAATTATTCCACGTTCTTCGACATCTGGTAATATTTTTAGCATCAGCAGCCTTGTGTAATATTTTGACAGCATCGGCAGCAGACTAATGTGTCTGTATGACGCGGGTGTGTTTTATCTTTTCCGGACTTCGAAATCATGATTACCTGTGATGTCTTCCAAGCTGAAGGCAAATAGCCAATTCAAAATATAGCATTAAACAGCTGTGTTAGAATTTTGAAAGCTATATCTGGTAACTCAGCTACCATTTTGGTAGTAATTGACTCGTAGCCTGGATATTTTTTTAAGTTGAAATGATTTTGCACAGTGTATTTACTTCCTTTGCCTTAACATTAATTGGTTTAAACGTTTTTTGGGTAACCAGAGGTGGAATTACGAAATTATTGGTCCCAGGATTAGGTTGAAGCACTTTTTCCGGATGATAAGAAACGCTACGGCTTTGTCTTTTTTCATTGACTAGGTTTTCAATGTCCATTGTTGTTTTCCGGATACCAAGCGATGGCAATTTCAGAGGAGCTGCATTTATAGCTGGTGATACAAGAACGGAATATTTATTTTGAAGAGTTGCTTCGATTTCGTCTTCGCATTTTAGACGTGGTGAAATATTTATATGACTGCTAACATATTTTCGATATTTGAGCCAGTTAGTTATTGAAGAGGTTTAGTAGTTAGATTCGTAAACTATAGCTTTTTTAAATAGTTTAATTATTCCCGTTGTATGATCAGAAGATACGTCAAGGCATGGCTCCGCTAAAAACAAATTTTTTGAATACCTTTTATTATCCCAAAGTCAAAAAGATCATGTATTTTCCTAGGATCTGTAGGCCAATATATTGGTTTGCCAGAGGACACGAAGTCAAGTTTGTTGCGACGATTCGTAAGAGCAGCGAATAATTGCTCACCTTTGGGATTAATCACCCTGGAACCCCAGAAAGTGTGCTTCGCATTAAAATCTCCAGCTGCTACGAATTGCATTCATGTAGCGATCTATGCCTGTCTGTAATGTCGCCCTAGCTGTAATTTGTTCACACGAGAGAGGACTACGATGATTTAGCTGATCAGAAAGAGGAATATTACAATGAGGAGATTCCCTCTCTTGATGCATTGGTGTTACGTTCTTTTTTTAATACGCTGTCAGTCTGTCTGCGTATGTTTTCTTGCTCGATTGTGTACTGTGAGGCGCATTGAGATTTCCACGGCCGCTGAGCTGAGTGTACCGGGGGCATTGTTAAGCCTGTCTGTGTGTTAGTATGCACGGTAGAACTGTCAATTTCATTAAATAAATTTGGACCATTTTTTGGCACAGGAATGCTGACGCTGTCTGTCTTCACTTTGGGGAGAGAAGGAAACATGTTGGATACATTCACATGTAATATCCCGCGATGCTGCTAAGGTTGACGGCAAGTCAGAATTAGGTGGTAGCGCAGACACACTTTGAGAGCGCCTGCGCTGTGTCGGAGAGCGCGCTGGCGCAGTAGGAGAGCGCATAACGCTCATCAACTGACCGCTATTATTCCCCTTCTTTATTAGAACCTTACACTATTTTAAATTTAATTTAAAAGTTATGTTTTCTGTTTTTCTCACTGCTATATACTAAAATTATCAGTTTTATGCGTCTCTTTCGCTTGGTTTAAAATGGAAACCATTAAATATTTTATATATTCATCATCAACTGAGGAGCAAACAAAAACCAATCCGCTCTCTCCAGTGATATATGTCCGCACTTTTAGGGTACTCTCGAAACTGAGTACCGTAAAAGTATGCATGTGATACTTAATACTAAACATAGGTGCTTACATAATATATATTATCTTTATTTGGGGTAGGTCACGTCGTGAGTTAGCGGAGCTTCACTCACATCACACCCTGTTAATAAAGTAAATCGAATTAGTCAGGTAACAGTGCAGTATTTACGGACGAAAAAAAAAGCAGAATGACGTGCATTAAGTAGGCATTCTTTTCCCGACTGGGATTGTTGCTTCTGTGCAACTTTTGTTGATGGCTTCGTATTTTAAGAACAAAGAGTAACCTTAATATCTTGCTTAAATAGATAAAGAAACTTTTATTTCGCCTATTAAATAGTACTAATTAATACAATGTACAAGTAATGAAATATGATTAAAAAATACTTCGTACGCAGCATTTCCGCTTTGGATAATTCCTGATGTATAACTTTATATCCCTTGGCATACCATTCCATCCGTATACTCGCCTAATTCTGTCGTGGGTTTTCCAGAATCCTTTGTGTCCCCCTAGAGGTGAATCATGGAAACCCTTTAACACTGGCTGGATATCCTTTTCATCATACAGCCAATCGACACCAGTTACTGGTTGTTCATTGCCATCGCCACCAGCATCACTCACAGTGTCGCAACACTTTTACCCTCTTGACTTCTCCCGGCCTTCTCCTTCTCTGACCTTGCTTTGGCCCTAGTTTGCACTACAGCCACTTTCTATGGCACCCTGCTGACTGTTAAAATTTGTTTTCCCAGGCTTACAGATGATCTGAAAATCATACTTAGACAAGTTATACCTGAACCTGGCCAACCTGGTGGTTTGGTCCTTCAAATTCGCAATGCCACGCAATGGCTGGCGCTCACTGTAAATTTTAAATGGACGCCCTAGCAGATACGCCCTGATGTTTTTGGTAGCCCAAACGATTGCTAAAAACTCCTCTATAGTGGAATACCTTTTTTCAGCATCACTTAACGCCCTGGTAGCAAACGCTTTTGTTCTGTCGCTCCCCACTAGACCTTGTGACAGCACCGCTCCAAATGCTTTATTACTAGCATCTGCGGTCAACAAAAATTTTTTTTCAAAATCAGGGTACGCCAAAATTGCGGCGAGCTAATTATTTCTTTTAGCTTTCAAACGCCTTCTGACACCCCTATGTCCATTTAAATGTTGCTTCTTTCCGTAACAGTTTTTTAATTGGCAATGCAATCTCAGCCAAACCTTCTACGAACTTTCTATAGTAGTCCACTAACCCCAAAAATGCCTGTACTTCTTTCCTATTCCTTGGAACGGCTAGATTTTTCACACACTCCACCTTCTGGGGGTCGGGCAGTGCTCCTGCCTCTGAGCAGCTGTGGCCTAGGTAAACTAGCTCTCTTTGTAGTTAGATTGTGTTCTCGTAATTTCTGGAGTACATTGCTCGTTGCGAATGCTGCTGCAAGTTCTCACCATAAATTATCATATCGCCAAGATACACACAACAATTTAACCCATGCACACCCGTTAGCACGTGGTGCATGAGACGCTGGAAGGTAGCAGGTGCTCTTGTTATACCAAATGGCATTCTATTAAACTCGTAGTGCCCCAGACCTGTGCTGAACGCGATCCTCTGCTTGTCTCGGGTATCCACCAAAACTTGATGGTTGCCATTCGCTAAATCAAGTGTAGTAAAATACCTACTGTGTCCAAACTGATCCAGGATTTCTTCTATCCTTGTAATTGGGAACACTTGCTTGATAGTGGTGTCGTTAAACTTCCTGAAGTCAACGACCATTCTCCACTTCTGATCCGAAGTACCTCCCTTCTTCTGTACCAAAGTTCCAGGGCGAGGTACTTGGTGAAAAGATATTGTCCTCAAACATCCCCTGGACCTGTCTGCTTACCTCATCCTTATGTGCCTGTGGGAACCTGTACTGTTTCTGATTAATAAGTGGCTGATCCCCCTTATCGATATTCTGTGTTCTACATCCTGTGCTTAGGTTAACTTGTCTCCTTCCAGTAAAAGTATGTTATGAGAGAACGCAGAAATATTTTCCATGGAGGCCTTCTCCTCCGAATTCATGCTTGGGTCTAACTTCACTGACTCCAGCACTTTTCTCTTCTTTTCCTTACGTCTACTTGACTAACCTGAATCACCGATCGGTTCGGTTCCTTAAAGCTATCGTAATTTGTAAACTTGGCCTATAATCTCTATCTATACAGAAGTCTTCCTGGATGGCGTTCAGCACGTAACATATACCCTGCCTCCATTAACGTGCGTCACCGGTTCTCCCATGTAAACACCTTCTGCCAACTGCTGCTTGTGCAAAACAACAGTTGGTAACCTCGAATTAACACGGAACGTGAGTACCTTGCGCCTACCACCTCCGTGCTACTACTTCAAACTTTATTAATTTCTCCTCCCTGCCATTATATAAGAACCTTAGAGATACAGGCTCTCTCAATGGTAGCCTTTGAAATCAAGGTGAAAATGGATGTCATTGCAGTAGCCCATTTTTTATAGTTAGACAGTTATTTTCTCACTTTCTTTACTAGCCCTTTAATCAAAATCAGATTCATGTCTGTACGACTCTGCTATTCTCCTTCAGCTAGGGCTTTTGCAACTTCAGTACAAACTTTACCGGCATCTTTATGTACTTCATAATCATTGAACAATAGAAATGCAGCCAATTTTTCAACCCAGTCTTGCATTTTCATCAGCCGATTCTTTTTTGCTTGAAGTTCTGCATAATCTAGGAAACAATGTCCACTTAACTCTTTTTCAGTCAAGTAGTTTTTCGCAAATCACTCTTATGAATTTTGTTACCTGGACCATCTTTCCATGTCCATATGTGGTTTTTCATCGAGAGTATATTAATTCTGCCGCAGTTAAGCCGTAAATCGCCCAGTATAAAAACATAAGCCTCTTTTCTAATGCATCTAAATGGAGCGATTCCAGAGGTTGTCCCGCCCGATTATTCCATCCGCCGGAATATCTTCCTTCTCCAAAGCATTTACATGCATCCTAAAGTCCAAGCCCTTAACTTTACTGTGGCTTATCCTAACTGATCCCAACGTTCCGACGCATCCACCAAAAGCACCGTTAAGAGTCCTTACATCTGTCCTATCAACCTCCAATCCTTCCCGTTAAACACTGGTTTTTCCGAGGCTGGTGTCGGCCGCCGAATTCACTAGCAGCACTAATTTACCGCCAGCTACCTCCTTGCAGGGTATCTCCAGGTATATATCGTCCTGCTCATAATGAAACAACGTCCCTTTGTCGACAAAGCGGACGCATACCTTCTCCCACACTTTTAAATTTTCTTGAACCACAAAATGCACTTATTCTTTATGTCCCTATACTCTCTAGAGGATAACCTAGCCAACTTAACCCTAGATCCTTGCACTCCATCTACAGCCACTAGGCCCACTCTCTGGCCTTACCCAACCACAACTCAAATACCAGAATCACCATTACTAACCGGACTACGACGCAATCGACAACAGTGCCCCGAGACCTCATGTCCATCCTCCTTCCTGGTCACCTTCCTCACACTACTGGGCATGCGAGAAACTTCCCCCACTGCTCCTGGCATAACATTTCCTTTCTTCTCGGCTTCCCAGTCTACTGGCCTTGTCTGTGACAAAATGAATACAGGAGCATCTTCCCTTGGAACCTCCTTCCTATACTACCCTGATCCCTGAATCTATCTTCGCTGACCCCCGAGTCATCCATTCTTCCGTGTGTATTCGACACTATACTGTCGAACTCTCTGTCCCCCGTAAATGGAGTGGGTATACCCTGCCAGCTCCCTATGATCTGTACTTCCTCAATACTAGCCCGGCTATGCTCCAGTGTGCTCTCACAGCCCCTCCGCCAGTTCTACCAAAGTGCCTGACCCCATAACTAGCATGTGTACCGTGAGCGCGGACTCTCGTAGACATACTACAAACGCTGTTACTACTGACTTATCATTCTCATGCAATAGCGCCACATCTCCAGTTGCCCCGTATTTTCTCTCACTATCTCCTATCTCCGTTGCTAACCCCTGTAGTGCCAAGAGCCCTATAGCGAAGGCTCGGATGCCCTCATTCGCCAGTTGTTGTCCAACCCTAATTTCCTGAGTCACTTCCTCCATAGTCCTTACCTTCAAGTAGGTGTTCCTCAACAACGAGTAAAGTTCGTCCGCAGTACTGAACTTTTTCGGCGAAACTAGATTGTAGGCATCGCCATACAATCTCTGTTTTACGCAGTCAAAGAAAGCCTGCCACTCGTTCGGCTTTATACCTCTTGTTGCAAGTTTGCACCCATGCACGAATCCATCCTCAACAACATCCAACTCGGAACGCAGATCCGCCGATTCCGCACCAGTGAACACTGGGACCAACCGGGTCACAGTCTTAGATAGCTCCTCGATACCCATCCTAGCCACAGAACACCTAGTACTGCTACCCTCGGATACTACACCTTTCGGCTCCTTGTGGTAGTCTCCTGGGAGTATTCCCCTAACGACCAATAACGACATCTAATTATATATATTTTTTTAAATTTATCTATTAAATAATTACAATTTTAGCAAATTTTAGCTTTTCCGTAGCCGGAGCGCTTCCGTTAATCTCCAACCATTGATCTCCATTCATTGACGATACCTCCTTAATCTCCAATCATTGACGATACCTCCCAAGATACTGGATTCAAACAAAAAACAATCAAAACAAAATACACATGCTAAAATCATTAGCCTGTGTCCACAGAATGGTGGCATCAGAGTTTGCCGTGGTCACCGCTACTTGACTGTGCTGCTGTGTCACTGCACCAGCCATAAAGAAAAACAAATGTTACTCCAGAAATATTCTTACATGTTCATCATTCCTTTAGTAGACTCTTGAATCTCCTTTACCAGTTTCATAAGATGGTTCTGTTCTCCCAAAACTCCTTACGTAGGTCTTAAAGACCGATTGCGCCAAAATGTAGTACTTACGTTAATTTGCTGCCTTCCCAGCAGCAGCCCCAATGAACACACGATGCTTGTATTCAGGTGCTTGAATGCAATACGGAATCCATTTATGTTCTTATGTTCTCACGTAACTTTTTTTATATAATAGTTGGTTTATTTATTGAATTCTCAGATAATAAGAGTAACAATAACTATTCAAATCTTACAACTAAAAGCAATATTAACCGGCAACCAGTGTATTGGAGTTATTAAGTAACTAAAGTAAATTATTTAAATATTGAATTATAACAGTTTAAACTAGTGAGAGCAATTCAATTAAATAATTTCAGTCTAGCCTACGTAACTGTGTGTGTATTTTAGTTTGAAGTAATTGTGTTGCCAAGTAATTGGGATGATGCCGGAGTTTGAATTTGTATTTACACTTAATTTTTTTTAGCTCAGTTTTTACCAGTGGTATATTAAGATCGCTGTGGATGTTATCATATGTATCAAGGGGAGCTTACATGAGTTCGGAGAATTTTTGATTGTGCACGCTGGATTAATTCAATGTTAGATGAGCTAGCATTTCCCCGCAACTGGGCTCCATACGTCCATATTGGCTTTATGATTGCCTTATACAATAGAACTTCGTGTTCTAGGCGCAGTCCTGATATTTTATTTAGTAACCATTGTTATTCGGATACTTCTTGACGCATTTAAAAGACCCTGTCTTATATGTGAACGCTTTAAGATAAAATTAAATGAAATTAAATTAACCAATTTATTCCTTGTTCTTTCAATTTCATTTGCATACGTTTTGCTTCGATGTGCTTGCATCAGGTCAGTCTATGATCGAGATGGACCCCTAGGTAGGTTACATCATTAGCTTGTGGAATAGATACGCCATTTAATATGACCTTAGGGCAATTATCCTTACGAAGAGTAGATGTGACGTGGGAGCTTTTGTTTTCGTTTACGCGAATGCGCCAGTTAGCCAGCCATGACTCAATTAGTTTTAAGTGCTCACTAAGATCTCTCGATGCAATTCTCGGAATTTTTTGGCAGCTCAGAATGACAGTATCGTCAGCGAATGTCGACGTTATAAAGCGATGGTTTGTGGGTAAATCCCAAGTAAACAGTAGGTATAGAATCGGTCCGAGTACAGTTCCCTGTGAGACACCAGCTTTAATGTTAAAGTCAGAGGTAACAAACTCCTTGTATTTCTGTCTATACTTGCGATTGTATAAATACGCTGGTGCACACTTGTAGGCAAGAATTTGCAGATTTTGTATATGAGACCAGCGTACCAGACCCAATCAAACGCCTGAGCAATATCAAGGAAAATTGCCGAGCAGTAGTTTTTATCCTCGAAAGCGTTTCTTATTTCGCTGGTGATAGATTTACTTGCTCTATTGTACAGTGTTTTGCGCGAAATCCAAATTGCTGATGTAGAATTATTCCACGTTCTTCGACATCTGGTAATATTTTTAGCATCAGCAGCCTTGTGTAATATTTTGACAGCATCGGCAGCAGACTAATGTGTCTGTATGACGCGGGTGTGTTTTATCTTTTCCGGACTTCGAAATCATGATTACCTGTGATGTCTTCCAAGCTGAAGGCAAATAGCCAATTCAAAATATAGCATTAAACAGCTGTGTTAGAATTTTGAAAGCTATATCTGGTAACTCAGCTACCATTTTGGTAGTAATTGACTCGTAGCCTGGATATTTTTTTAAGTTGAAATGATTTTGCACAGTGTATTTACTTCCTTTGCCTTAACATTAATTGGTTTAAACGTTTTTTGGGTAACCAGAGGTGGAATTACGAAATTATTGGTCCCAGGATTAGGTTGAAGCACTTTTTCCGGATGATAAGAAACGCTACGGCTTTGTCTTTTTTCATTGACTAGGTTTTCAATGTCCATTGTTGTTTTCCGGATACCAAGCGATGGCAATTTCAGAGGAGCTGCATTTATAGCTGGTGATACAAGAACGGAATATTTATTTTGAAGAGTTGCTTCGATTTCGTCTTCGCATTTTAGACGTGGTGAAATATTTATATGACTGCTAACATATTTTCGATATTTGAGCCAGTTAGTTATTGAAGAGGTTTAGTAGTTAGATTCGTAAACTATAGCTTTTTTAAATAGTTTAATTATTCCCGTTGTATGATCAGAAGATACGTCAAGGCATGGCTCCGCTAAAAACAAATTTTTTGAATACCTTTTATTATCCCAAAGTCAAAAAGATCATGTATTTTCCTAGGATCTGTAGGCCAATATATTGGTTTGCCAGAGGACACGAAGTCAAGTTTGTTGCGACGATTCGTAAGAGCAGCGAATAATTGCTCACCTTTGGGATTAATCACCCTGGAACCCCAGAAAGTGTGCTTCGCATTAAAATCTCCAGCTGCTATGAATTGCATTCATGTAGCGATCTATGCCTGTCTGTAATGTCGCCCTAGCTGTAATTTGTTCACACGAGAGAGGACTACGATGATTTAGCTGATCAGAAAGAGGAATATTACAATGAGGAGATTCCCTCTCTTGATGCATTGGTGTTACGTTCTTTTTTTAATACGCTGTCAGTCTGTCTGCGTATGTTTTCTTGCTCGATTGTGTACTGTGAGGCGCATTGAGATTTCCACGGCCGCTGAGCTGAGTGTACCGGGGGCATTGTTAAGCCTGTCTGTGTGTTAGTATGCACGGTAGAACTGTCAATTTCATTAAATAAATTTGGACCATTTTTTGGCACAGGAATGCTGACGCTGTCTGTCTTCACTTTGGGGAGAGAAGGAAACATGTTGGATACATTCACATGTAATATCCCGCGATGCTGCTAAGGTTGACGGCAAGTCAGAATTAGGTGGTAGCGCAGACACACTTTGAGAGCGCCTGCGCTGTGTCGGAGAGCGCGCTGGCGCAGTAGGAGAGCGCATAACGCTCATCAACTGACCGCTATTATTCCCCTTCTTTATTAGAACCTTACACTATTTTAAATTTAATTTAAAAGTTATGTTTTCTGTTTTTCTCACTGCTATATACTAAAATTATCAGTTTTATGCGTCTCTTTCGCTTGGTTTAAAATGGAAACCATTAAATATTTTATATATTCATCATCAACTGAGGAGCAAACAAAAACCAATCCGCTCTCTCCAGTGATATATGTCCGCACTTTTAGGGTACTCTCGAAACTGAGTACCGTAAAAGTATGCATGTGATACTTAATACTAAACATAGGTGCTTACATAATATATATTATCTTTATTTGGGGTAGGTCACGTCGTGAGTTAGCGGAGCTTCACTCACATCACACCCTCTTAATAAAGTAAATCGAATTAGTCAGGTAACAGTGCAGTATTTACGGACGAAAAAAAAGCATAATGACGTGCATTAAGTAGGCATTCTTTTCCCGACTGGGATTGTTGCTTCTGTGCAACTTTTGTTGATGGCTTCGTATTTTAAGAACAAAGAGTAACCCTTATATCTTGCTTAAATAGATAAAGAAACTTTTATTTCTCCTATTAAATAGTACTAATTAATGCAATGTACAAGTAATGAAATATGATTAAAAAATACTTCGTACGCAGCCTTTCCGCTTTCCTTTTTCCCAGACACACTGCAATTATTTTAATTTAAGTAAGATTAAATGTAAACAAAAGTGGAGATCAAAGTCTTCTCAATAAGCTGATCGTTTAAAAAAAAATTGGGTTGCTGTTTTTACCTTTTTTATAGAAATTATTTTTATTCTTTAGGCAGTGCTGCCTTGTTTGGCAACACTCCCCCCTGGTAAGTCGACCCATCACGAGCCTATCCATTTTCGTCAAACTTGGCGACGTCTAGCACTGCCAGCTTCGATGATGTCTCTTGTATGCTCCTGTAGTGGTTTGTACGAGCACACTACTCACTTGATTGTCCTTGCCGTGTATGACTTGGATAACCTTGCCTTTAGGCCACGTTACTCTTGGGTTTGATGGGTCAACTATAATGACGATATCGCCCTCACGGATTGGTTGTGTATGTTGAAACCATTTAGTGCGTCTTGTCAGATTCGGGAGGTACTCCCGTACCCAACGTTTCTGGAATTTATAAGTGAACTTATCCGCCAGTTTTTTCTGAGCACCATTGGAAAAAAATGGTTAGATGTTAAGGCTTCGTCACTCCCACTTTCTCTCGGAACGTAAGTAAGCGGCCTGGAATTGATTACACACTCCACCTCAGTCAACATGGTTAACACCATGATTATGATTTTGGATTATTTTTCGGTGAGATGTGTGCATTTGGACCTTACAGAGTTACTGGAACAATTTTGAATAGCATTGCTCCTGTTTTCACTTAATGAAAGTTACAATTGATTCATTACTCTCCTGTATGTATTGTCCTCGCTTTATGCAGCAAGGGATGATGTTTATAAGTGCAGCCATCCTTGCCACATTCTTTGAAAGAGAGGTAGGTGTTACTGCTATGCTGCTGCGGACATGTTCTGCATAAATTGCTTTTCTTAATAGCCATCCACTTTTCATATATAGGCAAAGCTATGAGTTTTGCGCAGTTGTCTACGAAAATCCAATTTGTTTTACAAATTACGCACATGAATTTACAATTCAGTTTCTGCGTATGGTTGTTGTCGTGCAAGTTTATAAACTTTTCTTGGCGGTTTCTTTTCAACTCCGATGTGCACACGATTGAAGTGAAGGTGACAACCGAGGCTCCTTTGAGGGAGCCAATAACTGAATGATGGAAGGTTCGCTGTGCTCTCGATTTGCTGTCTTACCATTCCCAATTGAAGTCGAAGTTGTGGCGCTAGCCTTTCCACGAGCTCTTGAATCAAACATGGATTATCCATATAATTTCTCAGTCCTACAGTCTCTATCGCAGGACACAAGTTCTGAACCGAAAAAGAAAATTTTATTATTGATTCTAGCTTGTCTGTTTTAGGAGCTGGTTCGTTTCGAATTTTTTCCAGAAGCGAATAAATAATTACGGGACGACCAAATAGCATTTTCAAATTGGATATTATTCCAGGAACCTGGTCGAGATGAATAAGTCTACACCAAACCTCTCCAAGTGCGGTGGCTTACAGACACCGCTGAAGGCGACAAAGATTTTCCTGATTATAGAAACAACACGTTTCTGTTGTATTTTCGAACCAACTAATGAAGAGAGGCCACTCCTTCGGTCGACCGCTGAACGTTATTTGGTTCCTTGACTTGATTTGCTTGGCAGCAATGTGTGCACATTATTTTCATTAAAAATTAGTTCTGGAATAGTTTTAATTCATTTTAATCACTTACCCAACTTTTAACGCTTCCTTCTTCATCCTCAGTTAGATGCTGCTCCAGGAGTAAGTACATCTGATCAAGATACTTTTTGTTCCTTTCTTCTCTGAGTAGTCTCTCTTCTTCCAGGCTTTGAATATGCTGCTGTACTCCTTTTGATGACTGTACTGATAGGGCTTTCGATTTTTTTGAACTTGACGTACAAGAATTTTGAAGTTGTTTATTTGCCACTTCCGGGCACTTTGACGGTGGTGTCGGAATGTTAGCGGCTCCTCGAATGTCTTGACAACCTTTTTGTTGGCTGGATGCTGCTTCTTTGCAATTTTGCGAGCGTGGTACTGTAACCTCACTTTGCTTGCATGAGGCGGCAGGTTTGAGGTTAGGAGCTGGCCCCGCGGACGATGTGCTGTATTCGGCTTTTTGCACCTGCTGCATGACCAGTTCATGTCCGTTACCTCTTTTCCAACACCGACACAAGTGAAGTGGAACCATGCTTTGCAAGTGACATATTCAGCCATGTTTTCGTCGTCGTTTGGCACGATGTGCAATATATTTCCTAGCGCGCTTACAAAAAATTGCGAGAACTTACCCTTTTGTTGATTCCAGTTACACGTGGTGACACTCGCTGAGGTATTTTTGTGTGATGACACTCGGCTCCAATGTTGCGCACGGTGAATTCTCGCAGGGTATTTTTTGGCTGTAATTTCAACGTTCTGTTTACTGTCGAGGAATCCTTTTCGGCAGCAGCACCAAAAAGAAGAAAAATAAAAGAATGTTGTTTCTGTGCAACTTCTGTTGAAGGCTTCGTGTTTTCAAAACAAAGAATTCCGTTAATATCTTGCTTAAATAGATAAATAAACTTTTATTTTTCCTATTAAACAGGACTAAACGGCCGAACAAGCACTGCAACACTACTATCAACAGGATGGCCAAAAGAGGTGGTTACTGAAGAAAATATCAAGAAAATCGTCGATATCGTTATGAATGATCGCCGAGTCAAGTTGCGTGAGATTGTTGAAATGGTAAACATATCATATGAACGTGTGTTCAACATGAATGATGCATGAACATTTGCATTTGAAAAAGCTATCGGAAAGATGGGTGCAACGTTTGCTCAGTGTCGAACAAAAACGAGTTCGACAGACCACTTCACAGCGGTGTTTGCACATGATAAAGCGTAATCCTGTTGATTTTTGGCGTCGATTAATAACTGTTGATGAAACGTGGGTCCACCACTACACACCTGAAACCAAAAATCAATCGAAACAATGGGTGGAAGCTGGTGGAAGTGCTCCGAAGAAGGCGAAGGTAGTCAAATCGGCTGGCAAGGTTATGGCCACTGTATTTTGGGATGCACACGGAATATTTCTCATCGATTATCTTGAAAAAGGATCCACAATCACAGGAAAGTATTATCATGCATTATTGGATCAGTTGATTGATGCAATCAAGGAAAAACGACCACATTTAAAGAAGAAAAAATGCTCTTTCTTCAAGACAACGCACCGGTTTACACAGCATTAGATACGATGCTAAAATTACGTTAAATACACTTCGAATTGGTTAATCATCCACCTTATAGTCCAGATTTAGCTCCTTGACGTTTTCCAGTTTCCAAACTTGAAAAAATGGCTCGCAGGAAAAAGATTCATCTCAAACGAAGAAGTGATTACCGAAACTAACGCGTATTTTGAGGGGTTCCCGAAATCGTATTATTCAAATGGTATAAGAAAGTTGGAATATCGTCTTACTAAGTGTGTCGAAGTAAAAGGAGACTATTTTGAGAAATAAATGGTTTTTGAAAAAAAAAAAGTTTTTTTCCTACTTAGGTTAGCTTCAATATCAATCCGCCCTCGTACAATGTACGAAATGAAATATGACTACAAAATACTTCGTACGCAGCCATTCCGCTTTCCTTTTTCCTAGACGCACTGCAATTATTTTAATTTAATTAAGATTATATGTAAAAAAATGGAGATCAAAGTCAACTCGATAAGCTGATCGCTTTAAAAAAAAAAATTGGCTTGCTGTGTTTACGATTTTTATAGAAATTATTTTTATGTATGATGTTTATGTAAGATGTTTATGTATGATGTTTATGTATGATGTTTATGTAAGATGTTTATGTAGGATGTTTATGTATGATGTTTATGTATGATGTTTATGTATGATGTTTATGTATGATGTTTAAGTATGATGTTTATGTAAGATGTTTATGTAAGTTTATGTATGATGTTTATGTATCATGTTTATGTATGGTGTTTATGTATGGTATTTATGTATATGGATATGGTATATATATATATATATATATATATATATATATATATATATATATATATATATATATACGAGTATATATATATCCGATATATCCTACCAGGTCTTAACGATGGGCTTCAATTTTTATCGCAATACGCCCGATACAACCTTTTATGCGATATTCAAAAGGCTTGAAGAAATGTTCATTCCATAACTTCATTATGCCCTGAGTATCTGTCACGAGATGAAATTTCGTTTTCGTCCTGGCAAGAGCTAGCCCCGGTCTTCAAACCATTCGTCAGCGTCTAGTTTTCTGGAAAAATTTTGAGCTCTCGTTCCTGCCTCCAATCATCTCGATATTGTTACACTGAAATCTTTCTGCCTCTCGTTTCTTGATCCTGAAAAGGTTATCGCCTCCCTCCTCAACTCTTTGCAGCTCACGTTGAAACTGTCTGTAGGGTGGCTCGGTATTTTGCATTTTCGCTTGACTAGATACGGGACACTCTTGGTCATACCACAAATTTCTCCATCGACACCGGTAGCCAAGCACCTCTTCGGCAGACGTGGGTATAGTGTGGGAGATGTGTGTTGACTGCCTGCATATATCATTAAATTCAGGGGTGCTTTGCGATTGGAAGCTGTCCGTTGTGATTGCAGCTTCTCGACATCCCGCTGCCTCTTTGTACATATACGAATTAATTTTGCTGTACTGATGCGTGTGCGGACAACCAAGTAGTGGTACGAGTCATGTTTGCTCCACGTACGTACGAGTTATGTTTGTGTGCGTACATCAGGTATACTGGGAGCGTGCCTTCCGTCGATCACAACATATTCAATTTGGTTTCGTGTATTTTGATCAGGGGACAGCCAGGTTTATGAATATTGTGATGCTGGAATCTGGGGCTTCTAACCGTCATGTACCTAGCACCGGCGAAGTCAATTAGTCTCATACTGTCCTGGAGACGGAATTTCCCGATCGTGGGGCAAAGAGAGTCTACTTGCCCACATTGTAATTAAAGCCGCCTTTAACCGCGTGGACACAACTTAGGACCGCAAGGCTCGAATATGGTCTCACCGGCTTGTGATCACAGACTTTGCCTTGTGTCATTCACCCAGATCTCCTTCCCCAATATATCCTTTGCTACCTCAGCTACGTGATCTTTTGATCATAGTGTCTTTTACTTGTGCATTTCTGACAACACTTGTATGACTTGCTGAGGTTTGTGAAGACGGAAAATACACACACGCGAACAGATCGCAAGCGCAAAGCAGTAAGCAGGCAGAGTGCAAATAAATATTTGCAATAACAACAACACTACAGCAACCAAAGGCGGAAGACGGAGGAAAACGAGAGAGCACCACACACATGCGAACCGATCGCAAGCGCAAAACAATAAACAGACGAAGTACAAATAAATATCTGCAATAACAACAACAAGACGACAACAACCAAACTACAACCAACGGCAGCGGTCAAGACGCACTGACTGCAGGCAACAACTCTGCTGGACAACTAGAGTAGAGTTATTTCAACGAGGTGGTTGACCAGCAGAAGTTGAAGGTGGCCTAAGGACAATTGGACCACAACACTAACAAGCACAGACAAAGTGGACCAACGGTGCACCCACAACAACACGATGCACTGATCCCTGTGGTAGCTTTCGCTTTATAAGCGGTGTGTCCCGGGCAGTGAGTCTCTTTGATCTAGCATCGCTCGACGAGTGTACAACGCACCTAGCTTCTAGAGACACCAGTAGTGACTACGAGTACTACTGACGTATAAACAAACATAGACAGAGCCAGGAGTTTATGGTTCTAACCGACTCTCCCTGGGACAGTTACACTAACTATACAGGATCGGGAATTTATGGTTTTAACCGACTTTCTTGGAGACTAGCACAAAACCCGGACACTACCACGAACACACAAATAGAGTAGCATAGTAGTAAAATTTATTTATATATGTATAGGAAATAGCTAATAAGAAACCTACATAATTTAATTTGAAATTTAATAAAGACTTTTAATAAAACTAATATGAAAAGCGTATAAATTTTTGTAAGCGACCCTGGAACCCGCTGAGTATTTACTCCAGCGAAACTGAGTCGTTACAGGTTTACGAAAAAAAAAACAGCTTGAGTCTTTATCCAGCACAGTGTTAAACTGCAAAGTTACCATCCTGCTTAAATCTGTTTGAATGCACCACAACATATAGCCAACTTTAATGAAAGACTCAAACAAATAGTGGCGAAACTTTCTGATTGTCAAGTAGACAGCTTTGGCTTGGCTTCTACTACATTGCTGTATTGTGGAGCTTTTGCTTCTGTTGACTTTTTTGGAGTAGAGCTGCCTAATAAACCACTGTCATGGTGTCGTACCATCTGCTTCTTTAGATCCAAATGTAGGTAATTTATTTTAACGTTTATATTGTATACTTTCAGATCTGCAGGATCTGCTCAGGCAATTTTATTGCAATATCATAAATGAGCGGTTACAATATGCGGAGATAAGCAGAAATTTGGCACTATATTTTTGTAAAACAAGTTTATCCTCGCTCAGCGTTTCTTGTGGTGGCAGTAACATTGAAGCATCTGTGTTATTGTGTATCTTAACCTTCGGATCCTCTTCCTCCCCATGTACTATCCACTACGTGGGTGATAAGAATGCTGAAACTTTCGTTACGAAAAATTTACATATAGTACAGGCAATAACAAAACGACAATATGTCGATAAGTTTATCGCATCAACTAATAACCAGAGAAGGCTAAACATTAGCACAGGAGTTGTACGATTTCACATGTGCAAGCGATCTTCGAACTTACCCAAGATCTTGACGGTTTTTGACGCGACATAAGTGGAAAGTAGCAAATCATCTTCTTTCAGCGAGAACTTTAACCAATTCGAAAAAAAATTCTTGGGTTAAAAAAAAAAAATACAAATGATCACATCTTTCAATTCCTGTTTATCCGCTTGCTACAACGAAAGCTAGAGGCGGAGCTTTATTTACTGGCTAAGACCGATCAATGATTTCAGCTCTGGACATGTTGGTGGTGCTTACGCTCATGAAAAAATAGCTTTTTGAGGTCATGTTTAGCGTGAAAATTAAAAAAAATGTAATGATTGTATTGTTCAGATGCTGTAATAAGAAATGTCAATACTTTTAATAGTGAAAAGTAGACGCAGAAAACTGTTAAAATCTATATACAACATGCGCAAGCAGCCTGTAAGCAAAAAACTGTGTCAAAACAGATCGAGCAACTTTGACGCATGTTTTTTGTCTTTCGGCTCGTTTTGGAGGTGCAATTCCAACGGATGTAGGATTGTTTTCGTGTCGTATTTGTAAGACTGTAAGCATGTCTGAGCCAACTCTCTCAGACTCATACCACTATTTCCGAGCTCCAGCTTCTTAAATTTCTCGGTGTTTTAATATGTGCACTGTATGAACAGTTTCGTCTCACCACTTTTAGTTGATTATAACGTTAATTTTGAAGTGATGTCATTTTTCGATTTTTCACAATAAAAATATATCAGAAACAGATCTGCATAACGTTTTTTTTTTTGTTTGTTTGTTTTTCGTTTAGGAGATTTATGAGTTTTTGGTGGTGTATGAACACTTAAATCCCTTAGAGTATAACACTAAGGAGATATTAAACAACTGTAGCGCATATCGCCTGTTCTAGATATGATTCGAGTGAAACGTTTATTACCATAATGTAGAAAATGCAGTCTAACTGTGTAAAATATTAAATAAAAATTAAATTAATTATTTCTTTAATATCCGACCTGCATTGAATATATATTTTTTATATTTATTTTATTTCAGATTTTGGCAATGGAACGTGAGCATATCCTTGAATTCGAATCTTATTTAGCTGCACAAACATCTCAAGCAATTATAACGGAAGAAAATGCAATTTTAATATCACAATTAATGCTAATGGATCCAATGGGAACTGCACGAAAAATACCTACAATTGTTTTAGATCAGTTGAGGTATATTAATAAAAGCTTAAAACTAGGATCTTTATTATGTCGTAGTCGAAAACCAGACTTACTGCTCGATATAATTCAGCGGCAAGGTACAACTCAATCTATGCCTTGGCTTTCTGATTTGGTGCAAAATAACGAGGGTGATTTCAACCATTTACCAGTGCAATGCTTATGCGAATTTCTTCTGTTTAATGCTAATGTGATCAAAGAAGACAATAGTCGTGATGCTGAATTGGTAAATTTTTTAACAAATCTTGTAGTGGAACCGAATTCAAGCAAGCAAGCAGTATGTGAAGTATTAGACTATATTTTTCGTCGATTGTCCTCTACACTGAAACAATCGAGAACGGGCGCTCTAAGAGGAATAAAAATAATTTTTAAGTGTTCCGATATAGATGAAAATGATTGGTTATTAAGATCTATACCAGAAATTGTGCATTTTAAAGAGGTTAACAATTTTATAATACCTCAATTGAGAGCAGCTTGTCAAGTTGAAAATAGCCCAGAACTTGTTATGGCATATATTCAATTTATTGCTGCACACACACTTAATGACACTGTGACTGATATGCTGGATCATGTTTCAGATATGGCTCAACTAATTGTAGAACGAAACACAATGTTTCAACATATTATACCAGCTTCAGAAACATCACCGCATACAGTCGAGTTTAATGATGTCTTGTACGAAAGCCGGTTCCAAACTCTGAAATGCTTATTTGTAATGTTCAATAATTATATAATTAAATTAAGAGAGCATCACGAACCATATGAATTGTCAGAGTACCCTGACCTGTTGATGGTTCAATTTGAAGATGGAATTCAATTACCATTGCAAATAAATATAATACATGCCTTCATAATACTATTAACGCATTCAAGCAACACTATGCCTGAATCAATTCCAATTCTTGATTATTGGTTTCCTCCGGGACGTACTGCTCCAAATGCTTACCTACCAAATATGTCTCAGGAGCCTGTACAGCTTCTACCCGACTGGTTGAAACTGAAGATGATTCGATCATCAGTTGACCGACTTATAGAAGCTGCATTGCAGGAATTATTACCAGATCAGATTGTTTTATTTGTACAAAATTTTGGTACCCCAGTAAACTCTATGTCAAAACTACTTGCAATTCTTGATCATGCTGTGATTGAACAATTTGATTCTGTTAAAAACGCAATTCTTAATAAAGCTTACCTTGCTCAGCTCATTGAAATTCAACAAACTCGTGGAGCCAAAAATGGACATTTTACGGTTCAGGCTCTAGGATTACACTCACACTCTCAGACTGTTGCCGATATTCCTAAATTAAGTTTTAAATTATTGAAACATATGCAACTTAAAATGTCGCCGTTACTAACACCTTTTAGGAATATGACTGCCTTAAGAAATAATAAGGAAACTGAAGATATTATTGAACTAGTGTTAAAAGGTTCAATGTTAAGCCGTTTAAATGAATCTCTTTTTCGTCGACTCATACATCAGTTATTACATCGTTTTGGCAACACTTTAAATACTCGAAAAGGTTACCAATCTTGTACTTCGAAGAAATCCTTTATATATTTATTCAGATTTGTGGAGGGGTTAAATACAGACAATTTTTATAAAATTATACCTGAAACTCATTATATCTGTACATTTTTTAGAGCACTACTTACATATAGCTTACCAAAATTGAATGAATACAATTTGATGTTGTATTTAGCTAAGGAGCCAAAAGTTGAGATATCGAAGTTGCAAGCACATGTACTTTATCAGTCTAGTTTATACAGTATTATTCAAAGAAAACAAAATGGGAAAAGTAACAAAAGCTTCAATATGCTTTCAAAAGTTGGTTTGGGAAAAGATTTATTTTACAAGATTTTGAATTTTAGCAGTCTTCAAGAAAAATGTACAAATGAAGATTTCCTTTACAATTTCTTAATAAAAAACACTCAACATTTAAACCGTGATATTCTATGTCGTGATGGAGTTCTTGTTGACTGGCTATCTGAAGTAGATCCTGAACTTATAATTCTAAGCCAAAATTCGCAAATAAAATTTATGTTTTCTAAAGTATGTAATGACTTTCGCTTTTATCTATTATCATTAATCTGCCATCAATCAAATTGGGAAACCCTTATCTATACGTTAAATTATTTGTTGATAGAACATTCTGAAATAGATATTGATTGCAGCATGGTACTGAATTTTATGGAAGCTCTAATAAATAATCCGAAACTTTGGCAGGGCCGTGATAAAAGCGTCCCTATAACAGACAAGCCTGAAATTATATTTTTACTTAATGAGACAGAACTAAATTTTTTTACACAATATATTTTGAAAGAGGGTGAATTGGAACTTAATAACACTACAGCAATATATGATTATAAACTTTGTTCTCGCATTAAACTACTGTTTAGAGTAACAAATAAAAACGGTATGGACTTATTGAAATTTAATGAATATGTTTTCCAAAACTCTTGTACCCAATTGCTAAGGCAGAAAGTTCTTCAGCAAATGTACCTTATGACTCCCTCTATAAAATTTCTAACCTCTAATTTAAAAGGTGAGTATGCTTCTATGTTACTCACACTCAAAGGCTGTCAGGCGGACAAGGTATCTAACTATCTGATTACATGCCTGGCAAACCTTTTTCTTAAAAAAGATTACGAAGCATTATCTTGTGATACTGAACTTTTAATTCGGAAACTAGCCGCATCACATCCTGCACTTTTTTTGCGTCAATTGGGTGTTTTATCTTCTTCAATTCAAAGCAGGTCCCAAATTAATTTACGTACTTTTCGAGAAGAATATCATTCTCATCGCTTCATTCAGATACTTCGTACTTTGGAACTCTTACAGCCTTTATTATTTGAAGAAGCTTATAAAGACGGACTACAAAATTCGCTGCAATGTTATTTTGCATTTTTTAAACACCATAGTTATGCAAAGGAATGTTTTCAGATACTCATAAAATTTTTAGAACTCTTGCAAGAATATATTAATTTAAATCCTTCAAGTGCTTTATTGTTCATTGAGCAATTTGTAGATATTTTAATAGAATTAGCTGCAAAATTTAATTCTGTAATTCCTTTACATCAACTAGTACAAGAAATTGCTTTACTTCAACATAAAACAATACCCTCTAGTAAGTTTAATGAGGAGCAATTAAAACCCGATTTTGATTTGGAAGAAGAGTTGCAAACAAAATCAACTGAAAGTATAGTTATGAGTGCTAACACCGAGACGATTGAAGTTGGAACTATTTATCCAATCTCTCAGCTTGACTGTAAGGGAGTAATATCTTTTGTCGTCCCTGGTTCTCAGAATAAATCAGCTATAGTTTCACAACACGTTTTGAACCTAATCAAGATTGTAAAATATTCGAATGCTGAAGATGAAATTTTAGGTCCGTTACAAGAAATTGAATGTCTTACATTAAAAAGATTTTCATTTCTAAACGATCTTTTCGACCGATTACTTCAGCTTATATTTTCGCCAAGTGTGCAAATACGCTCAAACGCATTCATTCTTTTAATTCGTAATTTGAAACATAATCCTGGTCTCTCTGACATAAATCGATGTACTTTAAATGCATATATTCAATGCCTACGTGATGACAACTCCTCCGTAGCAACGACAGCCGTATATCATTTGGTAGAAATTACACTGCTTTTACAAGAGTATGCCTCTGAAATTCTAGCTGTTGCCTTTTCTCTAGGAATCAGATCACGTCTTAACACATGTTCCCAAATAAAACAAGCTTTGCAAACCATATTGTTACAAAATGGATATTAATGGAGTAATTGATTTGTACAAAATATTAATAAAAATTATTAAAAACATTATAATTATTTTTCGTGTCTATCTTTATTTTTTCTTGAAAATTATAGCGCCTTGACTCTGCATGAAAAAGGAAAATGAATTATGTAGTTGCATGAGCTTAAGGGAAACTGCTGCATCTTTTATACCCTATACAGAAAACGGTAATTCTGAGGTTAGATCTTTCTTTGTAACGCCCAAAACAAAGTTTGGCAGGTATGGTATAACATTTCCAGCATCATTTTAGGAATGTCGGCCTATGATAACTCCCACAATTCGTTAAATATTATTGTTATAACTTACACCACAATTAACTGTCTGCAAGAATTTTGGGAAATGAGTACCCAATAAGAAATTAAGGCAGCATTTCGAGTAGGAGCGTAAAATATTTAGAAGGAAGCATTTACAGGCCATGTTCGGTGCACGATTGAAACCTATAACTCTACGAATTTTAGACAATCATGCTTACTACGAAGGCCGGAAACTTTCAATATATTTTACTGAAACATTACGTAGTATAACTTTGCGCAGGACAGGGATAAATGTCGAAACATTATATAAAATGACCTCAGCTTCACTGGTGTTTTCTTTGATGTAAATCAAAAATTTATTGATTTTAACGATAAACTTAGAATTATTGTTTTAAATCAGAACGATTTTAATCAATGATTTCAAGTTTTGGATTGATATGAAAATAAAAATTAATGCTTTGCAATAAATTAATTGAAATTAAAAATCATAAAATTTTTTTCTAATTTCATAATAGTAATTGATTTAACGATTGGAATTAGTTACAGGAAATTATATGTGATTCATTATCAAAATGATTACAATATTTTACAGTTCTGCCGTTTATGATGTACGTGCAAAATTTCTCAGACGAGACTGTATTCTCATGTATGCATAATTGAGGACATACATATGTATTCTCGTATAAGACGAACTTTCTGTTTGGAATCATTTTGTAATAAAAAAGTGAACTGCATGATATTCATGGAATCAGATCACACCTATCAAATATTCGACTCTCAAGGCCTCATTAAAAATTTCCTCATATGAAATATTATTTATGATATACATAGGGTCATGGAATTATGACACGCTCAAAGCAAATGTATTCATCTTCCTAAATCCAGCACTCCAAGCTCTGTATATAAAGCCCGATTCTCGGAAGTAGCAGCTCTCTTCAAATCGACCGGTTGGCAATTCATTTTCACTGACTGATCTAAAGCAGCCAACACAGCCTTCGCTGCAGTGAGAGAAAAAGATAAGCCAATATCATATGGTCTGCTATTTCCTTTTTGTTCAGTTTTCACAGCGGAAGCCACAGCAATTCTTCACGCCGTTCAGTGCTCCCAACAAAATAAAGGAAAGTACTTCATTTGCACAGACAGCTTGTCCTGCTTCCAAGCACTAAAAAACTGCAGTAATTCTAACTACATGATTGGTGCCATAAGAGAAATTCTGATGGCTTTTCCAAACAAATTTAGAATCATGTGGATGCCTGACCATTCAGGCATCATTGGCAACACACTTGCTGCTTCAACTGCCAAAGAAGTGATCAACACTCCCACAACTACCTCTATTTTCTTCATAAAGAGCGATATACATCGCCTTATAGCTCAGCAGAGACATACTAAGATAGCGGTTGATTGGGTGAAGTACAACCACCACTATTCCAGAATCAACCTTAACCGCACTAATCCTTGCTACCCGACGTCCATTCCGGCTAACTACATCACTCCTTATACTCGCCTTCGTATTGGACACACTATCATCACCAACGCACACCTATTGGATGGTGGTCGTCGCAGCCAGTGCCCATTTTTCATGTCAACTGTCAGCGTGATACACCTACTAACTTTTTGTCCTGAACTGGGAAACCACAGACATACAAATTTTAATAACACCGATCCACTTCTTCTCATGAATCCAACTGCCGACAATATCACCAAAATTTACAATTTTCTCAGGGATACTGATTTACTCCGCCGCATCTAAACACGCCCTCATTCAACAGCCAGTCGAAAGTCCCTGCTGCTAGCGCTGCTTAGTATAGCTTATTTAATAATTGTTTTTACTATGTAAGCTTTAATAAAATAAAAAAAAAATGGAGAAAATACTAAATTTTAAATGAAGGTGAGAGTGCAACTTCATACACCTAACAAAAAATGGACGATGTAGCTTCAAATTCACATCCACTACTTACGCATATATGCATAAATGAAAAAGGTGAGTAGAGATTTTCACGTGCGTGACGCGTTCTTAAACCGCTCCATTTAAAGTTGCAAAAAAATCGTTAAACATAAAATAAATAAAGTGATTACAAGCCAAAACAAGATAAAGCTTCCCTTAGTGGCTTAATGCATTTATTTTCATGTGTGAACTAAAATAATAGTAAACAGAAAAGTTCATATTTTTCATATAGCAAACCAAAAAGGAAACAAAACAAAATCAAATGTTTTTGAGCTTGACTCGCTCACCGACATAAGTTCGAATCGATGTACAATCTCCGCGCGACTGCCGCATTTGCAAATAGGTAATGAACCAACAAATACAGCGAATACAACGGAGATATCTCTCGATTATATGGCACATGCGCAATTAAGGACGCCGATTCAGCATACGGTTAGCACTGAGCACACTCGGGCCACTACCGTAAACGCACCCACACCTACAAATATAACAAAGGCGCAAATGCAAAACAGCTCTCGTCAATATCAAATTTAAAAATGGAGCTTACTCGATTAAACTCGATCGAGCATTTAATGAATTCCAGCTTTCGCCTCTCTTGGAGTTTACATTGCGCCACCCCAAGCGTGGCTAATTCACAAGTAGTACAAAGCACTAATAAAAAAAATGCAGCTACAAACTTGCGTAAGTAAAATCTGCCGCAACATTTGAATGTCCTTGAAGCAAGGAAGGTGACAAGAAATCTTAAGACTCAAACAGGGATAGGTATGTACAAAAAATAAAGCGTAAGTTAGCGCAGTCGAATAAAATAAGTTACAAATAATGTATCAAAATTAATAACACTAAATCGGGTAATATACGAGTATACTAATAATAGATATGCTTACTGAAAGAAAAAATTGAACCTGAATTTACTGTATCTAAAATCCAACATATAATTTAAAGATATTACAAAACTCAGGTTTTAAAAATTTCTACGTCACACCGCTAGTAAAGAGCAACATTCAAGAAACTAAAGCAAAGGGTTGATAGTAGTCAACAAAAGTATTGAACCAGATGTTAGCAAATGCGAAATAAAAGATGCGCTCTCGGAGTAGGGGTTTAATGTAAAATATCTTTGCAATATTGAAAATAGGGGCAAAATCGATCGGCCATTATTTCGTATGAAACTTGAATCATAAGCAAACAAAATAAAAAAAGAAACATCAAGCTACCTGTTACACAGAAAAACCTACTGCTCATTGCGCTCAGTATGCGTTATATGGGGAAATCTAACTGCCCTAAAAGCTAAAAAATGTAGCAACTGCGTCGGCCCAAACGTACTTTAAAACAAAGAATAAAATCGGCTACGATCAGAACTGCTAACAGCGTAGAAGTGTCCTCAAGTATTACTGAGACAAATCAAATACAGTGCAGCTAATGATGCAGAAACTAATGAAAAAGCAAACCATGCTCATACAGGCAATATTAACAAAAAAATGAATGCCATAAAATTATTTAACTGAATTCGAATGGAGTATGCAAACATAAATACGAATTAGAATCCTTCCTTGAAGCTATCAAATAGATGTCATGTTAATTTGCTGGATAAAAGGCTTCGACATTACGAATCTAAAATCTTAAGTGGGAAAGCACGAGGCGGTACAGCCATCATGGTAAAAATTTTAACTATGCATGGGGCAGAAACTTGCTATATAGAATATTCAACGCACACCTTTATGTTATATCATCCGGACAACCAGCTTATTGATCTATAGTTATAAATAAAATTCCAGACTTGATTGTTTTGGGAGTAACTAAAAATATAAAAAGAGCTAAAATAAAATGCGTAGGATCACCTGATTTATCTTCAGATCACTCTCCGTCTTCCTTAATATGGCAGCAGCTATGGTAGCAGCTCTAGGACACCTCACAACTAAAAATAGTAATTGGCTGGGGTACAAATAATATATAAGCTCACACTGAGCTAACTACTCATATTAAAACTGAGGAAGAAGTTGACATATCAATTGAAAATCTCGTGAACGTAATAACTGAAGATACTATATTTGCAGCCCCTGATACAAACATTAAAATTAACAAAACTATTGGTACATTCCATTTTAGTATTCATGCAACCCTGCAACGGGTGCAACTCTGTAATCTGATCTTTTCTAAACACACACTCTTACTTATTTTTGCTTTTATCTTGAATAAAGACGCTTTAATCATAACCCTAAATAATAGGTTATGGGCCCAGCCCACGTGAAAAATTAATTATATTAAAAAATTCAAGGACAAGCATGTCTAAGTCGGAAGTAAATATGAGTGGGCTCCCTATCGAAAAACTGCTTGGGCGAGAAAATTATCCCACATGGAAAATTGCTGTGCAGGCGTACCTGGATTTGGAGGATCTTTGGGTAACAACAATCGACTATGAAATAGACGCCGCAGGTGCTCCCAAGAATGCAGTAGATCCTGACAAAGACCGAAGAGCTAGGAGCAAGTTGACGCTTACTATAGATTCCGTGCACACGTGCACATTCAGAATGCAAAGACAGCAAAAGAGTTGTGGCAAAAATTAGCATTCGCCTACGAAGATAGTGGATTAACACGAAGAGTAGGCCTTTTGCGTAAATTGATAACCACATCACTGTTGAATTGCGGTTCTATGGACATTTATGTAAAGGAAATCATATCAACAGCACAGTCATTAAACGGCATAGGTTTTGCGATTAATGATGATTGGATCGGAACGCTATTATTGGCCGGATTGCCTGAAGAGTATCGTCCAATGATAATGGCACTGGAAAATTCAGGAACCAGATTACAGGCGACGCGATACAGACAAAATTATTGCAAGAAAAACGACCTGGTGCAAACGACTCAGCGTTTCATATGAGCACGCGCTTCGATCAGCAATGTCGGGAAAACAAACCAAAGGCGGATCAACGAAAAGGCCCAAAATGCAGAAAATGTGAACGTTTCGGGCACATTGCCAGAAATTGTCGGTAAAACAATAACAAAGACAATGGAAAGAAGCATAATGCATTTAATGCTGCTCTGTCAACAATTGGTGTTGCAAACAAAGACAATTGGTATTTTGACTCCGGAGCCACGTCACACATGACGTTAAATTGCGATTTATTGTATGAAGTACATGCAGAAACTGGTATAGTAACAGCTGCGAACAAGGGCACAATGCAAGTTAAAGCTTGTGGTACAACTTCATTAGAGCCATCTTGCAATGAAATTTCGATAGACATTAACAATGTACAATACATTCCCGAATTGGCTACAAATCTCTTGTCTGTAAGTCATATAGTCAAACGCGGTCACACTGTTGTCTTCAATAATAATGGCGTAAAGGTTTTAAACCCTAAGCAAGAGTTAATTTCTACTGGATCTCATATAAATGGGTTATTCAAATTCGATTCAACGGCGTCAGGCAATGCATGCGTGTGGTACAACAGATAGTCGTGAACTGTGGCATCGGCGAATGGGACATCTCAACAAATTCAGTTTAGACAAACTGAATGATGGATTCGCCACTGGAATCAAAATTGTCGATAAAAATTATCCAGATTGTAAAATTTGTCCAATTGGAAAACAAATACGACTTCCATTCAACAAAACTAGGGCACTAGGGCTAGCCAATTACTCGAACTGGTGCACTCGGACATATGTGGCCCGATGGAAGATGAGTCTCTTGGTAAAAGCCAATATTTTCAGACGATGATTGACGACAAATCACGCAAAATATTCGTATATTTCTTAAAAACGAAGTCTGAATCGGAAGTTTTAAAAATGTTTGACGATTTCTTTAACTTTGCTGAAAATCAAAGTGGCCAAAAAATAAAACACTTCGCACTAACAACGGAAAAGAATATTTGAACCGCAAGTTCCAGGAATTAATAAAAAGGAAAGGAATTAATCATCAAACAACAAATGTGCATACCCCAGAACAAAACGGACTTGCCGAAAGAAACAATCGTTCAATCGTTGAGAAGGCTAGATGCATGCTAGCCGATGCCAACATGTCAAAGATGTTTTGGGCTGAAGCCGTTGCATATTCTGTGTATTTATTAAATCGTTCTCCTTCAAGAGGAACAGGCATGACTCCTGAGGAAGCATGGAATAAAAAGGAACCAGATTTGTCACACATTCGAGTTTTTGGAACTACAGATATGGTACACGTACCGAAAGCTAATCGCAAAAAATGGGATGCAAAAGCACACGAATGCGTCATGACGGGATTTGATGAACATACCAAAGGCTATCGTCTGTATGATCCGGTGAAAAATGTTATTTTCAAAAGCCGTAACGTAACATTCATCAACGAAATTGCTAGCGCTGCTGATGCTGCATCTGAAGTTTCAAAGCAGAACGCGTCAAACGTACCAAATCCTAAACAACTCCATGGATCACAACGTGTCACAATCAAATTGGAAGATTCATATCCTGATGAAACTGCTAATGATTCAGACGTAATGGAATCAAACACAACGAATTCAAATGAGGTCCTTCAACAATCACAAACGCAGACGGTACGACACAGTGAAAGGCAGCGCCGCTTACCAGTCAAGTACAATGATTTCGTCGTTGAGACCGATAATTCGCCCGAAGCATCTAGTGAAGGAAACATGGAACAAAATCGAAGCTCGGATTCTGATTCTGACGAAAATTTCTTCGAAACGTCTGGATTTACAGGACAAGTGGCGCCTCCATCGTACAACAATAGACCATGCTCGGTTGCAAACCAGCAAGTGTTTAAGCTCAGCGATGAGGGGCGCATATCTAAAGGCAAGTATCCTGAACGTTCGCAAAATTTGATTCATACTACTGTGTTGGGGTTGTTTGACGGGGGACGTCCTTCTGCTGTGCGCGTGTATCTGAAAAGCCTAAATCACTCTTTGGAAAAATCACTACATTACACTTTTAGTTTTAAAATCACAAGCCTTTATTTCTTAGAATACTAACTCTTATATACTGTTTACAATTCACAATTACAATACAAAAACTGACCTTTCTGGTGTTCCAGTTTCGCACCTGTTAATTGGTGTCAGTTGGTCAAGCCAACTGACCTACGCCAATCTGAAATGTTGATGGTGCATTCTAACTTTGAATGCCCTTCGGTGGCTCGACTGCAAAATTGTAGCACCCTAAAAGTTTACATAATAAATATTACATAGGTAAAATTAATTCTAAATAATCGCACCCTAAAAATATGTGCTTTCTTAAGTAACTTTAACACATGCTAATCACACAGAAAGTGTGGCATCTGTTAGGAGTCGATGATGTGAGACACTACGCGCAGGCAACTTGATTCTAACTCACAACATCCCTCCCCTATTTCTGAAAGAAGTTAGTGCAACTAACTTCTAATGAATCTTACAGTATTTTTCTCTTTTCTGCACTTTAAACAATCTGTGCATTTTCTTAATCCTATAGTACATATGTATAGTTTTTCTTTTTTCAAATTCGACTTATTTGGGTTCAATTGTTGTATTCTGTTCTTTTTACTTTTGTGTGCTTTTCTTTTTCCTCTTTTGTTTTATTTTGTTATTTTATTTCTATTTTTTTTCTTCTTTTTTTCCTTTTGTTTTATTTTGTTCTTTTATTTCCATCTTTTCTTTTTATATTCCCCTTTTTATATTTGGTCTTTCATCGACTCTTTTCTCACTGGCGTATATACAATTTTCAACAACTAGCGATAATACAATTAATCCTATACTTAAGATCTTATATTCTACTATGATATTTATATCTAAAATATTACGTTATACTTCTGCTAACTGCTGATCCGGTTGACGGCTGCTGTTGACGGAATGAAATCCCTCGATGAACTCTGCATACCCCTCCCTTCTTTCTGGATCGGTACGTACAAAGATGTTATAGGTTGGCGATTTGGTTTGCCATTAAAACCTTGCTTTCAGTGGCCTTCTTCTTTCCATTTATATAGCGTGCCCCACGGCTGTAGGTGGTACTGCCTCTGCTTATAGTATTCAACTTGTAAAAAATATTTGGAATACATGAGAGATTACAATACTCCGTCTTACTTTGCAGCAATGCGTTTTATGGTGGAAGTGTTTCTCTTGAGCTTCCTCATAATGGTATTTGACATCGTTTGGCTTTGATGTGGAGACAATTGGTATTTCTCTGAGATACACGTTTAATGATGTAATTTGTGTACTCTGATCGGTTACCAGTCTCTGTGTCCTCTTGTATTAAATCATATTTCATATGTAAATCACATTTCATATGTTCATACTTCAATGAAGCAATATACTTCAATGAAGCAATTAACTTCCGTGAGCCAAATTTCTTCTGCTTATTATATTTGGTGGTGGTTGCAGTCACCCACCTTAAGCTTTTACCCATCTTCAACTTAACCAAAATCGATTCTGTTGAGATTGTGATACAATGGGTGGACATTGTAATATAAAATTGTCCAATTCAAAACATGACTCCGCAAGGAAACTTGCTTATTTTTCGTTACTTGTCAATTACTCATCCACAACGCGTTCAAATGCTGCGGCCATATGCCGTTTCGCAAGGAAAAACAAATCCGTTACCATTCATCCCCAATCCAATATATTGGCATCCTTGCGGTCACAACCGGCTTCCCAAACCTTGGATAGCTGTCAGAAATCCCTGATTTTCTAAAACACACCTTCCCGAATACTATGTTGGTCCCTTAGTCCGCACCGTATTCCAATATCCGTTCCTCCCGGAAGTTCCTGCTTCGCTTCACTCTGATGATTTAGAGAACACCTATAGTAATTTTCTTAATTCTCTAATATACATTTTAGTTTGATATTTCTTCTATGTTTAATTTTTTTCGAACATTTCATAAGTCAATTTAATAGAGAATTTCAAAATTATATAATATTTAAATAAATACACTATATGTACTATATATACTCTTGGGTATAATTTTCCGATTTAGTATGATTTGTATTTTTTTTATAACACTTATTTCATTATAAAGTTTGATTTTAAATAATTAATTTTTTCTAACTCTAATTATTTTCTAAACTACCTTTAATTTCAATCTGAACTTTTACACAGATTATAATTTTTTTAATCTTTAACTTTTCTTAAACATACGCTATTCCTGAATATATAAACAAAAACAATATTTCTACAACATGCTTTTTATATAATTGAATGCGATTTCATTCAATTTGCGTCCATTCGTCTTTTCCCCTTACATTATCGGATTCGCTACCGTATCCTGGAGGAAAAGAGGACTGGACTATGTTTTATTATTGCCATATAGTGCATTCGTTTCACTTTGATTAATTTTCCGTGTTCTTTTTTCAACACGTGAGTTATCACCCATTTCAGCTTTGAACCAATTCATTGGTCCTCCGACAAAAACCAGATTATACAAAATAATCCCGTTTGTGTCAAAACTTTGTCCATTGCATGACTATATCTTTCATCGCATACAATTACTTTTTATTTAAATTTACTTCTAGCCTGATATGTATATATCCATTACCGATCGTCTCTTCCTAGATCGTACATGGCTACATACATACATTCAAGGCACTATTTGATCAATTAACCTATACCCATATTCCTTTAATATGCCTTTCTTCATTTACCCATACACTAAATTCCTAATTAAAGAACAGAAAAAGATTTTTATATTTACATATAGCCTACTGCAGTATCTGCAAAAATATACATACGCACATACCCATTCCTCTTAACTAGAATACTTACTTTTTTTTCCTCTAAATACACATTATCCCATACACATATGTATATACACATATATACTTACTTCACCAGCAGTTCCGTCGCTTGGCGTTAACGCTCAAGCGTCAAAATTCAGAGCATACACCGCCGTACGTATGTACGTACATATTCGAAGTTTTATATTAATTACCCACGACTGTCTTATTATTTTATTTTATTTTTTAAATACGTGCAATGAACCCGTTTATTATTATTTAATACGTAAAACAAAAAAAAATTTTCTCTACTGCCCTCATTCGGCAATAGTGCTTAATAATCAGATTTTCATTACGTCAATTTTATGCTCGAGTTTAAGCGGCACACTTTTACTGACATTGACTCTGAAAATCGGCGCTGTGTGTGTTATTTGGTACACACACGTACTTGTTTATGTTATTATTCTTGTGTTTACACTTGTAAAACACTGTTAACACATGAATCTAGGTGTGTGGTCTAACGTGGAATAATTTCAACAAATTATTATGTAGCTTTTTATTCTTGCCCTTAATCGTTACGACTGTTGTAACTGGGCTTCGGATCTCTGCTACTACATACGGACCACACAGGTGAGAATTTGTTTCTCCTAGCCTGATTCCTCATGAGTACCTGATCACCCACGTTAAAAACGACTGGGTTTAGTACCTTGTTATAGGCCTCCCTGGCTACTCGTTTAGCACAATCCTGGTTTTCTCTGACCAACTCGTGCGCTCGCTGTAGCTGATACTTTTGCACTTTATTCGGGTCATCAGCATTGTACACTGGCGCACATTTGCGCTTCAGATTTGCTGGCATGTTAAAATCAAACCCGTAGAGCGTCCTGAACGGAGTTTGCTTCGTTGATACATGTACCGTATTATTGTGTACATGCATTGCAGTGGTCAACCATTGATCCCAATTCGAGCCGTCTTCCTTGGCAAAACTGCGCAAGTACTCGGGCAGAGGTCGATGACTACGTTCCAATGAGCCATTCGCCTGTGGATGATATGGCGTTATGTGCAACTTCTTGATTCCCAGCATTTTACACCTTTCTGAGTTATCAAAACCTTAGGTATGTTGTATCGTGCTACAATTTCATCAAAGAATGCCTTGGCCACCGTACTTGCTTCAGCATCGGGTATAGCCACGCACGCCATATACTTTGAGAAATCATCTTGGAACTTCAATATGTACTTGTTTCCCGAAACTGTCTCAGGTAGAATACCTTCTTACATATTTTTTTATGTCCTTGAGCATACCTTTCCATCCGTATACTCGCCTAATTCTGTCATGGGTTTTCCAGAATCCCTGGTGTCCACCTAGAGGTGAATCATGGAAACCCTTTAACACAGCCTGGATATCTTTTTTATCCTCCAGCCATTCCACACTACTGGCTCTTTGTTCATTAGCAGCGTCACCTGCATTGCTAACATTTCTTGTTGCAGCAATTTTATCCCCTTGAATTCTCTCGGCCTTCTCCTTATCTGACCATGCTTTGGCCCTCGTTTGCACTACTGATACCTTCTGTGCCTGCGGTACTCTGCTGAGTGCATCCGCATTCAGATTCTTTTTCCCAGGTTTGTATATGATTTCAAAATCATACTCAGACAATTTGTGTCTGAACCTGGCTAGCCTGGACGTTTGGTCTTTCAAATTGGCTATGCCTCTCAACGGCTGGTGATCAGTGTATATCTTAAACGGGCGACCTAGCAGATATGCCCTAAAATCCTTCGGAGCCTATACTATGGCTAGGAATTCCTTCTCTATTGTGGAGTATCTTTTCTCCGTCTCGCTAAGCGCTCTGCTTGCTAATACTATTGGTCGGTCATTACCGACTTCCCCTTGTGACAATACTGCCCCTAATGCTTCATTGCATAGCATCAGTGGTCAACAAAAAAGTTTGCCCAAAGTCGGGGTATGCCAAAATTGGTGGCGAGCTAATTATTTCCTTTAGCCTCTCGAATGCTTGCTGACATCTCTCTGTCCATTCGAACTTTGCTTCTTTAGCAATTCCGGCTAGTCCTTCCACGAACTTTCTATAATAGTTCACTAGTCCTAGGAAAGCTTGCACTTCCTTTCTATTTCTTGGAACCGCTAAATTTTTGACGCATTCCACCTTCTGCGGGTTAGGCAGTGCTCCTGCATCTGAGCAACTATGGCCTAAATAAACCACCTCTCTTCGCAAAAATTGACACTTCTCCGTGCTCAATTTCAAATTGTGTTCTCGTAATTTCTGGAGTACCTTGCACAAGCGTTGCGAATGCTACTCCAAGTTCTTCCCGTAAATTACAATATCATCGAGATACACAAAACAATCTAACCCTTGCAAGCCTGTTAGCACATGGTTCATCAACCGTTGGAAGGTAGCCGGTGCTCCTGTTAATCCAAACGGCATTCTATTAAACTCATAATGCCCTAAACCCGTGCTGAACGCAGTTTTCTACTTATCTTGGGTATCCACCAGAACTTGGTGGTAGCCACTCGCTAAATCAAGTGTAGAAAATTATATACTATGCCCCAATTGATCCAGAATTTCATCTATCCTTCGAATTGGGAACACTTGCTTGATAGTGGCGTCGTTCAATTTCCTAAAATCGACGACCATTCTCCACTTCTTCTGACCCTGAGCACCTCCCTTCTTTGGTACCAAAATTATTGGTGAGTTCCAAGGCGAGATACTTGGTGAAATTATGTTATCCTTTAACATTCCTTCCACTTGCCTATTTACCGCATCTTTGTGGGCTTGTGGCAATCTGTACTGTTTCTGGTTAATTGGTGGTTGATCCACTCTAGTAGGTATTTCATGCTCTACCTCTGGTGTATAAGTTAGCTGATCTCCTTCCAGCAAAAATATGTCATGGAATGACGTACAAATGGCTTCTATCGATGCCTTTTCTTCTAAATTTACGCTTGGGTCTAACTTCAGTGATTCTAGCACTCTCTCCATTCTCTTCCTTATATCTACCTGCTTAATCTGATTAACCGATCTATGATTCGGTTCTTTAAAATTATCATAACTAGGGAACTTAGGCCTAAAATCTTCATCCATCAGGTAGTCCTTTTCTGAGGCGTTGAGTACGCAAGCGTACACCTTACCCTTGTCAACGTGCCTTATGGTCTCTCCCATATATACACCCTCCGCTAGCTGCTGCTTGTGCAAAACAACAGTCCTAAGATTCGTATTTACATGCATAGTAACTACTCTGGTTGACCTTCCGTTTATTACTTCCATACCACACTTCTTAACCCTAGTCACGGTTCCTTCCTGCCATGACATTAATGGAAGAGTAAGGATTCTATTCTTATTATTATCATAGAATGATAACTGCTTGTCGAGCGCATCCAGCATGGTGCGGCCCCAAAGATTATCGCGGCCATTTATCCCATCAGCCGGGATACCTTTCCTATCCTACTTCCACTGCGTGCACTCTAAAACTCATACCCTTAACTTCACTGTGCCCTATTCTGAGCGACCCCAATGTCCTAATGCACCCTCCAAACGCTCCGTTAAGCGTTCTTACGTCCATTTGATTAATGTCTAGCCCCTTTCGTAAAACACTAGATTTTACGAGGCTAGTGTCCGCCCCTGAATCTACTAAAAGCACTAGCTTTCCACTCGCTGCCTCCTCGCAGGGCATCTCGATGAAGGCATCACCTATCCTGCTCATAGCGAAGCAATCTCCTTTTGTTCCCAAAATGGACGTGTATCCACTCCCTAACTCTTCGTGATTCTGGAGAGCCTCTTGCTCCTCCTTCTCCTGGACTGTAGTTCCTACATTACTAGTCCCAGTTACTTCCGGTCTAATTAGTACTCTCTTTGTTTAGGCTTTCCAGTCTATTGGCTTCGACTGGGCCGCTGGAAGTTTCCCTGGTTCCTTTGTTGGGATTGTCTATCCCTGCATTCCGCTGCCCGATGTCCCATCTGTCCACATGAGAAGCATCTTAACCCCTTTTTGGTGTTGATTATCCTTTGTTCACTTCTGGAATCCCAGTTTGGTCGCTGCTGACGACTCCCAGTTTTGAAAGGATTTCTTCCTGGGTTAATTCTATCTGTTGAATTAACTCGGGGACTACTGAAGCTACCCCTGCTGTCCCTCAAGGGTGGAACCGGGCGCCTCGTAGCTGGCTGCCTTCTACTTTGATTCCATTTTGTGTCTACTTGGCACTGTCTACTTGCCTCATGACCGTAAGTTTGGCACTCCAAACAGTAGGGCGTGTTTTTGCGTGTAACGCATTCATCCCTTGTATGCCCTGGCTTATGACAGAATGAGCAAATGGGGTTCCTTGGCTGAAACCTCTCAACCAAGAATTCTTGGTCTCTTTGTTGCGGAAATTGGCCCATCAATCTACCGACTCCACATCTGTTTTGCTGCTGTACTGTTCCTACCTCTGCTGGAGCATTCGTCCAGCACATTCCACCTGTTGTCGTTCGTTGTTGTATTGCTGCTTCAGCTAAAGAGACCGCTTCCACTAGCTCTGCCATACTCCTCGGCGTGAGAGTAAGAGTATAATTTGCTAAATCCCTATTTATCTGGCCTGCCTTGAACACAGAAATCATAGTCCGCTCTACTTGAGCCTTGTATGCTGCAACATTTTCTGGAAACTGCCTGTTGGCTTCCGCCTCAGCAGCGTTCCCGAGAGACTGGAGCCTTCGTCCCCAGGCTCTCAATTCCTCCCCCGGTGTCTGAGTTGATTCCTGTATTTCCCGTACAAGACAGTCGTACGACTTTTGTTTCAAATATGTCCGATCCAAAAGTGCGTATAACTCCGGCAGGGTGCTTACTGAGCTATGCACTAGTAAATCAAACGCATCACCTGTGGTTCTTTGCCTAATACACTTTATTAAGTGTTCCCCGTCCGCTTCCGGAACACTCTGTTGCGCTAACTCACAACCTTCTTTGAAGCGCCGGATCTCAGTTCTCAGGTCATACAACTCGACTCCTGAGAACATGGGCACCAACTTCTCCACCGCATGAGCAACTTCCAGAATGCCCATTTTATTCCTTTGTGTTTTCTCAATTGCTGGTAAAACCTTAGCTTTATTAATCTCTTTGGGAGTTTCCAAATTCTCTTCTCCCGGATCTGAGAGGTAATTGGCCAGTGACGGACTCAAACTAATTAGTCTTCGATCGTTTGTTCGTGCAGGCGAAATACTGCCCACAGTATCGGAACTTTGCTTGCACGGGTACTGCTTCCGGCTCCTTTGGTGGATATCCCTGATTTTTATTATTTATCGGGCTTCCCGGAGAAAAAGGCTCGACACCGATTTCAGATGCGCCAAACAAAAATTCCGCTTGCCTTTCTTCATTAAGTACTAATTTTGGCACTACCATGCGGCTTATCCCTTCTAGTGTTAAATATTCCGGCCAGCGAACTTCAGGAGGCAATGTCAATACTGTCTGTGTAAACCCAGCCGATGCTGATTTTGATCTCTCCTTTTTATGTGAGTTGCTATTGGTCGCCCGTCCTCTTTTCAATTCTGCTCACTCCTTCTCCAACAGCGCTGCTGCTTCCTCTGTTTCCGTCAATCTATGAGAAAGTTCCTTAACCTTATTCTCAAGATACTCTTTTTGTGCTCTCCAATCTTCTGTTTTCTTATGAAAACTGAATAACTTTTCTTCTGTTCTTTTTTGGATTGCCGTTAAGGCTTGATCCGCTACTTCTAATGGTGACACAGCTCCTCCGGCATTCGCCTGCTTCCACAATTCCTGAGCTTCTTCCCTGCTCGTACTCGCTTCGACCTGGTCAATTATTTTCCCAGTAAACAGTTCCACCTCTGACTGCATTGATTTCAATCTGTTCCTTACTTCCTCGTCTGGCGAAACCAAACTCACTGTTTCTTGTCCTAGTCCCTCTAATTCAGAACTAAATGTAATGCCCATTCGTTGACCAGACTATTTATGTAGTCTGCGTAATTTTCCGCAAAATATTTTCCCTTGCCGTACTCAACTGCGTGAGGCAGCAACAGTCCGTGATTATTGTTGAACTCTTTCCCTAGATTTTGCAACTGTGTTATTCGCTTGCGGTAATACACGTTGTCCTTACGTAAACTGCCGTCTTTCTTAAAATTACGGACCAATTTTTCAATCGCTTCGCCAATTTGCTCCTGCATCAGCAGTAATCCTTGCGCTTCCTTCGTCATATTCCAAATGCCAGAACAGATGGCGTATCCCAATTACAAATAAAAATCCAATATTTGTTAAAACTTGTTACAATATTTTATTCGATCTTACTTAATGATTCAAAACAGAGTTATTAAAAAAAAAACATTCCACCGTAAATTCTATCTTTATATACATATTCTGCTATACTTGTTTTCCATCATAAAGTTCCGCTGTCTACCGGCGTCCATTAAGTCCTTCCATCAATGCAAATTGGTCCTTGACTTCCTCACAGATACTCCTTGTTTTCCTCACATGTATCCCCATATCCAATCACAAACTTTAATACTCCCAAAAATCCTCCCAATTCGCAAGAACTGAAATTGGATTTACAGGCAAAAAATGTCTTGATTCATTCCCGGAAATTTGAATCCATATTTAAAAATAAACCCGTAACGTATGCGACACGTAATAATAGCATTGAAAGTTCTTTTCAACATTGCTACGCAAATTTTAGTTTCCGAACTACAAATACTTTGAAATAACAACACGTGCTGTAAACACTTCTTGAAATATTTTTGACCCTAAGCTCAAAATGCCAATCATTTAAATCAAACGTTCGATGTTTGTTTTCAAACAACATAAATTTAGAACCTCAGACTTTACACAATACAAAAACAAATTAAATTTCTCAATATAGACTACATGGCCTTATAAACAATATAAATGTCCCTCACGACAAACAAATTCAAATTCCCTACAAAAAAAATCCTCACAGCTAGGATGAACATACATAGGCCGTCCGATCATACTGACGGTTTATGGTTGCCATTCAAAGCTGCGTGCAACAGCGCAAACGCGCCTTTATGTTGCAACTTCTTTGACCAGCGCTACGGCGCCTTCAGGGTCGCAGAAGTATCTACTTATTTTACGCTAATATACACTCTACTCACCAAAATTTTTTCCGATGACATCTTGGTCCTTTGATTTTGTTGCAGGATGCTTCCCTGCTACAGGGTTCCTTGCCCTGGGATTCCTCCTGTAGGTCCTTAAGACCGGCTGCGCCAAAATGTTGGGGTTGTTGTCCTTGTTTCACGGGGGACGTCCTTCTGCTGTGCGCGTGTATCTGAAAAGCCTAAATCACTCTTTGGAAAAATCACTACATTACACTTTTAGTTTTAAAATCACAAGCCTTTATTTCTTAGAATACTAACTCTTATATACTATTTACAATTCACAATTACAATACAAAAACTGACCTTTCTGGTGTTCCAGTTTCGCACCTGTTAATTGGTGTCAGTTGGTCAAGCCAACTGACCTACGCCAATCTGAAATGTTGATGGTGCATTCTAACTTTGAATGCCCTTCGGTGGCTCGACTGCAAAACTGTAGCACCCTAAAAGTTTACATAATAAATGTTACATAGGTAATATTAATTCTAAATACTCGCACCCTAAAAATATGTGCTTTCTTAAGTAACTTTAACACATGCTAATCACACAGAAAGTGTGGCATCTGTTAGGAGTCGATGATGTGAGACACTACGCGCAGGCAGCTTGATTCTAATTCACAACAACTGCTATATATTTTCCACAGCAACACATGGATGATCCCGTGACGCCAGACGAAGCACTGTCTCGTCCAGATGCGGACCATTGGAGACTCGCCATGGAAGAGGAATACCAGTCGCTTCTTGATAACTAAACGTGGTCACTGTCAGAACGTCAGAACGTGGTCACTGTCAGTACCTAATACTCGCAAGGCCATTAAATGTAAATGGGTATTTCGAACGAAACGTGATGTGACAGGCTGTATTGATCCCTACAAGGCAAGACTTGTAATAAAAGGATATTCTCAGCGAAAGGGGGTGGATTATGAGGAAACGTATTCTCCCGTTGTACGTCATAGTTCGCTGCGATATCTTTTCGCACTATCCGTTCAACTGAATTTGAAAATCGAGCAAATGGACTCGGTCACAGCATTTTTGCAAGGTTAGCTATCGGAAGAAATCTATATGGAACAACCTCCACAATTTATTTACAAAAACAACGTTGCAAAGGTATGTCGTCTCAATAAAGCTTTGTATGGGCTAAAACAGTCGAGCAGAATCTGGAACCATGAATTGGATAAGGCACTCAAAGTTTTTCGACTTCAACAATCTAAGTACGACCCCTGCTTGTATTACCAGCTCAAAGACGCCAATATCCTGTTTATAGCTGTATACGTCGACGATTTGTTGATATTTTGCAACAACGATACCTGGATCAACGCAATAAAAACAAAGCTACATCAACAGTTTCATATGAAAGATCTTGGCCCTGCTACACATATTCTTGGAATGCGTATCACCCGGTCACACGATTCAATTGGACTGGACCAAGAAAAATACGTAGAGAAGGTTCTCGAAAAATTTGGAATGAAGGACGCAAATCCGGTCAAAGCACCGATGAATTCCAGCGAGAAGTTCTCACAGGAAAACTGTTCACTAAAACCCGAAGACATTGAACAAATGAAAAACATTCCGTATCAAGAGGCAATTGGTTGTCTACTGTATTTGTGTCAATGTACACGGCCAGACATTTGTTTTGCAGTAAACAAACTCAGTCGTTTTAATTCAAATCCTGGACCACGCCATTGGCTCGCTGTCAAACATTTACTACGCTATTTACGTGGAACATCATCACTCAAACTACAATTTAACACAATTGGAAATAACAATATAATCGGATATACGGATGCTGATTGGGCTTCAAACATCAACGATCGAAAGTCAACAACTGGTTACTTGTTTATAGCTCAAGGAGGAGCCATATCTTGGTGTTCAAAAAAACAACAAACTGTAGCATTGTCATCATGCGAAGCAGAATATATGGCACTCTCCGCCAGGAAGGACTCTGGTGGAACGGTATCAACGCTCAACTTTGTAAGCAACAGCAACCCTTGAAAATATGCTGCGATAATCAGGGCGCCCTTGCAATTGCTAAAAATAGTGGATTTCATCCTAAGACGAAACACATCGATATTCGCCACCATTCTGTGCAGGACATTCTAGGGCAAAGCCAAATTAAATTGGATTACGTCGGTACTAACAAACAAGTCGCTGATGCTCTTACAAAACCGCTGGACAAAATCAAATTTGAGTTATTCCGAAACGCTATAGGACTTCGAAGCCCAGCTTAAGGAGGAGTATTGGTACATTCCATTTTAGTATTCATGCAACCCTGCAACGGGTGCAACTCTGTAATCTGATCTTTTCTAAACACACACTCTTACTTATTTTTGCTTTTATCTTGAATAAAGACGCTTTAATCATAACCCTAACTAATAAAAACAATACCACTTTTAATGATAGAAAATCTTAGCAAAGAAAAGAGAAAGATACGGAGGAAAAGGCAGATTTGCAGAATGCTCAACTTAAAAAACCAAGAAGGTTAAAAAATACTCTAGCTAACTATAAAGAAACAAACCAATTTTTAGAATCTTACAGCAACAAATCAAGGTGACTACTCCCTTTGGAAGGCAGTAATAAGGATAAATCGACCTATTAATGGAGAAGTGCCAATAAGATTATCAAACGATACAGGACTCGAAGAAAGGTAATGCGCACGCCCCACATTTAAAAAATATATTTACACCTAATACACCCAGTAAAACAATTTTTAGAATCTTACAGCAACAAATCAAGGTGACTACTCCCTTTGGAAGGCAGTAATAAGGATAAATCGACCTATTAATGGAGAAGTGCCAATAAGATTATCAAACGATACAGGACTCGAAGAAAGGTAATGCGCACGCCCCACATTTAAAAAATATATTTACACCTAATACACCCAGTAAAACATGTTTACAGTACATACCACCAACATCAATATCGCACAACTCTATTCACTTTACATTTAAACGGTTGTATAAAAAAATTACTGTACTAAATACCAAAAAAATCACCTGGCTCAGACAAAATCACACCATAAATAATAGCGAGATTACCGCAGATGGCAATCAAGCATCTGGATATCATGAATGGAATAATGCGATTAAGTTATTTTTCACGCGTTTGGAAAGTATCTGAAATAATTATGATATTAAAACCTGGCAAAGATCCCACAACTGTATCCTCCTCCTAAGCTAGTCATAAATTTTCTCGAAAATCTTTGAAAAGCTTTTCTTTGATAATTTATAATTTTTTTTTTAAATAATAAGAAAAGCCTTCGAGGAAAAATACTGCACTGCCGTATTTCTAGACATAGCTCAAGCATTTGACAAGGTATGCGATGAAGGGCTATTGTACAAAATACTACCTTACATACAGAGAGTTCGTAGTTAGGGATAAAACGATACTAGTAAATACAAGTAAATACTCGATAATTTTCTCGAATAACCGAGTATTTTTGTACTCTATACTTTTTACTGCTATCCAAGTAGGTATCGAAAAAAAAGTACTTGTATTGGAAGCGCAAAACTTATTTCTACTGACTCACAATCCCACTCACACTTTTTATAGCACATGTAGGAAAAAAGTTTAGTGTGTTGCAAATTGAAAGAAAAATGGCCTGAAAACTTTACTGTGTAAACTCCAAGTTAATTATGCAAGTTAACAGATCGGGTTTTCCCAGTATAAACGAAGATCTGGAGTTCTTTATTAGTATGTAATTTATTTGAGCTATGCTCAACTGTTTATAACAACATGAAATTCGGAACTGCAACAATGAACTTTTACTAGCAATAACAGAACTAATTTTATCATAAGAAGAGGAAGAAGAATAAGAAGAAGATTAATATTAAGAACATAGACTTCTGGGAATAAGTTGGTGAGCTCTAGATCCTGAGAAAATGCATCGTTCTGCATTTCTCACTGTTGCATGGTCTGAATTATTTCGCGAGCAGCAGGTGGTTAAATTGTCACGTACAGCGCTCATGTTACTGTTGGCTATTGTTGTCTGTCGCTGTCACTATTGTTGACTGTTAATGTATTAGCATGTGACATTAACTCCTCCCTCTGTTAAATTCAAAACGTCCCTGTTTTGATCATTGATTCTGTTTAGAATTTCCCTAAGGTCCTGCTCTGCGTTTGCTGATAATTTCCTCTTCCTGTATTGTTTAACGAGAAAAGTTACTAGTATGCTGATCATACCAATGGTCGTCACAAAGATCATTATTAACCAATATGTTTTGTGCGATTGTACGTCTTCATTAATTGATGCGATGTGGTTTGTGTTATCTAAATGAATTTTGTGAAGATACGGCAAGGATAACTTCAATTCGTGCTGTAGAAACTTCATGTCCATGGTTTTTGGAGGATGTGGTTGTGAAAATGTAGAATTCGGTTCAGTTGTGAAGGTTGATCCGTTAATTTTTACGGATGCTGAAGTAAACATCAATAGGAATGTTCCCGAAATCGTTAAATTTTGCTGATCAGTGATGGTAGTATTAACGACTTCATTCAAGATAATGATTCCTTCATCGATTTCTTGGACTAATGGTAAGTGATATGCGGTCTCTGTTGGGCATGCTGCCGAGTTGTTATTCAATAGTTGCTGCAAACATGGTGATGTTGTCGGTTGGCAAATTTGGGCGACTGATATATCGGTGCAATTTTTAACTGGTCGAGTTACGCCATAACAATTAGCTGCTTCATTAATATCTAATTTAACAATAGTTCTATCATGACTTACAGGAACAATTTTTATAAAGTCACAAAATTGGATAAGCTTAGGAGTTTTCACAATATAAATAATAAGTTCATTGTTTTGTAATACTTTTACAGTAGCAACACTTAAAATATTACTATTACTAAGAGGTACGGTTTCAGAGTCGGTTAAATGACTGATTTCAATATTGTCTAATATGAGCGGATTAATTATGTTATCTCTTGCAAGAACTATGGACAAGACAACATTGTTGAAGTGATTAATGATGGCTATATTTCGGTTTGCGATGAATTCCAACAATAACTCTTCCCTGTTTCGAAGAACTTCGTTAGTTATATGCCCCTTTTGGAGGATATTAATTCTCCCAGTCAATTCATTGATTTTGTCTTGTACCATCGAATTAATTCTTGTTTGTCTGTTGCTGTTTTCTATCAAAATTTTCTGTTTCGTAACTAGCAATTCCCAATCCTCATGGTCAGGAGTACCGGCTATGAATTTAAGTGCTGAGCCTAAGAAGTCTATTGACCTAGCAAATCTTCTATTTACACGAATTGCACTTATTATTCGATCTATTTCTTGTAATTGTGAGTCTATAGTTTGCAGATATTGCGAATTGTTTCCGACTTGTGTCAGTGTGTCCTCTATTTGTGTAATAATCTGCTGATAGTCCGTCAGGTTTGTCTCGTGAATAAGGTAAGTGTATTCGTCAAACACTGCTACTTTTCCCTTAGTGAGTGCTATAAAATGTGCAGATGAGTAGTCAGTTATTCGGGTTGCAGTCAGTCGGAGTAGATGTATAACCCTAGAAGAGAAAAAAAAATATTTAGAAAAGAAGAGTGAAGAAAAAAAAAACAACAAAATGTTATCTTAAATTATTTTTGTGCACCCTTTTCCCATTGATTAGTACTGTTGTACCCAAATCTTCTTGTATAATGCCTTCTACGAAAACTTTGTCAAATTTGTTTCCTAATCGTCTATTTCTGCGAATAAAAACTTTATCTCCAGGTTGGTAGGTTTTATTAATACTTTTGTCGTTAGATCTACGTACTGTTTTTTGCTGAGCCGTAATTAATTTATTCTGTATTATTTTTAGTTCGTCTTCCGAATAACTGTGGAGTATATCTATGGGTTTTTTGCCTGTAACTGAATGGATAGTGTTGTTATATTTAAGCGTTGCTAATAGAATTAATTCCATTGTATCTGTTACGTCAAACTGCGATTTAAGGCAACGGGCTATTTCTAGAAACGTTGAGTGTATTCTTTCAACTTGTCCATTGCTCTTGCTGTGCATTGGGGCCACGAAATACTGTTCTATGTTGAAGTGATCTCTAAGAAATGTGGATATAATGTTGGATTGAAATGCTTTTTCGTTATCCGAAACTAGAAGTCTTGTATTTTTAAAATTCAAAAGAATTTGGAAAAGAGCTGCTTTGATATCTAAAGAGGATCGAGAGGTAATGGGTATTGCCACAGTAAATTTGGAGAACTTGTCCACACAAGTTAAGAAATGCTGTTTACCTGTAATGAAAATGTCTATATGTAAAATTTCTCCTGGAAAATTTGGAATGGGAGTTTCTGCGATTGCTATGTTTTGGGGTTTCCGTTGGTACTTATTTTCCAAGCAAATTCTACAGTTTGCAATGATGCCTTTAAGCATTTTTTTTATCCCCGGGAAATAATATTCACTAATTATTTGCTGGAAGTTCTCTTGTAACGATCTGTGCGCGCGATTATGCTATGTAATTGCTGTTTCTAATTGGTCATCTTTATTTATAATATCGATAACTATACGCTCCGTATGGATAAACTTCACCGAAGGAAATGCTGTCACTAATTTGTCTTGGATGAATGCCAAAGTTTGTAAATCACAATGAATGGCGTTAATGGTATTAGGGTTGATGGTGTCCGTTAGGTATTTTATTAAGGTGTCAGTAGTGACAAAATTCATGGTGTGTCGGATAAATTTTTGAAATATTATTTTTGTACCTTTAAAGCTGTGGGTTGTTCGAGATAGGATAAACTGGTTTTTAAACTGGTTTATTGGGAATTTAATTGTCTTGATAACTTGCGACGAAGAAAGTTCACTGTGTACTGTTGTGTCGTCCGAGATGTCCGTCATTGCGTCAAGGTATTGCCTGCTCAAAGCATCAGCGACCTTGTTTTCTTTTCCTGGTTTGTAGTGGAAGGTGGGTGCAAATTCTTCAATAAGCGCGCGCCATCTTTTAATTTTGGAATTTGGGTTGCGATCGGAAATCGCGAAAGTCAGTGGTTGGTGGTCGGTAAAAATATGAATATTTGTTATTCCATACAGATAATGCCTTAAAGCCTGTAGAGCCCATACTATAGCTAATAACTCCCGCTCATTAGTTGCGTAGTTTTCTTCTGCTTTCGCAAGTGTGCGTGAAATCATTGTAATGGGTCTACCCTCTTGTGACAGCACTGATCCCAATGCTACACTTGAAGCGTCTGTTGTTATTTCGAATGGCTTAGTATAGTCTGGGTGTGCTAAAAGAACATCTTCAGAGGCCAGGATATTTTTTAATTTTTCAAAGGCAAGACATGCTTCTTCGTCAAGTTCTATTTTTTTGTGTTTCGAGTGTTTGGTTCCAATATGACCATTTTCACCGCGGAGGTACCTTGTAAGAGGCTTTGCTATTTGAGCATAGTCCCTAATAAATCGTCTGTAATACCCTGATAACCCAAGGAATGAACGCAGTGATTTTAATGGTTTGGGTTTTTCGTAGTTAAGGATAGCGTGAACCTTATCGGGGCATGTTTTTATACCGTTTTCGGAGACAATCAATCCAAGAAATTCTACTTCTGTTTGAAAAAATTTGGATTTTTCGGGTGAGACTCTCATTCCTGCTTTTTCGAGTTTCTGAAGTATTTTATTTATGTGCTGTAAGTGTGCATTTTCATCTGGGGAGTAAATTATGATGTCGTCAATGTAAACATGACATATCTTTCCTATGTCTTCCCTTAGGATGTCGTCTATTGCCCGTTGAAAAATGCTAGGTGCATTTTTCAGTCCAAAAGGCAAGCGACAAAATTCGTATTTGCCGTTATTAACATTGAAGGCCGTTTTTTGTCTATCGGCTTGGGGAAGTATGATTTGATGGAAACCAGATTTCAAATCAAGGGTGGTAAAAAATTTCGATTTGCCTAGATTAGCTAGTATTACAGATGTATCTGGTATGGGGTATTTGTCGGAGATCGTACATTCGTTAATTTTTCGGAAGTCAATTACCATTCGTAATTTTTGCTTACCGTTTATGTCAGTTCCCTTTTTGTTAACTACGTGTATAGGGGAGTTGAATGGAGAGTTTGATTTTTGGATTATACCATCGCGCAGTAAAGATTTTATTTCTTCATTGACAAATTCGGCTGCTGAAATTGGGTAAGGGTAACCTCTTGTGTAAATTGGGTTTTCTGTTTTGGTTTTGATGGAAGCTTGCACCGCAGTGTTATAAGGTAGAGCTCTATCGGGGTCTGCAAAGGCATTTGCATTTAATGAAATTATAGATTGAAAACGATTGAGCAGATGTGGTGGAACTAAATTGAAATTTAGGTCAATTGAGTTAATTTCTTGATAGTTTTGATGCGACAAAAATTCTTTGCCAGTTTTGTGGTAAAGAATACCTTTTTTTACGTCTATTAAGGCCTCGATGTTTCTGAGAAAATCGTAACCTACAATACCGTCGAAATTTTTAAGAGCGGGTAATAGATAAAAGGTTGCTGTTTGGTTCAAAATGTTTACTTTACATTCCTGTTCTATAATGTTCGTTCCAATAATGGAGCTTACTTTAAAAGGTTTCACGACTGCTTTAATATTGTTTAAAAGACTATGTGGCTTAATGTAATTCTTGGATGCCCCGGTATCTATTAGAATACGAAGCTCTTGACCGTTTTTGTTTTTTTTTTGTTATGAAAGGCAAGAGCGACGTTAGCTTAAAAAATTTATTTCTTCGGTTTCAGTCTGTTCGTCATTTTCATAGACACTTCCTACATTTTCCTCGTCATAAACGGAATCTTCAACATCAGGGTCATTCAAAGGCTCTCCCAGCATGCAATTGATTCTTTTCATTTTTTGTTGCATCGTATTAGTGCGTCCGGAGGAAATTTGTTCTCGTTCTCTCTTAACAGCGCGATTATGGGAATCGTACTGTTGCGATGGATATTGTTGTTGGTATTGTTGTTGCTGTGGCAGCCTGTTGCTTGAATAATTGTTATTTTTTCTGAAACCAGACGAGCCTGGGTCAATTTCCATTGGTATAGGTTTATCCCCTGACTGCTTTGGTCTATAAGATGGGTGAGAGTTGTAATTAAGGTTTTTTGGAGGTAGTAATTGTTGTTGTGGTCTGTTACTTTTGATTAAATTGCCCGCAGCAAATATTTTGGCAAAATCATGTCTTCTTTGATTTGTTTCCAACTCTTGAGCGGTTGCCAAAGCTGAAGGTAGATCAGCTGGCTTTGCTGAAAACAAAATATCGCACAATGGTCGCCGCAAACCAGAGATAAAAACTCGAAGGGCGTTTTCTCGTGCGCGTTCATTAAGTACAGTAACTACGTCTTCGTTATTACTATGTGTCATCTTATTTTTGTCCAGTATTAAAGTCAGTTGCTTGTCCACGTTGTCATAATAGTCAATAAGAGAACGGTTGCTTTGGCGAAGAATGCTTAGTTCGTTTTCCAGGACATGGATTGGTCTTCTGTCCGAGTAACATTGATCTAGCCTTGCAATTATGGCCTTAAAACTAAGAACTGTATTAAAGGAGGAAAGCGTTGCGTTAGCAGAACCGGTAATTTTGATTCTAAATATTCCCATTGCTATATAGTAGTGTTCCGAACCTTCCTTATAATAATTCATGGCGAAATGCGCTGCTTCTCGCCAAGCTGGATATGCTGAAGCATTTCCGTTAAATTCTGGTATAGATTTAATAAGATCTAAAGTTGTACTTTTGTTTTGTACATTTGGAATAATAGTAACTGGAGCATATGACTCCACACTTGATAAGCTCAATTGGCTAATAGCGTTTGTAATGCCTTCCAGCTGTGCTGTAAGGCAACCATTCAATGCCTCCACAGCTGCATTAACTATGGTAAGTACTTGTTCTCTAGTTACTTCCATTTTTTTTAAAATTTAATTGAAACGAAAGGGAGAAGAGGAAAAACAAAAAATTTCGAAACAGAAAATTAACTGTCAACAAACAACCAAACAAACATTAACTGTTTATAACAAAGATTCAATGAAAGCTAGAAAACAAAAATCCCACACTGATATTTTTTTGCAATAATCACACAAATAAAATAAACCGGAGACTTTAAATACTTGAAATCAATCACTTTCACACAGAAATTTCTTGTTTATTTATTATATATTTTTATATATGAAGACTCTGATCCGTACTTACATAAAAATTATTATATTCATCTTAATAAATTTTGAATACAGGAATGTTTACAAAAGATTGGTTCTCTGCTGCTTTGGGATGTTGCTTTTTCTGGTTAGTTCGTTTCCTTGGTTGCTTCGCCTTTTCTCTTTGTAAGATGTAATGAATTGTTTTTCTTCTGATTTTAGTAGATGTCTTTAATTGCTTTTGGCATTTACTTGCTTAATTTTTCTTAAACACTTTAAAAATTTGAATGCTTCTTGCATTTATTTTAAGTTACTTTTCAATGTCTCTCGCATTTACTTGTTTGATTCATAAAGTTAATATTTTTTTAAAACTTTTTTGAAGAACTTTTTAGTGCTTTTGAATTTATTTTATTTAATCACTTTTCAATGCTTTTTGCATTTTAAAGATGTTTGTTTTGTAAGATTCAATCACGTTGGGCGCCAGTTAACAGATCGGGTTTTCCCAGTATAAACGAAGATCTGGAGTTCTTTATTAGTATGTAATTGAAATACAATACAATTAAAGACGCAAACGAACGATGATATAAAAAATGAAAGCGACCGTAAAAACTGCGTTCGAAAATATGGACTTTCGTAAAGGTATGTCTATTATATAGTCCTAATATTATTAAATTAAAAGAAATTTATTTTCAGAAGGCGGCACGAAAAACAATAAAATAACTATGTGCATTTTAATCTTCATATGCATGGACATGAGACCCTTTCACATCGTGGAAGGAGAGGGGTTTCTAAAGCTGATGAAAGAGGTAGACCCTCTATACACAGTGCCATCTAGTAATGTTTTAAAGAATAAACTCTGCGAAAAATATTGCGCGATGGCGGAAATGTTTAAAGAAAGGATTCAAAAGGCACCGACAGTATGCTTGACTTTGGATATTTGGACAGAAACCATGGCAGAACGTTCATTTCTTGGTGTAACCTTTCATTTTTTTGAAAGCTGTACATTTGTAAATAGTGCTATTGGCACTAGGCAGTTATCTCAGCATTACACATTCGATTATATAGTTGAAACTTTGAAAACAATTCTTAATGAATGGAACATAGAAATTCCAAAGTTCAATGCATTGTGACAGACAATGGCCAAAATATGGTTGCAGCCATAAGAATGGTTACCTCAGAAAAGCACCATCTACCCTGCTTTCCTCATACCATTAATCTCGTAGTACAGGCTGGTTTGAAAAATAGTTCAATTCAAATTGTTCTCAACAAAGTTAGAAAAGTGGTCATATGGGTAAAAAATAGTGTTGTCAACTGTGACAAACTGCGGAAAATCCAGATAGATCAAGTTATTCCTAAGCCATCTGCAAAAAAATTAATACTCGATGTATACACGCGCTGGAACTCTGTATATTACATAGTTGAGCGCTTTTTAGAGATGCAAAAACTGGTTTCGGAATTACTTTTAGAGAGTTCTACAAGTCCACATATGGTAACAGGTCAGGAAATAGAAATTTTGAAACCATATTATATTTGGCCAGAGGAGCATCTGATGACAACTATTTAACTTTAGTTATACCAATGATAAATTGCTTAAGTATGGCGCTGCGAAAATTTAGATCGTCATACGAGTATACAGAAATAAGCATTGCAGAAGTTATTCAATCTGAAGTGAAGCGCAGATTCGGTAAAATTGAATACAACTCACACGCAGCTTCAAGCCCTTTCGTAGACCCCAGATTTAAAAACATAAATGTTCAAACTTCGTTTGCATGTGGTCAGGCTATTATAAAACTACGAAATCTCATTACAGAAGATACATTTAATGCATCCAGCGAATCTGAAGTAGAATGCAGTCCTACACAAAGTTTGATTTTTGGCAATTCCAACGAGAGTTAGTAATAGGACAAAAAAAGCGTAAAATTGTCTGTCCTCGGGGGACGAAGTGACTCTTTATCTGCCGTCACCCTTATCGTCTTTAAAAAGCAACGCATTGGAGGAATGGGAAGATATGCGCACTACATTTCCTCAACTATATAAGTAAGCTCGCTTTTACTTATCGGTTGTTGGGTCGTCTGTTCCCTGCGAGAGACTTAACTCGAAAACAGGTGCAAATATATCAAAAACTAGAAACCGTGTTTCAGGAAAACACTTAGAAAGGTTGATATATTTAGGAAATATATCAAAAAATTAATTTTTTTCTTAAACTCTGTTTGTATGAAAAAATGATACCTATCTCGTATAAATGTTTTTAGTTATCACAGTTGGGGATATTTTATAAACATCTATTCTATTTTCTGAAATCAAATACAATAACTTTGAAAAATATGCAAAATGTAGTCCTATGTTCTTTGTACTCAAACAATCAACCGAGTAGGTATCGATATCTTCATTGCTTCGAGTACAAGTACTGATTTGAGTAATACCTTGATGGTATCGATTTATCCCTATTCGTAGTAAAATAACAAACATCCTCTTCTCGAAGTTATGAAATAACAACAAGGTTGCCTCAAGGTACTTGGTCCTTTTCTCTATCTGACTTTCAATTTAGATCTACCAAAAAATTAAAAGTTTCTGACATCGACCTTTGCAGATGACATTGATGGAGGATTAAAATTAACGAATTGAAATCCGCACATGTGACATTCACATTAAGGCAAGATAAATGTCGCCCCATTCACATTAATGAACAAGCCGTTCCACAAAAGATAGAAGTTAATTATCTAGAAGTGTATTTTGACAAGAGGTTAACATGGAGAAAACACTTAGAAATGAAACGTATTCAAGCAAAAATCAAAGTTATTAATATGAACTAGCTTATTGGTAGAAATTCAAAATTACAATTGGGAAATAAAATTCTTCTCTTCAATACATCAATACAGTTGTTGTGTACCTTTTCCAGCTCCAACATAGAAAAGGTAAAAAAATGCAATCTAAACTACGAACAACTATCTGCAAAGCGCCTTGGTACGTCAAAAACTCAAACATTCATTAAGACCTCGAAGTAAACATAAAGAAGACATTCTAAAATTACTCTAAGAGGTTAAGATCGCATCTAGTAAACTTGCAACTTAACTACTTCCGAGAAAATATACCAAAAGGTTAACAAAAGACAACTGATATTGGAGTATTTTGAGCGAAAGCATGAATAAGTTTTTCTCTTTCCCTCTTCCTTTCTGTACCCTATAGTAAAATTTAACTTTAAATAAACCAAAATTATGTAAATATGGATTAATATTAAATATTCTAAGCATTGGCAAAGAATATCTTTGCACGGAAATTTTAAGATTATAGTATGGTAATTTTAAGATTACAGTAATTTTTAATATTTGTTTACTTATTGTCATTTTCCAAAAAGGAAAGAACCAATAAATACATTTGAATTAAAATTGACAAAACTATGCGATGGATTCAACATTTTAGAAGTATCAGGTCTCATTAGAAACAAATCAAATTTTCATGGCTGCAATAATGTGAACCAAAATAGAATGATACTTTCTCAAAGTCTGCAATATTTTAGTGGACACAGTGTTGCGAACCCCTCTCCCCTTGACTGACACAGTGTGGTTCCCACGGTTTGCTCACAGCCATGGTCTGGGTTTTTAACCCGCCACACTGCATCGGGGAGAAACAACAATAAAAAGTAGTAAGTAAAAGTATATCAAATTTACCTACTCACCATTTTCTCAGATTTTCCAGCCGGACATCCTCCTCCTCATCTACGTCAAGCAAGCCCATCCCATCTCTTCCGCCTTAGCCTAACATTTTTTCATACCTCCAGATATAATTTTATATATATATATATATATATATATATATATATATATATATATATATATATATATATATATATATATATATATATATATATATATATATATATATATATATATATATATATATATATATATATATATATATATATATATATATATATATATATATATATATATATATATATATATATATATATATATATATATATATATATATATATATATATATATATATATATATATATATATATATATATATATATATATATATATATATATATATATATATATATATATATATATATATATATGTATATATATATTTTTTTTTTTTAGCTGCACACTACATATTTCTACATACACGTTACATATCTTACTAAATAAATTATTCTTTCATCTAAACTTATCTCTTTCTCCTTCTCCAAACGGGACGGGCAGTGTGTCTCTGCTCCTATTTTCTGCTTGTTATCTGTTTGGGTTTGTTACTTAACTCAATGCTAAGAAGGCTCACCCCGCAATTGTTTTTAGTATATGCACTTCACCCGCACGAACGAACTTCCGCACTAGGCTTTTTAGAAAATCAAATATACACGAACAACCGCCGAGACGAATGACTCTGCACTCCAAGCAATACCGGTTCAAACGGCTATCTGCCCTCGACAGCTTTTTTTCAAAAGTTTTTCCTTTCCCTCTTCTCCAATTCTACATTCCTTCGCATCACCTCATATCCTAACTGGACTCAATGCTGCCTTCTCCAGCGTACCCGCTCCCACTCACACTCTCCACATACCCATTCAGAGGCCAACAGTCCATCCTTGTCGGGCTAACTTAACGCCATGCTACGCAGGTCAACTACCTCTGCCAACTTTGGCTTTGACCGAATTTCGTATAAGTTCGGTAAAGCTTTGTTCCAAAACTCTGGACAGGCGAGCTTAGGAGCGATCGCCAATAGTTTGGCCGCATTCAGCCGAAACAGGCGACAATACTCAAACAAATTCAGAATTGCAGAAAAAGAAAACAGCTGAATGCAAACAACAAACCAAAGTTATAAGCAGGATCACCATCTCCACCAGAACATGGGTGGAAGCATTTCTATTCTTTGGACCAGCGCCACAACATAGGCCACCACCCACGGACTTCACCCCGAGATTCGTATCTACGCTTTACCCTGGGGTAGCCGGGCAACTTTTTATACCTGTCTATAAATATATGTATCTTGCTAAACTAACATTAATATTCGTTTTTCAGAACCACCACACATACTATGATTACAGATTCCAACACCTACTTGCACGGAAATTATCACTAAACACAATTTCTTAACCTAACTTTAAGCACTTTTTATCATTAACGCTATATTTATTTTCTATTTTCAGGCATTGGACTCGAAGAGCAATATTAAACACTATACTCATCTTATGCTTTGTTCCCACCAACAGGGTTTGCTCTCATTTTTGTGTTTAACCGAGTTAGAGAGTTAACCGTATATAAACCATGGTTTACGCCACTTTTTTATATGGAATTTCCTGCTCTCAGCTGAAAATAAACCACAGTTAAACCGGAAGTTGAGAGCGAGTTTACTTGTGGTTCAGAAAGCTCTTTTACTATTTGATAGAGAGTTTTTTTTTGTTTACATTTTTGTCGTTGCGAGCTCGATAAATTTTTAATAAATTATATTTGGAAATTTGAAAGTTTTAATATTTTGATATTCAAACCTCTTTTAATAAAATTTATGCAAAATAAATAAAATTTTATAATTAAAAAATGATATTGTAGGTTCTTTAGTGTAATTTGCACAAACTTATTGGACTTTTTAATGGTTGACTTAACATTTTTTCTGAGGGAATTCTTGGTATTATTTTCATTCTGCGGCAATTAAAAATACCAATTATATAATTATTTAAAAATAAATAAAAACTAAAAATACTAACTAATTATGGATGGTACTCCAATTAAAAAAAGAAAAGTATGAACCGAGGGAAAGAAAGTACTACTCTTAAATTAATGGGAGGAGAAATACGCAATTAAATTTAATAATAATATCTTCCTCTGCATCAATTCCACACTTATATTATTGATTTGAATTTTCGTAAATTTTCCCTCAAAACTAAATTTTGATTAGTAATGAATCAAATTTTTCCGATTTTATTCAACATTCTATATCTTGTAATGTTTAGACAGGAAAAATTTTGGAGGGAAGCTTAACCACAATTAAACCTTTTTTTTCGGTGGGAACGATTGACAGATAGTCACGAGTTTTGCTCTCTCAAAAAATAGTTTACCACGGTAGCGCTTTAGGTGGGAACATAGTATTAGACTCTAACCTACCCACACATATAACGTATGGTATAAAGAGGAACACCTTTATTTCTTTTATCTTATAAAGTACCTAGTAATCATTTCCCAGATTCCTCAGCCTCAACCCAGATGCTTATTTCCTGGCGCTTAGGCCTTCCCTCCATCACAGCGGCTTCTTCTTTACTATTTTTTTATGTCTTTCACGTGGAACACACCTATCGGTTTCCCTTGCAAATCCTGTAAAAGGTATAAACTATTCCCCAGGGCCTTCACCACTCGGCATTTTACAAATTTTCTACAAAACTTAGCATTGACATTCCGCAAAAATCACTCAATGTGAAATAGCATATATATATTATAACGCTCCTAATTTCCGCACCAGCTTGTAGTCAAGGCCGCTGATGAACATATTCTTTCCAAAAAGGGCAAAATACGGCGACACCCCCGTCCCTGAATGTAGTGAATGCTTCAATGCACACTCGGTTTCAGAGAGGTACCTATCCCAGTTTCTATGATCGTTCTCCAAGTACGCTCTAATAGAGTTGAGTACGGACTGGTTGACTCTGCCGGAAGCGTTGGCACCAGTCCGGACCAGTTTAGTTTGGTATGCTGGTCGCTGCCTATGAATGTGGCAAGTCAGTGGATTGCCCAAATGTTCGTGCAATGGTTTATAAAGAAAAGGCAAGTTTTATTGAACTGGCGAGGAATTAAATGATGTGTTGTGTTCTGTTTGATAGCAGGACTAAGAATGTCAATCCTCTGTTTTTTTATTAAACATGTAACCTAAAGTGTTATACTAAGCTTATTTTAAATTGTCATAAAGTTTATACAATCTAAACAGTTATATAATATACATACCCTAAGTGCAATACTTTACGTACCAGATTGGTGCATTCTATATACACATATATTCTATTTACATGTGTCCCATAAACTGTGCACAGACGGCTGGTAAATGAGCCGGAGTATATGATCCTATGTGCGGCTTGTCTGGTGAAACAAGATCGCATATTTGTCGCTCTACCCGTTTATAGCACTTTCTGTCGCAGTGGATAGTTCACAGGCGTGATAAGACATTGAGTGACGATTGCAGCACGAGTGTTGGGTGTCGAGCTCTGTCTGGATAACCCGACACATTTGTACCACAAAGAGATAAATATACCGTGGGAGCATGAGTAGGAAAGGATAACGTGCGCTGGTTAAGTGTCGCGCCCTTGATCTAATTGTGAAGGTTAGCGGAATGGTTGTATGCATGAACATGCACTACACACTGCCGTCCTCATATGCTGTATTTTATAACGTTCAATCCCTTTTTAGAACTCTACCGCGGTGAACTGCCTCCCATTGTCCGACAAAATCACTTCCGGGACTCCGTACTTGTGGAATACTTCTTCCGTCAGGTAACTGATTACGTTCTTTGCCGTGGCTTTTCGCATAGCTTTCAGGAACACGAACTTCGAGAAATGGTTTAGTACCACTAATACCAAGGCGTTTCCCGATTTAGACCGAGGGTACTTCCCTAAAAAATCTATGTAGAATCTCTGGAAAGGTCTTTGAATTTTCACTTGCGTTCTCATAACTGGTTTGGTTACTTCTCTTAGTTTCCTTACACACTCTGCTCCCCCTCACATGATTCCTCACCTGTACCACCATGCCTGGCCAGTAACACCGTGTTCTCGTCTTTGCTATCCTATCATGAGCTGCAATTTTTGGCTTCATGTTCCTGGTTTATTAAGGTTGATGTTAAGGCCTCCGGTACCCATAACTTCCAGCTGGATTCGCCTTACTCATCACCTAGCAACATGTACGCTTAAAAACCATCCCTTCATCTAGCTTCACGTCCGAAAAGGCTTCTGGGTGTTCCTCTATAAGCAGTACCCTATTCATGCCCTATTCAGATAACCTTCTGACTCGAACTCGGTTGTGTTTAACCCCAAAAACCCAGCTTCCTCCAAGCAGAGCTTCTCCACTGCGCGGGACAGAGTGTCAACTAAAACGTTGTCAGTACCCATTCGATGTTCGAAATTGAAATCGTAAGCCCGCAACTGTAACGACCACCTTGCCAATCGGCCTGTTAGATCGCGCAGCGTCATCAGCCATTTCAAACTGGCATGGTCAGTTATTACCGTAAAAGGCATAAGTTCCACATACGGATGGAAACTGCACACCAAGCACCCCTTTTCCGTCACGCTATAATTCTGATGTGTCTGGTTCAATTTTTGCGAGTAAAAGGCTGTTGGACGACCCAATCCCTCTTCATTTAATTGGTACATGACGGCCCCTATTCCCACTTATGAGGCATCGCACTGGGTGTAAAAATGTTTCTTGAAATCGAGGTGGGCTAGCACTGGAGCCGAGGTTAGGGCCCTTTTCAAATTTTCAAAAGCAGCAACTGCTTGCTCAGTCATTACAAATTTCGGCGCTTTCTTTCACGAACCGCTTGTTGTGAGTCAGAATCAAGCTACGTGCATTGTACTTGACTTACAGAACCCACTCCTAACAGATACTACTTATTTGGTGTAGTTAACATTTAAGTTATATACAGTCACATGCTTTTAGGGTGCGTTGTTTATTGTTTCAATTATTATGTAAACTTTCAAGGTATTACAATTCCGATTTTGGGTTGACATTGGCCTATAGAATGCATCATCGACATTGTTGTATTGAGTAGGTCAGTTGGCTTGCCCGACTGACATCAATCACACAATGCGTAACCGGAACACCTGAAAAGTGTTTACTTTAGCAAACAAGACAAGCTGTAAATAGTATATAACACTATGATTTTAAGAATAAAGCTCTCTTATATTGAAGAACGAAACAACACAGAGTTTCATCTTAGCAGGTGTAAGCGCCTTTCTTAGGAACCTCCGGATCTTCGTCCACGGCGCGCCTATTACCGGCAGCAAAATGGTGCTCGTTACTAGCGACGACACGAACGGACACCAACATTTTGGCGCAGCCGGTATTTGTGACCGCAAGGCTGCCAACAGAATGCAGCCGGTCATAACGACCTACAGGAGGAAACCCAGGGTAAGGAACCTTGAAGCAGGCAAAGCATCCTGCAACAAATCTGTAGGAAAGCCAGGGCAAGGACCCCTGAAACAGGCGAAGCATCATGCAACAGACAAGATGTCACCAAATACGATAATGCACTGTGGTCTCTGCCATAGGACAAAAATAAAAAAGTCAAAGTCAAAAATTTGTCACCAAATGTGGCATCACTATCTCATATAAGAACAAGCTTTTAAAAGCTATAGTTGTTTTTGTTTCATTCCAACCGTACTCTTTAAGAATTGATTCAAAAGAGAGAGCATGTTAGTAGTTGGTTTTTACAGTGTAAACAGGTGAAAATAAAGTGCAACTTTAAAGAAATTAAAATCATATAAAACAGTTTTGTGTTGAAATAAATCAAAATGAATATTGAAGTAAAAGGTATTAACTTTATTTTAAAATAATTTTAATGTCATTAGCATGTTGTGTATTATTTATAAAATGTACCAAATGCCATTGTTAGTGTTCACTCGTCTATATAGTTCAATTTTAGCTAAAGTTTTAGTTGTGTTCCCCCTTGATTCCTTCTTAGGGGTTTTTTTCTTAATAATAGTGAACATTTAAAGATTCTAAACTGTTAATATCAGCTGCTACCAAGTGCCACTCTTTGTGTTATCTCCCAAAGATCAACATTGTTTTTGCGACAGCTTTCTGATGTGCAACTGTGAATTTTTGTGCGGTGTTGTTGTTTTCTTTATTTATGTTTTTTGTTGCTGTGTTGTTGTTATGCATGTAATGAAATGTCTTTGCTCTATTCTTTTCCATGGCTTTTTAATATTTTTACTTTCTATATTTCATTCAAGACACATGTTATCTATGCGAACTTTCGCGCAGATATATTTTTGATAATTGGTGCTTAGAAAGCGGTTCAAACGCTGAAAAAGCTTGAAAAGTATATGATGTCGTGAAAAACAATATTGAAAGTGAGGGCTACACATTTGAAGCAAACCAATTCGAAAAATGCCTTAATTACAATTGCAAACAAATTTCCGAGTTTTGGCAAAAATGCAAGCGTGCAAAATTAAAAGTTCTGGAATAATATTCTGATTGGCTTGCCCAAAAAGAGTCGATTTTACTAAACCCACAAGCATCTGGGTCAAACAAAGATCGAGGACGTCCTAAAGTAAGTTTCGCAGAGTGTTCCAGCAGAACCAAGACGAATAGCAGAACTAGCAGAAATTGATGTGTCTGCTGCTGATGATTTGCGTTGTGCTACACTACAAACGAATCCATCGATTTTACCAGCAAATGTTAATGAAGTAATATCGCTTATAACGGAAGCAAGTTTAACAAAACATCATTATTTGTTAATAAGATGCTTTATAAACAGTTTGATTGATGTTCATCTTTTACCCAGCTACGATAACATTTTGAAAGCAAAAAAGAAAAGTTACCCAGACCAAATAACTATAAGCGAATCTCACGCTGAAGTTGAACTGCAAAGTCTATTGGATCATACCGCTACGCGGATAGTAGAGCTACAGAGCGATGTCATTAATGAAGTTTTGGATGAGTCTGTAAACGGCCTTACATTAATAGGAAAATGGCGTTTTGATGGCAGTGCGGGACACAGCGAGTACAAACAGAAAGTTGTAAATAATAATTTGGAAGAGAGTAACTTATTTGTCACGTCATATGTCCCGCTCAAACTTGTAACAAAACCAGATGAGACTCATAATACCAAAATAATTTGGAAAAATTCTCGCCCATCTTCCACCCGCTACTGCCGCCCAATCAGGTTTCAATTATAAAAGAGTCCGTTCAATTGTCCGTCGATGAACAGATGTATTTCAAGAAGAAAATTGCCAATTTAATTCCCACCAAATTAAATACAGCTCAGAAAACAATACATATTGAACATATTCTGCAACTTACAATGGTGGATGGTAAAGTATGTAATACTTTAATTCAAACTCGCCAAATATTGCATATCTAATGCGAAACCTACCGAAATGAACAATATTGAAAAATGTTTACAAAAAGAAGTTAAAAAAGATCACTATGATTTTGGATTGTCACCTTTACACGCATACATTAGATTTTTTGAATATTTTCTTCATGTATCATATAGACTTGAAGTCAAACAATGGCAAATTAGGTCCTTAGAAGGAAAAGCCCAATTTCTCAAAACAAAACAGAATATTCAGTTACAATTCCGAGAAAAAATGGGACTAATAGTCGACAAGCCAAAAACTGGAGGGAGTGGGTCTTCTAATGATGGAAACACGGCAAGAGAATTTTTCAATAATGCTGGCTTGTCTGCTGAAATAACAGGCCTTGATAAAGATGTAATTGAGAGATGTGCAACATTATTGCAAGCTTTGTCTTCAGGGTATAAAATTAATGTTGAAAAATTTAGAAAATATGCGCTGGATACTGCTAAGGACCTGATACAGAAGTATCCATGGTACTACCTTCCACCCTCCATCCACAAAATTTTAATTCACGCTCCTTATGTTATTGAACATGCACTGGTATCGATTGGAGAGCTCTGTGAAGAAGCAGCTGAGTCTAGGAACAAAGATATCAAAAAATTTCGACTCCACCACACGCGTAAACTTCACGCGTTTCAACAAATTCGGATTTGTTTAATCGTTTACTTCTTACTTCGGATCCTTTTATAACGGGGCAGCGAAAATTACCATGCAAGCACAAATCAATTTTATTAAAATCTGTTTTTGATTTGCTAGATTCATTTTGAAATCGATTGTCATTCAACATTTTTATAATTTTATATATATATATATATATATATATATATATATATATATATATATATATATATATATATATATTTATATTTTTTACTATTGTTTTTTTTTATTATTATATTATATATGGTTAATTTTCAGCTTTTGTAAAAAATCTTATGAAAAACTTGTTATGAATTAAAAACAAATTGCGTACAATTTTTTTCTCAATTATTTGCTTACATGGGGCGGAATTGGGTGGTAGGGTATTTTGGGTATGGAAGTATTTTTGGCCACCGACTCCATACAAGTCCGACCACAGTGCAATGGTGAGTGCAAGTATAATAGCGTATTATAAGTAGTTACTTCTGCGATCCTGAAGGCGCTGGTCAAAGAAGTTGCAACATACAGGCGCGATTACGTTGTTGCACGCAGCTTTGTTTGGGCAAACATAAACCGTCAGTATGTTAGCTGTGAGGAGTTTTTTGGTGGGGGATTTTTGAATACACATTTTTCACATTTATATACACAATTAAATACCATGAGCTTATTACGTTGCGCGTACGTTACGGGTTAATTTTGAATATGGATTCAAATTACCGGGATTGAATCATGTAACTTTGGAGTTTGAAAGCATTGCCTTATTCTTTCAGCAGTGAACAAATTTTTGATACACCATGACGAGCTTAAGTTTGGGTACAAAAATGAACTTTAATGAGACTACATTAATTTATAGTGAAATTTGATTAATCAGTAGCGAAGCAACGGGCATGGTGGATTTTTTATTCTAAACCTTAGGAGTATATGAATTTATTTGGCTTATAAGGCGTTAATTAATTACTGATAACTTAAATATGAATGAATATAACACTGGAGGATCATTGGAGGTACAACGGCCGGACGCCTCAAGATGAGACTATATTAATTTTAAATAAAATTGGCGAAATAATAAAAAAATCCTGAAAATAAGTTAAATATGACATAATGTAAAACAATCTTGTAATGGGATAAGATTATAATCAATAGAACTAGTTTTAACTATAATTGGGTTTCATTTGTAATCATTTTTGAGAATACGCCATCTGTTCTGTCTTTTGGAAATGACAAAGGAAGCGCAGGGGTTACTGCTGATAAAAGAACAAATTGGCGGGGCAATCCAAAAATTGGTTCGTAACTTTAGGAAAGACGGCAAGTTACGGAAGGACAACGCGATACTACCGTAAACGGATAACGGAGTTGCAATATATGGGGAGAGTTCAACAGGAACCACGAGATTTTGTTGCCTCACGCAGTCAAGTACAGCAAAGGAACATATTTTGCAAAAAATTACTCAGAGTACATCAATATCCTGGTAAACGAATGGGCTCATACATTTAATTCTAGATCAGAGGGACTAGCACAGCAAACTATGAGTTCAGTTTCGCCGGACGAGGAAATAAGAACCAAATTTAAATCGGTACAGTCAGAGGTGGAACTGTTTACTGGGAAAATAGTTGACCAGTTCGAAGGAAGTACGAGCACGGAAGAAGCTCAGGAATTGTGGAAGCAGGCAAATCCCGGAGGAGCTGTGTCACCATTAGAGGTAGCTGATCAATTTCAGAAAGAATCGGAAGATTTGAGAGCACAGAAGGAGTACCTTGAGAATAAGGTGAAGGAACTTTCTCAATGGTTGACAGAAATAGAGGAAGCAGCATCGCCGTTAGAGAAGGAGTGTGCAGAATTTAAAAGAGGACGGGCCACAAATAGTACATCAACGCATAGAGAGAGATCAACATCAACATCGGCTGGATATACATAGACAGTGTTCAAATTACCTTCGGAAGTGCGCTGGCCAGAATATTTATCGCCCGAGCGGATAAATCGAGTGATAAAGCCAATAATTGTATTGAGAGTGAGGAGAGGCAGGCAGAATTTATGTTTGATGCATCTGAATTCGGTGTCGAACTTTTTCATGTGGATGTCGGGTATCTTCACTAAAGGAGCTAGAACCAATAACAGAGCAGCATAGATCCAATACTGTATACAGTAATTCGCCTGTGCGAACAGACGGTCGACGACTAATTATTTTGCGTTCGTTACTAGTCATGTACCTTTCAGATCCAAAAGAAGTGGATCTAAAAAATACCCAAGAGATTAATAAGCCTTAGTTTTCTACCAGTAGTTAGGAAAACACAAGAATTAAAATGGGCATTCTGGAGGTTGCTTATACGGCGAACAAGTTGGTGCCCATATTCTCAGGAGTCGAGTTGTATCATCTGAGGACTGAGATCAGGCGTAGCAAAGAAGGTTGTGAGCTACCACAACACAATCTTCCGGAAGCAGACGGGGAACACTTAATAAAGTGTATTTGGCAAAGGACCACAGGTGATGCGTTTGATTTACTAGCGTATAGCTCAGTAAGCACCCTGTCAGATGTATATGCCGTTTTAGATATAACATACTTAAAGCAAAAGTCGTACGACTGTCTCATACGGGAAATTCAGGAATCCACTCAGAAACCCGTCGAAGACCTGAGAGCTTGGGGGCGAAGGTTTGGGTGTCTGTGGAACACTGCATAGGAGGAAGCCAAAAGACAGTTTCCAGTAAATATTGCATCTTACAAGGCCCAAGTAGAACGGGCTATTATTTCTGTGTTCAAGGCAGGCCCGATCAATAGGGACATAGCTAATTATACTCTCAATCTCACGCAGAGAAGTATGGCATAATTGGTTGAGGCGGTCTTTTCCGCTGAAACAGCAATCCAATTGCGAGCGACAACAGGTGGAATCTGTTGGACTAATACGCCTGCAGAGGTAGGTCCGGTACAACAACGGAACACAAGTGAAGTCGGTAGGTTTGTGGGCCATTTTCCGCAACAGAAGGACCGAGGATTTTCGGACGAGAGATTCCACTGAAGGAAACCTATTTGTTCATTCTGCCATAAGCCAGGTCATACAAGGGATGAGTGTATTCCTCGCAGAAAAACGCCCTACTGCTCGGAATGTCAAACATATAGTCATGACGCAGGTAGACAGTGCCAAGGGGACACAGGATGGGATCAGAGTCGAAGAGATCTGGCCACGAGGCGCCCGGTTCACCCAGGAGGGGCTGCAGGGGTAACTTCAGTAGTCCCCGAGTTAATTCAGCAGAAGGAATTAACCACGGAGGAGAATCCCTTCAACACTGGGAGTGGTCAGCCGCGACCAAATTGGAATTCCAGAAGTGGAGCAAGGATGAGCAACACCTTACAGGGTTTGAGATGCCTTTCATGTGGCCGAATGGCGGCCAAGTCGAGACCAGTAGACTGAAAAGCCAAAAGGAAGGAAGAAGGAATTAGGCCAGAATTAAGTGTGACCAGTAATGTAAGAACTACATTCCAGGAGAAGGAGGAGCAAGAGGCTCTCCAATACCACGTCCCGAGTAATGTGAGGACGATGGTTCCAAATAAGAAGGAACAAGAGTCTCTCGGGGAGCAAATTTTTGATTCCGTTTTAATTTGGGTAAATGTGATCATTCTAGTACTTATGTTTTAATAAGATTAGAAAGTATAGGCCAACCGCCGCGAATGTGGTATAGGAGTTTATAATTAAGATATTCATGATAATTTTGAGGTAGTATAGGATCGTAGAGGATAATTGCGGTGCATGGAGGAACAAATTTGAGTAGGTGGGAAGTAGATTCGCGTCCATTTTGGAATCAAAAGGACATTGTTTCGTTGTGATCCGGATAGGTGATGCCTTCATCGAGATACCCTGCAAAGAAGCAGCTGGTAGAAAGCTAGTTTTTAGGACTGGATGTTAATCCAACGGATATAATAATGCTTAACGGAGCGTTTGGAGGTTGCATCAGGCACAGTGAAGTTAAGAACGTGAGTTTTAGAGTGCACGAAGTGGAATCGCATAGGCAAGATATCCCGGTGGATGGGATAATATGCCGTGATAACTTTGAGGCCGCGCCATAGTGGATGGGCTTGAGAAACAGTTATCGTTTTATGATAAGAATAAGAAGAGGATCCTTGGAAGGAAGAAATCGTGAATAGATTAAAGAAGAGTAGTACGGAGGTAGTAAAAGCAAAGTCAACCAGAGTAGTTTTTATACACATAAACTCGAAACTACGGACTGTTGTTTTACACATGCTGCTGCTATCAGAGGGTGGATATATGGGAGAACCATAACACACGCTGACAAGGGTACAGTGTACGCTTGCGTACTAAATGCATTGAAAAAGACTACCTTCTAGATAGGGATTTTAGGCCAAAATTTACTAGTTACGATAATTTGAAGGAACCGAATTATAGATCGGTTAATCAGACTAAGCAGGTAGATATAAGGAAAAGTACGGAAAGAGTACTCGAGTCATTCAAGTTAGACCCAGGCGTAAATTCAGAACAGAAGGCATGAATAGAAGCCGTATGTACATCATTCCATGACGTATTTTTGCAGGAAGGAGACCCGCTAACATATACACCGGAAATATATCATGAAATACCTACTAGAGTGGATCAACCACAATGGCAGTATAGACTGCCACATGCTCACAAAGATGAGGTAAATAGGCAAGTTGAAGGAATGCTAAATGATAACATAATTTCACCGAGAATCTCGCCTTGGAACTCACCAATAAGTTTGGTACCAAGGACGGGGGTGCTCAGGGTCAGAAGAAGTGGAGAATGGTCGTCGATTTCAGGAAATTGGACGGCGCCACTATCAAGCAGGTGTTCCCGATACCAAGGATAGAGCAGTTGGGACACAGTAGATATTTTTCTACACTTGATATAGCAAGTTTGATAGGAGCACCGGCTACCTTCCAACGGTGAATGAATCATGTGCTTATAGGCTTACAAGGGTTAGATTGTTTTGTGTATCTCGATGATATTGTAAATTATGGGAAGAACTTCCAGCAGGATTCGCAACACGCTCCAGAAATTAAGCTAACACAATTTGAAATTGAACACGGAGCAGTGTCTTTTTTTGCGAAGAGAGGTGTTTTATTTAGCCATCGTTGCTTAGAGGCAGGAGCACCGTCAGATCCTCAGAAGGGTGAATAAAGTAAAGAATTTGGCAATTCCAAGAAATAGAAGAGAATTGCAAGCTTAGAAGGACCAGCAGGAATTGATTTGCCGATTAATAAGTTGCAAAGTAAAGAAGCAAAAGACAGAGAGCTGTCAACAAGCATTCGAGGGGGTAAAAGAAATAATTAGCTCGCCACCGATTTTGGCGTACCACGACTTTGAGCAAACTTTTTTGTTGACCACCGATGCTATCAATTAAGCATTGGGAGCCCAATAGAATTCGCAAACAGGGCGCTTAACGGAGAAAGATACTCAGCGATAGGGAAAGACTTTCTAGCCATTGTTTTGACTACGAAGCAGTCTCCTAGGACGCCCATTACAAATTTATACCCACCATCAACCGCTGAGAGGCATAGCGAATCTTAAAAATCAAACCTCTCCGTTGGCAAGTTTTCGGCACATGAGTCTGAGTATGATTTTAAAATTATATACAAGCCTGGAAAAAAAAACCTAAATGCAGATGCGCTTACCAGAGTGCCACAAAAACAGAGGATTCCTATAGTTCAGACAATAGCAAGGACAAGGGTTAACAAAGGGAAGGAAAAACAGTGGGATAAAACACCAGAAAGACTGGCGGATGAAAGTTATGATAAAGCCTCACATACAGCTAGGAGAGTAGAAGGGCTGAACAGTAAATATGACATAGCAAAGATACTGAAGGGTTTCCATGATTCACCGCTAGGTGAACAGCAGAGGTCTTGGAAATCTACGCGAGAATTAGACTGGTATACGCCTGAAAAGCTATGCTCAGAGACATACAAAATATGTAAAGAGTTGCCCAAAATGTCAGGCCAATAGTATTTCAAGGCTAACAAGGATGCCAATGGTGTTGACAGACACACCGAATCAACCATTTGATAAAGTTCACATTGATATTGTAGATATTTTTGCTAAAACACTTTCGGGAAGTAAGTACATCTTGATGTTCCAAGATGATTTTTCAAACTATAAGGCATGCGTAGCCATACCTGATGACGAAGCGAGCATGGTAGCAAAAGTATTTTTTGACGAAATTATTTCGTGTTACAATATACCGAAATTGTTGGTGACCGACAATGGTTCGAATTTTGTGTCAAAATTATTCTCTGAGACGTGTAAAATGCTACGGATTAAACAATTACACATTACCCCTTATCATCTGTAAGCGAGCAGTTCGCTAGAACGCAGTCATAGACCTCTGGCAGATTACTTGCGTAATTTTGTCAAAGAGGATGGTTCTAATTGGTTGATTATGATGGATCAGTTGATTACGGCCATTACGGCCATGCGGTTGATTACGGCCATGCATGTACATTATAATATTGTACATGTATCAAACTCATGAAAAAAAACATGAAGCAAACTCCGTTTCGAACACTCTACGTGTTTGATTTCAACATGCCAGCAAATTTGAAGAGCAAATGTGCAATTTGAAGTATACAATGCTGATCATTCAAACAAAGTGCTGAAATTTTAGATACAGCGACCGCACGAATTGGTTAGAGAAAACCAAGATCGTGCTAAACGAGTAGCCAGAGAAGCCTACAACAAGGAACTAAACCCAGTAATCCACAATAAGAATAGTATATCCACAATAACTTACTAAAGTTATTCCATTTGCGAACTCACAACTAAATAACATGTATTTGTAGTGTAGTAAACTCATATTTCTTATTTGATGAGCAACTGAAATCAGCATATTATTAACAAGTATAAAGTAGCGTCAGTTCTATATGCAAGTCAAGGCCAGCGTGAAATTGAACCATGTTGACCCAAGTCATTACTAAATTACATAATGTGAATATGCAAGCAAACACAGATACGAGAATCAAAATTCAACGGAAGAAAAAATAATATGAAGGAAAAATTTATTTAATTCATTTGGGCAAACCGAAACTTTTAAAACTTGCCTGGGTCAAATATAGTTCAATGAAAGTATGTTTTAGGAGAGAAAAAAAATGGGGTGATATGATTAAAAAGTAGGAATAAATCATTTTAAGTAAAAAATTGGATCTATTTAATTAGGAATAAAAGAATCAATCAGTAATGCAAAATAAAAATTACATATAATATTTCTCTGGGGTATAAGCGAGTTTGAGTAATTCTGTACGAGTCAGTATTATGAACGAATACAAGAACGTATAAACTTAGCATTAAAATAATGTGGGCATACTAGTACATATTTACATAAGCATGGAGTTGAAAGCAGAGTATGCCAATTTGCTATACAAATTTGAGGAAAAAAGATGTTAACATAAATAAAAATGTAACTAGAGTAGATTTCTTGGGAATTGGTTGGATTAGTAGCTAAGTAGAATTTAGAATAAGCAAGAAAAAGTAAAATGTAGGAGGAGAGATAGTGTGTGACAATATAATGGATTAGAAAGAAGTTCAAGTAAAACATTTAAACATAAGTAAGAATAGCTAAAATTGAAGTTCTATGGAAGGGAAAAATCGCTAAAGAAATAAAAGAAATTAATCAATGGTTACAAATAGTATCCATAATACCGGGTACGTACTTGTACAAAAAAATGGATATTTCACGGTTAAAATTCCACTGCTCTTTCAAAATGCTTATTACTGTATTAATATTAAGTAAAATCGTTTGTACTTTGAAAGGGAAAGACGAGAGAAACAGTGTGTGAGGGGATACACTCGTTTATGGTGATAATTAATTTAAAAAACCTTAGGTGCAATGAAAAAGTTGGTCATACAATTGACAATGTTTTCACATAAACGGGTTTATTTGAAATACTCTCGCCTATGTCAGATGGGCAAAAAATTTGCTCACGATTAAAAAGCAAAACAAATTTGCAAAGAAAAAACAAAAATTTCGAAACAAATGTATCTTTACAAGTAAAAAAAATTTTAAAAAATTTTAAACTATATGTAAAAGCAGAATTAAAACCGATGTTTGTTTATAAAGTAAATTTTTTTTTAAAAATTATTAATAATGGAAAGATTGGTAAGAAAGAAGAACAATATATATAGTTACGTATATTTTTAAGTTTTAAGGCGTTAGGGGCAGATAAGAACACCTTTGTGGATCATCATATGCAACATGAACTTAAGAGGAGCGTACTGCAGCGTCGAAGCCAGAGCATGAGGAATAAGCTTTCAGGAAAACAATCTGCGGCCAGTGGTACTGAGCTAAAAAGTAAGTCCGAACTATCAACACAGAAATAACGGTGGTTGTCGACCTATTCCATGCCAAGCTGCATTTATTGTTTCTAACTTTGATCAGGTTACCCGAGGCAGCGCCATCATTGAGAGGCATCTCTTTGTACAATAAGGCCCAGAGCGGTTCTACGAACTAGCTGAAGAGCGAACCACGTAAACAGAAAAAGTCTAACAGTAGTTATCAGAGTTCCACTACCACTAGTGGAATGATTGACGATGTATAAAGTGTACGTTATCCTAAAGCGATTGAACGCATATTGGAGTTTATCACCAAAAACCAGGTATGACTACATAGCCGAAAGCTAACCACAGGAACATTACATTGGTCAATCCACAAAGAAAGAGAAAAATTGTCGGGGTGTGGATCTAGGAAAACGATTACGATATCACCCGAGAAAGTTGGTCATGCGAATAATAAAGAATTTATAACGTGAACTGTGTGAACACGTGGCCATTCTAGCATCGGCTGGAGTTCTGGTAGCCACAAAATCTGTAATAGATGACCTTATCGTTTTGACCAATAGTGGTTACAACAGTGTGTTGAACTTATGGAACTTATGGGCACAGGCTATAATACGTGGAATACAGAGTACGAGATGAGTCACGGTACAATTTATCGACTTACTTCATCAGAACAGCAGAAGTTTCATCAAAACTGCAGGAGTTACTGAATAATCTTCTACAAACACACTCAAAACGCACACTCACTACACCAGCAACATTTTCGCTATTACACCATCCGGATCTATGGAAAACGATGAATACTATACGAATTCATATAACTATCAATCACACAACCTTCAACTGTAACATAATGTTTAATATACAAAGTATATTTGTATGTATCCGTACGTTTGTACTCACAACAACAACAAGGAATATGCATTCTGCGCGTGCAGCTATGCTTTACTACTATGCTCTGCTGTTATATTCTGCTAATATTTACCTTTAGTACTTATTAATTATTATTGATGATGTTAGCAATAAGTTATTATTTAAGACGATGAATTTCAATAAACAAATCACTCTTTCATTCTTTATCAACAATAAAACTGAGTCTTTCTTTTTCAGCGACGGATTGTTCAGGTTCAAGTGCTTGAACAATCAAATTATCATTCCTAGTTTAATATTGGTTCAAGTACCTGTATGAGATGTCAATACGGAATACATCTCTACAGTCAAACGAGGCTGTATTTACATTTGGTGATCCCGACGTGATAGAACGACGAGAGATATACAGGACATAAAATTTTTCAGCAAGAGCCCAACAGTGTGACAATTCAGTTTTATCACAATTCATCAATCGGTTTTAGTTCGAGCACACAGAGTGCTGCAATACGCGATACTTAAGAAGCAAGACCACAATAGTGTGAGCATTAGTAGTGACGACTATCGACGATCTCGTCCGTCAGCAGGACGACAATGCTCTCCAAAAGGCCATCGCATCCTATAAGAAGACGCGGAAAGATCGGAAGACACTCGACTATATTGAAAGAAAATCCAGAGAAATTGAGGAGCTATGGTTAACTTTCCAACGTATCGATAACCAAATTAGAAGGGATCCAACGGCACTTAATGACAATCCACACTTTGTGAAGGATCTATACGCATCATTGGCAAACCGATACCAAGACTTCCTTGCATACATCAAGGAGAGCAAACAAATACTGACAGCAAAGGGCATAACGCAACCACAAGGAGTTAGTAACCCAACTCGTTCAGCAGAACCCATAGAGAAGAGGCTTCAAAAGACTAATATGCCTAACATGGTGCACAAGCAAAAGACAGTTATTGCACTCGTGCAACGCATGTTAGACGATGTATTGGCTGATGACACACCCGATTCATGCCAATATTATACTACAACGGCCAACCTTATAGAACATCATTGGAATGCAGCCCGGAGATTTAATGATGTTATACTGGATTCTATAGATGACATGAATTCTGACGATTATAATTTTGAAGAATACCTGAGCATAGAGATGCATGTCAGTAACAGAATTCTTATGCTTCAAGAGAAGGGAGTGACCGTTCCTGCAATTTCGAATCGAACGTCACCCGCCGAACATTTGCCAAAGGTTATACTGCCAAAATTCGAGGGAGATTACCTGAAGTGGCAACAATTGTATGATCTATTCAATGAAATGATCCACAAAAGGCCCCTTCCAACAATACAGAAGATGTGGTATCTTAAAACAAATTTGTTCGGAGAAGCAGAACGATTAATTAGACACCTCACTAACTGAGAAAAACTACCAAACTGCATGGGAATCATTCCAGGACAGATATAGCAATGAGCGATTGCTAACTTCAGCTCTGTTGGAAAAACTATTGGGGCAAAACAACACTCAACAGACTATCCATCAGCGACAGCACTAAAGGGACTTCATGATAGATACAACCCAGGAAACTTTATTGGCATTAAGAAACCTTGGTTTAGACACGAATTCTTGGGATCCAATTATTCTCCACCTCGTAGTGAAGAAATTAGACAAAGGCACGCGGATTGCATATGAGCAGTCATTGGAGAGGCCAAAAGAATTACCCACCCTAAGGCAATTCTTAAAATTTATTGAAACGAGATTCCAGTCTCTCGGGGCAATCGGCCAAAGAGAGCATACGGCAAAAACATTGACAACGGTAATAGCCACAAAACAAGGAATCAAGAAATGCTTGTCTTGCAATAGCCAGACACATCCGTTGTTTGCATGCCAAAGCTTTTTGAAACTTTCTGTTCAGAAGAGGTTACACTTCCTAAAAACTCACAAGCTATGCATTAATTGTCTAAAGCCTGGTTATTGGGCAAAGCATTGCATGCCAAGAAAATGTACTAACTGTAAGCAGGAAGTTGAATACAGAGCCATTCTGGACTTCGGATCTCAGATCAATATCGTGAGTGAACGGCTTGTCAAGAGACTTGGAGCTTCAACAAGTCCACAACAATAAATATACAAGGAATAGGCAACGGACCTCGTAAAGCACAGCGTCGAGTCAGCCTTGAATTACAGTCACGAATTAACGGCTTTTCCACTCGACTGGAGGCGTTCGTTCTAGGAGATATAATTTCTCCGCAACCGACAAAACCATTTGACATATCCAAATGGCCAATTCCGAAGAACATCACTTTAGCAGATCCAGTATTCAACTGTCCTGAAAAATCGATGTTTTATTAGGAGCGGAATTCTATCACCAAGTATTGTCAATTGGACAGATACGATTAGCACTCGAACTTCCAACACTACAAAACACAGTATTTGGCTGGATACTATCACTAAGGATAGGAGAACTTTAGATGGCGTCAGCAACCTGCAGCATTTGCAGTGAGGATGATGATGATACAAACCAACTTATTGAGCGTCTATGGAAACTGGACGAAGTCGAACTATCTGAATCAATTTTTTCCCCAACAGAAAGACTGCGAAAATCATTTTATACAAAATACAACTAGAAGCAATGATGGGCGGTTCATTGTAAAATTACCATTCGTAGAGAATACAGCTGATTTAGGTACTTCAAGGGATACAGCAATGAACAGATTCCTGGCGCTTGAACATCGATTATCTAAATACAATGCCGTTCGTGAACAATATATCGAGTTTATGGAAAATTATGAAGCCTTGGGCCACATGAGTGAGATCAACATCAATGAGATACTCTCACCTAATTACTTCATCCCACACCACTGTGTACTTAAACCTGACAGCAGCACAACAAAACTGCGGGTGGTATTTGACACATCTTCAAAAACGTCATCGGGAGTGTCACTCAATGACATAATGCACATAGATCCAACATGATTTCAACATGTCAGCAAATTTTAAGAGCAAATCTGCGCCAGTATGCAATACTGATGGTTCAAATCAAGTGCAGAAATTTTAGCTACAGCGAGCGCACGAGTTGGTTAGAGAAAGGCAAGATCGTGCAGAATGCGTAGCCCGAGAAGCCTACAACAAGGTACTAAAACTAGTAGTCTTTCATGTGGATGAGTGAGAACTAAAGAAGAACCAAACTAGGAAAAATAAATTTTTTCCTGTGTGGTTAGGGCCGTATACGGTGGTGGAATTCCGCAGCCCAGTTACCACGGTGCTAACGATTAAAGGCAAGCCCAAGAAACTTCACAATAACTTGCAAAAATTATTCCATTTACAAACTCGCAACTAAAAAACTTGTGATTGTAGTGTACTACATCCGGAGACACTCATATTCCTCATTTGATGAGCAACCGAAGTCAACATTATATTAACAAGCATAAAATAGAGCCAATTTCTTTTGCAAAGTCAAGGCCAGCGTGAAATTGAATCATGTATACTAGGGTCGTTAATAAATTATATAATGCGAGTATGCAAGCAAACATTGCAGCTGAAATGTGACATTTAGACCATTGTCTCTAAATCTTGGCTGGGGTAAACTCAGCGGGTTCCAGGGGTCGTATGCAGAAATTAAATCTATAAGCGGGCGTGTACTTGTGTGTGGTATACTATATTTAATTCATTAACAATGATACAAGCGCTTATAATTTAAGTACTATTTTAATTTACTTAAATAGTTTTTTATGCTAATTTTGTGGGTCCCGTTTGTGTGTTCGCGGTTGGCAGTGTTACTCTCCGCGAGAATCGGTAGAACCATAAACTCGCGGTGCTGTCTGGGAGTACGTCTTAGTCTCCTTGAGAATCGGTAGAACCATAAACTCGCGGGGCGATCTAATTGTTGGTCTTAGTCTCCACGAGAAACTGTAGAAGCATAAACTCGTGGGGTGGTCTCCTCGTTAGTTTTAGTCAAATTCTTCTACTAGGTGTATACTATACCATGGTGCTATGTGGCGCTGGAGTCTTGCCGTGGTGTGTTGATACGCCGATGTCGCTGTACGGCGATATCGAAATCGCGGTGCGTCTTCTCTGTCTGCTGCTGGATCAGAGAGTCACCCTATCATCCACAACCACCTGCTTATATACCGCCATCAGTCATGGGCCCGTACGTTGTTCTTATTGCGGCTGCACCGTTGTATGATTCCGTACACCTTTGGCAAGCTTCGCCTGTTGTAAAGCCTATGCTTGTTGTTATTGCAGCTTAGTTGATCTTGGGCCACCTTGAGCTGACGGTGGCCAATCACCTAGCTTCCATGGTTCCTATAGACCCGTAGCATTGGTGCCTATGTCAGCGCAGCCTGAAGCAATTTGTTGGCGGCCGTAGTGTTGTTGGTGCCGCTCTACAATTGTTGTTGTACGCCTAGCAAACGTTCACACTACCACTGCGCACAATCATTAGAATTCGCATTTCTTCTTTATGCTATGTCCGCACTGACGGCGCATGCGGTACCCTGTCTGCTGTGGATGTGTTGTGTGTTAGCCTGTCATATTATATGTTGTTGTCTGCGGTTCGTATCGTTTATTCGTAACGTTGTTGTTAGTGTACTAGATCGACTTGAGTCTTTGCCGAGCGTTGCCTGTGGCATAATCACCTCTGGAGCATGAATAAGTTTTGTTGTAGTACTTGAGTTGATGTGTTTTCTCTTCTTCGATGCCTTGCGTTTGATGGTACATTTCCTAATTGTTGCACTTAGCTTTCCTTATTACAATTAATTTGCTTAGCCAATCATTGCAACTGGTATAACCAATTCTTCGTTGCATGTTTTCCGCGCTCCCGTGTTTGTATAATCTTGCTGGTGTAATTAACATGCGGCGTTTACCTTTTGTTAATTGTCAATTTCGTGTGATGTCGTGGATTGTACGCTGCATATTTTATTAGTAGGTCTCCATACTAAGGTGTAGCGATTTGTTTACTCATAGTAGGTGGAGTCAGTGGATACTGATGCTAGTATAGAGTTCTGTATTTTGCGTGTGTCTTTTGGTGGCTTGCGAGTGGTATTGTGTGTGCGGAAAATACCTGGAATAATTTCCGTCGTCACAAACACTTCCGTAGCTTGGGCATAAAATATTTTTTTTTGCTTTAACGTTCTTTCAATCGTATATATTGCCTTTTGGGAATATTTATATGATGCCATTTTTTATAATCCATTCAAATTGGCATACTGCCTCTGACATTGACTAAGTATATATATATATATATATATATATATATATATATATATTTATATATATATATATATATATATATATATATATATATATATATATCTATATATATATATATATATATATATATATATATATATATACAGTAGTATTCCGGTTTAACGATTATGCGATTTAACGATTTTGCGATTTAACGATGGCACAATTCATTACCATTGTGTACCTTATATTACGATGGGTGTCAAAAATTTTGTACTCAATATAACGATTACACACTAAAAAGGAAAAATTATTATTGTTTTTGTATTCAACTACGGCTCTCTTTCTTACTCTCCGTACGCATAGAATGCTGGAGTATTTGAAAGCGGTTATTTTTGTATTTATAGAACTTAGCAACAGAGAGTGTCTTTGTTAGTGGTTCGATAATGTAGGTCGGGCTCTCCTACAAATTATTTTTTTTCTTTTCGATGTATTGTTAGAAGAAACAACTGTAAGAAAAACGCAAACAAGCAAAAAAAATGCCGTTATTATTCCAGTTGTTGTATTTTCGATTTCTGTATTGTTTTTAACACTCATTGCCATTGTTGATCAGATCGTTGTGGAATAAGCAGTAAAATGTCTGTAAGAAAGAGACTATCGTTAAATGAAAAATTAAAGATCGTTGAGGATCACCGCAAAGGCGAATCTGTAAGTTCTTTAAAGACAAAATATAGTTTGCCCCAGTCGACTATATCGACTATATTAAAGTCTGGTAAAAAGCTTTTGCACAATATGGAAAAAACAAATTTTGGTTGTAAAAACAGAGGATCGATGAAACCGGGGGAATTCGAAAGAATGGAAACAAACCTGTTTTCTTGGTTCCAAGCCCAACGTAAAAAACATATGCCGATCAGTGGCGCTATATTACAATTGAAAGCTAAAGAAATTCATAAGCAGCTGTACAGTGGAAGTTTTAATGCTAGCTATGGATGGTTGTGCCGATTTAAAAAGAGATTCGGTATACGATTGTTAAAGCAAAGTGGAGAAAAGCTGTCGTCAAGAGCCGATTTAGTGAAACCTCTCAAAACAGAGTTTTTGCATTTGTGTCTGAACATGGACTATGTAGAGATGCAATTTTTAATGCCGATGAGACAGGTCTGTTTTGGAAAGTGCTACCAGAACGGACATGCGTTCATGCTGGAGAAAAGAGTTCTCCAGGGAGAAAGATTTCTAAGGAAAGAATATCGTTGCTTGTTTGCTGTAATGCTAGCGGTAAGAAAAAAATTCGACCTCTTCTTATTGGATAGGCTCAAAATCCTCGCTGCTTTCGAAACAAGGCTTTACCAGTGGATTATGATTCATCCAAGAATGCGTGGATGACTTCAACTATTTTTAAGAAATGGTTTTTTGACAGCTTTGTTCCACAGGTAACTACAATGGCTTTCAATGATTATTTTTTATTAATTTATTTGAATTAAATGAATGCATATTAGGTGGAGTCCTACCTTGAAAAAAACCATTTACCAAAAAAGGCTATATTGTTACTAGATAACGCACCATGCCATCCTCCCGCCGAAGAACTAGTAAAAGAAACAGCTGATGGAAAAATATGGGCCGTTTATATGCCACCTAATGTGACGCCTCTTATACAACCGATGGACCAGAACGTGATTCGATTGCTAAAATTACATTATAAAAATAACCTACTATCTAGACTTATAGCATTAGATACACTTGATGTTTCAACATTTTTAAAAAAGTTTGATTTATATGAATCCACAATATTGATAGCTTTGGCACATAAATCCTTATCTGAATCTTCAATTGCCAATTGCTGGAATAAAATTTTTAAAAACGATGAAGAATTTGATGAAGAGGACAATCTTCCATTGTCCACTCTTTTTCGTCAAGATGTGGGTATTATTGGCATTTTGAAATGTGCATCAAATGCAGCGAACAGAATAATATTGATTCTTCGAAATCGATAGTTTTGAGAGAACTTCAAGAAGAAGCCATTCGTATTAGCCTAGTAGTTCCTCAAAAGCAAACAACAATTAATCAATTTTTCAAATCTTCATAGACTCTTTTCTTTTTCATAAAATGGATTCTCTCAGTTTTTATAAATAATTGCTTGCCAATAAATTACTGAATTTCATATTTTTAATGTTTTCTATTATTTTTATTTTTATAAAATACTAGCTGTACCCGGTGCGATTCGCTACCCCTGAATTGTAGGGGTTTAATTAACCACAGATATTTTCAAATAATTTTAACAGTCATTGCAATGGTTATCACTAAACTTTGGTTACATTGAGATAAGTTAGGTGGCCTTAGTTTGTTTATGATCGTTTTTAAAATTAAAAAAATGATAATTGAAATGTGTAATACATTAAAAATAAGAACAAAATTAAGTACAAATTTCGTGTCAATGATATATATTTGTTTATAATAAAGGGCTGAACCTGGTGTGCTACCCCCATCATAATGAAATGAAATAAAAAGTGTTTATATAGTGAGAAATAAATAATTTTATTATAAATTAACTATTGTAACGCTCTAGGATATACAATGTTTTTAGTATGTCCATTCGGAGCATAAACAAACAAATCGTTTGGTTTCCCAACACGGGAGCATGCAACGTAAAGCTGTCCATGGAAAAACATGGATTTGACAAATTTAAGCCACAAACTTGCAGAGATTGACCTTGAGCTTTATTAATTGTCATCGCAAACGCTAACCGAACAGGAAACTGTAATCTTTTGAAATCAAATGGCAAATCTGTTGGTATCATAGGAATGCGTGGCAACAGTACATTTGTTCCTTTATATTTGCCCGTTATAATGGTCGCTTCGATTAAATTGTTTAGCATTTTCTTTACTGTAAGTCGAGTGCCATTGCAAAACCGTTGTGGGTCGATGTTCCGCAGTAAAATAATGGGAACTCCAATTTTGAATTTTATAATTTAAGGTAAAATGGGGCGAAAAAGGGGGATTTGGTAATAAAAAAATGTATGGCTAACTTACCTGTAGATAAAAAGCATATAAAACTTTAGGCAAATACATATTACAAAAAAAGTATTTTGTATTGCAAACATTGTTAGTGGTATAAGTATCTGATTTAAAAAAAGGGGGCGGTGAAGTGGGCGTGGTTCATAGTTATATGGCGACGTTAACAGTATTAAGAGCAATATACTACCAAATAAAAAAAAATCCGTCGGAAAGAACAAATTTGTACAGAGAACAAAAAGTTTAAAACTTTCAAACAAAATTTGGCGTGAAAAGGGGCGTGAAAGGGGGCGTGGCGTAAGAAATGTTTATTTCTACCTCGCCTGTAGTATATAATGTGTATACAATTTGAAGTAAATCTGTTAAAAACTATATGGGAGCAACTACATAATTTTAAAAAAGTGGGCGTAAAAGTGAGCGTGGTCGAAAAAAGTACCCTATTAATCATGCCAGAGTCCCAGTTAAATGCTGTGAAAATTTCAGGAAGATCGGTCCAGAGGTTTGGTCTCCTATAAGGTACAAACAAACAAATAAACAGACACACATTCCATTTTATATATATAGATTTATAATAATAAATACATACATATAATAAAACTAAAAAAATAGCTTTACTCTGCAGGTTCAACAATCAAAAAATTCATTCGATATAACGATATTTTCGATTTAACGATAGCCGCTGTCGTTCAGCTCCTTGCGTAGCGCCACCATTACTTGTTCAGCGAAGCTCGATACCGTGTTCCATTTAGCGGGTGACTCCAGCATTGCTGCCACTATGTTTTCTGTGGTGGGTGGTCTGCCCAAGGCAGGTCCTAGCTCCTCCCTTTAGGTCCTGAAGCGTGAGCAGTAAAGCATCACGTGCCTAGCGCTCTCGAATTCGCCCGTGCATTTTGGACAGTAGGGGTCTTCTGTTATTTTGAAACGGTAGAAATATGCATTGATGCAGCCATGACCGCTGAGTAACTGCGTCATGTAGTAGTTTAGACTAGACCATGCTTCCTGTAAGCCCATTGGGACACACTGGGAATGAGCTGGAATGTCCATCGTTCCTTCTCGGACTGCTCCCATTTTTCTTGCCACTCTTCGGTGCATCGCCGTCGCTCCTCTAGCCTTCGTTCGGCTGTAGGCCTTACGCCCTGTCGGTCATAAAGTCGCTGCAGCTCCAACGCTCGTAAGTCCAGGGGCATTTTTGCAGCAAGGACGGAAATTGCGTCGTCGGAGACCGTTCGGTAAAATATTTAATGCTTGGTTGCGACATAATACGGTGATTACCGATGTCCAGCACCATCTCCTCTCGCTTTTTCCGCGGGACAATCTCGGTTTTTGAGCAGCAAGTTCCAGGTGCGCTGATTGGAGCCACCTACGCACCCTTGCGATCGCATCATTGCACGCCACCTGCAAATGCTCAATATGTTTGGCCACCACTACCAATGCGATATCATCAGCATAACCAATAATATTAACGTTTTCCGGCACATTCAGCTCCAGGATGCCGTTGTACATAGCGTTCCACAGCATGGGCCCTAGTACCGATCCTTGAGGAACCCCGCCGGTTATTTGGTATGCTTTTACGCTCGCCTCTATCTCGTACAGTAGCACCCTGTTGCCGAGGTAGCTACCTATTATGCGTCGCATGTATGTTGATACTCCAAAAATCTCCAGAGCCTGCATTATATATCCCCAATTCGCAGAATTGAAGGCATTCTTGATATCTAGAGTGAACACCGCGCAGTACATTTTGGCGCCACCCTGCCATCTAGTGCCACTCGTCGCATCTCGAGCAGTGCCTACTACCGCTCTGATCGCGTCGACTGTAGACCTCCCTTTCCGAAAACAGAATTGTCGATCAGAAAGCCCTCCTGCACGCTCGAATGTCTCTTGCAGTCTTTCAAAACGATACGCTCTAGGATCTTTCCCACTGTATCCAGCATACAAAATGGACGATAGGAGGATGCCTGGTCTGGTGGCTTTCCGGGCTTTAGCAACAGCACCAGCCTCTGCCGTCTCCACGCGTCTGGAAAACTGCCTTCGCTCAGACAGGCGTCATACAGCTTTGCGAACAGTTCTGGTCTGGCTATTACCGCTGCCGTGAAGGCCACATTTGGGACTCCATCCAAACCAGAAGTCTTGTTGTCGTCGATCCGTGATATACTCGACAATACCTCATCGACAGTGATTATAGGTCCCCTCTGTACGTCTGGCGTCGCGACTGCTCTCGTTTGGCTCTGTGGGGGGAAGAGCGTTACCACTATGCGCTGCATCAGCTCTGGGCATGTAGGCTGAGGCGCTCTGGGTCCCTTAACTTTGCGCATGACCGTTTTGTATGCTAGAACCCACGGGTATTGGTTCGCACTCTCCTACAACTCTCTGAAGCACTTGTTTTTGCTCTCTGTTATAGCTGCTTTCAGAGTTCTTCTGCGTACCTTGTATACTGCCTGAAGTTCCTCGACATTCGGTGTCGATCGAGATCTTTGCGCCTGCTTCCTTAATATACTTAGCGATTTCCGCAGCCATGGTGCTTGCAGTTTCGCCTTCAATAGACGCTGACTTCCAGACGACGTCAAACGACTCCGGGTCGAACTCCCCTTTCGCCAGCCAATTTTTTGCGCCTTACGCGTTTTCTGCTTTGTTCTTCGCTCCATGGAGTTGTGCTCGCTGCCCGTGTATATATCACTGACCTTCCAGCTAATTCGACTGACAGTGGAGTGGACGACATAACAGCCAAAGGCAATAGATCTAGCAAAGGCTAGATCTATGATGGACCTGCTTCTTCCAATGTCGAATGTGTAATGACCTGGCGCATTCATCAGTACTAATGCAAGAAGCGCGAAGCATTCATCAACTAAGCGGCCTCTAGCATCTGTGTAGACACTGCCCCAAGTCCGAGACCACGCGTTGAAGTCACCGGTATGATTAAGGGGTGTTTGCCTTTCGCTTCTTCCATCAGCGATGTCATCATTTCCCCGAACTGTCTCAGTGTCCAACTTGGGGGAGCGTAGCAGCTGAAGAGGTAAATGTTCTCCAGTTTCACCCAGGTATAACCGCTCTCTTTGTTTGCCATCTTGCTCTGAGGGGTGGTCCCCCAAATCGCTTCACAATGATTTAGGTTGAACTGGAGTATTCTCAGAACTTGTTATTTTCTAATGCCTCCTGGTGTCGTGGACATTTCATGCTGCCCGCTGGATGCGCCCCCTTGCACAAAGCGCACTTTGCTTCATTTTGGCAATTCGCAGCAATGTGGCCAGTCTCGCCACACTTTCGGCAGAGTCCAGTTCCCAGAACTTATAGCAGCGTTGTGGCGTTACGACTTCTGTTAGTCGGCAGCTCGCCCATCCTACCCGCAGATGTTTTAATCCCATTGCCTTCTTGGCATCCTCCGCCGGTAAGCTTAAAAAGGCCGTCTGTGCACCACCATAGCCTCTTATCAAGCTTTTAATAGCTTCTACATCTGGGCGCCGTATGTTCGCCTGGTCTCGCAGTGCATCGCAGATCTCTTCTTTCGAAGAGATATCCGCGACGAGTCCCTTAGACTGTAGCATCACCATGTGCGTGCGTACGTTCACTGTGGCTGCGTCCTTTCGAAGCCGGCTTTTCAAGATTCTGGCCCAATAAGGTGAACGGATCGCCCGTGCTCGCCTTACTCATCGTTTGTACATGCTCGATGCATGGGGGTGACGAGCTTGAACGCTCTAGCCCCGCGTCAGGCACCAATCTCTCCGGTGAGCGAGCCATTCTGGAGTTCTTTCCGAATGAGTCTTCGAGAACTGTCTGCTTTTCAAGTACTTTCGTATCTACCTCCTGATTTTTCCGCCCCGAATCAGGCGAACACTGGACACAATCCGTTCGTTATTATGCGATAAATCCAGAATTTTGCAGTTTCTTTTGAAACGTCGTTTCCACTCTGTAAATTTCTAAAAGGAGAAAAAAGGGGAAAAAGGGGGGAAAGGGGAAAAAGGGGGGTAAAAATAAAAAGTAAAACATACTAAAAGCGATACTTATATGCGTTTGGGGCGTTGGCAACACTTTTTTTAATTTTTTGGAGTCTCTCTCTCTCTTTCTGCTCTTCGGCTTTAGTGCACCACACACACACACACCAAGTGTACAATTTCCAGCGCTCTCTCAATTTTCGGATAATCCGATTTAGAGGCGGGAAATTGCAGAAACTGCCTAGCGACGCGAAGGCAAATTCAATAAGTTTAAATAAATAAACTTATATTTGCCTAGGCACAAAACTCGCCGCATCTGCAGTGTTCCACCTGCCTAAGCTTCGCCGTTCAGGAGTCTGGTACTTTCGGACCAAGCCACTGCTCAACTGGGCACTATGCAGGCAGAGATCGCTGCCGTTTTCGCTCTGTTGTGCGGATAAACCAACGCAGAACCAAAACTGCCGCAAATCACTGGCAGAAACAGACAATTTAAATGCCTTATTTTTTTCCCGAACGCGTCCACAATTTCACTTCACACTTTCACCGGACCGGGGTATGCCCTTTAGCTACCCTTTCCACGATTTCCGCACTGATTTAACGTCTACACTTAGTAGATTTTTAAAAAAAATTTCCGTCAGACAAATTTAAAGCTCCTCTCGATTCGACTGTCTCTCTCCAAGTTGGGAATATGTGGGAATATGTGGGCGTGTATGTGTGTAATTAACTTTTATTTCTCTACGGTTGAAATTGACAGTTGTAAATGTTGCTCGGTGTACTGACCGGAATTTGTTGTCCTAACTTAATGAGTACGTTTTGAACTGCATCTTCGGTCTCGTAGAATTTGTCCGCATCATAACCATCAATTCGTTGCCATATTTGTTCGTTGCCATATCCATTGGTTATTTTGCACCAGATTATTGTGGTAACGTATCAATAATTTCGTTTTGATATCATAGTACACTGGTGGATGTGACTGATCAGTTTCCGAGTGCACATCCCCAATGACTCGAGAAATTTCACGCACCAACGCCTTTTGCTGCCGTCCTAGGGCTATTTGTCCATCGCCTTCCTGATGGCTGGTTCGCGATGTGCTGTCCTTGCGGGTAGAGCCTCCTTGATGGACGTGGAAGGGAACTTCAAGTTGCACTGGCCTTTTACGCTTCTCTCCTTTCTCATTGATGATGTGCTGTAATTTGGTGAAGAGCCAGTCGTAGAGGTTTTCTACATTGCCTCTATAATCCTGCTCGAGTACGAGATGATGTTGATGTTGATTGAGAGGCTGGAAATTCCAAAAACTGCCTAACGACGCGAAGGCAAATTTAATAAGTTTAAATAAATAAACTTATACTTGCCTAGACATAAACTCGCCGTATCCGCAGTATTCCACCTGCGTAAGCGAAGCCGTTCAGGGGTCTGGTACTTTCAGACCAAGCCACTGCTCAGCTGGGCACTATGCAGGCAGAGATCGCTGCCGTTTTCGCTCTGCCGTGCGGATAAACCGACGCAGAACCAAAACTGCCGCACATCACTGGCAGAAACAGAAAATTTAAATGCCTTATTTTTTCTAGATCGCATGCACAACTTACACTTGACACTTTCACCGGACCGGGGTATGCTCTTTAGCTACCCTTTCCACGATTTCCGTCTACAATTAGTAGATTTTTAAAAAATTTCGCACAGAAAAATTTATGCATCTACTTCGATTCGACTCGCTCTCCTGGATTTTATCTGTATGTGTATACATATGTATTCGTATATGTATATGTATATGTACGAGGTCTGTTGAAAACGTATCGCGAATTTTCGCGGGCTACGGATGCGCGATTTTCGATATTTTTGTGGCGTTATGTTGGTACTCATGTCCCTCACTTAAGTTGACAATCTTGGCCATTTTGAATGTTCAGTCAGTTTTCGACAGCTATTGTGCGTGGACGTGTTTTAGCTTGTCTTCTATCTCCTCAATCGTGGCGTAGCGTGGTCCTTTCATAGGCCATTTCAGTTTTGGGAACAAGAAAAGGTCACAGGGGGCCAGGTCTGGGGAATACGTTGGCTGCGGCATATATATATATATATATATATATATATATATATATATATATATATATATATATATATATATATAAATATATATATATATATATATATATATATATATATATATATATATAAATATATATATATAATGCCTAGAATCATTTCTCTAAACAAAAAGCAATTCTTATATTATTAATAATATTTTCGTTATTTTCATCTATAACTTCGATCGGTCAAAGATATATATATATATATATATATATATAGTTGGTAATAACGGACTCAAAGAGTGAGAGTGTCAATAAGAACATGTGGATGACAGTCTGCTGCATTAGCTACATATTAATAAATATATATTATAATATATTAACTAATAATACATTGCATATTTAAAAACCAAATGAATACTTTAATAACAGCGTAGCAGCTGAAGAGGTAAATGTTCTCCAGTTTCACCCAGGTATAACCGCTCTCACTGGTTTCCATCTTGCTCTGAGGGGCCCCCTTGCACAAAGAGCACTTTGCTTCATTTTGGCAATTCGCAGCCATGTGGCCAGTCTTGCCAAACTTTCTGTAGCCCGAGCGCTTAGAGTAGTGTTGCGGAGTTACGACTTCTGTTAGTCGGCGGCTCGCCCATCCTACACGCAGAAGTTTTATTCCCAGTGCCTTCTTGGCATCCTGCGCCGGCAGGCTTAAAAAATCCCTCTGTGCACCACCATAGCCTCTTAGAAAGCTTTTATTAGCTTCCACATCTGGGCGCCGTATGTTCGCTTGGTGGCGCAGTGTGTCGTAGATCTCTTCTTTCGAAAAGATATCCGCGACGAGTTCCTTACACTGTAGCATCACCATGTGCTTGCGTACGTTCACTGTGTCTGCGTCCTTTACCACGCTTTCAATGGCCGTCTGGTATGTGGCCGCGTTCACTTCTTTGGCTCTCTTCAGCTCTATGAGCAGTTCCTCCTTTTTGCGTTCGGCGGATAGTCTATACAGCGTCATTCAGCGAATTCAGCTACTCACATTCCTTTACGCTCCGTAAGATGTTGGCGTGTGACATCGCTTCATTTTTCGCACTTATAATTATTGCATCTGTTTTTGGTCTAATGGTCCTAACCGTAGACTTCAATTTCTTCTGCGATTTCTTCTGCACATTTGTCCACTCTGCACAAGTGCTGGGTCGAGGCACTGCCGATGCTTGTGGTTTTCCCGTCGGCACCTGTTTTGGTGTTGGTGATTTTGACCCTGATTCCATCACCTTCGTTTTCAGCTTCAGTCCCTGCTGCTGCATTTGTCCACGGCTCTTTTTGGCCGCGGGAGCAATTACAGCGATGCCTTGCCCCTCCGTTGCCTTTGGACTAATGTTCTCCTCCCGCAGGCGCTTCGCGGATTGCGCACACTTTGTCCACAGCGAAGGCTGCGTACCTCCGCTGGTCTCCTGTACAGCGTTACGTCTGTACTGCCACTGCCTCTCTGCTTTCTGGCACAGATCTTGTAACGTCTCGACCAGGGTCCTCATAGGCTGGTGAATGGATCTGCGGGGCGGGTTGCCACCCATCATCGAAGCCAGCTTTTCCAGACTCTGGCCCAGTAAGGTGAACGGATCGCCCGTGCTCGCCTAACTCATCGTTTGCACATGCTTCATGCATGGAGGTAACGAGCTTGAACGCTCTTGCCCCGTGTGAGGCTCCAATCTTTCCAGAGAGCGAGCCATTCTGGAGTTCTTTCCGAATGGGTCTTCGAGAACTGGCTCCTTATTTAGTACTTTCATACCTACCTCCTAATTTTTTCGCCCCGAATCAGGCGAACGCTGGACACTCATAATCCGCTCCCGTATTTTAACCTTTAGTAGGTACACAAACCCTTCAAATTATTAATAATACGGATAAAGTAATTTTTACTTACACTGTACGCCAACTGTTTTTGTGTTCGTTTCGTTAATTACAGACTTATTGAATTATATTAATCAGACGTTTTTATGCGAAAAACACCGAATTTTTAAACTTCTTTCCGGAACGTCGTTCCCACTCAGTAACAATCATCAATCAAACACCCGCTCAAATACAGCTCCGATTCCACATAAATTTCGGTATACAATCCACCATTTGCAATGAAAATGCACAAATTGTTGGCCCACAAACAAGACGTGTGTGTGTGAGTGTGTGTGTGTGTAAAGAACATACTCGTATATACGAACGCACTAGGTAATCAGTAAGTATTCTGGAAAAAGGAATGAGTATGTAAATATAAGTAAGTATATAGGGTACATGTAAATATGTTTTAATATTTTTACTGACTGAATATACTGTGCGCATACGCACATATATGTATACATCATATATACAGGGTGGCCCAAATAAGACCAGCTGATGTGAAACACAAATAACTTTTTTATTTTTTAACATAATTTATTTTTTCTTTTTGCAGATTATAACTGAACTCTTGGAAATTTAAAATGAATACGTACAGTCCACAACAACGCATTAAAACTATCGAATTTTATTATTCTTCTCAACGATCAACTGTTCTGACGCAGCGAAATTATCGCCGTTTTTTGATGAAGCGCATTTCCATTTAAGTGGTTATGTGAATAAACAAAACTGTAGGTTGTGGGGCTCCGAAAATCCAAGGGCAATACATCAGCATCAGTCACACCCAATCAGATGCACTGTTTGGTGCGGTGTTATGGCCACAAAAATCATCGGCCCATATTTCTTTTAGAATGAGGATGAAACGCCAGAAACGGTCTCCGGGGCTTCTTACCAAACAATGATCGACAACTTTTTGCCGCCAATGGTGGAGCAAATTGGCCTCCTCGTTCACCAGATTTAACTGCGCCCGATTTTTTTTTATGAGGATAGTTAAAAGACAAAGGGTATGTTAACAAACCACAGACACTTGGACAGCTCAAGCAGAATATTCGAGACGAAATACGGCGCCTGCAACCAGAAACATTACGCCGTGTAATGCAAAATGCGCTAAAAAGAGCCAATGCCTGTATCGAGCAAAATGGTGGTCATTTGTCTGATGTCATATTTCACACATAGTCACGTTAAATTTCCATAAAATGTATTTAACATATTAAAATAAATCATTTAAAAAACCCGTTATTACAAGAGTTACACGTGTTTAACATCACTAGGTCTCATTTGGGCCACCTTGTACAAACTGCAGTTCTAAGGATGGTATATGTACATATGTATGTGCTTTAATATGTTTTTTCTTTAAGAAATTAGCGAACAGCGTGTGGGAAATTGCAAATTCGTAATTTTAGTGGGAAACGGCTACAACAAAATCACTGCCCCAACTTCCATCGTTCATTTAGATTCGCAGACAGGATAATCTCCTGGCGTAAAAATCATTCTAACCACTAAAAGATCCAGCACTACATAACCAAGCTTTATCGGCTAACTTCGTAAAGTTTTCTCCAATTAAAAAATTTCCACAGACAGTTACTAAGCGAATATTTATTTGGACTTCATCAAAAACGCAACTACTCGCATAAGCTTACATCATCTTTATACGCACCGCTCCACAAAGAAGGGAGGGATATGCAGATTTCGCCGAGGGACTTCACTCTAAGAATGACGGGCGTTACCAGAACCAGCAATTGCAGAGGACGCGGTTTATAGTAGCGTAGCATAAGCTAAATTTGTAATTAATTTGTAATTTTTTTTCTATATACGCCAGTCAGAAAAGAGTCAACGAAGGACCAAAAGATATTAAAAAAGGGAAATAAAAATATAAAAATTATAAAAAAGAAAGGAATACAAAATAAAAATAAAAACAATAAGAGAAACCAAAATATGTCGATTAAAAAAAAAAATGTATTATAGGGATAATAAAATACACAAAAATGTTTACGGTGCAAGAAGAAGATTGTAAATATAATCATTAGAAAGCAGTTACACTACCTTATTCTAGAAAGAGAGTCAGAATCAAACTTCCTCTGCGTTGTTGACTCACACCACCCACTCTTGATAGACACTACACATTTGGTGTAATGAGCATCTAGAAGTAGTATAATTATCAAATAATTAAGTATACACATATTTTTAGAGTGTAAGTATATTTTTAGGTTGTAAAATAGTGATTCATGAATAATAATGTGAGCTTTTAGGTAGTTACACTTCTGGAATCGAGTTGACGACGGGCATTGGCTGTTAGAGTGCACCGTCGGTATTCATATATTCATTAGCAGCTTGGAGCGCCTTTAATAAACATAAGTTTGTTCGTTTATGCCAGCTCTCAAGGACCACTACGAAAGGACCTCGACAATACATGCCCCAAAGCAAACCGTTAAGAGTCTTCAGACTCGTTTCATCAATTACCAGTCCCTTTCGTAGAACACTAGATTTAACGAGGTTGGTGTCCGCTCCTGAGTCTACCAGAAGCACTAGTTTTCCACTAACTGCCTCCTTGCAGGGAATCTCCATGAACGCACCAGATATTCTATTTACCACGAAACAACGCCAATCAAGGCAAACATTTTCCACTGCCTTATGCTCCCCCCCTCTATGGGTAATCACCCCTACATCGCTTGACACGCGATTAACCTCTCTGCTACTTCCGGCCTACTATTTACTTTCTCCTTCTTCGCTTTCCAGTCTATTGGGCTCGACTGGGTTGCTGGAAGTTTTCCTGGTCCCTTTGTTGGCATTGTTTTTGCCTGCACTCTGCTGCTCGATGTCCCATTCGCTCATCTGAGAAGCATTTCAACCCATGTATGGTGTTCCTCATCCTCACTTCACTTTTGTATTTCAAATTTGAACGCTTCTGATGGTTGAAAGGATTCCTTCTTTGACTAATTCCTTCCGTGGAATTAATTCTAGGTCTGTTGAAATTATTCCCACCTTCTATTCTGTGTGGACCCGCGCGTCTCGTCACTGGCTGTCTCATACTCTGATCCCATTCTTTACACTTAGGCACTGTCGACTGGCTTCATGACCATATGTTTGGCATTCCATACAATAGGGCGGGTTTTTGGGTGTAAAGCACTCATTGTATGACCAGGATTCTGGCAAAACGAACATGTGGGTGTCCTCTCTGCAAACCCCCTGTCCAGATTTCTCGTATTCATGGCTCTGTTATTGGTGACACCGGAATTATATGCTCTTCTGGATACATTTGGTACGGAATTGCTGACCTCTCTATCCACGACAGCGCCAGTGAATGTTTCCTGTCTGTTTCCTAACATATGTACTTCAACAGTCGTACTCCGCTCCAGCAAGAATTGTGCTCTAATCGCCTCTTCTGCTAATTCCTCCAGAAATCTTCAGGATATGAACAGAGCGGGGTCGCGGAGACTCACAACGAACGCGGAGACTTAAAACTGACTTGTCACCTTCGTACAATAGCTCTGTATCTCCAACGCCAATATATTTATCTTTACCTTTTTATTGGGCCAGTCCCTGGAGTGATCCTAGACGGCTGGCAAAGGTTCGTATGTCCTCACTTGCCAGCTGTTTCCCAATTCTGAATTGTTGAGTTATATCTTCCAGAGTCCTCACCTTCAGGTTTTTGTTTTAAATTTTGGTTTTATTTGCATTGTACCCCTTGAGGATATAATCAAATTAAATAACAATGTTTCGATGTGGAGCGTTGTTGGGACTAATCCATTATTTTGTTGTTCAAGTTTGTTTTTGTAAGAATAACGCAGGATATGTAGAAGAATAATTACATAAAAATGCACATCCAACTAAGAATTATTAATAAAGTGATTGATTACACTAATTTACACCGAAAATGTACATTTGATGAGAGGTGACTTTTCTTAAGTATTTTCATCTGCTGAATTCGAAAATCAAGGTTACATTTTTTTCATGGAATAGTTTTTGAGATATTGTAATTTTTGTATTTTTTCGACCTTTTTTCAAGTGACAAATCATATCTCGAGCTAGAAATGTCCAATTGGGTCGTTCTTGGTACCCATCCAAACCCAAATCGGTGAATCTACGTCTATTTTGTTGGAAGACAAAATTGCCACACACGTAATAGAAATTATTTGGATTGTTTACGCACGTAAATTCTCGTTTTGTTTTAGGCATTTTGGAAAATATGGAGTGGATTTATTCACTCAATTGCTTATAACTTTGTAATTTTTCGGTCAATTTTTTCTAGTTGGTCTTAGTTCTTACTTTAAAGTATCATCTTTACGTAAATGAAGAGAAACCAGACGTTTTTTCAACGATTTGTACTTTTCCGCCGGCACAGAATCACTGTAAAATATAATTTTTTTGAAAATGATTTTCATAGATATATTTTGAACCGCTTTACCAATCAAAGATCAGATTATACATGTTTGTTCGTCATCTCAATACCTTGCATTGGGTACTAAGAACGACCGGGTACCAAGAATCGGACATTTCTAGCTCGAGATATGATTTGTCACGTGAAAAAAGGTCGAAAAATACAAAAATTACAATATATCAAAAACTGTTCCATGAAAAAAAATTTTACCTTGATTTTCGAACTCAGCTGATGAAAATACATAAGAAAAGTCACCTCTCATCAAATGTACATGAAAAAAATTTTATTTTGTAAACTAGTGTTATTATTCTGTAAATGAATGCAGTATACAAGTGTTTGTCTGCACAAAATAGTGAAATTTTTATATAATATATATATTCCAGTATAAGATTTAGAATTGTGTGTTTTCAACTTGTTAGTTAACGTAAAAAGAAACTCTTATTAAAAAAAAAATGAAATCCACGACTCTTCTTTGTGCAAAAGGCACGCTCGACTGTTCTAATTGATACTAAATTCTCCTCGTCACCGGCTCTCCTGCTTCTCCTGAGTCGGCATTCACACCACAGCAAAAGATGGCTGCGGCCCGCTGTACGATTTGGCGGGACCTATTGAGGGGAATTCTCTCCGCACTGAGTCCCGCTGAGAATCTCATGGTGACGGTGAGCAGGCGGCAGCCATCGTCAGGAGGGCTGCGTCGCGAACCTGCTGCCCCTTGCAGTATTGCAAGAGAGATGACGACCCATTCCCGCCGGCTCCCATCCTGATGCACCCCTTAGTGCAGGAGATGGTGGTGTTGCCGGTGGCATCGGGAGCACCCTGGTTGCTTGCAGCCGTGGGAAAAATCTTTCACCCCCAGGCAAACAAAGCAGAGCTTGCGACTCGTGGCTGCTGCTCTCCTGCGTCTGGTCGACAATTGCAGGAATTCCCCGCAGACGGCGATGGCATGGCCCCAGCGCTTGCACATCTCGCACGGGCGTTGTCGAGCCGTTTCCTGGTACGAGATCGCTGCTGTTGAGGGTGTGGCGCGGGATGGCGCAGCCGCCACTGGCGAGCGAGATGACGCCGACCCCTGGTTACGGGGGGATGGGACTTCTTCGGTCCCACTGTTGGCGAGTTTGCTGCCGCTGGCGCAGCACTGGTGCGGGTGCGCGATCGCTCAACCACCATTGGGGCGCGCGCTGGCGCAGTTGTCACGGAGGCGCGCGCTGGCGCAGTCGCCACTGATGCGCGCGCTGGCGCAGATCAGGCGCGGCATGCGTTGGCGCAATTGCCACTGTGGCACTAGCTGATTAGCTGCCACTGGGTTCCGTAATTGCGTACCCGCAACTCTGGAGCTAGCTGGCGTAGCTGCCCCTGGGGTATGTGACGGCGCCGTCCTCTGCAGCAAGATGGGGGTTGGGAACACTGATCGCCCGTACTCGGCGGCGCAGCGGTCACAAGGGCCGATGTAGCGTGTGCCACGCCAGTCGGCACGGCAAGATGGGAAGGTCTGTGGAAATGAAAATTATTATTAGTTAGCAGTTATAAGACGCTAATAATAGGAGAAGTAGCTGCTACAGGACTACGTAGAGTACTACAGTTCTTTCCCGTGGCAGAGCCATGCGAGATCTACGTCTACAGTTTAGTGAGGAAGACTAAGGACTCAATATAGAAGAAACGAGGAGTGATATTTTAAAAAGTATATATCGAGGAAAGACTACGAACTAAAAATAGAATCTACGGAGAGTGGAACTAGCTACAGAAATGGCCAAAAGACCGTATGACCGTATGCCGGGGTTACTCAGCCTGTACTCCCGCTCGAGGGAATAGAACCATCTTGGTAATGGGCCTTGTAACGACTCCGCGTGCTGTCCGCACTTTCGCGACTCGCACCCTATGGCAGCGATGAGAAACGCAGCATGAAGTCGTCATTCTGTTTGACCTGGATTGTATGCGTAGCAACGATGCGCTGTTCCTCCAGGGCGTCCGGGCTAGCGATTTTCGAAAGCTGAGGCCAGGAATTTGGGTCGTGGGTAAGCCATCCCGGACCGTTCCACCACAAATGGTTGTGAACGAGCGCTGCCGGAGTTACCCCCCGACTGGCAAGGTCAGCTGGATTGTCTGCCGACTTGACATGTCTCCAGCATTCCACACCTACTTTGCTTGAAATGGTGGTAACCCGATTAGCTACGAAGGTTTTCCATGTATGCGGGGATTTATGGAGCCAAGCTAAAACTATGGTCGAATCCGTCCAACAAAACAAGTTGCCGGAGGTGACTCCCACCCTTGTCCGAAGTGCTGCTACCAACTTGGATAACAATACCGCGCCACAGAGTTCTAAGCGGGGTAAGGACAACGTCTTAAGAGGTGCTACCCGCGATTTAGCCATTAATAAGTGGGACGTGACAGTATCGCCGCACTGGCATCGCACATACAGCGCGGCGGCGTATGCCGCTTGCGAAGCATCGCAAAACGCATGGAACTGGATATCTACATCCGGAGCAGACCCCACCCAATGCGGAATACGAATCTGTGAGACGTCGTCATAAGCCCCTAAGAATTCCCCCCAACGACTGGAGGAGGCGAGGGTCAATGATTCGTCCCAGTCAGTTTTGTACCCCCAAATCTGTTGCATCAAGATCTTGGCCACGGTCACAACGGGTGCCCTCTTCGACGTCCGTCGCGAGCTGTTCTAATGTCCTAATCGCTAGGTAGGGTGCACAGTTGACTCCGAAGGTAACAGTTTGTAACTCGTAGTCGGACACTGGCTCTGCAGGAGAGGACCTAAAAATAATTTTGTGGTACGGGGTGTGCTTTGGAGCTACTCTAATCTGCCGATACATCTTTTGCAGATCTCCATTAAATACGAACTGAAACATTCGCCATCGCACGATACGTTGTGTCAAGTTAGCCTGCAAGGTGGGTCCCGTGTATAGGACATCGTTCAAGCTGAGGGTACTGGGTGGTTGCTTGAGATGCGTTGAACACAACCTGCAACTTGGTGGACGTACTCTGGGGTTTCATTATCGCATGATGAGGCAAATAGTAATGAGCGAGAGCGCCTGAAGGCGGAGGCGGGACTTTGATCATATGATTGATAGTCAAATACTCCTGTACCACGGAGTCATATTGGTTTTTCTTCTCAGGGTTACGAAGTAATCTGCTTTCATTGCGTTCGAACTGTTTTAACGCAATGTGCCAAAAAGCCCCAAGCGACTCCTCAGGCTGGTGCCTGGGTTTGAACGGTAGTTCTACTACATACCGCCCAGAAGTGGTCCGGGTGTACAAGTCCAGGCAAGCTTGGTCACCGGGCGATAACCGTTTCTCCTTAGGTGGCTCCTCTACCTCCCAGAATCTCTGCAGGAGCTCTTCGACCCAATAACGTCACGCTTCAATCCATCAAGCAACAACATCGGATATAAATCACCCCCATCAAAATGTTGACCTGTGAAGAGTTTCAAAGGCTTGGATCAGCCAGATGTAAGCCGGCCAATTGGTGATATTGTTGAGTGGATAACCCTAGTCGGGGTAATTCTCTGGTTAATATGGGCAGTACTAATGCTGACACCGGGAGTCGCACAGTGCTGTCGAGAGGTGACCCTATCATTAGGTCGCACGTTTTCGTCACGTTAGCGGCCACCATATTGCTTACCCCCGGACACTTGGGCATGCACTGTACGCTTAGGGAGTCGAGCTGAAATAAAGGACCCTTCCGACCCAGGGTCGATCAATGCCCGGGCCATGTAATTGACTCCCTGATACCAGACGTGAATAATGGCGGTACCTAAAAGCACGCGTTTGGGTAGCCGACCTCGAGCTCGATATGGACCGGATCGTCCCTGGACTGTAGCGGGTATCACCTGTGCAGCGTGGGCGAAGGATTGTGTAGCAGGTTGAGCCGACGTGGTGGCCGTGTTGCGTCCGTTGGATGGTCGTCTGCTTCGAGACGGCGTCGTGCGTGGTGGGGCTCTTGCGCTCCGGTCCGGGGTCGGCTCACGGTGTAGCAGAGTGTGGTGCCGCTCTTGGCACGTAAAACACCGATATTTACTCGTGCAATTTGTCACACGATGATCCCCCTTCAAACAATTCACGCACAAGTGGTAGCGGTTTACCCATCCCCATCGCTCTGATACATCAGCATTGATGACCGTAGAGCAGTGGGAGACACGATGGCCTGGTAGTGTACATATCTTACACCCTTCCGGATTGACCCTTGCTTGATGAGCCTGCACGTGGCTATTACGGAGTGGTGTTGAGCGGTTACCCGCAGGATCCCGCGCGTCATCAGCTTGGCAGACATCAAAGACGGCTTCCAAAGTTTGGAACCGTTTCGAGAGGAACTCCTCCATCGTACCCAAGTTGGTATATCCGCATGATCTTCAAGGGACTGCTCCCAAAGAGAAAGGGTCCCCTCCGGTAACCGAATGGAACTGCAGTATATAAAGATTGGATCCCAACTGCCCACATCTACCGACAATTCCTGCAGCGCCATAATGCAGTTGCTAACTTCTCGCTGCAGCCTTTTTAGTTCTAGCCCACTTTCTTTACCTATGGTACGCATCGTAAATAAGGATTTCAGCTGACAATTAATAAGCTTGCGCCGATTTTCGTACCGGGCAGTGAGTCTCGCCCACGCCTGATCAAAGCCGCTATTGGTCAATTGACATTGGTCCACGATTTCTCGCGCCTCCCCCTAGTCTTTGCCCTTAGGTGGTACAGTCGTTCGATGTTGGATAAACGAGCGTTCCGAGGAAGAGCGCCGTGAACATATCACGGAAGGTGATCCACTTGGAGTACTCGCCCCCGAAGATCTCAATATCACAGGGAGGCACCGGGATATTATGTGACTGAGAGGACACTGCAGCAGACGGCTCGGAAGGCACCGCTGGAGAGACGGTCAGGGATTGCATCAGCCCACTGCTCCGAGCCTGGCCCTGTTTATACATGGCAAAACTTGTTGCGTATCGTTGCCGTATTGACTCTTTAATGGCTTGCGTTTTTCATCTAAATTCGCTTCAATGACCGCTGCAGCCTTCGCCTCCTTCAACGCCTGCCATAGGTCTGCCAATTCAGCCAGATCAAGGCGAAGATACTCAAGGTTTTGGGAGGCGGACGAGTTTCGCTCGAACTCAGTAACAAACGCGGTCAGGCTATCAGCAGCGTCTATCAGCGGAGTAAGCATAGATGCAGACCGTTTGACTTGAGAACGCAGCTCAATGATGGCAAACCGCAAGCAGACCACGGGAAAACACTACAAGTTCACGTCGATACACCCAGTTAACCAGCTATATATTTACACAACTGTCCCGCTGACGTGACTGATATACACCCGCCTTATTATCACTGAAAAGTCCACACAACGTAAAAGAAACTCCCCAGTAGGAATGAATTACGCGAAGCCAAGGCAGTGGCAATGGCACTGAGCAATTGCACTCGAAAACTTGAAGTAGAATCCCAACTTGAAATACCCAAATTGTATGCAGCGCTATGAGCTGCTGTATGTGACCCGGACTTATCGTCACTCGTGGGTTCACCGATACAGGGTAATATAAGAGGGAAAAAAAGAAGCACGAAATATGGCGGAGAAGCTACGTTAACAACTATCGATAGTTGTATAACATTATACCGACTACTGTAACGACAGTGGGCAGCGCTGTGAGCTGCCAACACTGTGATATACGGAGAACGAAGAATATACGTATTTTGCCACTCTTGCCGTATCCGCTGAGGCTTTGTCGTTAAGACGTAGCGTACCTTCTCCTTTGATGGAAGCGCCAGTTCAGCCACTAGCTTCGTTAATGCTGTGATCGCCTCACGACCAGGAACGCCAAGGAGTTACACTCTAATGATAGGGCCATACCCGTAACGGAAAAACAATATGGGGATGCTCAAACACCGGCACACGGTTTGCTGTAAAAAGGCGTCGGCAGCGCTGAGAGCTGTGGGCTGCGAACCTAATTACACCGCACTCGTGTCGAAATTTCGCCAACGTTTTAGTGTGATTGTCCACCACGCAAGCGCTTTGAGCTGCAGACTGCGAACCGAATTACGCGGCGGCCGTGCTAAGAATTGTTTTTTTTTTTAAATTTAAACTCCAGTACCTGCTGCCGTGCAGGAATTTACACACACACACACATGCACACGAGTGACGATATGAGAATTGGCCGTTTACCGTAGCAACCGTACCTAACCACGAATTACGCGATAGAAAACAGGCAAATCAAAAAGATTTTATACAATTAAAGAATAAGGGTAATTGTTTAAGAATAAGTATATGTTATAAAAATATATTAAAAACTTACCGGACGCATGATAGATCCGGCTCGAAGGACCATGTTTCGATGTGGAGCGTTGTTGGGACTAAAATCCATTTTGGTGTTCAAGTTTGGTTTTGGAAGAATAACGCAAGATATGTAGAAGAATAATAACATAAAAAATGCACATCCAACTAAGAATTATTAATAAAGTGATTCATTATTATTCTGTAAATGAATGCAGTATACAAGTGTTTGTCTGCAAAAAATAGTGATATTTTTATATAATATATATACGAGTATATATATATTCCAGTATAAGCTTTAGAATTGAGTGTTTTCAACTTGTTAGTTAACATAAAAAGAAACTCTTGTTCCAAAATAAAAATGAAATCCACGACTCTTCTTTGGCAAAAGGCACGATCGACTGTTCTAATTGATACTAAATTCTCCTCGTCACCGGATCTCCTGCGTCGGCATTCACCAGGATTCTCCTGAGTCGGCATTCACACCACAGCAAAAGATGGCTGCGGCCCGCTGTACGATTTGGCGGGACCTAATGAGGAGAATTCTCTCCGCACTAAGTCCCGCTCAGAATATCATGGTGACAGTGAGCAGGTAGCAGCCATCGTCAGGAGGGCTCCGGCTCGAACAAACAATATTAAACAACTACATAAATAAATACACAAAGTTATCTTTTAATATTTATTTAAAACAACATGTGGAAGAGGAGCCAGTGCTAATCTCCCATAAGGTTAGTTCAGAACTATTGCATTAGAAAATTATTATTATAAATTGAGTGGTGTTGCTCGCTTCAGTCGCCGTGGAAGAGGAGCCAGTGCTTATCTCCCATAAGGTTAGTTAAGAACTATTGCATTAGAAAATTATTATCATAAATTGAGTGGTTTTGCTCGCTTCAGTCGCCGTGTTGTGCCTGTCCTCCCCAGAAGATTTGATGCAAGTATATTAGGATGCTTACTTAGTCGTTCCAGGTATTTAATGCTGTATCTTGATATTTCCTCATCGACAGCAGGGATGTTAAGGTCGTGACGTATTATTTATTTCGAATGAACCATGGAGAATTTTTGTGTAATATTTTTGATTGGAATCTCTCAATGACTTTGATATTATTTTTTGCCGCTGAACCCCATAGCTGTATACCATATGTAAATATGGGTTTCAGGATTGTTTTATAAACGAGCAGCTTATTGTTTTCTCCTCGTAAAAATATGCTTTTGCCATGTCAGATGTCGATCAAGATGTAGCCCTAAATATTTGATGTCTTCGGACTGGTGCAGTTGACAATCATTTAGTGTCACTGATGGACAAGTCTTCTGTTTTAAGCTGAAGGTTACTTGTACAGACTTAGTTGCATTCACCTTAATTCTCCACTTCTTTGGCCAGATTTGGAGCTTATCCAAGCTTTCTTGGAGATAATTTGTAGCGATTATAGTTTTGCTGCTTGGAGCCATTATGACAATATCATCCGCGTAGGTTTGCGATATTTGTATTTTCCGTCAGTAGAAGCTCAGCCATGTAGATAAAAAGGGCACAGGACCTAGAACACTGCCTTGTGGTACACCCGCCTTTATAGAGAACAGTGTAGTGACTTCTTCCTTGGACTTTACTCTGAAATGCCGCTCTTCAAGATATGATCTCAAGATATCATAAAACGTGTGAGGTAGTAACTTTTTCAGTTTAAAGAGTTAGCCAGGTTGCCATACTTTACCGAACGCCTGTGTTATATCTAGGAAAGCAGTTGTACAATAACGGTTTTCTTCAAGAGAGTTTCTTATTATGCAGTACACTCGGTACACTTGCTCTGTTGTGGCGTGGTGTTCCCTAAATCCGCATTGATGATTGGGTATTATCTTTTTTTTGAGCTTTTCAAACATTTTAGGAACAATTGGCAAAAGGCTAATTGGTCTATAAGAATTTACTTCATCCAAGGGCTTCCTGTGATTAGGGATGACAATAATTTCGACCACTTTCTATTGACGCGTAAAATATCTGTTAAGAGTGTGAATTCTTTTATTCCACCTTACTTAAGCTGGGTCCTGGTAGATACACCAGACCCTTGTTTTAGGGTTATGAAATAGCCTAGGTGCAAAACCAAAACTAATATTGAATGAAGATACTGGTGCTTATAACCAGATCTTCGATAATTATGTGGGAGGTAGCCTAGGTTCAAAACCAAGACTATTGTTGAGTGAAGGTGTAGTGCATATAACCAGACCTCCGGAATGACCAATTAAATAAAACACTCATTGATAGGTTTCAAAGCACTGATGATCATATTTAATAATTTCAGTTAATTTATACTATTACAATTGAGCCATTTATTGCTTACTTAGATATTTTACATATAAAATAAAAAATAAACAATTAATATAAAGTTAATGCAAAAAACTATAATAAATGTACACAAAGTGCTTATGTACATGAAAATTCGTTGTCAGCGATTTGCGCTGTCGTTGACCGCAGTCAAGGGCGTGCATTGCAGCGGTTGTTGACTTCGCTTAGAATGCAACATTCTCCCCCTCGTTGAACAGCGGTTAAACATTTATAGTAAGGGTTGGTTCTCCGGTTGTCGACAGAAGGGTGATTCACTGATATTCAGTCTCCGTGGTGCTGGTTTCGGTTTCATTGTTTTGTATGTTCACCATGCGATTACAATTGTAATTATAATGATTCCAAGGACTTAAAGATAACTGACGGTATAATGATGAATATGGTGGTAGCTTATGTCATTGGGTTTAAGTTCTGCCAACTGATTCTGCAATCGCGTTGTTTCTCAAGTTAGATATGAAATGTGTTGGCTTATTTGATAAAGGCGTTAGATGCTTTATCAAAATAAGTTCTGGTAAGCTCGCAAGTCGTGTATAAGCCATTTTACGCATACTTTCGTAGCTTTTGTGGCCTTGAATAAGTATTTGGCCTTCCTTGATAAAGCAGGTGTCATCAAGCTCCAAGAGTCCGACGCAGTCTAATGATAGTTGTGAGATGTTGTTGTCACATATCACGTTGATTGAGGACATCTTGTTCACCCAATAAATCCACTGGACTCCGTTCTGCAACTGATACCAAACGGAATCCGAACAAGCTTGGTGGAGATGACAGCTCTCGGATACTGCTAGATGATTAAATAGATCCATTTTACATCTTCCGAATTCAGCGCCGGATTTATAAATGGGATGACGATGGTGGCATAGATAGTTGGTTCGTTCCACCTTCATACAAGCGGACAACTCATCATTGAATGGATAATATTGATCCCTGTGAAGGCTTATAGCCAAGATTTTCATAACTGGTTCGATGAGAATTAGAGTTGAATTTTTGGATGTAGGAATTGAAGATAATTTGTACAGGTCGTACTTCTCAGTATCCACTAGTGGCAATCGGAGCCGAAATAGCACATAGTTTTTGTGAATGGTGCTTTCGATTTCCATTGTCTTGTAGTATTCCAGAATATTGCCTTGAGCTAGTGGCAACCGAAGACCTTCGTGTAGATGTGTCTTGATCGTTGCGAGTTCCTGCCGAAGTTATGGAATCGACATCAGTAATGGATTTATCTTGCCATGATGTGTGTCAGTAATGCTCTCAATTATGGCCATCTGTATTTGTTGAAATCCTTGCATGGTTATATCTCGTTTCATAGCTAGCGCATAGAGCTTGGAGAGCTCTTCTTGATGGAGTTGCTCGGTGATATTATTAAATTGAGCAACCACAGTTTGCAGTTGTGCTTGGAAATCACGGAAACCCTTTCCGACTATTATTTGGTCCTTTTTCAGAACATTTAGTGCAGAATGGATGTCTGATTTTTCAATAGTCTCACCACGTGGTTCTCGTTTCTGTATATTCCATCGATTATGTTTCACATGTCGACTGCATATTTTGAGTCTAATACTCCGAAAAGACTATTAGCAACATTGCCGATAAGATCCAAGGCGCCTCTTATCTGCCGGCTGTTTGATGGTCCCGACAGAAGATTATTTTCTTTACTCATGTCCCTCAGCCTGTGGTTGTGTAATAGACCAATTCGCTGACAAGATTCTCTTTGGAGTAGCTGACCACAAAGTTTGTCTACCATGAACGTCATATTATTTATGATTCGCCATTCTTGCCAGTAGGAATCGTGGTCATAAAATATGACTAAATTCCATTCATTGGTTATTATGTTGGTGGTGCCTATGTTCTCAAAATAGAGGCCGAGTTTGTTGTTAAATTTGTCTTGCTTAATTCTTCCATCACATGGAGTTATTGCCAAGCAGAGTAGTAGACCTGTGATTACGGTGCCTATATTACTAAGTCGACATTTTTTCGGCGGTGCTGCAGGCGTGGATTCCTGCTGGGCTTCGGAAGTGGGTTCTATTGGGAGTGGGGCAAGACGGTGTATCGGTCTCTTTACGTGTTATTCATAGTACGGATGACTGCAACACGAACATAGCCATCTTCGCCATTTTATATCCTAGTTATAAGTCCCAGAGGCCACTGACGAACGGGTGTGTTGTCTTCCTTAATTAAGACCAGCCTTCCAAGTTCAATATTCTTCTGGGGTTGTTTCCATTTTGTTATCTGTTGGAATTCACTCAGGTATTCCTTAGTCCATCTGTGCCAGAATTCCTGCTTGATGCTGTTGATTAGTTACCAGCGTTTGCCCAAAGAAAGTTCGCAAGCTGCTGCCGCGGTGTCGATGGAGGCAGTCATGGGTTCTCCGATTAGGAAGTGTCCCGGAGTTAATGCCGCGAGGTCTCTGGAGTCAGTTGAAATGGGGGTGATAGGCCGCGAATTGAATATGGCTTCGATATCAATTATGAGTGTCTCCAGTTCTTCATATATGAGGGACGTGGTATTGAGACTGCGTTGAATAATGTCTTTGGCCGATTTCACAGCTGGCTCCAATAAGCCTCCTTAATGAGGAGCGCGGGGAGGAATGAAGTGGAAGTTGATTAATTTGTAGTTACAGGAATATTTTATTTTTTCTTGTTCCCCCTCTCGAGAATATGGACTCGGTAAGCTCTGAAAGTTTGTTCTTGGCACCTACAAAGTTTGTGGTGTTATCGCAATATAAGTTTCTGCAGTTGCCGCGTCTACCCATGAATCGCGTCAGAGCTCCAATGAAGGCTTCGGTAGTTAAGTCAGTTACCATTTCTAAGTGCACTGCTTTCGTAGTGAAGCAGATAAATACTGCAACATAGCTTTTCTGAGGACGCTTTCCTCTTATGCGATAGTGTATCCAGACGGGTCCCCAGAAGTCTATGCCAGAGTTGATGAATGGCCTAGCAGGTTCTACGCGATTCGCAGGTGGATTGCTCATGATTTGAGTTAGGAGTTTAGGCTTGTTTTTGTAGCATGTGATGCAATTTTGCACAGTCGTTCGTGCCAGAGTTTTCCCTTTTACCGGCCAGAAACGTTGTCGCGTAGTCACTAAAAGTCCGTGTGGTCCGATACGCAGGTTTTTTCGATGAATGTCCTCCATCAAAAGTTTCGTGAATGGATGAGATGCGGGTAGTAACATCGGGAGTTTTGCATCGTATGAAAGTGATGAGGCTTCCAGTCGGCCACCTACTCTAATTATGTTGTTTTCGTCGAGAAATGGTGATAAACTCATGATCACTGAATTTGTGAAGTTCTTTAAAGGATTTCAGATGCTTCCACTCTGTTGCAAATTCACCTTGCTGCATGGCTCTAATTATGATGCGCAATCCCTATTCGAGTTCTTCGCAGGTTAATGAGGAACCCTTCTTGTGATTAGATTGCGTCTGTGTTGAATAAAGCGCGCTACATAGGCTGTGATCCTTTGGAGTTTAGGAAATGAGTTCCTATGGTTGATGTTGTTTATGAAGTGGTCTCCGCATGATTGGGCCACGTTCACTGTAACCGTTCTTTTTCGTTCTTCATTGCAGTCAGATTCAGGTTTGTATGGCAGAGAACATGTTGCTTCTGAGCTATGAAGAAATAAGGGACCATAGAACCATAACGTGCAGTTCTTCAACTTTGATGGAGTAATTCCACGTGATAGAATATCCGCTGGATTTTCTTTCGATCTGATGTGTCGCCATTGTTGAGGTAAGCTGAGATTTTGTATGGTTGCTATACGGTTGGCAACGAAGTATAATACGATAACGATGTGCACTTGCATGCTAGTACAATTTCAGAGTCTGACCAGAAGAACGTAGGAGTCTCTCGCAACTGTTTTTCTTTTTTTACTCGATTTACTAGCTCAGCCGTTAACATAGCCGCACAAAGTTCTAGTCTTGGAATTGTGGTAGACTTGACTGGTGCAACCTTAGATTTGGCGCAAAGTATTCGTACAAGTACTACGTTGTCCTCGGTAACTGAACGAACGTAAACTGCACCGCCGTACGCCCGTTCAGAAGCATCAGCGAAGGCATGTATCTGAAAAAATTTCGGCACGTGTTTCCCAAAGGCATGTCTTTGTACATCAATTTTGTCCAATTCAGTTAGTTCATCTCGAAAACGGAGCCATCGTGAATTTAGGTCCATTGGTAATGACGCATCCCAATCTAACTTTAATGTCCAAACTTGCTGCAGAAATAGTTTTGCCGATACGACTACTGGTCCCATAAACCCAAGGGGATCAAAAAGACGCGAAATGTCCGAGGATACAATCCTTTTAGTAATCCTTGTTGTATCGGAACAATTTGTTTTGACCCGGAAGCTATTATTTACTGGAATCCATGACAATCCTAGTGTTTTAATGTGGTCGTCGGAGTCTATATCGAAGTCAAACTGCATTGCTCGATCTGCCATTGGTATCTCCTGCAGCAGTTTGTGATGATTGGCGCACCATTTTCTCAGTTTGAAGCCATCTTTGGCGAGTAGTTGCTGAAGTTGAGCTTGAGCAAAAATGGCTTCTGTTAGGCTATTACATCCTGTCATGACATCGTCCACATAGAAATGCCTTTGAAGGATTGCGGTAGCGACTGGATGGTTGATCTTTTCATCTTGGGCGAGCTGTTGCAAGCATTTGGTAGCCAAATAAGGTGCTGTTGTTGTTCCATATGTTACTGTATTTAGCTTATAGAACTGAATTGGTAAAGTAGGTTCAGTTCGCCAAGCAATTAATTGAAGATTTCGATCCTGGTCGTTGATTAGGATCTGACGGTACATCTTTTCTATATCTGCTGTGAAAACGAATCTGGGCAACCGAAAGCGCAGTAATATGGTGAATAGATCGTTTTGAATTGTTGGACCAGTAGCTAGCACGTCATTTAGTGCAAGGTTCGTTGATGACTTCGCTGATGCGTCAAAAATAACTCTCAATTTGGTGGTTGTGCTTGATGGCTTAAGGATACCATGATGTGGTAGGAAGTATGATGGGGATTTTATCTCTTCTTCCTTAATGAGACTCATATGGCCAAGTTGATGATATTCGGCCATAAAGTCAGCACACATTCCTTTCAATGTGGGATCCTTGGTGAGCTTGCGTTCCAATGACGTGAATCTCCTCAAGGCCACATGTTTAGAGTGTCCTAATCTTTCAGGTTTTTGTTTGAAAGGCAGTTGTACGACAAATCTGCCAAGCGCATTTCTTTTCACTGTTTGGCTGAAGTGCTCTTCACACATCTTTCCTCCTGTGTTTGTGTGGGAACCTTGGCATCTACTTCCTCTAGTATCCAAAATTTTTGTAGGTCGAATTCTGTATTGGTCAGTACTCCGCATGTTAGTTCACCAAGGTAGTGGTTGTCGATTTTGCCCGCCACAATTCTTCCAAAAACGGTGTTTTGTAATGTTGGCAAACCCTTTCCCAAATGAATTTGTCCGATGCTAAGGATGTCGTGATACAAGTCTGCTCCCAACAGACTGTCAATAGGACCTGGAGTGTTGAATGCAGGGTCTGCCAACTTAATATTGTGTGGTATTTCCCAGCTGCTGGTATCTATGTCTATCAATGGTTGCGGTACAGTTATTTGTGGTAGGAGGAAGGCTTCGAAATTGGCGAGAAATTACATATTCGGCATGCTATTTTTGTGTTGACATGCCTTTGTGACTGTTGATTGGCGTGTCCGATGCCCTTTATTGTTAACAACTCAGCCTTTCCTTTGAATCCTAGTCTATTAGCTAGTTTCACCGTGATGAGATTTAGCTGGGAGACTGAATCAAGTAAGGCTCGGCATTCGATAGTTGCTCCTGAATGGTCGATTAATTTCACTACTGCTGTACCCAGTGCGACATACTTAGTGCGTGCAACAGCATGAGTAGCTACTACGCTGTGTTGGTCGATACTTGCAGTTGACGTCTTATCTTTCGTATGACCAGGTTGATTTCTTGAATTAGTAGTATTTGAAGCTGGAGAGGGTTGGGTTATGGGTCCTTCAAAGTGTAGCATAGTATTATGCTTTTTGGAGCACTTCCGGCATCCACTCGAAACGCAGTTCGAGAGCGAGTGCCCTGATTTGAGACAGTTGATGCAGAGATATGACGTTTCACTTGTTGCAGCCGACTGTCAGGGCTCAACTTGCCAAAGACCTTACATGCGTAGAGAGGATGGTTACTTCCACAAAGCGGACAATTGACGGTATTTGTTGCAAGTAGGGTACTTGCATTGCTGATTGATTTGCCTCTTAAAGCTTCTAGAGCTTGGAAGCGGGATTGCAGTAAGCCTAGGAAATCCTTGAATAATTGGAGTTCCCGTTGCTTAGCTAGCGATTGTTCATACAGTGTGTGTGAAGCCTTGTCCAACTTCATTATACATATGAACAATAGAATTGGATCCCAGGTGCCAGTATCAATTCCGATGTTTTGTAATCCCAATACACATTCTTGGGTTGTGTCATGGAAACGCTTTAAACTGTCGGCTCCTTCTGCTACAACATTGGGTTGGTTGAGAAGTTCTCATAGCGCTCCTTTAGAATGCTCCAAGCTGTCAAGTAGTTTTCTTCTGTGGCTGGGAGGTGTTTTATCAGGCGCTCGGCTTCTCCTACTAAGTTGGACTTTAGGTAGAACAATTTCTGGCAGTTCGCTATCTTCTGTTTATGGATCATTTCATTAAAGAGGTCATGAAATTGTCTCCAATTCAAATAATTGCCATCGAATTTGGGCAGATGTAAGGAACTGTTTGCTACCGGCGTTGATGTAATTTCTGCGTCCCACTCATTTAATAGCACCAGTACGGACTGTACTTCTTCTTCCAGGGTTATATATTGGTGTGTATCATAACCCACAAGTGTAGGATCAGCCTCCAATTCCCATAGCTGATTGTTGATGTCTTCGATATGGTTCCAATGTTGTAGTATGTTGCCTTTCTTGAATGAAAGGAACTGTTTCGTCCATAATTGAATTTAGTTGCCGCTGTAGTGGCCTTATCACTTCAGCTTGGCGTAGACTCGCTCAGTCGACGATTGGTTGATGAGTCTCGCTACTGTTTGGTACCTGCTGAATATGCCGTGTGTCCAGTAGCACCTTGATTATCTATTGTGGCCGCAGGAGGACTACCTAACTCCTCCTCAATTGAAGTTTCTGGGTGTTGAATCAGCTCCGCGAGGCGTCTCTCAAACATATCCCGATATGTTGACGAAATAGCTGCAATTTTGGCATAATAATCATTTTGAAAATATGCATGGTGAAGTGGAATCCCTGGCAAGGCTCTTAATTCCGAGTCCTGTTGCTCAAAGGTTGTCCAGTATTCATCCAGTCGTCTTATGCGTTCCTCGTAATAGATAATCGTTTTACGCTGTTCGGAGTCCTTTTTGAAGTTGCTTATGAGCGCTTCGATCTGCTGCCCAATCCGCTCCTGGTGATTCGCAAGAGTCTCTATGTTAGCTTCTACGATGATTGTGATCCGGCAGAGGATCACGTCGGGGTCACCAATGTTAAGAGTGGGAATTCTTTTATTCCACCTTACTTAAGCTGGGTCCTGGTAGATACACCAGACCCTTGTTTTAGGGTTATGAAATAGCCTAGGTGCAAAACCAAAACTAATATTGAATGAAGATACTGGTGCTTATAACCAGATCTTCGATAATTATGGGGGAGGTAGCCTAGGTACAAAACCAATACAATTGTTGAGTGAAGGTACTAGTGCATATAACCAGACCTCCGGAATGACCAATTAAATAAAACACTCGTTGATAGGTTTCAAAGAACTGATGATCATATTTAATAATTTCACTTAATTTATACTATTACAATTGAGCCATTTATTGCTTACTTAGATATTTTACATATAAAATAAAACATAAACAATTAATATAAAGGTAATGCAAAAAATTATAATTAATGTGCACAAAGTGCTGATGCACGTGAAAATTTGTTATCAGCGATTTGCGCTGTCCGCAGTCAAGGGCGTGCATTGCAGCGGTTGTTGACTTCGCTTAGAATGCAACAATATCCACATCTAATTATTGCATTGAAGAGATAGGTAAGGTATTTAATTCCTTTATTTGGTAGTTCCTTTAATATTTTACGTGTTATCAGGTCGAAACCCGTGTTTTCACCTTCTGTGCCCTGTGCACAGTAAGGTGTTATGTTATTTCCTTTTTTGTAAAGGGCGTGATAGGTAACTCGCATTGTCCTGGATTATTAAGAAGATTAAATACCTCATTTTCCTCTTTCTGTGAAATTGGTGGAAATGGCTTAAAGACCCCATTAAGGTGTTTGTCAAATCACAATTGCTTTCTCCTTATCAGTTTTTGTCCAGGAGCCATTTGAGCTTTTGATAGGAAGAGCACGGGTGGTCGGTTGCTTCAGCTTTTTTGTCGCCTTCTCTGGTATCTTTTGCTGATGACGTGGACAAGTAGTGCTGTATTTCTTCATTCTGTTTTTGCGTCCAGTACCGTTTAAGGTTTTTTGTAGCTCTATTAAAATTATTTTTGTCTTTCGGATGCCTGGTACTTTGCCACACCCTTCTTAGTTTGCGATTTTTATCAACCATCTCCGTAATAACGGGATGGAAAGGATGCTTGTTCGGTTGATCTTTAGGCTCCGGAGTAGAGTTCCATGGAGCGTATTGGACTTTGTTAAAATTTTTAACGAAAAGCTCAATATCTTCAGCACATTTCAGTCAAATATTGAGTGGCAGAATGTCATCTACCATTTCCTTGAAATGCAACCAGTTTGTTTGTTTCGTATGTAGTGTGGATGGCTTGATTGTGTATTCTACGTTCGAGTTCAGTGTTGAAATAATAGGAGAGTGGTCTGATGACAGATCCAGCGATGGGGATATCTTAACACAGCTTTTGAGAACACCTTTCATCACGCAGAAGTCAATGACATCTGGAATTTGGTTTTTATCAGATGGCCAGTATGTGGGTTGAGCTGATGATACGTGTGTAAGGTTGTGTTCTTGCATTGTTTTTAGTAGCTCTATTCCTTTCGGATTGATTGTCTGAGAACCCTAAAATTGGTGTTTAGCGTTGTAATCATCACGAAAAAAAATGACAATATTGCTCTTTTTTAATGGAATACCTCTGAGGATAATACACTGATGTAATGGTTATCGGTCCATATGGGTCCTGTTATTGTTTGTTTTGTAACAATTTTCCTTTAACTTATTGTCACTAATTGTTGCAGACACCACTAAACACTGTTTTTCAAAAAATGCCAAATAAACGCCATATCGCACTTTGAACATTTGTTTTAAATTATTTAGATTTGCAAGCAGAGTGAAAAGAAACCAGACCGCACCCTAAGAGAGGCAAGCTTGAAAGTATGTTCTCCTATGGAGTCCGTTAAGCTCGTCCGCACTACCGAATTGCTTTGTCAGCACAGGGCTGTATGCGTCTCCGAAGCAACTCTGCTTCACACAGTCAAATAAATCTTGTAACTCATCTGGCCTGATGCTCCTCCTCGAAAATTCACACCCTTGAATGAACATACTGACTTCTGACTGTAAGTCTATTGACGCAGCACCAGTAAACAGGGGTAATAATCTGGCCAATGTTTTCGAAATCTCCTCTATCCCCATCTTAATAACTCCGATTATATTATTCTGTTCTATTAATTGTTGTAGGTCCAGTAACTACTTCAACCTCCATTTCCCTTGGTGCTAGAAGGCTCCTGACAAAGGACGGACTTAAATTAATTGGTCTCCTATGTTCAACTAGTTTGAGTGAATTGGTGATTGCCGAATTGGCACCCTGTTGGCCCTCTTATATTAAAGTTTCCCTAGTAGACTCTGACTCCATTAAAGGAGCAGCACACTTTAACTAGCACCTAGGCACCACAATTTTTGGACGAGTAATCCGATTGGTTCCCTCTGGTGACAAGTACTCAGACCAGCGAATTTCTGGTGGAAAAGCTGATACTGCCTGTGTATGTATTTGAGAAGTTGATGCCAATCTTTTTCTTGCTGTTCCAATTCACCGGATTTTCTTACGCTCTAGACTTTACCTCTCCAAATATGCTGCGGCTTCCTCGGTCTCTCGGAGTTGCATTGAAAGCTCATCAACTCCTCTATACAGGTTATTTACAGTTTTTCTGTAAATAATTTTAATTCCATCTGTAAAGACTTTAACTTGTCTACTACGACTATCTACTTGTGCTTCCAGTTCTTCCAGATATAATTTAAACTTGGTCAGCTAGTCCCGAATTAAACCGGATATCCTTTGCAAAAAATTCATTGTCCTTAAGTCGCAACAGCTCCTCATTATTTGAGTTAAATGTGTCCAGCAAGACTTGTAGTTCCGCTATCGGCTTCCGGTAGTACTCATTATTCTTCCGTGCCTAATTCTTCCTTTCTACATTTCCTAATTTTCTTCTGGATTGCCTCGCTTTGCAGGTTTTGCGCCTCCAGCAATCTTTTGGTACTTCCATAAATCGAATTTATTCTTTATCTACGGACCCGGGAGAACCAACAAAATGTAGCAACTTATATTTATAATTTTTAGTTTGCCTTGATAATTCTATAGAATGCCACTGAATTTATAACTTTGAAGAGAGCGATCACCTCATATCACGCAGTTTTTACTATGCATTTTATTCAACGTTAAATTCTTTCAAATTATAAATTAGCTAAAATGCGTAATAATATAATAATAAACATACTATAAATATAAAAATTATACTTAATTAGATGCACAACTTCTGAATGCGAATCCACATCTATATATATAAAAATGAATGTTTGTTTGTTAGTGACGCTAAGTCTCGAGAACGGCTGGACCAATCTTGATGGAATTTTCAGAGGTTGTTCGTGTTGGATCTGGGAATGTTTATAAATAAAAAAACCTTATACGCTTCCTGAAGAAAGGTCGGAAAATTTAAAAATTCCAAAAAGGACTTTTTTCCATACAAAATTTTTTTTCTTTCAAATTTTTTTCCAATTGTTTGTTGCAAATCTATCGATCTCAAAGCATTCGGAAAAGTTGGAAAATTCGGCAAATTCGAAAAACCTAATCTCACTTTTTGTTCTCATTTTTTTTGTATGTGCGCACATTTAGTTTCATATTGGTGTTGTAAGCACTGACTGATACTCCAATAACTCAACAGATGGAGCTGTAGACGATTATTTATTTTGACAGCTGCGTATATTGTTTGTTCTTTCAGATTTGTTTATTCGAACAGTGCGGACACGGTCAATTGACTTTCTGACAATTTTCCAAATTTTAATTCGTTTCTCGTGTTAAATTCATTACACTAAATTGTTAAATTGTTTACATTCACAAAATATTTGATTTTAAATCTGTGGATCATCAGTTATTGAGTGAAATTATTGACATTTCAAACAAAAAAAGGGAGTTCATTATTTTCGTTTGTTGGTGAATACCTAACCTCATTTCCATTGGAATTTATTTGTGTTATTTCTTCAGCTGATTTGTAAATTATTTGAATCGTTCAATTTCGGTCGTTTGCTTTCTTTATTTCGCTATTCAAAAGGTAAATTATTGAAAATTATTCCGTGAAAACTTTATGTGTGTTTTATACAAAGTGATAAATTACAGATTGAAATTTGTTACGATGCCACAAAGAGGTCGCGCTAATATCGGTCGGCGTTCCCGAAGTACAACTAACCAACGTAATTAAACAGCATGTCGTACGGAAGAGGAAAATGCTACTGCAAGGGAATCTCCTCGAATCGGAATGATTGAACATTGTGCGCGACAATCGCAAGAGGCTTACGAAGCTTACAATGAGCAACAACGATTGAGAAGAATACAAGTTCGTGCTCAGGAAATTCATGAAGCAAGAGAACAACATTTGACTGCTCACCGACAACGCCAGCAACAACAACGATTGCCTAATTTGAATATCGAACGTGCCGCCTTTCGATATGAGCCGGACATTGAATACGGTGATCACGCATCAGTTCGATTTGGTTCGATGTCTGTCGTTTGCCCGCATTGCGATGCACTGAAATTTCCAAAAGAACCGGCCGGATTGTGTTGCGCAAGCGGAAAAGTGAAATTACCAGAGTTACTTCCTCCACCAGAGCCATTGCGGTCGTTGCTTTACGGTGAATCACCAAATTCGAATCATTTTTTACAAAATACTAAGATGTATAACGATTGTTTTCAAATGACATCGTTTGGTGGGGAAATTGTGAATGAACATAATTACAATCCCACATTCAAGGTTAGTTCACCAACAATCTAACACTTATTATCTCGCCAATAAAATACCGAAATTTACATATTTGTCTGCAACTATACAGATTCACGGGCAAATTTATCATCTTGCTGGATCGCTGTTGCCGCATCCTAATCAAGGTCACAAATATCTCCAAATATATTTCCTTGGAGATTTAAATGAAGAAGTGAATCGACGTTGTGCAATTTTCAATGCGACGAAAAGAGAAATTGTGCAGCAATTGCAAAAAATGTTGCATGAACACAACGAACTAATTCGATTATTCAAAACTTCGTTAGAAAGGATGCCATCTGATGATCACAGAATCGTCATAAAAGCGGAGTAACGACCAGCAGGCACTCATGAACGGCAATATAATGCACCGACGGCCGATGAAATATCAATTGTAGTTGTTGGCGATAATTTAGAATCCCGTGATATTGTTATTAAACGTCCAGCTGGAGATGCATTAGAGCGAATCAATGAAACTCATCGATCGTAGGACTCACTACAGTATCCGCTTATGTTCTGCCGATGAAGATGGATATCACTTGAGATACAATGTAAATACAGCCTCGTTTGACTGTAGTGATGTATTCCTTATTGACGTCTCATACAGGTACTTGAACCAATATGAGACTAGGAATAATAATTTGATTGTTCAAGCACTTGAACCTGAACAATCCGTTGCTGAAATAAAAGACTCAGCTTTCTTGTTGCTAAAGAAGAGTGATTTGTTTATTGAAATTCATCTCAAATAATAACTTATTGCTAACATCATCAATAATAATTAATAAGTACTAAAAGTAAATATCAGCAGAATATAACAGCAGCGCATAGCAGCATGTGCAAGTTCAATGAACATACGTTTCAATGCCACCCAAATGCTTATGTTGCACTTTTGGGAATGCACCAAATTCTTGTGCAGGTGTCATTTGAGCCACAATGCTACTGCACGCGCAGACTGCATATTCCTTGTTGTTCTTGTGGGTACAAACGTACGGATACATACAAATATACTTTGCATATTAAGCATTATGTTACAGTTGAAGGTTGTGCGATTGATATTTATATGAATTCGTACATTCTCCCGCACGTTGACTGCGTCAACGACCTTAAAAAGTTGTATCAAATTTTGTTTCGTCTTCTGGTTCTTGCATCCTATTACGCGGTAATGGCTGCGGTAAAGTGACATCACATTTATGCTTTTTTGATTGGATCTTCCAGATTGAATACATAATTACACCAATCGATAGGGTAAGCGCTAAATACCCGACTGCAGAAAGGTTTGGACTTTGGACGGTAACTCCCAAACTCTTTCTGATACTTGACCTTGAATGGTGCTGAGATTGGATAATTGCATGTTGTAGTGTTCAATATTATTCGTGTAGTGTGATCGGTGCTGGCCTTGATCCATTTTGAGAATGTCAGTAGCATTGGCCAAGCTGACATATGAGGTTTGTACTGAGCTTGAGAGAGTTTTATAGCCGTGAATTGTGATAAAACTGTGTTTCAGAATACAAAATGGTTGTAGCTTCAGCATTCCCGATCCTTCTAATGTTAATTGCAAGGTTTCACCATCACATACTGCACTTTAAGGCGTAGATCCACTCGTTCTTATGATCCATTTGAATCCAGGTTGAATTGTCTTGAACTTCATGGTGGATGCAATCCCGTTGAGTATCATTGGCAAACAGTTTAACTTCACATGAACATACTTCAGACCGTCTGTTTTGTATAAATTGGGTGTGGGCGCATAAGTATGTATATGGCTTCATCACTGTACAAGCCTCCAAATCAGCTAAACTCATGACAACGTATTGATCTCTGTGCGCGTTTATGGCTAGAAATCTGTTACAAGATTCTATTGTAGTCATTGTGCCATTTATTATGTTAGGAATTGGTACCATCCGATACAGTTCGAATCTTTCCTCTGCAATTAATGGCAATGAGATTCTAAAAATGGCATGCTTCTTTGTTAAACCGCCTTCTACCTTCATTAATTTGTACAGTTGCAGTGAGTCCTCTTGATTCACTGGTATTTGGAGGGATGTTGAAAGATGAGTTTTTATCTTGAGAATTTCTTCTTGTAGTTGAGTTGGTGATAGCAATAATGGGCTGATTTTGTTATGGTGTGTATCTGTCATAACATTCAATATTGATGATTGGATTCTTTGCAAGTGAGATGTTATCATAATGAGTTGGAGGGTCAGAGTGATGAAATAATGAGTCAGCTTGGCTTGAAACTTTTCTCCTTCAATGTGATTTAAGGTTTTCATTATGTCATTGATTTGGTTGTCAAGATTATCGAATTTTCGTTTGACTTCTATTTGATCTTGTTTGATCACGTTGATAGTAGAACCAATCACTGATGCTTGGTTTTTGAGCAGGACTAATAGATGGCCTTCATTTTCTTTCACTTGCTGAATGGTTTTTGACATTGATTCTGCATATTCTAAGTCCAAAACACCAAACAATGAGTTTGCAATATTTCCCACTATATCCACAGCACCTCTTTTAGATCGATGGGGAAACAATATCTTGTTATCCATTTGTAATTCAGCATCAACATGCTCGAAGTTCACAAGAGTATCATGACAAGTAAATGGTGGCAGCTTCTGACATAACTGTCGTAAACTACTGATGCCCTTGGATAATGTCGTAAGTTCTGCCCAGTATGACTCTATTTCGTAGTACACTACAAGTTTCCATTCTGTGAAGATGAAATTTGCCAACTGACAAATTTCACTCACACAAAAACCTGTAAAAACACTAGTAGGCGAAAGAAAGCTATAAGGTCGATTAAACGCGCAGTAGTGAGGGGATTGGCAAGAATAGAGAGCGGAAAATATAAAAAAACACTCCACAATCGGTATTTTAAAGAAAGACACCGAGCAAATTTAACTCACAGGATTTTATATTAATAATTTTTGTATACGACCCCTGAAAGTTGCTGAGCTTTTCCCTCAGCTCTGGAAAGTGCGTTGCAGGACTAAATAATATCCATGGATAATCCAAGTGCAGGACTAAATAATATCCAAGGATAATCCAAGGACTTGTTCCGAATAAGGACTAAATAATTTCCAAGGGTAATCCAAGTGCAGGACTAAATAATATCCAAGGATAATCCAAGGACTTGTTGCGATTAAGCACTTTCAAGGACCCACGAAGAACTTCAAGGATCCTTGAGGTTTCTGGGTATAAATTCTGTATACAATACCTGGTTATCCGGCGAGCTTACCCCGGCGGAAAATTGAGTCGTTACAATTCTGACCTCTCGAAATGTGCTGAACCTATTCCTTCGAAGTAAATACCCAATTCCGTGTTGAATTTGGTGTTAGCAATCTGCGAAAATCTTATTGGACCTCCCATGACAATTGGTATGATGAGTAATCCCAGTAGTACTGTTGTGAGTCCCGTATGTCTTGTTTTTATGCTTTTTGCTGGTATTTGCACATCTTTATCTTGACCTTCCTGACCTCTGGGTTGTTTATGGATCTTATTATCATTTATGGGTAGTAGAGCTAATTTATGGATTGCACGATTCCAAGTTCCAGTAGCTATTCTAACATCAGCCGCTCGTACTGCTCCATCATCACCCTTATACGTCCTTGTTATCCTTCCTAGTGGCCATTGAAGAACTGGAACATTGTCTTCCTTGATTATTACCATGCCCCTTCGTTGATGTTATTGTGCTGATGTGTCCACTTGGTTTTAGATTGAAGCTCGCATAAATATTCGTGCGACCACCGTTTCCAAAACTAATTTTTGATGTGGGATACCAGTTTCCACCGGGTCAGCAAATTTGAAGTTGACGGGATGTTATTTACATCGACTTGCGTGTTGAGTTCTCCGATCAAGAAGTGGCCTGGAGTCAGGGCGCCTAAGTCATTTGCATCGTTTGACATTGGACTTATTGGTCTTAACTTGAGAATGGCTTCTATTTCAATAATGACTGTTTCCAGCTCTTCATAGGTTAGTGATGCTGTTGACACGCTCCTAACCAAAAGATGCTTCGCAGACTTCACTGCTGCTTCCCACAGACCTCCGAAATGAGTGGCTTTTGGAGGAATAAAGTTGAATTGTATTCCATTTTTACCGCATTCTGTCTCAATTTTTGTTTTCTCTTCATCTGAATATATTGATGTGGTCAGTTATGTAAGCTTCTTTTTGGCGCCAACGAAATTTGTCGCGTTGTCACAATAGAAGTTTTGCCAATTTCCACGTCGGCCAATGAAACGTTTCTGAGCGCCAATGAATGCTTCTGTCGTAAGATCGCTTACAAGATGTGAAGACGAAATTTGCCAACTGACAAACTTCACTCACACAAGAAAATCTGTAAAACATTAGTAGGGGAAAGAAAGCTATAAAGTCGATTAAACACGCAGTAGTGAGGGGGTCTATTGCAAGAATAGAGAGCTGAAATATAGAAAACACTACACAATCGGGATTTTAAATAAATATACCGAGCAAATTTAACTCGCAGGATATTTTTATTAATAATTTCTGTATACGACCCCTGAAAGCCGCTGAGTTTTTATTTCAGCTCTGAAAGTGCGTCGCAGGACGTACACAGGATAATTCAAGGACTTGTTGCAACGAAGAGCTTTCAAGGACCCACGAAGAACTTCAAGGATCCTTGAGGTTTCAGGGTATATTTCTGTATGCGATACCTGGTTATCCGGCGAGCTTACCCCGGCGGAAAGTTGAGTCGTTACAGTGGCGCCCAAGCAGGGACAATAAGAAACAGAAGTTCAACGCATCGGACTTTCAAAAGAAATTCAACGCATAGAACTCCTAGGTAATAAATTGTAACGACTCAATTTTCCACCGGGGTAAGCTCGCCGGATAACCAGGTATCGTATACAGAATTTATACCCAGAAACCTCAAGGATCCTTGAAGTTGTTCGTGGGTCCTTGAAAGTGCTTAATCGCAACAAGTCCTATCCTTTGATATTATTTAGTCCTGCACTTGGATTATCCTTGGATATTATTTAGTCCTGCACTTGGATTATCCTTGGATATTATTTAGTCCTGCACTTGGATTATCCTTGGATATTATTTAGTCCTGCAACGCACTTTCCAGAGCTGAGGGAAAAACTCAGCAACTTTCAGGGGTCGTATAAAAAAATTATTAATATAAAATCCTGTGAGTTAAATTTGCTCGGTGTCTTTGTTTAAAATACCGATTGTGGAGTGTTTTTTTTATATTTTCCGCTCTCTATTCTTGCCAATCCCCTCACTACTGCGCGTTTAATCGACTTTATAGCTTTCTTTCGCCTACTAGTGTCTTTTACAGGTTTTTCTGTGAGTGAAATTTGTCAGTTGGCAAATTTCATCTTCACAGTCCTTCCTTACTTCGCGGTGGGAAAGACACGGTGTAGTAGGGTTTCAATTCACTGATATGGGCTGTCTTCGTCTCCTTGCTTCCCTCCCTTTTCATCTGGACAATAACTGGGGAGGTGAAGGTGTCTTCACGATACGGTCCATCGTAACGTGGGGCCAACTTGGCGGTGAAGTGGTCGGTGGCCTTGGACAAATAGTGCTGTCTTACTAACACCAATTGTCCGACTTCTGGTTTCCACATTCGGCGTCGCAGATTATAATATCTTCTTTGATCCTGTGTTGCTCGTTCCAAGTTTTGCCTCACGATGCGATAAGCTTCTTGTAGTTGATCTACTCGTTCGTTAGCAGTCTGTGGGGTTAGCCCTGTACCCAACGTTGTCTCATCGTACAGCGCCTTTGGTAGTCGCGCTTCACGCCCCTGTACCAGATAAGCCGGACTGTATCCCGTTGTCTCCGATACACTAGTATTAATGGCAAGAGTCAATTCGGGAAGCAAGTCGTCCCACTTCTGCTGCCGTTGACTCGCAAATTGGGCCACCATAGTCTTGATGGTGCGACTGGTGCGTTCCACCGCATTTTCCTGCGGAGTGTAGGGCGCCGTGAACTGGGGTTTGTCCAATTCTTGCAATGCGTTTCGAAAACGCTCCCATCTTGTATGTAATTCTGCTGGTAGAGCTTCATCACAACTAATTTTTGATTGCCATAATGCTTGTATAAATATTTTTGCTGTAATTAGAACTGGAGCTAGAATGCCAAGAGGATCCAATAATCTCGCTACGTCGGAGGTGACTGACCGCTTGGTAATTCTGTTAACGGGGTTGAGATTCATCTTTACACAGAATTGGTCAGTCTTTGGCAGCCATGTCAGGCTAAGGGTTTTTATTGAATCATTCTTGTCGTTAGTAAAATCCAAATTAACTTTCTGGTCACCTTGTGGAATGGTCTGCAGGAGTTTAGGGTGATTCGCACACCATTTGCGTAGATTGAATCCATACCCATTCAACATAGTGATGAGTTGCCGTTGAGTTTCCATGGCGGTAATCAGACTGTCTGATCCACCAAGACCATCGTCGACATAAAAGTTATCCTGAAGCATCTGAGCACCTAGTGGATACCGGATGGCGTTTTCTGATGACATTTGTTTGACACATCTTGTGGCGAGGTATGGTGCCGATCTTGTCCCATATGTGACAGTGTTAAGTTCGTAACACTTCAGTGGTTTCTTAGGGTCGCTCCTCCATATGATCAATTGATAATGGCGATCTTAAGAGTGGACCAGTATCTGCCGATACATTTTTTCAATGTCGGTGGTGAATACAAATTTCGGTAGACGGAAACGTAGCAGGATCCAAAATAGTTCGGATTGTATGGTTGGACCTATGTGCATTATGTCATTGAGTGAGACTCCCGATGACGTTTTTGAAGATGCGTCAAATACCACCCGCAGTTTTGTTGTGCTGCTGTCAGGTTTAAGTACACAGTGGTGTGGGATGAAGTAATTAGGTGAGAGTATTTCATTTATGTTGATCTCCCTCATGTGGCCCAAGGCTTCATAATTTTCCATAAACTCGATATATTGTTCACGAACGGCATTGTATTTAGATAATCGATGTTCAAGCGCCAGGAATCTGTTGATTGCTATATCCCTTGAACTACCTAAAACAGCTGCATTCTCTATAAATGGTAATTTTACAATAAAACGCCCATCATTGGTTCTAGTTGTATTTTGTATAAAATGATTTTCGCAAAGTCTTTCTGTTGGGGATAAAAATGATTCAGCTAGTTCGACTTCGTCCAGTTTCCATAGCCGTTCAATAAGTTGGTTTGTATCGTCATCATCCTCACTGCAAATGCTGCAGGTTGCTGACGCCATCTAAAGTTCTCCTATCCGAAGTGATAGTATCTAGCCAAATACTGTGTTTTGTAGTGTTGGAAGTTCGAGTGCTAATCGTATCTGTCCAATTGACAATACTTGGTGATAGAATTCCGCTCCTAATAAAACATCGATTTTTCAGGACAGTTGAATACTGGATCCGCTAAAGTGATGTTCTTCAGAATAGGCCATTTGGATATGTCAAATGGTTTTGTCGGTTGCGGAGAAATTATATCTCCTAGAACGAACGCCTCCAGTCGAGTGGAAAAGCCGTTAATTCGTGACTGTAATTCAAGGCTGACTCGACGCTGTGCTTTACGAGGTCCGTTGCCTATTCCTTGTATATTTATTGTTGTGGACCTTGTTGAAGCTCCAAGTCTCTTGACAAGCCGTTCACTCACGATATTGATCTGAGATCCGAAGTCCAGAATGGCTCTGTATTCAACTTCCTGCTTACAGTTAGTACATTTTCTTGACATGCAATGCTTTGCCCAATAACCAGGCTTTAGACAATTAATGCATAGCTTGTGAGTTTTTAGGAAGTGTAACCTCTTCTGAACAGAAAGTTTCAAAAAGCTTTGGCATGCAAACAACGGATGTGTCTGGCTATTGCAAGACAAGCATTTCTTGATTCCTTGTTTTGTGGCTATTACCGTTGTCAATGTTTTTGCCGTATGCTCTCTTTGGCCGATTACCTCGAGAGACTGGAATCTCGTTTCAATAAATTTTAAGAATTGCCTTAGGGCAGGTAATTCCTTTGGCTTCTCCAATGACTGCTCATATGCAATCCGCGTGTCTTTGTCTAATTTCTTCACTAGGAGGTGGAGAATAATTGGATCCCAAGAATTCGTGTCTAAACCAAGGTTTCTTAATGCCAGTAAGGTTTCCTGGGTTGTATCATGAAGTCCCTTTAGTGCTGCCGCTGATGGATAGTCTGTTGAGTGTTTGTTTTGCCCCAATAGTTTTTCCAACAGAGCTGAAGTTAGCAATCGCACATTGCTATATCGATTCTGGAGTGATTCCCATGCAGTTTGGTAGTTATTCTCAGTTAGAGTGAGGTGTCTAATTAATCGTTCTGCTTCTCCGATCAAATTTTTTTTAAGATACCACATCTTCTGTATTGTTGGAAGTGGAGTTTTGTGGATCATTTCATTGAATAGATCATAAAATTGTTGCCACTTCAGGTAATCTCCCTCGAATTTTGGCAGTATTACCTTTGGCAAATGTTCGGCGAGTGACGCTCGATACGAAATTGCAGGAACGGTTAGTCCCTTCTCTTGAAGCATAAGAATTCTGTTACTGACATGCATCTCTATGCTCAGGTATTCTTCAAAATTATAATCGTCAGAATTCATGTCATCTATAGAATCCAGTATAACATAATTAAATCTCCGAGCTGCATTCCAATGATGTTCTATAAGGTTGGCCGCTGTAGTATAATATTGGCATGAACGGGGTGTGTCATCAGCCAATACATCGTCTAACATGCGCTGCACGAGTGCAATAACTGTCTTTTGCTTGTGCACCATGTTAGGCATATTAGTCTTTTGAAGCCTCTTCTCTATGGGTCCTGCTGAACGAGTTGGGCCACTTGGTTGAGTTATGCCCTTCTCTGCAGGTTCCGTTGAGCAACTTGGGACACTAACTGCTTGTGGTTGAGTTATGCCCTTTGCTGTGAGTATTTGTTTGCTCTCCTTGATGTCTGCAAGGAAGTCTTGGTATTGGTTGCCCATTCATGCGTATAGATCCTTCACAAAGTATGTATGGTCATTAGCTGCCGTTGGATCCCTTCTAATTTGGTTATCGATACGTTGGAGTGTTATCCACAGCTCCTCAATTTCTCTGGATTTCCTTTCAATATAGTCGAGTGTCTTCCGATCTTTCGGCGTCTTCTTATAGGATGCAATAGCCTTTTGGAGAGCAATTGCATTGTCGTCCTGATGACGGACGAGATCGTCGATAGTTGTCATTATTAACGCTCACTCTATTGTGCTCTTGCTTCTTAAGTATCGTGTTTTGTAGCACCCTGTGTGCTCGAACTAAAACCGATTGATGAATTGTCATAAAATTGAATGCTCATACTGCTGTGCTTTTGCTGAATCAATTTTATGTCCTGTATATCTCTCGTCCTTCTATCACGTCGGGGTCACCAAATGTAAATACAGCCTCGTTTGACTGTAGTGATGTATTCCTTATTGACGTCTCATACAGGTACTTGAACCAATATGAGACTAGGAATGATAATTTGATTGTTCAAGCACTTGAACCTGAACAATCCGTCGCTGAAAAAGAAAGACTCAGTTTTATTGTTGCTAAAGAATCAAAGAGAGATTTGTTTATTGAAATTCATCGTCTTAAATAATAACTTATTGCTAACATCATAAATAATAATTAATAAGTACTAAAAGTAAATATCAGCAGAATATAACAGCAGCGCATAGCAGCATGTGCAAGTTCAATGAACATAGGTTTCAATGCCACCCAAATGCTTATGTTGCATTTTTGGGAATGCACCTAATTCTTGTGCAGGTGTCATTTGAGCCACAATGCTACTGCACGCGCAGACTGCATATTCCTTGTTGTTGTTGTGGATACCAACGTACGGATACATACAAATATACTTTGCATATTAAACATTATGTTACAGTTGAAGGTTGTGCGATTGATATTTATATGAATTCGTACATACAACATGATCAATCCTGCCAATGGTTAGTAAAACAAAAACAAACACTCTTTATTGTAACTTCATTTTTTGTTAACTTTTAGGTGTCGATAAAAATAACAAGGTCAGTGCAATGAACTTTTACGTGTATCGATTGATGATTCGCGACGGAATTGACAACTATCTCTTGAGATATCGCCGATTATTTCAACAGTATGCAGTTGATGTGTACGTGACGATGGAGACAGAACGACTCAATTTTATTCGCTTCAATCAGACCAAGCTTCGATCTGAAGAGTATATTCACTTGCGAGATGCGGTCAATAGCGATGAAGATGTGACAAACCTTGGCCGACTCACGATTTTGCCATCAACATACATTGGCAGCCCAAGGCACATGCACGAGTACTCGCAGGCTGCGATGACTACGTGCGGAATTATGGACGGCCGGATTTGTTTGTTACATTCACTTGCAATCCAAAATGCCCACAGATAACGGAATTATTGAATCGCGGTCAATTAGCAAGCGATCGTCACGATGTCACAGCACGAGTTTTCACACAACAGCTACGATATTTGATGGACTTTATCGTGAAGCAACGTATATATAGTACTGTTAGATGCTGGATATACTCTGTTGAGTGGCAAAAAAGAGGTTTGCCGCACGCACACATTCTTCTTTGAATGGTGGACAAGATTACACCAGATCATATTGATGACATCATTTCTGCGGAAATTCCTGATCCAGAGATAGATCCAGAATTATACGAAGTGGTGAAAACCAATATGTTTCATGGACCTTGCGGACACTACAATCCCACTTCGGTTTGTATGTCTGACAATAAATGCACGAAACACTATCCACGTGCTTTTCTTTCGGAAACGCGAACTGGAAATGATGGATATCCACTCTATCGGCGTCGCTCATCAGACAACAATGGCAGAACATTCAGCATTCAATTTAGAGGAGTGAATATCGAAGTTGACAACACATGGATCGTACCATATTCGCCAATATTGTCTAAGACATTCAAAACTCATATCAATGTTGAGTATTGCAGTTCTGTGAAATCGATCAAATACGTTTGCAAGTACGTCACCAAAGGAAGCGACATGGCGGTTATTGGCCTTGAACGAGATGAGATCAGCAAGTATCAAATGGGTCAATACGTGAACTGCAATGAAGCGCTTTGGAGAATATTTTCTTTTGTAACTCATGAGCGTTTTCCGACTGTTGTGCATCTCGCAGTTCATTTGGAGAATGGCCAAGGAGTGTATTTCAACCCAGAGAATGCAGTGCAGCGAGCGGAAATACCACCATCAACAACATTGACGAGTTTTTTCTCAACTTGCGCCAGTGATCCGTTTGCGAGAGCATTGCTTTATTCGGAAATGCCTCGATATTATACATGGAATGCATCGTCGAAAAAATGGTTACGCAGAAAGCAAGGCCAACCAGTAGATGGACATCCAGGTGTGTTCTCAACTAATGCATTAGGACGAATTTACACAATCCACCCGAAAAACGACGAGTGCTTCCACCTTCGGTTACTATTGATTAATGTACGCGGTTCAACTTCATTTCAGTCATTGCGTACTGTGAATGGTACGGTGTGTGCAACTTTTCGAGAAGCATGCCAGCAATTACAATTGCTGGAACATGACAATCACTGGAATCAAACGATGGTCGATGCGATAGCTACTTCGCATGCCACTGAAGTTCGCACACTTTTCGCGATGATCATTTCGACATGTCAGCCTTCAAATCCGCGTCAATTATGGAATACGTAGAAAAATTACAGTGCCGAAGACATTTTACATCGTATTCGAGTGGCAACATGGAATTCAGAATTGCAAATGAACGATGACATCTACAATGAAACACTGGTGTTGATTGAAGATTTGTGTTTCCTTATGAGTGGTAAACAATTGACTGAAATTCATATGCAAGCGCCAAATCGTCAAATCAGAGATGTACTGAATCGTGAATTGGAACGTGAGCGTGCATACGACAGAATAACTTTGGAACAACAAGTACAAATAAATGTTCCATTATTGAATGAGCAGCAAAAGAGTGCGTATGATGAATTGATGAAGGCTGTCAATGATGGAAACGGTGGACTATTTTTTCTTGATGCGCCCGGCGGAACTGGTAAAACGTTCCTGATATCATTGATTTTGGCAACAATACGATCTCAAAATGGCAATGCGTTGGCTCTCGCATCTACTGGGATTGCTGCAACTCTACTAGAAGGTGGAAGAAAGGCACATTCGGCACTGAAGCTTCCGTTAAACCTGCAAATCAATGAAACCCCTGTTTGCAACATTTCAAAGCAATCAGCTATGGCAAAAGTGTTGAAGAATTGTAAACTGATAGTATGGGATGAGTGCACAATGGCTCACAAACGGTCTCTATAAGCACTTGACAGAACAATGAAAGATCTGCGGAATAATAATCGTCGCTTTAGTGGCGCAATGATACTGTTAGCAGGCAATTTTCGACAAACACTTCCTGTTATTCCGAAATCAACAGCGGCGGATGAATTGAACGCATGTCTCAAGTCATCGTATTTGTGGTGGTACGTGAAAACCATTCGATTGACTATGAATATGCGAGTGTTCCTGCAACAGGATAGCACCGCAGAAGTTTTCTCTAAAGAACTGCTAAGAATTGGAAATGGGCAAATTCCGGTTGATACTTCCAGTGGTTTGATATCAATTCCACCTGCCATTTGTCAATTCACTTCGACGGAAGCTGAACTCATCACGAATGTTTATCCGAACATTGGCCAAAATTATCGTAACTACGATTGGTTGAGTGCACGCGCAATTTTAGCTGCCAAAAATACCGATGTTAATGACTTAAACTGGACGATTCAAAGTCAAATTCCGGGAGATTTCGCTCATACAAATCGATCGATCGTGTTGAAAATGAAGACGAAGCCGTGAATTATCCAGTGGAATTTCTAAATTCTTTGGATTTGCCCGGCATGCCGCCGAATCATTTGCGTGTCAAAGTTGGATCTGTCATTATTATGCTTCGCAATCTTCATGCGCCGAAACTGTGTAATGGAACCCGACTGATTGTGACGCAGCTATCGAATAATGTGATATTTGCAAGAATTTTGAAAGGGACTTACAAGGAGGCAGAATGCTTGATTCCACGAATTCCTTTGAGTTCCAACGATTTGCCATTTCAGTTCAAACGTATTCAGTTTCCAGTGAAACTTGCATTTGCGATGACAATCAACAGGTCACAAGGACATTCGTTGGAAGTGTCTGGCATAAATCTGGAAATGCCATGTTTTTCACACGGCCAGCTATACGTGGCGTGTTCACGAGTTGGAAAACCATCTTCTCTGTACATTTACGCACCGGAACAGAAAACAAAAAATGTTGTTTATCAAGCTGCGCTACATTGAAAAAAATGTAGAAAAATCGCAAATAAATGATTTTCAACACAATATAAATTCAACTTTCTTTTCTTTTCAAAACACATAATTTCACGCAGGGCAACGCCTGCGGGGTCAGCTAGTTATTTTTATAAATTTATTATATTTCCGTTTTTTTTGTTATTTTTCTGCAAAGAATTTTTGTCGAAACAATCTTTATACGAAGCTTTCCGATTTTCTCTCCATCAAGGAGACAGCGTAGAGTGACAATTCTTGCTCAGGAGTTTCTGGTGGTCAGTAAGCATCTGAACAAGGCCACCATAGCTGAGGATATTATTAGAGGTACTTGGGAAGCAGCTGGATGTGTCCAATGACTCCGATCGCTATGGTAGGCCTATGGCGGAACACAGGAAACAAACATCAGCCTGGCCCCAAGTGTTGCAGCTGCCCTGATTGCAACATGTAAGGTTAAAATCGACCTACTGCCGTGTGAGGGCAATGGTGACCCCTATCCGATGCTATAAATGCGTGGACTTTGGACGCATATCACAGAAGTGCTGCAGCAATGATGATGGGCGCGGCAACTGTTTCAAATGTGGCGCAGAAGCCCACAATGCCAGAGAATGCGACAAAAAGTCAAACTGAGCACTATCCAAGGGGTCTGATGGATGTACAGCATCCGACAGGCGACGACTCATATTCGTCGTACCAAAAGGCGGTGAAGGAAATGAAACATGGAATATGAGATTACTCCAGCTCTTCTCAACCATTGGGAGGCAGCACAAAATCTCCTGGAACATACATTGAGAGAACGAGACATAGATGTGGTTGTAATATCTGAGCCAATAAAGCTAAATAAAGTGGCGTGTGGTTACAGGACAATAGCAACAAAGCAGCGCTGTGAGTGTGTTGTGCCAGACCGCAACAAGTCAGCGGGAGGCTTTCTGGTAACGGATACGCCAGAGGAACCATTGGAAAAACAACGGGGTACAGTTGCTACATGCCACCTACCCATGGGAGAGTTCTAGTCGGCTATTGACAGTCCATTTCAATGCAGGGGCAACTGAGTGAGGATGCAGCCGAACATAACCGAAGCCACAATCGCTCAAGGATGCCCTTGCACCAAAAAATATGGTACTTATGAATGCAGGGGATAGCACCTACATTAAGAGAGGTGCGAGCTCAGTGATAAACCTCACGTTTCTGAGCGAAAGACTGGCCAGAGGAACAAAATGGCAATTGAGCAACCACTATACACACAGTGACCACAGGGCACGACGGATGAAATGGCAGACCAGTTCGCCAATCAAATGGAAAACAATATGTTGGAAAAGCTACGGAGGACATCACAATCTAGTATTTTGGTGGACTGACCAGATAGCTGATCTATGCAAGGCATGCCGTGCAGCAAGGCGGAGCTATCAGCGCTCTATAAAGAAGCAGAATTGCGCAGAGATGCTATAGAATTTCAGGAACGTCAAGAAGGATCTGAAAGATGCCATCAACCAGAGCAGGAGCTTCACGGAGCTGTCTGCGCAAGTCGAAGACGATACATGGGGAACAGCGTACAAGCTAGTGATGAGAAAACTTCCTTTCTGCAGGCAGCCTGCCCCAAGCAGACCGAACTTACTTCACAGAATTGTAAAACAACTCTTTCCGCTACAAAGCTACTGCCCTGAACAGCTTCCTAATGTGCTGAGGTTGCTAGAGGCTATATGATGTGACAGTAGAGGAGGTGCTGCGGGAGTTACGTGTTGAAATAAAACTCAACCGTTCAATTTCACAATCAGTCTTTAATGAATAAAATAATTTACAAATACAAGTATGCATACCTTAAAATATGCTTATTTTAAGGAATAAATTTGATGTTTTTAATGACAATATGAATTGGGTGATTTTACACAGAATTTGAGTTTACTGATCATTTAAAATTGATGTTTTTAATGAGAATATGAATTGGATGATATTACAAACAATTTGGGATGGATGATTTTAAAAAGAATTTGATATTGATGCTGTTGTTGATATTGGTAGTTATTGTTGTTGGGTCGTTGTGGTTCGCATAAGTCCTCCCCCTTAATAGAGCGATAGCCATAGCGCAGTTCATGGTGTTCAGTGATATTGCTGAAAGCTGCGATCTTATAGGGTGCTCTAGTAGCGATGTATATTGTTACAGCGAACAGGAGTAATGCCAGTATGATGATGGCTGCGTATGTATATGTTGTTGTAGTGCATTTTTCGGTTTATGAGTACTAGAGTCATCTCCAAAACGATTTGGGCTTCGAACCGGTATGTTTGGAGTTTCTGCATGTTTCGGGTTTCTATTGTTGATTTTTAGTTAATGTTGCTATCTGGAGGTGGTATAATGTGGACTTCATCCCAGTAAGTGTTTCGGTTGTATCGGATATTCGATGCCATTGACCTCTACCTTGTAGTGCTGAAAATGTGCCAGTGTGGTGCCTTCTATTGACTGTTGCAAATTACTGCAATTAGTATTGACTAGTAATTTTGGTCTATTAATAAAAAATAATTATGTTCTGTTTGTGTTATTGTGGTAATATTCCCAATGTCGTTGAGTCGCCAGTGTGCCACTTTGTTGTTCATGAGTTGTCTAATGCACCTTGAATTTTCTGACTCATCTTGGTACATGGATCGGTGCAGAGAAACATACCTTCTACTTTACGGCAACGTTCGCCCAAATATTGAATTGTGTTTTTATTGTATGTTATATATGGTTTTATTATAATGAATTTCGTAGTTAGTAGTGGTAATATGTGAAATTGAAATAATATTCATTAAATATTAAGTTAGAGTTATTAATAATATGTCTACAATCACAGTAGCTCGTATAAATGTTCATCTGATTTTATATTCATAGATTGAATTATCATATATTGTTGTATTTCATTTATTTTTTTGCATTTAATAATTTTAATATAAACTTTTATTTTGCTAATATTGTTGATTCTGCAATATTGGAAATCTGATTTGACAACATGTCGATATTGTAGTTTATCTGATTAAGGTATTGCATCTCAGTTATCAAATCTTCATTATGCTTTATTTTATTAGCAGATTGTTTAGCCTATTGATTGAAATAACTTCCAATATTCGCCTTCTCTCCTTATGTGAGCGATTATAGTTTTGAATCCTTCAATCATCTGTATATTTATTTTATTGTGATTTTCTTAGCGTTGTATAACGCTTTTCGCCACGGCATTCATGCTATTTCAAAATGAGAGTGTCATATTTTGAGAAAATAAAGGGTAAAGTGGTGAGTGCTGGCATGTTCCATAGCAAAAGTTAGGGCCAAAAGTGCAGTGAGGTAAGGGGTATATTTGAGTAAGCTGATTGCTTTTTAGTTATTTTACATTAGGGACTCTCAAAAATGCCACGGCGAGTTCGTGCCCCTCACGAATAAGATCGTGTTTCACACCGACACTGCCGAAAGCCACTAGCAATGTGCTGAGTGCCGCTAGCAAACACATTCAGTCGACAATCAGACTTCAACAAAGCAGCAATGTATCGCTTTGTTATTATTTATTATATGGAAATGTATGTGTGATCAAAACAACCTGAGCGACGCTGCTTTACATGTTGTAATTTGCTTCAGTCGCTTCATTGCAATCATGTTGATAATATCTATGTTTGTCACAATAATAAAATTATAAATTGAATGTTCTTTAAAGCTTTGATTTCTAACGTTATTTATTTTATTAAAAATTAGTGTTCCAATTATAATTTGTAATTTTAGTTAATATGCGAATACAGACATGAAATTAAACTATTAGCGCTATCTGTTGTCAATATGCAATTATAATTGTAGCAAGTAGACATTTTGAATGTTTTATTATGTACTTATAGCCAAAGTATCTGAATAAATAAATTTCAAAATTTCAAAATTTATTTTCGTCTTTTATTATCTCATGCATTAGTTATTTTATAAAAAAAAAAAACGTTATTCAACGTACGACGCCACGATATATCTATTCTATTTGCTTTTGGATATTGTTTTCATTTGAATTTAAAATCTATATGTGAGTATTCAGTTAATGCGCATCGTTTGCATCCATATTGCCTGTACAGTTGATCGATGACCCCATCTATTAGTCCTGGTGTCAATGAGTTTAGCTTTTTTTTGAGTCCTATAAGTTTTAGTCTTGTTATGTTTGTAGATTCTTTAATTGTACCGAATTTTTCAAATGAACTTAAAGATTTTTCTAAGTTCTCAACATTTTGACAAACAGCTAAGGTATATTATTAATATGCCTTAGCTATTTGTCAAATCGCGTACTTAAGCTGTTGTCAAAGCTAACCTGAAATTATTGTTTGTCTTATAAATTTTTATATTTGTTTTTTATGCTATGCATACATACGCCTATGCAAGGAGTTCAAAGAGCCCATTATTATCATACTTCTGTACACTTCCTTGGTACGCCCATCATTAGAATAAGCCAGTGTTGTTTGGTATCCTAGATATGCCTATTAGTCAGATGCTATTGAATAACTGCTATTGAATTTTCAACTTCCCTCTTATGTGAGTCGTCTTAAACTTATTCTTCTCCCCTATCTTAAAACACGTAGAACTATGCTTAATAAATTTTTTATGTTTGAACTCATGAGTTGTGAAGTAAAAAGTAGTTTCTTGCTTGGCATTCTGTACTTTAATGCTCCTGCAAAATAACAAAGGAATTTCACTCCCTTGTATCTCCATCCTTGTAATCGGAATTATTTAGATTTTGCGCCGTTTCGTAGTGTGTGTTATGATTTCAATTTAGTTTCGGAGGTAATTTGTTTGGAGGAATCCAAACCGTTGTTCTCTTTGTATATCTTTGTACATACATATGTTTAATACCCTTAACTGTTATGTTAGGGAGCTGGTTTTAGTGGGTAAAAATCTCACACTCTTGGGTGGTGCATACCCTCTCGTGTCTTTTTGACGATTTCCCCTCCCTCTGGATAAAAAGGAAATTTTATATAAATATTCATATTTTTTATATTTATATTTATATTTATATACATATATATCTTCTATTTGAAATTGAGTGCATACTATATTTGTGTCTTTTTTTTATATATGTAGATCTGGTTTTTAATTTCTCTTTTTTGCTTGGAGAGTCCTGCGATAGGAGTAACAATCGATAAGATGTTAATAATTATTTGTTTTTATAGCACTCCTGCATATGTATTTTCTTATTTAATTTTGTTATTACTGATATTTTCCCATCTTTTTTTTTACGTGTTTTGTAAATCTAGGATTCTCCCCGTTGTTAATTTAATTTATTTATTCTTTTATTTGAGATTTCTTCGATTTTACAGTGAGATAAAGTTTTTCTTGGAATTCATTTAATTTTTTTTAGTTATTAAAAGTAATATTTTCATACAATTAATATGGTTTTCCAAAAAATAATTTATATGGTGTATGATTTCTGCTTGAATGAATATCCTTATTGTAAGTAATTATAATTTCTGTGAATATGTCTTCATGTTATATACCTTACTTACTTAGTGTCGTGGCCTAATCGCAGAATCTGCGAAACAACCCGCTATCGGGTTATGACCGAACTTAACAGCGCTCGCCGGGCGCCTCTGCTTTGCACGCGTCTTCTCCAATCCGTTATACCAAGCGTGGTTAGGGATTCCTCGACTTGGTCCTTCTATCGGAGGCATGGTCGTCCCCTACGTATTCGTCCAGCGGTTTCCGCTTCGAACACCGTTTTCGCTGGAGTTTCTTCGTCCATACGCACGATATGTCCAAGCCAGCGCAGACGTTGCACAATGATGCGTCTAACTATGTGCAATACTAACGTAGAGCTGGTACAGTTCTCGGTTCAGCCGAATACGGTAGTCGTCGCCGACACGAACAGGACCAAAGATTTAGCGAAGAATTTTCCTCTCAAACGCCCCAAACGCGGCTGCATCTGTATTAGCTTTGTACGAATACCGAACACAGACATGGTGGTATATTCCTATATCCCTTATCGGGCTATCGAAAGCAGCTTTAAAGTCGACAAAGAGATGATGGGTGTCGATCTGTTTCTGGTGGGGTTTCTCCAGGATTTGGTGAAGATCTGGTCAACGGTGGACCTTGCAGGTCTAAAACCGCATTGATAAGGTCCAATCAGTGTGTTGGCATATGGTTTTAGTCTATCAAACAATATACTAGACATTACCTAATAAGAGATGGCAATAAGACTGATTCCCCGGTAGTTGGCGCATATCATCGGGTCACCTTTCTTCAATACAGGACAGAGAATACGGAGATTTCAATCGTCGGGCATGCACTTCTAGCCATATTTTACTGATGAGCTGACGCATGCACCCTATCAGCTCATCACGGCCGGCCTTGAAAAATTCAGCAGGCAGTCCATCGGCACCAGTTGCTTTGTTGTTCTTTAGTCGCTGAATAGCAACTCTGACCTCGTCGTGGCTAGGTGGTGGAAGAACCACTCTGTCATCGTAAATTGGTGGTATCGGTTTGAGTTCTCCAGAGGTGATTTTGGTGGCATCATCTCCTGCCAGCAATTTAGAGAAATGTTACCTCCATAATCTCAGTGTGCATCTCTACAGGTAGATGCTCCTGGCTTGAAACCTTCGGTTAGACGCCTGACCTGTTGATAAAATTTTGAGCATCATTTCTGTCCCGGTACATCTTGAGTTCCCCGCACTCACGCCTTTCTTGCTCGCGTTTATTTCTTCTGAAAAGGCGCCTCTCTTTCGTTCTCCTCACCCGGTATTTTTCACACACGGCTCGCGTTGCAGCAGACTGCAGCGTTCGTTTGTAGGCGGCGCTTTCGTTGGAGTAGCTTCGCGACAGTCCTGATCATACCATTGGTTTCGTGGTGGTGGGCGTCTGAAGCCAACAAATTTCTCTGCAGCGGTACGCATGGATCAGGATATATGTGCCCAAAGTCCGCCGGCATCGTCGGGTAAAGGGTCAAGTTGGTGGAGCAGTTCCGAGAATTGAGCGGAATAGACCTCGGCTGTCCGTTGTAATTGCGGCTTAGCGACGTCCATCTTTCCTTGGGTACCTGATCTACTTTATTCGCATTGCACAATTACATGCGTATCTTGGTTGCGACAAGATATTGACTCCCTTGAACTCACGAACATCTAGCACGCTGGAAATATGCCTTCCGTCGATTACAACATGAAAAATTTGGTAGCGCTTGTGTTGATCAGTGGACAACCATGTGACTTTGTGGATATCGAGGTTTTGGAATCTGGTGCTACTAACTACAATGTTAAGCCGAGGCGAAGTCGATCAGCCGTAGACCTTTGTTCGATGTGGTCTCGTGAAGGCTGAACTGACCGGCGCTGGGTCCAAATATGCTTTCTCGTCTGACCTTTGAGTTGAAGTCCCCGTCGTGGGTTGGGCAGCGGACAGATGTGTTCTCGAGTCTCGCGTAGAATGCATCCTTAATAGCATCGTCCTTTTTCTCTGTCGGGGCGTGCGCGCCAATCAGGTTAATGCTGAAGAACTTAGCCTTGATGTGGATCGTGGCAAGCCTTTCGTTCACGGCTTTGAAACTGGAGGAGACCATTGTTCAAAGAAGTCCGCGTACCACAAATCCACATCCGAATTCGCGTCTCTCCGCATGGCATTTATAGTAGATATCATAGCTCGCTCGCTTAGAGCAAATATATCCTACCCATCTCATTTCTTGGATCGCGGTTACGTCAGCCTTTAATTTTTTCGAGGGTGTCCGCCAATTGGATAGAGGCACCTTCCTTATTGGTCTGTACTCGGCCCTATCCTGTGGAACATCATGTATGATGGCATACCCGCTTGGACCTACCAATTGATGTAACGCTCACCCGGTACGCAGACGACAGCGCGATGGTGGCAGTTGCAAAACCCATCTACACACTCTCACACGAGATACACCGACGCAATTGGGTGTGTTGTGGAGTGGCTCACTAATACAAAGCTGGAATTGGCCGCACAAAAACAGAGGCGGTACTACTTAGTACGAGGAAAGTAACCGAGGGGTTCACATTCACAGTGGGAAGCCAACAGATCGCATCCCAACAACAACTTCGGTACCTGGGAGTAATTATTAACTCCAAGCTTACCTTCAAAGAGCATCTGAAAGCAGTTTGCGAAAAGGCTAAGAGATTAGACGGAGCACTTACACGCATGATGCCGAATATTGGATGCCCACGCTCAAGTCAACGGAGACTACTATCTACTGTTACTAGCTCCATCATTTTGAATGCCGCGCCAATCTGAGTGGAATTAATGAATCCAGTCAAAAAGTAGACTGAGCGCACTACGCGTGACTAGCGCATTTCGCAGTGTATTGGACGAAGGAATTGGGATAATATCCAGCAAACCACCCACTGACTTGCTGGCGAAGGAAGAGGGCGAAACCCACAAACATCGACAAACCAGCGGAAAGAAAAAACACCATTGCGGAATGGCAACAGAGGCGGGAGCAATCCGAAAAGGGTCGATGGACTTTCATGCCCTCACATCACACTATGGGTAACAAGGACACACGGGAAACTTAACTACCACGTCACACAGTTGCTAACTGCTCACGGTTCTTTTAAGCAGTAACTCCATGAGAGTATGAGGAAAACCAGTACTGTCCATACTGCCCTGGGGTGCACGAGAACGCACACTACGTGTATTTCGACTGCCAGCACTTCAAAGGCATTCCGGACATTCCAAGAGCATATCCTTAAATCATTATCCTTTTTTCGTTTGCGGTGGTCGTCAACATTAAGATAATTCTCATCCGATGCTTCTTTTTTATCCTCACTGGACTTGGTGGCGGATCCCGAACCCTACATTCAACACTGTTAGCGTCAGGGAAGACTCGCTGTATACATTAGCTCACAATCCAGCGGATGCTGAGATAGCTACCCAGGTGGCGCCACGTGGAGGCAGTGTGTCAACTTGCTACAGTTTGAAACAGAGATCCCTCTGGCCATCACCATGTTGAAGGCAATCAGAAGCTTTACTTTGCTCAAATAAAAGTTAGGACAACCAATGGTATATTCCTAGATTTCTTTATTTTCCTTTAGATGTAATTATCCTATAAATTTCAAATAAGGTAGAATGTAGCTTTTCAACTGGTGAATTGCTACTTGTCTGTTGGAATGAAGTGTAATGAAGTTTTATTTCGAAGTGTTGGCAAAACTCTTTAAATATGTTAGCTGAGAATTCGGAGCCTTGATCGCATATAACTTGTTTAATAAAGCCATAGACATTAATAAAGGAATTGAGAGTTTTAAGAGCAAGGATACTATTTCGTGCAGTTATTGTATAACCTGCTGCGAATTTGGAACATTTATCGATAACTGTTACTATGGATTGGCGGTTGATTGTATATACTCGTATGTCAATATGTATTATGTCTAGTGGTATTTCTGGTTTGATAAAATTTGGCATTGGTGGATGTCTATAAAACTTTTCTAGTTTGTTTTTTTCACAGTTATTAATATTTTTAGTTATTTTTTGTTTCCTAATTGGGAAATAATATTTCCCTTGTAGATCCAATAAAGTTTCATGGATGACCCTATGATTATTATTGTCGTAGAAGTCTCTAATACTTTGTTCTTGGTCGTCTTTGTCCTGAAGAATTTCTGTACATCTTACGAATTCTGTACATCGATAGTTGGCAACCCTGACTAAGCGTAGAAGAGGAAAAGTGTTCGTCAACAAACTTATCGAGTAAAAACTGTTAAGCTAGTTCAAAAATATTAAAAACTGTGCTCACGTGTGCGTAAGCACATTGTGCGTGTCTTGTAGTGCGACGACCGCAGTGTGAAGCATATTATAAGTGGTAATCTTCTCCAGCTGCATAGCGGATAGATCGCAAAGTGAACAAAAACAAAAACAAATTGATTTAGTGTCCTGAATTAAAAACAATATTTTTGCCGCGGTGAATCAGCTGAAACCAGAAAGTATGCAGTGCTGTTTGATTTTTTTTTGTCCAACTAATATAATTGAAAATAGAGTTGCCAAGAACTTAAAAAAAAATTAAACAAAACGAAAAATCTAAAAAATAAAAAACCGGAAAATTTTGAAATGTCTGTAGGCCTCTCCCCACCCAAATGGGGTGGCCAAATACAGCAACAATAACCAATACAGCAACAATCACAACAACTAACTCCTCAGCGGCAACAGCAACAAACATCGAGCCTCCCACAGCAGCCAACGCCTCAACAGCTGCAGCCGCCGGATTCGAAGCTGCAACAACAACAACAACACATGGAAATAGAGCAACCGAAGCCGCAACAGCTACAACAGTAGCAGCCATCGAATACGAAGCTATCACCAAATAGTACAATCAGCCCAAATATGAATGTGCAACAGCAAATTCAGCAACTTCAGGACCAGCCGCAATTGGTATATCAGCAACAAGCTTTGCTGATATTATTTCCTGAAGTGGTACTCTTATCTCTACATAGAAGAGATATTAAGCCGTTTTCCGTTAGGATGTCTTCTACTTGGCCACAGTCATTGCCACGACATCTATTAAAATCTCCAAATAGAACAATTCTCTTATTGACAGAATAATCGGTACTTAAAATATTTTGTAGTTCTATTTTTAGTAATCCTGACGGAAAAGATTTAAATCTATAAAGTACTATTAAATGAATATCTCTATATTTATATACAGTGATTTCAAAAGTGAATTTACCTTCATGTAATTTCTTGCTATATAAATATTGAACTAAATCTGCTAGCACAATTTTGACATATATAATAATACCCTTTGAATGCCAACAGAAGACTATTCATAAGACTAAAGGACGCTTGGTTAAAAAAATTTTAAAAAACTGAATGTCTTGCTAATGATTTCTTGTTATAATCCGCCATTTTGTAAACAATACCAACTGCACTATACGTTGAATGCCATCAGAAGATTATTCATTAGAATAAAGGACACTTCGTTAAAAAATTTTTAAAGAACTGAATGTTTTGCTAATGATTTTTTGTTATAATCCGCCATTTTGTAAACACTACCAACTTCACTATACGTTGAATGCCATCAGAAGATTATATATAAGAATAATTTAAAACGTGCTAAAAAAATATTTAAAAAAACAGAAAATCCGTCCTTTATCTGGACTACCCCATTTCTTTCGTATGACTTTATAAAGTCAATAAACTTTTGTTTTTAAATTTGATATAGGTCCAAAGTTACAAGAACCTATCTATATAGGGCGTAGCTCATAAAGTGCATCTCTAATTTTCTTATCTTTGGTTTGTGCTTTATACTATCACTCTGAAGCTGCATATGAAGTTTCGTTGATGAGCCTTGCATAAGTCCCCAAAAATGAGTATTGTGGACTTGGCAGCAGTAATATTGTGCCCATATTTTGAATGCATGCTTTTTCGGAACTAATACCACCTGCTATCAATTTCGCCCAAAAATATTGTATAAGTCGCAAGTTATAAAGATATGTCGTGGCTGTGAAAATAACACGCCCATTTTTTGTGTGGTGTTTAATGTTACTACCCGAAACATTCCTGTGAAATTTCGTTGATAAATCTTTAATATGAACCTAGTAATAATTTTTGGCTAATTGTGGGCGTAGCAGTTGTATTATGATCTGGCTGGCATCAATACGAGCATAGGTAGGCTAATTTTAATTTTAGACCCGAAAGTTCCCTCTATCAAAAGTGGGCGTGACTTTTCACTGATGAACCTAATTTGTTGCAGATAGCTTTATAATGACCACATGTTCCTTCAAGTAAAATTTCGTCCGTAAATCTATACCAGATTTTAGATTATTAATATTTGTCAATAGTGGGCGTGGCAGTTAATATATACCACCCACTTTTGGTAGTGTTTAGTAGGACCGACATCTCCATAACTGCCAAATTGCGTCACGATTCCATCAATTGGACCGAAGTTATGCTCATTTTAAAAAAGGTGCGAAAACTTCCTTATATGGGAGGTAGGCGTGGTCTTTGTCCAAATCGGCCCATATAGCAATCTGGTTCTGTATCTTTGTCCAGACTATACTTCCGCAAAATTTCATTAAGATAGTTCTAACGGTGTAGAAAAAAAGTGGCCACAGACGGAGAGACGGACGGACAAAATATAAATTGCTTAGAAAGTGATTCTGATCATATCTGTATATATATATATGTCCATACCTACCACTCGTCCTTCTTGAAATTGCAACCCCTCTCAAAAGCACAAAATTAGTAGACCCTATTTACCTTTTTTAAACGTAAAGGGTATAAATACCGAAATTTACACCTATAAATCAAAACAGGAAAGAAGCTTTAGGGTGATACTCCAAAACATGCACTCATCTATAAGCATTGAGGAAATTGCGGAATCACTACTAGCACTCGGCCACACTGCCGTGAACTTCTGGAATATTAAAAAAAGATACACCAAAAAACCACTGCCAATGTTCATTGTTGAGCTAAAAGCGAACTCAAACAACAAGTATATTTACGGAGTCAAGTACCTCTTCAATACGAAAATTGCATTTGAGCCGCCTCGACCAAAGCGCGAAATCCCTCAATGCGCTAACTGCCAGCAGTATGGCCACACAAATATCTACTGTCACAGAAAACCGGTCTGCATTAAATGCACTGGAACTCACTCGTCTGCAGATTGCTCGCGTAAGACGAGAACTGATGACGGCAAATGTGCATTGTGTGAAGGTAATCGCCCAGCAAATTATAAAGGCTGTATGGTGTACAAAAAATTGCAAACATTAAAATATCCACCACTGAGAAATAAGGAACCCAATCCTCCACACTTGTTGTCTCCAACCATCCAGACAGAGCTCGAATTCACTTTCATACTCCCAAGTGGTTAGAAACACTACATAAGACACGAGAGAGAATACCTAAGCCCTACATCCTAAGGAAATCGCCTCCGAGTCTTCAAACGAAATTCGAGAAATGATCATGCTTCTCAAGCAAGTCATGCAGCAAATCACAACTATGATGAATCTACTCGTAACTCTCATGCGAAAAGTTTCATTTCTTCAATCCCATAAATATTCTCGTATGGAATGCAAATGGGCTATCCAAACACATATTAGAGATTAGTTCCAGACTCACGACTTAGATACTCTTCTAATATCTGAATCTCATTTTACCGATTAGAGCTACTTTCAAATACCAAACTATAAGCTCTATCACACAATGCACCCCGACAAAAAAGCACATGCTGGTTCAGCTATTATAATAAAAGAGAATATCAGACACGTTTCTATTAAATAGACGATACTGCTTCACTCGCAATGGACACCCTTCCACAACTGGCGTCGCTTAAAATACATAGGGGCAAAATCACTAAATAGATGAAAGATTGGCGAATCAAGTCCAATCAAACTAATTCTGTCCAGGTTATGTTCACTCTTAAACGTGACACCTGCCCACCAGTAAAACTCAACAACGTGAATATATCGCAGTGCAATGCGACTAAATACCTGGGCATGCACCTCGATAGCAATCTAACATGGAAAATTCTTATAGTCACCAAACGTAAGGCGTTGGGAATAAAGCTTAGAAATTTACACTGGCTGCTGAATCGAAATTCCCAAGTTTCACTCGAAAGTAAGGTCTTACTTTACTCACCCGTCTTAAAACTGATATGCACATATGACATACAACTGTGGGGCATTGCGGCAACCTATAATTTTGAAATTCTCCAGAGATTCCAATCAAAACGCTGCATATGATTGCAATAGCTCAATACTACGTAACGAACAACCAAATTCAACGTGTCCCGACAATTGTGCAAGAAATAAAAAAATATGCAATGGCATACAAACTGAGAATTCTCGGGCAGTCTAATCCATTCATATCAGATCTTACAGCTCATATGACTACACTCAGCCGTTTAAAGGAAATCAACAGCAGATATTTTCTGTTGATGAATACCTACTGTTTACACCGAATCCTCATTCCGTGAGGTATCCCTCCCGGTGTTTGGGACACCATGCTGTTGGTCGTTCGCTGCGTTCTGCAGGGACAGTACGGACCCAAAATCCGCACTGTACGAAGGAGCACAACTGAGCGGCCGGCTCATGCGTCCGGGGCAACGGCGTGGGAGACATCGCCACAAACGAAGGAGACTTCGGCTTCTTTGTCTTTTTGACCTTTCAATTAGATCACTCTCGATCAAACCGCCGAACGAGCAACGTTCCCCCCTTTTTTTTGTAAGAAATCAAATATAAAATCATTATCAAGAAATATGTAAGAAATAAAATATAAAAAAATAATTATCAAGAATTAAAGTTTTATCAAGCAAATACAGTCCACCGCACAAATCCAACACCTGCAATTAAGAAATGGTTGCACCACTGTGTGTACTGCATAAACGTCATGTTGATATTTAGTTATTGTCTAAATTTAAAATAAAAATATTGTTTATTGTGTTAATACAGATTACAATGAAAAATGGATATTACAAAAAAATAAATAAATCTTACGAGTCGGAAAAGTTTGCTGTGTGAAAAATCATCATTGAATATGGCGGACAACGTTTTTGGTGGTAAAAATTGTTTAAATATGTCTCATAAGATTTTTTGGTCGAAATTCGGCATTCTAATTGTTAGCCGTTGTTTATTTTTGAATATGGTTTCTGTAGTCATTGGGGATCCTTTGTCATTTTCTGTTAGAATGATTTGTAAGTTAAATTCGTTTAAAGGGCTTTCGGAGATTGAAATACAGTCATCAAAATTTTAATGGAAGGAGTGTGTAGTTTAGCTTGCTGTTCCTTGTGTTCAATCTGTGTCATTTAAATTGATGTCTATGTTTTGGTTGGTTTGAGGTTCAAGTATTTTTATTTGGCTAAGAGCTTCAGTGTTAGCTTTTTTTGTAGGTGCTCTAATAGTCGAACTCTTCGAGTTTGAGTCTCCACCTTATAATCCATAAAAGTGGTCTATGGTCTCTTAGGATCTGTGTTCTTCTTCCAAAAAAATAGGGCCGAAAGTATGTGGTTCCCCATACTACTGCGAGTAACTCATTTTCAATAGTAGAGTACTTTATTGCGCCCTTGCGACAATAAGGCGCTTAAGGCAAAATTATTGGCATCGGCTGTTAGAACGAACTATTTAGAGAAGTCTGAGTGTTGATAGTTGTTTGTTTGTATATTTTGGGTTTGAAATGAATTTTTTTTTTTTTTCTTTTTAACTTATTACTTTTATTTATTAACACAGTGATTTAAAAATAAATTTTTTTCTTGAGAAAAAGAAACTGTTGAATCCGTAATGAAATTCCAGTAAGCCAGAGATTATGTTCTGTTGATAATTATTTTGGATGTTTCCACGGCCGCGATGCTAAAAAGACTAAAGCGAACATCGGCGGCCGACTCGCCACGTTGGCGTGCTCAGCCGAATTTGCTTCATTGAGTAAAAAGATGGCTATGGCCCGGATACACGTACACTCATGGTTTTCCCTCGTTTCTTGGTGAGACATGAAACGAGGAACTCTCTCCCAAAATATGCCTTACTTTGAAATGAGAGACGCCATGGTGCCGCGAGCACCGGGTCGCAGCCACCTTTAGGAAAGGGTGCACGGTGTGAACATGCCCCACTTGCAATAATTGCAATGGAGACGGCACGGCCACGCCGGAAACCCGTCATCATGACAGATCGCGCACGGGGCTGGCGGCATCCCGTGACGAAGTGTTTGATACGCAAACGCTTCCAACACAGTTTCTTAGCCACCACTTGGTCCCGTCGCTTTCGAGAGTGGTCCTCCAGGAAACGTGAGCACTCCTCGATGTGGTGCCTTCACAGGGTGCAAATAACCCGCGGACGGGGTCCGACCATGTGGACGACTGGTGGTCGTCGTAGTGGCGTCAAGTGACGTTCCTGTTTGGATGGCGATATCGGAATTGGTCCGGTGTCGACGGTTGCCCGCGCTGCGGGCAAGGGTGCCACAATCGTGGCGGTTGCCGTTGATCTGACTCGGCGAACCTGGATTGGAGTGGTGTCAACGGGTGCGATCACTGGTGGCAAGAGTGCGACACGTGAGGGTATCAATGCCGCAGTTGGTCGGGTTCGGCGGGCTGCGTCCATATCCACCGATAAATGGCCAGGTCGCTGGAGCGCATCCAGGAGCCGTTGCGCTGATGAGTGTGTCTTACCCCTCGGGTTGGTTGCCGATAGCCATTGGCTCTCAACCCCTTTGTTGTTGTCGTGAACCCCGGCCAACCACTTCCAGATGTACGCGTCGTCTGGCGGCGGTGTTAACGGGTCCCTGGCTTGAACACCGGACAGCCAATTCCAGATAGGCGCTTCGTCGGACGGCGGTGATAACGGGTCCCTTGGCGGCGGGGACACTGCTAGGTCCTTGAGGGTGACATCCAGTTGGTGGCCCTGTTGGCCCCTGTTGGGTTTTGGGTTCTGCATACTAAAGAGAATAAACAAATTCATTGATAATGGGTCGATAACCAGGGGAGTTTGGAAAAATTATGGAGTTATAATAAGTTAATCATCCCCTCGGGGAGGAAGAGGTTACACAGATGGTAATAACACGAGTTTTTTTAATAGGCTGGGTCACAATTCCTCGTGCAGTCCGCACTTCTACGATCCGCACTCTCCCGTCCGGATCTGGGTGCATGTGGACAATTCGGCCGAGATACCAATCCTGAGGCGCTAAATTGTCTTCCCGTATAACGACAAGATCCCCTGCTGCGATGTTCGCTTAAATGGTACGCCATTTGCTACGGCGCTGACATTCCAACAGATACTCCGTTTTCCACCGAGCCGTGAAGTGCTGCGCAAGGGCCAGGATTTTTTGCCATCGGTTCAACACCAAAGTGGACGGTTTCATCTCCTCGGATTCTGCGGAGGCCAGAAGTGGGCCTCCCACCAAGAAGTGTCCTGGAGTCAGCGGATGCAGGTCCGACGGGTCATCTGACATCGCACAGATGGGCCGTAAGTACAGGCAGGCTTCCATACGAGCTAAAAGAGTAGAAAATTCTTCGAATGTGTATTTAAGTTGTCCCCCCATGCAATTAAAATGGTGTTTAAAACTGTTCACCGCGGCCTCACCCCATATGCGGAGCATGAGGTGGAATGAATTGCCAATGCAATTTCCCTTGAGTATAAGCGGCGGTGGCTCGACCCTGCGTTTCTCGTATCACCTTTTCAAAATTACGGCGGAGTTCCTTCTCTGCACCTACAAAGTTTCGTCCATTATCGGAATGAATCCGCAAGGGGCACCCGCGTCGGGCAATGAACCGAGCCAGGGCCATACTGCAGCAGGCGATATGTAAGTATACGAGTATATAGGTTTTTCGGTTTATCGCTAAGGAAATTAGCATGTGGGGAATTGAAATATATATATATATATATATATATATATATAAATATATATATATATATATATATATATATATATATATATATATATATATATAATATATATATATATATATATATATATATATATATATATATATATATATATATATATATATATATATATATATATAAAATCCAAAGTGTCTGCCATTATTACATACGTCAGTCTGTATATTGTATTATGGTCTAGAAAGACGAAGAGATAATTTTAGCCACAATCCGAGGTTACTCCGGAATTTTAACGAGAAACTGCTACAACAACAATAATAGCCACAACAACCATCGTTCAGTTAGCTTCGCAGAATAATTTCCGGGAGCAAAAAATCGTTTTAACCACGAAAAGATCGAGCATAACATAGTCAAGCCTTATCGGCTAACTTCGTAACGATTTCTCCAATGAGAAAATATCCACTGTCACTGACTAAGCGAATATCGAATATTAAGCCGATAGCCCTGGCAGCTTGTGCTTTTGTTTAATTATAATTTTAATTGTAATTAGATTATTAATAAATAAATAAATAAATTTATTTTGACTTCGTCAGAAGCGCATCTAGTCGCACAAGCTTGCATCGTCTTTGTACGTACCGGTCCAGAAAGAAGGGAGGGGTATGCGGAGTTCATCGAGCGACCAACTCCGACAACGGCGGTCGTCAACTGGACCAGCAGGTAGCAGAGGACGCAGTATAATATAAGATTTTAGGTATAGAATAGAATTGTGTTATTGTATAGATGTTTGTATATATGCACATGTTAAAAGAGTCAATGAAAGACCAAATTATAAAACGGGGAATATGAAAAAAAATGATAGATAAAAATAAGAAAAAACAAAAACAAAGTAAAGAAAAAAAAGTCAACTACAAAAGAAAATAAAAGCTAGAGGAAAAAAAATGTGGAAAAGAAAAGAATAAAAAAGCAAAAAAAAAAACCCGTGATAGAACCCAAATAAGGCGATTTTAAGGAAAAAATAAAACAAATTATATATGTACTATAGAGTTAAATAGATGTACATAATTGTTTACAGTGCCAGAAAAATATTGTAGAGATGTATTAGAAGTTAGTTGCACTAACTTCTTTTAGAAAGGGGGGGAGGGATGTTGTGAGTTAAAATCAAGCTACCTACGCGTAGTTGACTCATCGCACCGGCTCCTATTAAATTCATTACGAGAGCATATATTTTTAGGGTGCAAATATTAGCTGTGTTTCTTTCAACGCGAGTCTGAATAAAACGCCCGCTTATCCATACAAATGGACCGCTTAGTTAAGACATGGTGCTTGTATGCGTTTAAAGTTTAGCACCTCAAACAGAAGTGCTGCCAAAACCATTTTGGTGTCTATTGTGAACGAGAAACAGAGTGAACCAAGAATTAACCGCTGTAATTATATAAAAAGCTGTCATATATAGAACAAAGAAAATAGGTTTGTAAATAATTGAATAATTTAAATTAAAAATAAAAGTGAAACTAACTTATAAATATTTTGATTGATTGAAATAAATTAAAATTTTTGTTTTTTGTGTTCAATAGCAAACGGAAGCGATGGAGTAGAGAGGAGACATTGGGGCTGCTGAGATGCTACCAGGCGCGTAAGGAGGAATTTGAATTTTTAAATTTTATGTTATTAATTTTAAGTAACTGAAAATGTACCTTTGAAAATGTTTATTGCTTATATTATAGTGAAATATTTTTCTCATTCAAGAAATTTTTCAATAAATTAAGAAAACAATTTTTTAAATAATGTTTACATTTATTTAATGCCAAATATAGGTTAATTTGGTTTTCTAACAAAGCATATCTTACTATTCGAACATATGGCTAAAAAATTTAATACTATGCGAATGAAAACAAAAATTAGTTTTAATTTTAAACCTTTTACATTCATACATACATATTAAATATTCCACAGTTTTACGCTGCATGTATAGTTGCCACAAAATCATCGCATTTAGTATGCTCCTCTTGGTCTATGCCAGATCCTTCAGAGCTTGAGCTGGAACTGGAACTCTGCGCATACACCATGTCTAGCAATTCTTTTATTTCCAATTGCTCTTTGAGTCGACGCAAAGTACTGTTGTCCTCCAATAAAATAGTTGTAACCTAAATAATCACATATATAATATATTATTTTGTATTAATTAATAAGTATTTAAAGTTAAATTACCAATGCTTCCTCCGAATTTGCCATTTTATATTTTTCCTGTTCTTTAAAATTTGTTTACAAATGTGTATGTATAAGTATTTTAATTGTCATAACCAGTGCTGCCAAATGCTAAAATGTTAAGCGACGGGTAGCGTTTTGGCGTTTTATTTACACTCGCGTTGAAAGAAACACAGCTATTGTAAATGAATAGTATTTATGCCAGTGGGTGTGTCATCTGCCAGTTGTAAAAGTGTCCTTATCGCGAGATAAGGAGCACAATTCACCCTAAAG